>JBBCBC010000033.1:17470447-18194852 GCA_037126765.1 Stenogyne calaminthoides | reverse complement strand
ACGGGTTGTTCTTCAATAAGAAGATCGATCTGAACCACCGGTTTAGCAAAAACAATCTTAGTGCCACTTGTAGAAGCAACATTCGAAGATCATGTGAGGTTCCCCGAATAATATATCTAATCCGGCTTTTTATAGTTGCTTGTCTTTTTGATAACTCTGAATTTCATCTATTGCATTAGATGCAGAATTCAATAGAGCTAACTTTCTTTGCAAACTATCCTCACTTTTCTTTAGAGTTTCATGTTTCTCAAAGAGGTCATTGAACTCAATTCTGATAAACTGATTTTCTTCAGTGGATTTCTCTAACTTTCCTTTCAGGGCTTCTATCACCTTCTCTTTCTCTGAGAGTTGTACTTTCAGAACATCAAGTTCATCAGTTACTCCCATCAATTGAGAGGTGATCTCAGCAGCTTTAGAGTTTTTCCACTTTAGATTCTCAGCAGTCAGCACTTCATCCTGCTCTTGAGTTTCTATGAACAGTTCTTGTAACACAGAATAGTCCTTCATCAGATTCTCAAAAGAACCAGGTCAAAATTACTGGTTACAGTTGAACTTGATAACTCAGGTGTTTGTGTAGGAGCAGCAACAGAGATAGAAGAATTTACCTCCTCAATAGCAACAAGGCAGACATCATCACTATCACTATCTGAGAACATTTCTTCTGAAGAACTAGATCCTTCTTCAGAATGTTCTTCATCAGCAACCATTGCCTTCTTGTTGGAATACTTCTTGTCTCTCTTAGCTTGCCGATCCTTTCTTTCTTTGGAACTCAACTCAGGACAGTCATACTGGAAGTGACCTATCTTCTTGCAGTTGTAGCATCTGTTGGTATCATCATCCTGATCATTTTCCTCTTTGGATTTGTAGTCCTTCTTTTTGGATGAAGATCCTTCAGCTTTGTAGTCTCTCTTCTTCTCAGTAGACTTTTCTTCAGCTTCTGAGTTGTTCCTGTTCCTGTACCTGGTATTTTTATAATACCTCTTATACTTTTCAAATCTGTGGTTCATTTTCTCAAACCTTCTTGCCATTAAGGGAATTGTCTCATCTTTTTCATCCTGCACTTTGTTAGATGAGGTCTCAGGTTCTTTATAATTACAGATTTTACCTTGTGCTTTGAAAGCCACATTTTTGTTAGATAAAGTATCATCTTTGCTGTCAGTTTTCGTAGTTTTCTTATCAATTACAAACTCATATGCTTTCAACTCAGAGAAAACCTGTTGATATGGCATAGAAGCAATATCTTTGGTGTTTTCAATCACAACAACATGAATATCCCATTTCTTAGACAGTCCTCTAAGAATTTTCAGAGCAATTTCTCTTTTGGGATATATTTTCATAAGAGCACTTAGATCATTCATAATGCTAGTGAATCTGACTTCAAGTCTTTCAATAGATTCACCATCTTCCATTTCAAAACCATCAAATTTGGCAATAGCCACAGATAGTTTGTTTTCTTTGATATGATCAGTGCCTTGACACATTATAGCAAGTGTGTCCCAAATGTCTTTGGCAGTTTCACAATGAGAAATCATTCCCATAACACCATCATCAATAGTGCTATATAGAGTATCTTTAGCAATATAATCAAAGTTAACCAACTTCCTCTCTTCAGGAGTAAGCTGATCATCAGATTTAGGAAATTCATCCCTTGGATCATCTTTTTTAGCATCAGTAGATCTAGGATTAACAACCTTAAACTCAAAAGGTCCTTGAGACACAACTATCCACATTCTCTCATGTTTAGGGTACAATTGTGCCTGCATTCTCAATCTCCATAGATCATAATTCTCAACTGAGAATATAGGTAGCTTCTTAGAAGGCATGATGAAATGGCCTTGTAAGATATCAGCAGTAAGATCTATTCAATAGACCACCAAAAGTCTCTAAGCAAACAAGACTATGGCTACCAAAGCAAGCGATCAGTTAGAACCACTGCTCTGATACCACTTGTTGGTCCCGGTGTGAACGAGTCTCACATGTGTATTGGGGGGGAATACACATATATAGTGATTTTTCAACTTTTAAAACTTTACTGAAATCAGTGAGTCAGGTTATCCTGAGTTTCAGTCCTGAGAAGCACAAATTGCCCTGAGTCAAAGTCTACTGAGACAATAACACTGAGCGGCATTCAGAGACTTCAGATTAGCTCAACTGATTCTGAGTTTCTACAACAGAGTCCAAGTAAGCTTGGAGTAGATAATGATCTTACTGACTACTCATGGGAGTTTATCAGTTTGACAACTATCTATATGAGCTTGTCTAGAGTGCGGAAAGTGCCTAAGTTTAGACTCGTTTTACTTTGCTGAAAATCTTTCCTTAATGAAACAGTGGTTAAGGCTGTGATCAATTTTAATGCAAGTCCAGTGGATTGATTCCAACTGAATATCAGAAATGCTTTCAGTGAAATATGCAACAAGTACAAATGCAAAGCAGAAAGCAAATAACACAGCAAGTTATAGTGGTTCAGAGGCTCAAGCTCCTACGTCCACTCTCCCTGATCTTCAGAGAAATTCCTTAACACACTACTTCGACTACCTCAAGCTTTCAGACTGAACTCAGCAACTTACTAACTTTCTACTATGAGTTTTTAGGCTGAACTACTGCAGCTTACTAACTCAACACACACACAAGCGTTCAGACTGAACAATCAGCTTACTAACTTCTTCTCTAGAGTTTTCAGACTGAACACTGCAGCTTACTTACTCTTTACAACTCTCACTTCCAACTACTACACACACAAACTTACCTAATCAAAGGGTTTGGGTTTTGGTTGGTTTTCAACTAAGGTGATATGTCCTTTTACAATGAAGACACAAGTAAAAGGCTAGGATATCTCGAACTAAGCTTTGGATAAGATCTTGAATCTGGGCTTAGTAAATGAGCTCTCTTCAAAGATGAAACACTTGGAAAATTCTAAGGGTTTCTAGTGCTTCACAAGAATGCTTGAATACGAATGAGCTCTGTGAGTTGCTTTGATTTCCCGTAACCTTGAAGTGTTCAAGGCCTCTAGTATTTATAGGCAACTCTCAAGAAGTCTTCCTTTGAAAAACTATCCATTGGAGAGATATCATCTCGGGTTTCTTCTTTGAGTAATTGATGAACGACTTTGTTAGGGTTTGAACGACCCCTTGCATACTTTAGGAAATATCCAGACAAGCAGCCAATCACCAATTTCTGTGAACAAGACAAATATCTATGCTGACATTTTTCAGGGGAATGTCGCTTTCAGTGTCAGTAAAGTACGCTGTTGTCGCCTCCTCATTGGTCGACATCTTCCTTTGAACAGAGACAACAAAAATGGCTCTTTTTGTCAACTAACACTGAGTTGATATCTTCCTTAGTGTCCACGAACGTATAACATTCTCTTTGCATGTACTAAGAATAAACAAACACTATTTAACTCGAAGTGTTATGTTCAGGGTCTTTTGGTTCAGTACACAAAAGTCTTCAGGGTCTTCTGATCTTCAGAATCTTCCAGTCTTCAGGCTCTACTGATCTTTCAGTATGATTTCGGTCTTCAGTATGTTTTGGTTTTCAAGAATCTTCTGAGATCTTCAGACAAATTCTGAAACCTAAACTATCCTGAACTATATCTACTGACTATACATGGTGCAGATAATCCTGAATCTTAACAACAATTTGAAACCTGATCCTATAATATCAAGATTGTCCTGAAACATGTTATACTCAGGGGTTTTGGGATCTAATCAAAATCTTTATTAAATTCATCTCCCAACAATTGGGTTCATCACGAAGTGCATGTGCGTGGTAGTTGAGCCAAGAATAAGATTTATTCCTCAATGTGGATTTAGAGAGAATACTCATCTTCTCATCATAATTGGATCAAAGTCATCGGCCGATGCACGTCAACTTAACTTTGTGGCTAAGTGTGACATAAGTGATTAGAGATAAATTGATTAAGTTATTTGAATAGACACTTCATAATGTTCAAGACTTAATCGAGTATTCGCAAATGAAGGGAGGAAATCGTAATAGCCCATATTTCAGTTACAGGTAGTTGCACTTTTCTCGCAACGTACCTCATATATTGAGAATGTTTGGTTTATTGTCTAGGGTTCAATTAAGACCGTTAGTTTGACTAATCGCTCGATATATGAGGGCCTATGGTTCACACAACAAGTAGTTCCCTTTTACGGATTATAGTTGGTTGATTAAATGTTAAATTGGATTTAATATTTAATTTATGGAGAAGTGATTAATAATAGATTAATTTGGAATTAATTATTATTAATATTTAATTAAATTGGATTTAATTAAATAAGAATTCCCAATAATTATACTTGGAATATAATTGTAGGATTTAATGTATATGGAAATAAATTGTAGAGATTTTCATATAAGGCATTTAAATCCGTAGAGATTTATATTTAGAGAATTAAATTAAAAGGAATTAATTTAATTCAAGATTAGGGATTTTATTTCCCTAATTGGGCTAGCTTGGGAAATAAGCTAAGCCTCCCTATATATACAAGCTCTTAGGAATTCACAAAGTGTATCACTTCATATTTTTCTCCATAAGATCTAGAGTTAGAATTTTCCTAGCAAATTCATCTCGGGATTCAACGCTGGAAAATCTGTGCAAGTCTGTAATTGGGGATTACGTGGATACCATAGTAGAGAAAACTGTATACAAATTACTGTAAGAATTCTGTTTACGTTTACTCGTATTTAATTATGCAATTAACTGTTCGTTGTTGGTGAACTTTAATTTCCGTTGCGCATGTATTACGTGTTTACGTGCCTATAAATTCCAACAGATGAGGGAGGAGATAGGCACGTACCGGTCAGAGATAAAATGGGGAATTGGAAGGTCGCCTCTTTGCCCGGCCTCACAGCCCATCTCTGCTCCAGAAGGAGGTTGTCACCCGGAAGATGACTCCTGGCTGGGTTGGGATGCAGACCGGGTTAATGAGTGAGTCTGGTCATGTGCTTTCCTTGGTTTTTATCACTATTCTATGCTAACGATTTGAATCATTATGCAGCTTGGACCTCACACCGAAAAAATTCTCTTCGGAGGTGTTGAGTTTTCTGAGGTCACGCCAGATTGTCCCGGAAGGGGTCCCTGAAGATTGGCCTGCTTATCTTTCAAGAGAACTGCAGAATCTTCCCCGAGGTTGGACGCAAGCAGACCATGCCAATGCCCGTCTTTAGAAAGTGATGGGTAGCCTGTACTCGGCCCTTGTCCACTCCCAGAAAGCGGCCCTCTTTCTAGAGAAGTCCAGTGCTCAATTGGAGAGTGAGCTCGAGAACCTGAGGAAGGCGCAGGGTAGGGTTACCGATAAGGCCAAGTCGATACTCTTTGCGGCCGAGACTCAGAAAAAATTGGAGAGGTCCAACTCCGAGCTGACTCAGCGAATCTCGAATCTTGAGAGTCGCTTGGTGGATGTTGAGGGCGAGCTTGTGGCGGAGAAAGCAAGCATGGCTCGGGTCGAGGGTGAGTTGGTTGACGCCAGGAAGGAGCTGGTCGCCAAGGAGGCGCACTTTAAGAAAACCGAGGAGCTAAACGCCAACTTTGCTTACGTGATGGCGTTCATCGGGGCTATCCGTATCTGTCACAATGCAAACCCTACTGGCGACCTCAGCGGGTTTGTTACCGAGCTGTCTGATTACGTTCGTGACAACCCTCCTGCCCCTAGTGTCCTACTAGAGATCAAAATGGGCATCGACCTCTCCTTCTTTGCCAACCCGAGCCGGATTGTGCATCCCACTCCTGACCCTGATGAGACACAGCCGAGTTTTACCGATTCGATCCCTGAGACCCCTCTTGAGGAGATTTGACCTCCGCCGGAGATCGACGGGGGGAGGCCGCAGAGAAATTGGGTTCCGATCTTGCTGGGGATGTCATCATCCCCGGACTCTGATGAAGATGGGTGACTTGGTTATTTTGTTTATTGGTTTTAGATTGCTTGAAGTAATCATCCTCGTAGCTCTCTTATGTGCTGGCCTCTAGGCCATTATCATTAATGATTTTTTTTCTCTTTCCTTCCTTTATCGTGCTGACTTGATTTCCTTATGAAACTTTAAAATTGCTTTAGTTCTCATCGTCATATTGTTAATGCGACTTTATACCGAACATTGCTTAGTCATCTTATAAAGTCGGGGGAGAATCACACCTCGTTGGGTGGTGGTCTCACCTCCAATATGTCGAAAGTCGTACCTCAGGTGGTAGATTTTTTTACACATGACCCCCTCGGTTTTAACACAGGAATTTTGAAAAGAAGAAATGACATTATTATTGACTAGTAGAATTGTTTACAAGGATGCAATTTCGAACCTATTGATAATACTTCTTTAGGTGAGTTGCAATCCACGGGTACTGAGCCTTAGTGCCTTCCTGTCTTTCGAGCTCATAGGCTCCATTGGGCAAGACTTTTGATACCTTGAATGGACCTTCCCAGTTTGGACCGAAAACCCCTTTCGATTCACCAAGTACTTTATTTAACACCAAGTCTCCTTCTTTGAATTTTCGAAGTCACACTTTAGAATTTTAATATCTCTCCGACTGTTGTTTATATCTCGCGTTTCTCATGTTGGCTTCTAAATGCTTCTCTTCGAGTAGGTCCAGATTTTAGGCTAAGGCCTCGTCGTTGTGGTCGATCGCGGCCTGACTTGTGCAGAGACTAGGGAAATTGACCTCTGTGGGTACGACCAACTCGGTTCCAAAAGCCAACGAGTAAGGAGTCTCCCCTGTTGAATTTCGGTAGGTTGTCCTATACGACCACAACACATCCGGCAGCTCGCTAGCCCATTTTCCTTTTCCTCCCTTAATCTTGGCTTTCAGCGTGTGTTTGATGATTTTGTTCATAGCCTCGACCTGGGCGTTCGACTGAGGGTGGTATGGAGTCGAGAAGAGCTTTGTGATCTTCCATTTTTCGAAGAAAATGTCGATTTTGAGGCCATCGAACTATTTTCCATTGTCCGATATGATCGCCTGCGGTAACCCGAACCTGCAGATGATGTTTTGCCATATGAAGTTGATGACGTGGTCTTGATCTATGGTCCCAGTGCCTCAGCCTCGGCCCATTTTGTGAAGTAATACACTGCTACCAGGGCATATTTGACCGAGCCTGGAGCTGTTGGAAGCGGCCCAATAATGTCTATCCCCCACTTTGCAAAGGGCCAAGGACTGAGGATGCTCGTGAGTTACTATGGAGCGACCTTGATGGATGGTGCATAAATTTGACATTTATTGCACTTGCGGGCAAAAATGATGGCGTCGGCTCTTAAGGTTGGCCAAAAATATCCTTGCCTTGTGGTTTTGTGAGCCAATGATTGTCCCCCGGCGTGGTTTCCGCATACACCTTCGTGTATCTCCATCAGGATAACTTGCCCCTGCTTTGGTGTGATAAATCGAAATATTGGTGTGCTGAAATCCCGTTTATATAAAGATGGGTGTATATCACTGTATATCGCACGACTCGTAATTGCAACTGCCAGGATTGAATTCTATCTTGTGGCAAGAGACCACTTGTCAAGTATATAAAGATGGGTGTCATCCAACTCACTGTTGGGGTTTCCAGGGTCGCGATCACTATGCGAGCAGTGGAGGGGTGGGAGAGAGTTGTGATGGTGACGTCCCTCATCTCTGTTGGCCCCTCCGAAGTTTCTAACCGTGCTAAGGTATCGGCTAGTGAATTCCGATCTCTCGAAACTAATTTGACGTGGATTTCTTCGAACTTTTGACATAATATCTTGACAACCTCTTGGTAGGCCGCCATTCTTGTTGGAATATAGAGGCACGTAAAACACGTAATCACATGCGCAGTGGAAATTAAAGTTCACCAACAACGAACAATTAATTGCGTACAGATTACAATAATCATAACTAGAAATCTTAGAGTAACTCGAGAGCATATTCTCTACTACGGTATCCACGTAATCCTCAATTACGGACTTGCACGGATTTGCCAGCGTTGAATCCCGAAACAGATTTGCTAGGAAAATCCAAACTCTAGATCTTATGGAGAAAATATGAAGTGATACTGTTTGTGAATCCCAATAGCTTGTATATATAGGGAGTCTTAGCTTATTTCCCAAGCTAACCCAATTAGGGAAATAAAATCCCTAATCTTGAATTAAATTAATTCCTTTTAATTTAATTCCCTAAATATAAATCTCTATTGATTTAAATTCCTTATATGAAAATCTCTACGATTTATTTTCATATACATTAAATCCTACAATTATATTCCAAATATAATTATTGGGAATTCTTATTTAATTAAATCCAATTTAATTAAATATTAATATTAATAATAATTAATTCATAATTAATCTATTATTAATTACTTCTTCATAAATTAAATATTAAATCTAATTTAACATTTAATCAACAAATTCTAATCCGTAAAAGGGAACTACTTGTTGTGTGACCCATAGGCCCTCATATACCGAGAGATTAGTCAAACTAACGGTCTTAATTGAACCCTAGTCAATAAATCAGACATTCTCAATATATGAGGTACGTTGCGAGAAACATGCAACTACCTGTAACTGAAACGTGGGTAATTGCGATTTCCTCCTTTCATTCACGAATACTCGATTAGTCTTGAACATGATGAAGTGTCTATTCAAATAACTTAATCAATTTATCTTAAATCACTAATTGATCATCAGTGTCACACTTAGTCACAAAGTCTAAGTTGACGTGCATTGTCCAATGACTTAGATCCAACTATGATGAGAAGATGAGTATTCTCTCTAAATCCACTTTGAGGAATGAATCCTTTTCTTGGCTCAACTACCACGCACATGCACTTTGTGATGAACCCAATCCAAGCCATATCTACCCATAGACGGGTGCAAGCGTCGGTCCCACTAACCGAGACACCCGTAGACACATATAGTGGAACTACATCAAACGATTTCTCGGATTGGTATACTAATACCCTCTAAGGTATTTGTGCATCCATCATGAGATACTTAGTATCTCGCAGTAAGTGAGATTCTACTACACTCTCTAAGAGTATGATGCAGATTGCACATCAATCTCCATTGCATCATCAATATCCCTTTCTTGATGATCCTCGATTGGGGCTATTTAAGAATCATGCTTAAGTCATCTGAGTTCTCACTCACTCACTCAATGACAGCAGTGACTCAAGGGAACACATATAAGAATAAATGCAAACAATCAAACATAATATTCTAATGAGTGTAACGCCATACATTTAATATTAAACAAATAATAATATTAAACCAATACTGAATATTATCTGAGTATTATGTCCTTACAATGGATTATCTGACACTAACACTAACAATCTCCCACTTGAACTAGAGTCAATCACCTACATGTCTAACCCCTAGACCATCAAAATGTCTAGTGTGTACATGAACACTCAAAGTCTTGGTGAAAGGATCAGCCAGGTTATCCTCCGTGGGGACACGTTCTAACTCTATCTCTCCTCTAGCGATTATCTCTCTTATCAAGTGATAACGCCTCGGTACATGCTTATTTCTGTTATTGGATCTCGGTTCCTTAGCTTGCGCAACGACACTAGTATTGTCACAATACAACTTTATTAGACTGCTGGCACTCGGAACTACCCCTAGTTCATTTAAGAACTGTTTTATCCAGACAGCTTCTTTGGCAGCTTCTGCCGCAGCAATGTACTCAACTTTGGTTGTTGAGTCCGCGATAGTCTCTTGTTTGGAAATATTCCAACTAATCGCCCCACCATTGAGAACGAAAACATAGCCCGACTATGATTTGTAATCATCACAATCGGATTGGAAACTTACATCAGCATATCCAGTTGCAACTAGCTCTAATCGTCCTCCGTAGACCAAGAAACAATCTTTAGTACGTCTAAGGTAAGAATATTCTTAACAGCAATCCAGTGAGGTTCACCTGGATTCTGCTGGTATCTACCAGTAGTGCTAACAGCGAAGGCCACATCTGGCCTTGTGCAAGTCATGGCTTACATGATGGAGCCAATTGCGGATGCATATGGTATATCCTTCATGCGCCGGATATCAGCGTCCGTGGAAGGACAATCCTTCTTAGACAACTTTATCCCATGACAGGCCGGTAGAGAGCCTCTCTTAGAGTTCTCCATCGCAAATCGCTTTAACACCTTATCTACGTGGGTTGACTGTGACAGTCCCAACATCTTCTAGGATCTATCCCTATGGATCTTGATCCCTAAGATGTAGCATGCCTCACCAAGGTCCTTCATCATGAAGGTCCTTGATAGGTAATCTTTTACCGACTGCATGAGAGGGATATTGTTTCCCATAATTAATATGTCATCGACATACACAACTATGAAAACAATATTTCTCCTACTGCGTTTATGATAAACTCATGGATCTTCCGAATTTCTGATGAAGTCAAATGATTTGACAGCTTCATCAAATCGAATATTGCAACTCCTAGAAGCTTGCTTTAGTCCATAAATGGACCGTTTGAGCTTGCACACAAGATTAGACTTTGGCTTAGATACAAAACCTTCCGGTTGAGTCATAAACACCTCCTTATCAATGTTCCCATTGAGGAAGGCTATTTTGACATCCATCTGCCAAATCTCATAATCTAAATGTGCTGCTACAATAAGTAAAATTCGAATGGACTTAATCTTGACAACAGGTGAGAAGGTCTCATCATAGTCAATGCCTTCGCGTTGACTATAACCTTTTGCCACTAACCTAGCCTTGTAGATTTGTACCTTGCCGTTTGCATCAGTCTTACACTTGTAGATCCATTTGCAACCTATGGGTTTTACCCCTTTCGGCAACTCAACCAAGTCCCAAACTTGATTGGTGTACATCGAGTCCATCTTGGATTTCATGGCTTCTTGCCAGTTCTCTGAGTCAATGTCTAATGTTGCCTCAGTGTAAGTTCTGGGATCATCTATGTCTGGGATCTCCACATCATCATGTTCCTCTACGAGGAAACCATAATATCTAGTGGGCGGATTACGAATCCTAATAGACTTACGGAGTTGTATTTATGCAGGCTGTACATTCTGATCGTGAAAATTTTGTGGTGCATCGATTTCATCAATGTCCGGAGAGTCCTCAAGAGCAACACTTTCTGATGCCTCTTGGGCGGGAGTTTGAACTATGTTGTTCTCATTTAGCCCACTTGGAGTTTGTTGCGAAGTCAATGCAACTCCAATTACGCTCCCACTGGCTGAAAGAGGATCACTAAGTGATAAACTTCCACCATGTGAGCTGCTGATGCTCCCACTGATTCCTTATCACGTTTCTTTGACAAGATATCAGTCTCTTGATTATCTTGCGGTTCTTGAATTTCTTCAAGTTCTATCATCTTACGGCCTTGGTCCTTGAAGACATAGTCTTCTTCGAGGAACCTGGCCTGCCTAGAAATAATTATCGTTTGTTTCTCAGGTAGATAGAAATAATATCCTCTTATTTCCTTAGGATATCCCACAAGGTAACCCTTTTCACCTTTCGATTCCAACTTATCAGTGATCATCTTTTTCACAATCGTGGGGCAACCCCACGTTTTGATATGTGAAAAAGTTGGCTTCTTGCCACACTATAGTTCATATGGCGTATGCTCAACTGATTTGGATGGAATCCTATTCAGAATGTAAATTGAGGTTTGTAACGCGTATCCACATAAGAATGTAGGGAGAGAAGAAAAGCTCATCATGGACCTTACCATGTCTAACAAGGTTTGATTTCTCCTCTCGGGTACTCCGTTCATCTGCGGTGTTCCGGGAGGAGTCCATTGAGATTGGATTCCATGTAACTTCAAGTAATCCATGAACTCGTGGTTAAGGTATTCACCTCCTCGATCCGATCGAAGAGTCTTTATACTCTTACCAAGTTGCTTCTCTACTTCAGCTTTGAACTCCTTGAATTTTTCAAAAGATTCAGATTTGTGTTTCATAAGATACATATATCCATATCTTGAGAAATCGTTAGTAAAAGTGATGAAGTAGGCGAAGTGACCCATAACTAGAGTGGGCAATGGTCCACAGACATCACTGTGGATCAACTCTAGAACTTCTTTGGCACGAATCCCTTTCCCAGAAAAGGGTTTGTTGGTCATCTTGCCCTTGAGATAGGATTCACAATTTCCATAAGACTCAAAGTCGAATGGGGTTAAGTAGTCTAACTTTCTTAACCTTGCAATCCAATTCTCATTTGCATGACCAAGCCTACAATGCCACAAATGGATAAGAAAGATTATGCTGACTGGGAGCGGTCCAACGAAATTACAAAGTGTACCATCTTGGCTTCTATGTCATATGTGTTGCAACACCAACACCAAAATGTTGAAACCGCTGCGGATATCATGAAAAATATTAAAGCAATGTTCCAAGATCAGGACTATGTGGCTCGTCAGATCACCATGAGGGACATGCTCTTGATGAAAATGATGGAGGGAACGCCCGTAAGGGAGCACGTTCTCCAGATGATGGCTCACCTAAACAAGCTTGAGGTTCTTGGAGCTGAATATGATATCGAGACCCAAATCGATTTCATACTCCATTCTCTGCCGAAACGTTTTGAGCAGTTCAGGCTGAATTACCAAATGCACAATCAGAAGTTCACATTGCCTGATCTATTGCAAGCTTTAGTCTCGACAGAGATAATATTGGGACAACAAAGCCAAGCCTTGGTGGCAAATGGTCCTTCTTCTTCTTCTAGGCCAAAAGGTGGTAAGGACGGGAAGAAGGCAAAAGGCCAAAGCCAAGTGAAATCGAGCATTACCAAGGGCAAAGGAAAGGTGAAGGGAGAGAGAGGAGTCAAGAAGCTGGCTAAGGGGAAATGTTTTAACTGCGGCGAGAAAGGACATTGGAGGTCAGTGTTGGGAGATGAATTTAATAAAGAAGATTTTGATTAGATCCCAAAACCCCTGAGTATGACATGGTCAGGATAATCTTGATAGTTGAGTCGATTCAGTTTTAGAGTGTTAGGGATGTTATCTGCACAATGTATAGACAACAGATATAGATCAGGTTAGATTCTGAAGATTCTGAAGACTCAGTAAGTTTCTGAAGAAACTGAAGTTTCAGTATGAAATTGAAGTTTCAAGTTTCAAGATGAAATCGAGAAATCAAGACTCAAAGGAGAAACCGAGAAATCAAGACTCAAGATGAAACGAGAAATCAAGACTCAAAGCAGAAATCGAGAAATCAAGACTCAAGATAATCAACAAGATATCTGTGAAGACTCGAAGACTCAAGACTCGTAAGACATCAAGACTCAAGACTCGAAGACAATCAAGACTCGTAAGACTCAAGACACGTAAGACAAAAGATCAAGATCAAGACAAAGGATATCAAGGCACAAGAATTATCAAGACTCAATAATCTCATCAATGCTCAAGATAAACCCCTCAATGTTCTGAGGCATTAAAAATATCTATCTGAAGGATACAATACTGAGAAGAACACGATTACTTAGAAAAATAGATATTGCCCAAGACATTCGGATGCGCATAAAAAGGAACTAAAACAAAGTGTTGTTAAGGTTATATCACTCGAGATATTGACCAAAAAAGAGCCGCTTGTGTTTGTCTACTTAATCAAGACAACAACCAATCGAAGAAGACATCATCAGATTTTTTCGACACCGAAAAGCGACAGTCATCAAAGCATGTCAAGAGTACTATGTTCCAACTACAAAAAAAGTGGTGGATCGGTCGCATAAAAAGCACTTTGCCTAAAACATGCTAGTGAGTGTCAAACCCTAAATATAGCCGTTCATCACACACCATAAGAGGAAACTCACGAAGCTATCTCTTCCAATGAATAGTTTTTCAAGAGTGACCTTGGTGTATGCCTATAAATACTTGTGACCATCTACATTGAAGGTTACGAGAAATTTGTAAGCAACTCAAGAGCTCAAACTTATTATTGCAAGTTGAAGCACTCGAAAACCTAAGAATTTCCCAAGTGCTTTATATCGAAGAGAGCTCATTCACTAAGCCTAGCTTGATAAGATATATCCAAAGCTTAGTAGAGATATCGTATCCTTTGCATTGTACTTAATTGTAAAGGATATCTCATCCTAGTTGGAAACCAACCAAGAAACCCCAAACCCATTGTAAGGTAGTTTGAGTGTGATTGTTGGTGAGTTGGAGTTGTAAAGAGTTAGTAAACTACAAGGAGGTAGTCAGAAAGCTCTAGAGAAGAAGTGAGTAAACTATATTCGATAGTCAGAAAGCTTGTGTGTGTTTTGAGTAAGTAAACTACAGGGGTAGTCAGAAAGCTCAAAATAGAAAGGTTAGTAAACTGCAGAGGTAGTCAGAAAATCTTAGGAAGAAGAAAGGTTAGTAAACTACAGAGGTAGTCAGAAAACCTTGAGAAGTGATTAGTGAATTTCTCTGAAGAGTCAGAGAGAGTGGACGTAGGAGCTTGAGTCTCTGAACCACTATAACTTGCTGTGTTATTTGCTTTCTGTTTTGCATTGATTAACTATTGCATACCTTTAACTGAAAGCATATTTTCACTGATATTCAGTTGGAACCAATCCACCGACATTGCATATAACTGAATCACAGCCTTAATCACTATTCCATTAAAAGGAAGGTTTTCAGCAAAGCATAAAACGAGTATAAACTTAGGGCCGACCATTCCGCACATCTGAGTAGCTATTCAAGCAACTCAGTATCTCTGAAAGTACTCAGGATCAGTTGGGATTATCTGAGGTTTCTGAAAGCAGCTCAGGATCACTGTCTCAGGTAGACTTTGACTCAGGGCGATCTGTGCTTCTCAGGACCAAATCTTCAGGACAGCCTGACCCAATCTGACCTCAGTGAAGAAAAAGTTTTAAAATCACTGAACACGTGTATTCCCCCCCATACACATGTAAGACTCATTTGCACCGGGACCAACAAATGGTATCAGAGCAGTGGTTCAACTTGACCACCTGCTTTGTTGACCATAGACTTATTTGCTAAAGATTCTTGTGGTCTATCTGAACAGATCTTATTTGCTAAAATCTTAAAAGACTCAGACATAATGTCTTCTAAGAAACTTCCCATGTTCTCAGTAGAGAACTATGATTTGTGGAGACTGAGAATGCAAGCTCACCTGTATTCTAAGCATGAACGTATGTGGAGAGTGGTCTCTGAAGGACCATTCCAATTCACTGTGGTGAATCCCAGAGTTACAGAAAATGAGAGAAATGATCCCAGGACTGAATTTCCTAAGTCTGATGACCAACTTACTCCTGAGGAGAGAAAGTTAGTCAATCTAGACTATATTGCCAAAGACACACTATATAGCACTATTGATGATGGTGTGATGGGAATGATTTCTCATTGTAATACTGCCAAAGAAATATGGGATACACTAGCTGTAATGTGCCAAGGCACAGATCATATCAAGGAAAACAAACTTTCAGTTGCCATTGGAAAGTTTGACAGTTTTGAAATGGAAGATGGTGAATCTATTGACAAATTGGAAGTCAGATTCACTAGTATAATGAATGATCTGAATGCACTTGGAAAGAGATATCCACAAAGAGAAGTTGCATTGAAAATTCTTAGAGCTCTATCTAAGAAATGGGATATTCATGCAGTGGTGATTGAAAACACCAAGAACATTGATTCAATGCCATACCCACAAGTCTTCTCTGAGCTGAAAGCTTATGAGTTCGTAATTGATAAGAAATCAAAGAAAGCTGACAGCAAAGATGATTCTTCATCTAGTAAAAATGTGGCTTTCAAAGCCAAGGAAAAATCCTGTAAAACTAGAGAGTCTGAGAACTCCCTTGCTAAAAATCAGGATGAGCTTGAGGATAAGCTAGCACTGATGGCAAGGAGGTTTGAAAGGCTTAATAGTAGATATGGAAAATATAAAAACTATTACAGGAATCACAGGTACCAGAGAGATTCAAAGGCTGAGGACAGATCCACTGAGAAGAGAAAAGACCTGAAAGCTGAAGGATCTTCATCCAAAAAGAAGGACTCCAAGTCTAAAGAAGAAAGTGATCAAGATGATGATGCCAACAGATGTTATCCAGACCTAAGTGCTAAGGAGAGAAGAGAAAGGCAAGCAAAGAGAGACAAGAAGTTCTCCAGCAAGAAAGCCATGGTTGCAGAGGAAGAGAAACACTCTGAAGAAGGTTCCAGCTCTTCAGATGAAATGTTCTCGAAAAGTGACAAAGTGATGACATCTCGCCTAATGGTGGAGGAGGTAAATTCTTCTTTCTCTGTTGTTGCTCCTACACTAGCACAAGAGTTATCAAGTTCCACTGTAAACAGTCAATTTGACCTGATGGATTCTTTTGAGAGTCTGATGAAGGACTATGCTGTTTTACAAGAACTGTTGAATGAAACTCAAGAGTAGAACAAAAAACTGATTGCTGAAAATCTTAAGTGGAAAGACTCTAGGAATGCTGAGATCACTTCTCAATTAATGGGAACTACTAATGAACTGGATGTTTTGAAAGTACAACTCTCAGAGAAAGAGAAGTTGATAGAGACCCTAAATGGAAAACTAGAGGAATCCACTGAGGAGATTTAGTTGATCAGAACTAAGTTCAATGACCTCTCTGAGAAGCATGAAACTCTACAAAAATGTGAGGATAGTGCGCAGAAGAAGCTAGCTCTATTGAATATTGCATCTAAAGTAATAGATGAAATTCAGAGTTATCAGAGACCTGCCACTATAAAATTTGGATTGGGATACATTCCAGGGGGAACCTCACAAGGTCATCCTCTTCTTTGCATCAAGTAGCACTAAGACAATCTTTGTTAAACAAGTGGCACCTACACTTCGAACTGAAGAAATGCCCAAAGTTTTAGACAAGGGAAAAGGACCTATGGTTCCAGAAAAACTGAATGTTCAGGTAAGAAAGCCCAAACCTCAGGTGAAGGCTAGAAAACCCGACCCACTTCGAGGGAAAATTTCAGGCAAGTACTTTGAAGCCTCAGGCTAAGAATGCAAACCTAAAAGGATCTCAGACCGAACCCGGCAGAGAATTTTCAAAAGAGAAACACTCAGCAGAGACATTCTCAACTAAAAAGACCAAGTCCTCAGTTTACTGAAAGACCCCAATTTCAGTACAGGCAACCTAAGCCCCACTTGCCTAAGGGTAAAGGTTACCTGAACCCAAGTCAACAAAGATTCAGACCAGCTGCACAAAAGCCAAAGCAATGTAACAAAAGGCCTGTACCCAAGAAAAATTCTAAGGCTCATGTTCATGACAATGCTAGCACTCATACACAGGATACTGCTAAGGCACCCAGAGTGGTAAATGTGTATGTAGATGTTTATGGAAGACAGATCAGCCACTCTAAAGTAATTAGAGTTGTCAGGCAGATTTGGATTCCAAAACGTACAACTAACCTGATAGGACCCTACACTAAATGGGTACCACAGATCTAATCTATTTTTCAGAAAACAAAAAAAAAGGCAAATCGAAATAATGAAGACATCATAAAGACCGATGAAAGAAGATCTGAGATGTCATTGTTGGAAGATGAATTTCCTTCTTGGACTTCAGGAGAAACAAGCTAAGGAAGGAATCTTCATCAGAGATCATGATTGAAGAAAGACATTAGTTGAATTATGGATGTTGGATCCAGGTGTATAGAGTAAATCTGAAAAATTGAAGGTTTTCAGATGCATGAAGTTTTCTCAGGATTCTATTGAGAAACTCAGGATAAAATTAGAAGTACTGAAATCTGAGTCTTGAAAAACTTCGAGATATCTTTGAAGGTCGATTAACTTCGATATTATCTTGATCCGCTCAAGATTTCAAGATCATCATCTTGAACCTGCTCAAGTACTTTCGATCATCATCTTGACATTTTATCAAGGTCAAAACTCAGTAAGACTGATAGAAGGAAATTAGTCTGAAGAAGTAATGACTCATGCAACTCATTTATTGCTTAACTGAAACTCAGTAATCATTTGCAATAAATACTAAAACACCTGAAGAGAATGTTTTGGGCGGGATCTTTGAAAAGCCGAAGAAGGTCAACAGTCATTAATTGCTCTGTTCAATTAATCACCAATAAGATTAAAATGGCGGCGTACTTTTCGTGAGATCGTCCTTTCGTATACCCGATTAATCTGTGATTAATCTCAACCGTTGATTTTCATCAATCGATACGATTTCCCACGAATCGATCTATATATGCATTTGAAAAGCCATTCAAGCCCTATTTTCACAAACCCTCGTTCCCAAAACACTCTGCAAATAAAAATTCCTTTTGCCCAGAAACCCTTGTCATTTCAAAACCATAAACCTTCAAAATCTTCAAAATGACTTACACAATATTCGACAAACTGGCTGAATCCAACAAGCCATGGTATGAGTATGTGGTTTCACTAGAAAGTACATCCAACGCGACCCATGAAGAAGAGGCGCTTCACATGATCCGATTAGCAAAACTCACAAATCTAGTCGCAAGCCAACCAGAGGCCGAATACTCTAAAGAGGTAATAGAGTTTATTTCAAATCTGGAAATCGATGAGGAAGATCGTATTGAGTCCAAAATTTATGTTTCCCATCTAGAGCATACCTCGAAGTATGTAGATTTTGTGCGGGAGTTGTATATAGTCCCTAGAAATCTAAATGATATTTTTGAGTTGTGTGATAGAGGAGAGGATCCCACAACGTATATGTTGGGTCAGGAGCAAGAATACCTTGATAGGATAACAGAGCATCCTATTAAGTTTGAGGCAACATTACATAAATGGCATTTAAAGCCGAAGTACAAAGTTTTGATGGATATTGTTAGCAAGTGTATTATGAGCAGATCGGGGAGTTTTGAGCAGATAAGCACTCCCAAACTCCGATTGATGGCGGAAATAGAAGATTCACCCACCAAGGATTTCAACTGGCTGAGATATCTGATTAAAGTGGTGAGTGACCAGGCCAAGCTCATAAAAAAGGAGGATGGATCAATCTCAATAAAAGGCAAGATACTCCATGCAACCAAAATAGCATTTATTTTGGAAATGTGTCGAGAAGAAGAGGATATCTTTGCCGACTCCACTCCATTCCCTAAGTCTAAGGTGATGTTTAAACCTGTTGCCACCAAGAAGACTATAAAAGGGAAGAAAGAGAAGAAAGTGAAATCACCAGCTGCTACTGAAGAAGCCCGTAAAGCCAGGGGAAAGGCTTTGATGGAGATCAAGAGGGAGAAGGGTGAAACATTGAAGAAGAAGACCCCTGCTCCAAAGCGCAAAAGAATGGTGATTATCACTGATGAGGAGGAGAGTGAGCCTGAGGAGATACAACCTGAGGGCCAAAAAGCTCAAAAATCGCCGTTGCAAGTGTAGGCTCAGGTTATATCCACGACACAGGAGCAAACTGAGGAGCAAGTCTTCTCTGAGGTTCTTGAGACGTCACTAAGCACTGACAAGTTCTCTTAAGAAATTTTCCAAGGACCTCAGACCTCGAGAGATTTTCAGTTCCCTCTTGGGAAGTGCACTCTCGGACCTCGAGCAAGCTCGCCGGCACGAGGAAGTGCACTCGGACCTCGAGCAAGCTCAGATTCCTGCTGAGGAAGTGCCAGCTCAGACCTCAGAACCAATTCAGATTTAGACTGAGGAGCTGCCTGCCCAATCCTCAAATATTGCTGAGCCTCAGGAGATGTTAAACCTCGATGAACTCCTGAGTGATCCATTCCTTGATCCTTCAGCAAATTTTCCTACTGAACCTGAGAGCCCGAAGTTGAAGAAGGGTGAAGCTGAAGAGACTGAGTGGCGAAGCAAGGGGGAATAGTTCATTCTAGACCGGTACCTTGAGCTTAGCACATTCCCTGACCTCCAAGACATCTTCTTCAGGTTGAGGTCAACAGTCTACATCCTCAACCAAACCTTGCCTGAGATGCTCAACATAGCTTCATTTAGAGGAGAAGACTGGTGGAATGAGGAAACAACCGTGCTTACTGAATTCTCAGTATTCAGAAAAACCAAACTCAGGATGAAAACTTCTGACTTTGATGAGCTGGTTAAGAAGAAAGTTGCTGAGAGGAAGGATGCTGAGGTTGGTGCCTCGAGCTCCAAAGATAAATCTCAAGATAGGGACCAACAAGGGGATGATGAGAGTCAATCTCATATGGAGAAAGACAGTAGTGATGCTGAAGAGCCTGCTGTCAAACATCCTCAGACTGAAGTTAGCCTTCAGGTAACTTTTGGCACTACTAAAAATTATGCCAAGATTACTGAAGTACCTATCTTTAATTCTGTAATGTCTGATATGCAGACTGAGCTCAGGTGGACACCCAAGATCAGGTGGAAACCCAGACTGAGACTGAGACTGAGACTCAGATTCAGACTGAGACTCAGGCTGATCAACCGGCTCAGGAAAAACAACAGATCATATATGCTCCTGAGATTGATCTCACCCCAATTTTGGAGAAGCTAGAGAAGGTTGGGCCAATCATGAACAAAGTTGCTCAGATAGAGGAGGTATTGGCCAACCAGAATCAGAAAATGGAAAGTCTGAGTTCTTCTTCAGACCTGTTGCAACTTCAGAACACTCTGACTGAGAAGCTGACCTCCATGGAAGGAAAGATGGAAGAAAAGATGGATGGGGTCAAGGCTGAATTAAGTGCAGAGCTGAAGCAGAAGCATCAGGAAATGACTGAATATCTTGAAGCCAAATTGGTGGAGAAGAATGAGATGCTAGTCAAGAATGCTGTTGAGGAGATGAGCTCAATGCTCATGGCTAAGATGACAGACATGTTCAAAGAAGCTCTCTCCAGCCAATTTACTCAGATGTCTGAAGAGTTCTCCATAGCAAAGAACCACCTAAGAAGGCTCGAAGAGGAGCAAGATCAGTTGGCAGGGGAAGTGCGTAGTGTCAGCAAGGAGCAGTATCATATGGACACAACACTATCCAGACTTCTGCCCAAGTATGGTTCCAAGAAGGGGGAAAGACCCGGAGCTAATCTGAGAAAGTTATTGGAACATACTTTGGAAAGAAAGGCTGACAAAGAAGCAGAGAAGAAAAAGATTGTTGAAGCCTTGCAAGAAGTCGAAGCCACTGAGAAGCTGAAGTTCAAGATGGTGGAGAAGCCAGTCTACACTCAAGTTTCTGAAGAAACTATGCAAGAAGTAGCTACAGAGAAACTGAGTGATAGAAGAAGAGTTGGGACAAGCCAAGCTGGACCTGAATTTCCCATTAAAAGGAAGGATGTGGCTTTTGTTGAGCCTGAGGGCAAAAGAGTTAAGGCTTCTAAGCCAACCCAAAGGAAGCTGATTCTGGATATTGAAGAGTCTGAGAAAGTACCTCAAAAGAAAGTCTTCAATACAAGAAGTGCTCTGAGATCACTCCAAGTTGAGCAAGCAAAGAAAACTGCTGCTTCGGTTTCTGGAGTTCATGTGACCAGGAAAAAGAATGAAGAAGAGCAGAGGAGAAGGAGTGGTTTCAAGAAGTTCGCAAGCAAGAGGAGAGGGACTGCAAAAGCACAGAAATGGCCGCACGTTGACAAGTGGATGCCAATCCAGTTCAACGATGCATGGGAAGAGATTAAATGAACCTTTTGGTTTTATTACGATGTGCTAAGAGAATGGAGAGGAGAGAGCTCAGATTTTAATGAGGCTTTCATTGACTATCTGCTGACCTTCTATCCGAAGTACTTACAAAGCTGGATCAATCTTGCGGATGAAGGAAAGGTTGAGATAACTGCCCCTGGTCCATATACTTACCCTCCTCCTAGGCTGGAGAATGACTTGGTGAATGAAACAGCCATTTCTCAGGAGATTGCTCAGTACGCCATTCAGTTGGGCCTGACAGGGAACAATCCTGATATCATCAAGGAGAGAGATGCACTAAAGAAGAGATATTATGGAATGTTCAACCTTGAAGTGCCTGCTGATGAGGTGGAAGAAGAGAACTAAAGAGACAGAGCAGAAGAGCAAAGAAGACTGAAGATCAAGACTCAGAAGACTCTTGTAATTTCCTTATCTTTTTGTCTTTACTTTTCTGATAAGTTCATTGTAAGTTGTAACTGTCTACCATTCATCAATGAAACTTTATCTTTTATGCTCAAAGATAATACTTCATTATCTTACTTTACATATCTTTACATTTGATATGCCTGAATGTTGATTTTTTCTGAGGAAATTGTTGGGAGAGTTTTTATGAAATTGTTGGGAGATTGTTTGTTGGGAGATATACCAATCTTGTAATAGGTAAAACTGAAACCTGAGTATAGGTTAAGTGTTTTGTAACAAGATGGTTTTGGCATCATCAAAAAGGGGGAAATTGTTGGGAGATGAATTTAATAAAGAAGATTTTGATTAGATCCCAAAACCCCTGAGTATGACATGTTCAGGATAATCTTGATAGTTGAGTCAGGATTCAGTTTTAGAGTGTTCAGGATGTTATCTGCACAATGTATAGTCGTGAGATATATATATCAGGTTAGATTCTGAAGATTCTGAAGACTCAGTAAGTTTATGAAGTTTCAAAGATGAAATCGAGAAATCAAGACTCGATGAGAAACCGAGAAATCAAGACTTCGATGAAATCGAGAAATCAAGACTTCGATTGTGAAATCGAGAAACTTCGACTCAAGATGAAGACTTCAAAGATAATCGGTCAAGATATCTCTGTGAAGACTCGACTCAAGACTCGAAGACACTGAAGACTCAGAAGACTCTGAAGACTCAAGACATCAAGACTCAAGACTCAAGACATCAAGACTCGAAGACTCTCAAGACACGTAAGATCAAGATCAAGATCAAGACAAAAAGGATATCAAGGCACAAGAATTATCAAGACTCGGTAATCTCATCAATGCTCGATATAAACCTGAATATTCCGATGCACTAAAAATATTTATCTGAAGGATACAATACTGAGAAGAACGCGATTACTTAGAAAAATAGATATTGCCCAAGACATTCAGATGCAGACAAAAGGAACTAAAACAAAGTGTTGTTAAGGTTATATCACTCAGAGATATTGACCAAAAGAGCCGTTGTGTTTGTCTACTTAATCAAGACAATGACCAATCGAAGAAGACAACATCAGATTTTTATCGACAATCGAAAGCGACGGTCATTTGGCATGTCGGAGTACTATGTTCCAGACTACAAAAAGTGGTGACTGGCTGCATAAAAAGCACTTTGCCTAAAACATGCTACGGAGTGTCAAACCCTAAATATAGTCATTCATCACACACCATAAGAGGAAACTCACGAAGCTATCTCTTCCAACGGATAGTTTTTCAGGAGTGACCTTGGTGTATGCCTATAAATACTTGTGACCATCTACATTGAAGGTTATGGGAAATTTGTAAGCAACTCAAGAGCTCAAACTTATTATTGCAAGTTGAAGCACTCGAAAACCCAAGAATTTTCCAAGTGCTTTATATCGAAGAGAGCTCATTCACTAAGCCTAGCTTGATAAGATATATCCAAAGCTTAGTAGAGATATCGTATCCTTTGCATTGTACTTAATTGTAAAGGATATCTCATCCTAGTTGGAAACCAACCAAGAAACCCCAAACCCTTTGTAAGGTAGTTTGAGTGTGATTGTTGGTGAGTTGGAGTTGTAAAGCGTCCTCGGTAACATATTCGCCTGTTGGCTTGATTTTCCGGTCTCCCATGTTTGCTCCATCATGTTAACAATATTTTGCTTTTCTGGCACGCATGACAACAAACAATCTCGAGCTTTTTTCTGGTCGCCTTTTACGCTACCCGTCCCTTCTTGGGTTGAAAACTTAACACAATAGTAATAAGTCGAACAGGCAGCTTTGAATTCCTGAATAAACGGGCGACCTAAAAACCCATTATAAGTAGACGGAGCATCAACGATTACAAAGTCTAACATTTTAGTTCGTCGAATCTCCAGATTATTAGTTGACTCTAACTCAACTCCTAACCTAATCATTCTATATGGTCGGGTTATAGATTCCCCGAATCCCATTATGGTGTGATCACAGGGCTCAATATAACTACTTAGATCACCCATTTATTTCTCCATCTGATGCAGAGTGTTGATGAACAAAATGTTCGCATAAGCTCCGGTATCTACAAGGAGTCGATGCACTTTCAACCAAAGGAGTCGGGCACTTATCGTCAGCGAATCATTGTGAGGGGTGATGATACCATCAAGGTCATCTTCTGAAAACAAAATTTGGTGAGAGAGTGGTATGCTCGCTGAGGTGTTCGCCATGTTCACCTGATGTATGCTTTGCATGGCACGCATTTCCATCTTCTTCCGCCTGTTTGATAACTTCGGTGCCTGATAGCATCCACCCACTAGACCATAATCAGGATGAATCATGTTGATTTCTAGACTCTCTCGACCTCTGCTCATGGTAGGAGATCCTCTATTGGGTAATTCCAACTTCTTGCGGGATTCCTTGGGATCACTATCAGATGCTTCTTCTGCTTTACGCTTACCCCTACGATCACCTGATTTTTCAGTTTGGGAGTATTTGTTCGCCGGCTTTTTGAGGAACTGTGTAAGACGATTCTCTTCATATAACTTCCATAGTTGACGAAGTAAATCGTGACATTCATCAGTATTATGTCCGATGTACCCATGATAATTACAAAACTTGGAAGGATTAAGCCGATTTTTATCTCTTACGATTCTTCGTGGCTTATCCAACATGTCTCGATCCTTAATTTGATTAAATATCGTCTCTGCTGAAACGCATAGAAGACTTCGTAGTGCATGTGCTTCTGCTCCTTCTTCAAAAGTTTTAAAAGATCCTGGGAGTTTATACCCCCCTCATTCATTACTCTTTTACCAACGACTCTTTTTGTTGCTACTTCTTGGCCTAACCGTGATTGGGCAAGCAGATCCTGCATAGCTATAATCTTGGCTGCTCGCTCTCGAAATTTGGCATATGTGTTTTGCCAACCCTGATGCATGGCTTTCCACATATCCGTATTTAGGGTCAAGCCCCCCACCACCATGTGGATTTTTGCATCCTCTTCAACTGGGGCTCCATCGTACAAACATTTGTCAAATCTTTCAATATATGCTCGATCTGATTCACCCTTTAACTGGGAGAAATGTGACAACCTCTGTTTTGGTGCTGGGCGAGCACACATGGATGAAAAGTTGGATTGAAATTTTTGTCCCAGCTGTGCGAAGGACGTGATGGATGCAGCGGGCAAAGTTGAAAACCACCTGTGTGCCCGATCACCCAAGGTCATGGGAAAAAACCGGCACTGAGTTGCGTCAGTGGCACCCATTGCGATCATATAATCTGAATATTTACTAAGGTGAACATAAGGATCCAACTCGTCATCGAACACTGGTATGGGTGGCCGATTCTTTACCACCTTTTCTTGTATTTCTGCTGACATGATAGCTGGGGCGAGCGGCGAGCATGGGACTGCACTCGCTCGAGTGATCCCTTTAGTAGCTGCAAGATCGGCCTGCAAACTCTCTATTGCCTTTTGCATCTCCGCCAGTTTGGCGGAACTGATTGACCCGAAACGAGGCTGGATTCCATCTTGAGGACCTGGTCGGTCATGCTCAGGATGGGACAGTCCCCCTTTCCGTATTGATTCCCGATTATCCATTCGATGATGAATAGACAATCTAGTCCTGACTGACCTTTCAGGATCACGAGGCCGTTCATGATGTGGATAATCATGATGTTCCACTTGGGAATCTTGAGGTCGTTTATGTGGTGGACGATCAGGATGTTCCACTCGGGTCACTGTGTTTGCATGATATTTCTTTCCAGGATCTCGACGTCTATGCTCGCCAATACGCTCTTTTGCTAATACTCTCAGACGTTCAAACGCTGATTGCCTGGAAGCTTGGGGTTGTTCTCCATTCGACTGACTTCCTGCCTCTTTTTCAACCTGCATTCGTGCAGCTTTCTTTTTGACTTGATCGCTATCAAAAGTATTCGATCGCCGATCATCATCCTTTGGAGCTTTTAACTTTGCCAACTCTTTATCAGTTCTTTCTTTCTGCGCTTTTAGCAAAAAGGTAATGGCTTTTGTTGTTGCTGTTGGATCACTGGCAATTTCTTCCAGCCCGATGGTTTCCACCATCTTATTTTCTTGAGGTTGTACTTAAATTCCTTTAAAATTGTGGAATCGGTTGTGTCCCGATTTCTTCGTTTGAGTATTCCTAGATTGAGGTATTATATTTCTTTTTTCTGCCTCGGCTGTCTATACCCTCCTTCTAGCGCCAATTGTTGCAAGCCGTTTTTTAATGAGAATACTATGTGGCTAATTTTAAAACAACTCACAAACAAAATAAGTACGTGTACAATATTACAGTAAATAACAAGAAATTGTTGACCCAGTTCATCAATAAATGACTACTCTGGGGGCATTCCGAGCCAGGGATGTTATATTGCGAGGTTTACGTCTACAGTACACAATACTACTCGTGGAGAAAACTTCCTTCTACGAAATATGGTGATTTGGAAAATATGTGCGAGTACTTGGGAATTTTTCTGAACCCTCTTACTGCTCTTTTTTATTCTACTTATAGTACTTTGACAAGCATGTGCTGGTTTGCCAAGCATGAGCTGGAGACTTTGTGTCTTGCAAGAACTCATGTGATGCTGCCACGTTTTCAACTTCGTCTTCCTGGTTGACCTTTGGATTTACTTGCTTATAAGGCATTCTTTTTGTCGTCCAGATGGTTCATTTAGTGACTTGGCTTTTTTGTCATATGCCCTTTGTATCAACTTTTGCTCGACCGATTGCTCTGCTCGCCCCTTTGACCATATCGATTTTGTACCGGAACATTGTCCTTAACGAGCATACAAGAATGACTATAATGCTTGCCAGATATGGCCAACATACTTGTTTGGTCGGCAAGGCGAGCATACTTGTATGGTTGACAAAGCGAGCACACTTGTATGGTTGATAATTATTATCTAGGCGAACACCTCTCCATCGGACATGGTTATTTTAATAATTTATTGATACACGTGTCCCTCCGACGTGTACAAATAGATCGAGGTAAAAACATCAATCACAACATAGGATTTATGAGGCAATTTTGTATGCAAGATATGTTGTTGTGATTTAATTGTTATTTGAATTAATATATGATTAATTCATGCTAGTAATAATTAAATTAATTTGAATTTGTACTAAATTGCACCTCGAATAGATTCGGGCACCCTATTTTGGAACATCAATGTCCATTAATTAATTTAAGTTACTGAATGCTTTAATTAATTAATATATTTTATTCCTTGGGAAGGGACATCACAACATTATTATCATACCGGAAAGTAATCCACTGGCCAAATTTGATATGATAAATGTTCTGAGCCCACCAAGGGGATATAATCAACTTGTCACTCCAAGACACGATTTTCTGTATTAATTTGGCAATCTATCATATAAATAATAATATTGCCCAAAATAGAGAGTATTGAATCCCATTGATTCTTTACCTATAATAAATCAAAGCAATATTAATTAATTACATACAATCCCAATTAAGTGACATAAATAAATAAATCAATAACCACTGAGATCTAATTCTTCTTTCCAAGTAAGTCTAGAAGAATTATCTCGATGTAGGTCTTGTTCAGCGCATCAAATTCACTAGTGTAGTCTCTTGGCCAAAATAAACCAATCCGAGTCTTATACCTCAACTTTTACTAATGGATTATTCAATTTCATTTAAGTTGTGAATAAATATACTTATTACAAGGAACTGACAATGTAATCTTCTGTGATCTACTACACACCACATTATCTACAATGTAAAATATTTTGAACATTTATGCAATAAATAAAAAACATTTATAATATTTAAAGCAAACAGTGATAAAATATTTATTCTCATAAACAAAAGTACAAAAATGAGTTTATATAAAAAGTAACACTAAAAACATACATTTCAGTATATCCCTAACACTCCTATAGTCCCTTCTATAAGATTTGGCCTCCCAATGAGCCAAGAAACCAATATTGAGTCATCAATACTATTTTAGTCCATTAATATTAATTCATTTCACTATAGAATTGATATTGAACTACCTATTCTAATCCATATTACGAAATATGGCTCCCGGTTACTCCCTCCTATTCAAAATAGAAGATGTTTTGGCTTATTGCATTATTTACTTTTTATTTGATGTTCTGACTTTTATTCCCCTACACTGCCCTTATTTAATACTCTTTCTTTACTTTCTTGTTTTACTCTCTATCATATCATTAAAGATAATTTATCATTAAATAAGGCTAATTTTGGTATAATTTTTCTTTATTAATAAACATGCAAAAGGCCAAAACATCTTATATTTTGAATAGGAGGGAGTATTATTTTTCGTGTTTAAGATTCAATGTCCATTAATTAGTTTAAGCTATTGAATGCTTCAATTAAATTAATATATTTTATTCCTTGAGAAAGGACATCTCAATATTATTATCATATAAAAAATTAATCCACTAGCCAGATTTGATATGATAAACATTTTGAGCCCATCAGGGGACAAGTTGGTCCCGAAAAACCCGATTTAAAACTCGTTAAATCTCAATGGGAGGTGACCTTAAAATTTTTACGAATGTTTTATGCAGATTTGCTAAAGTATGTATGACAATTAATATGAAAGAAAATAAGAACACACGTATTTTTATAGTGGTTTAGAGTCCAACTCCTACATCCATTCTTCCCTTCATGGGACACTTCCTTAACAAACAGATATTTATGGAGCTCTCACTCAACGAGACATATCTCCCTCACGGGATTGCCTACCCTTCTTACGGGATTGCTTCTTAACTACCTCACTTAACCACTAATTTTCTCTCTCAAGAAAGGGTATGGGTTTGGTGTTATTTCCAACTATGTGAGATTTTCCCTTACATTGTTTTAGCCTTTAAGCTAAGGTTAGAAAAATCTCTCTAAGCTTGGGATATGGCTTTTATGCTTAGATACAATGAAGAACACTTTTGGGTAAATTTGGATATCTAATGATATGTGTTCTTGAATGGAGATGCTTGAATATTTGGTTTTAATCTTCACTTTGCAGCATCCTCCATTATCTTCTTTTGAAGATAGTGCAATGTATTTATAGTGTGTGAAAGTGTGTTTCACGGGGTTGTGTTTAGTAAAATCAGAGTAATGTTATACTGAATGTTATAACACTCAAAGTAACATTCAAAAGACAGAAACAACGGAAGACTCAGAAACACAACACACAAAATTAATAAGACTTTGCACAATCTATATCAATATAGATTGTGATGCCTTATGGCTGAAATCACTATTTATCAAAATAATGAATACAAAGAGGTTCACAAATTGAATCCTCTTGAAACAAGATCAAGCATATGATCTAAAGGGTAGGTGTATCTCTACACTACCAAAGGTGGCATGTTCTATGTGTATGAAATTATCTAACACCGAGACTAACATTCCACACAAAACAAATCTAACACCAACTCGAGGTATTATAAACCCTACAATTACTCTCTATGGTAAAATAACTCCACAACAACAACCTTATCACTCTGGATGCACTCACACATTATATAGTTGATGATTGATTGTTGCTTCGACTAAACAACACACAATATATGGCAATGTTCAGCACTTGATATGAACATCAAGGTCTTCTATTTATAGACTTCGCGTAGCTTTACTAGAGCCTCCTTGAAGGATCTAGAAACTCTTCAATCCACTCTTCTATGATCTTTGTAACTGCCCAGATAGTGGGTCTTCTCTGATCTCTGAAAAACAGTCGCATGATCTAGTCCTTCTACTCGATTCTTGAAGTTTGTGGAACCTTCTGGAATCTTGCAGAACATCCTAGATCGTCAACCTGCAGTCAACAACATCAAATACAACATTGAACATAGAAGTGTTAGTGGTTAAGAAGAAAGGACGAATACTGATGTTGTAACCAATGTTGTAACATCGGTGGCAACATCAATAATCTCCCCCATTCGATCTTTCTACTACAACACACCTGAAATAACAAATACATCAGGTATTGTGCATGATAGAGCTCATAATCATATCAGCTGCACTATTTAGTGTCAAACCATTTTGTAGCTATCAAGAATCGAATAAACATCATCAAACAATTTCATTTGTTTGAGAAACTTCAATATGCAGAAAACTTGTCAGAGCATAATGTAAAACATATCAAAGCATATAACATGTCAGAGCATATGTATATTACATTCAAACTCATCAGAGCAAGATGTAAGAACATCCCAGAGTAAGGGAAAATGATACAAGTACAATATGTATCAATCCTTAAGCCTGCAGACAAAGTAGAACATATATTACTTGAACATATTTCCACCAATCATCAAGGAAATATAGTAGAGCTGTCAGGAAGAAAGTTAACTGATCATTCTGAACAATCTACACAAATTACTCTTTTCCAAAAACACAAGGTAAGATTATCAAAGCAATGAAAACAAGGATATCAGAGCAGAGATACAAAAATCTTAACCTAAAAATAAAATATGATCATCAGAACATACTAATCATCAATAGTAAAAAATAAACAGAATATCAGAGCATCAACACTAATATTCATCAACAAGCAAAACCTACAAACTAGTGTTCAATAATTACATAACCAAATGAACAGAGTTTAGTAAATAACTTGCAAAAACATAAATAAGATCATATGAATAAAGAAGAAAAACAAAGAGAGTAGGAGGTGATCAAACTGAAATATATCAGCTACAGCATCATCAAGTCCTGCACATGCTCCCCCCCAACTTATTCTTAGCTCCCCCTATCTTCATGATCTTAAAAACAAACTCCCCCATTCAACCATCATGGGAGATCACCATAGATTTCCTCTATGATATCATCAATGGCAGCTTCATCATCATCATCACCTTGTTCAGCAGCTTGTTCAACCTGTTCAACTGGAGGATCTAACTCATTCTCTTCATGCACATCATCCTGAACAAGCTCAGGAACATCTTCAGCAGCAAATTCAGGTGCATCAGGTGCTACTCTCCTGGTGGAGCAGAAAGCAACCTCTCCCAGAAGCTTTTCATGACATCCAGCTCAGCAATTTGATCCTGCAAATTTTCAATTTGCTGAAGTATGAAATCCCTGTGAATAGTAACAGACTGAACTGGAGAATTTGTTTAGACTAGATAAAATTGACTAGTTAAACAATGAATTTGTGTATAATTGGGCTAAGTATTGAATGTGAAAAACAAGGAAAACACGAAGAATTGGTGACCCGGTTCGTCTTTTGAATCAGACTACGTCCGAGGGCTCCAAGCTAGGTATGGATGTATATTATTTATGCCTAGAATGCTATGATGTTCCGCCCTTTTTCATGTGGCATCTTAGGTCTATTTATACTTGTTATTCCGCCTTGTAGGCTGGATTTTACATAAGGAAAACTACATTCTCCAAGCCTTCAATCTCGCAAGTCGCCTGTCCCTATGGCTTAATTGGAGATCGCCTCTTTAATGGGAGCGGATTGAGGAATTGGAATTTCCTGCGGATTGATCGGCTTATCGGACGACATTCTTGATTTAGCTTTTAAGTGTCTTTAATACCATTCAAGTCGTGTTCCGACTTGAAAGGTATTGGCTTGTCGCCGATGTGCGGCTTCCGATCTCTAAATGAGGTCGTCATACGAGTTGCTCTCTTCTGCGACTTGGGGGTCTTTATTCCAAAAATTATCTCTTTGCGGTTGTGCATTGGTGTAGGCCAGCTCCTTTCTTCTGTACTTATAGAATACGATGGAAGTGGTTTATTTCATGCCACAACAATTGCCCCTCAAGTCGAGGTCGCATGTTTGTTTACTGGGGCATCGACTTGACTCTATAATCGGCATGGACTATGACTTCTTGCCCCGACTATCTGAAAAGTCACCTCGAAATTACGAAAAGGCGTATCTGATTTCCTCGGTTTTCGGAGATTTGAAATGATGGCTTGCCAGGCCGCTGACGTGAGGTGCTGCTGGGAAAACCAATAGGATTCTGCGGTGACCCCCAAGCGTTAACTCTACGACTTTGATTGCCGGTAGAGGCTTGATTTATGACTTATTTGCGTTTTGGTCCTTCCCTTCCTTTTATAAATAAGCGGGGAATTAGGTTTTCAAAATTCATTTATTCCCCCTCCGAGAGTTCGAGTAATTTTGAAATTCATCCTCTTCTTCAACAAAACTCTGGATTTTGCTTGCTTCTCCCGTTCTTCATCAGGTAACATACTCTTCCGTCTCTTACTTTTACACGATGGAAACGGATTTCCCCGGTTCAAGCTCTGCCCTGCAACCCATGATGATTGCTTCATCCTCCGAGGATGATATTCCGATCGCTCAGCACCGCCGTCTGGTTTCTGGCTCCACCGCAGGGCACGGCGGTGAAAGGTCGTCGGCCCGTCCGATGGGTGCCGGGAGAGAAGACGATGTGAATGATGAAGCGGTAGATGATCGGTTTCTGGAAGAATTGGATGAAATCGCTCATCTCCCACTGTTGGATTTACCACTTCAAACTTCTGATCCTCCAAGGCAATCGACTGCCATTGGTTCCTCTGCCCCTGTTAGGGATTTCGGGGCCTATGAAAGGATTTTTGATTATGACATGTACCATAGTATTGCCCCATACAAGCGACCTGAACGCCAGTATCGTAAGTCGGTACCCTCGGAGTTCGCCGCATCCAAACGACGATTCAGGTCGGTGTTGTCTGATCGTTATGTGCGGGCTCTCCGTCGCACATACAAGGTTCCACGAGATGTACATTTTTATGCACCGACTTCTGATGAAAGTGCCGATTAGTCTCCCCAGGGCATGATTGCGGTGAATCGGCCGACCATGGATGCGGGGATTTGTTTCCCGCTTCATCCGGCTATCACGCATCTGCTGGCCGCCTGGAACCTAAGCCTTACCCAAATCACTCCAAATGGTTGGAGCTACATCATTTCGACTATGATCGTATTGGGACTGGCCGACTTGAAAAGGATGCCTACCCCGTGGGAGATTGGCTATGTGATGTCGCCTATTGCTCAAGCAGGGGGATATCACGTCGTGCGACTTTGCAAGGGCAAAGAGCTTTTTAGTGGTATCCCCAACAAAGTTGATGGATGGCGCGAGAAGTGGTGGTTTGTTGGAGGGGCCTGGGAATCAATTCCACCGACCAGCACGTTATCAATTCGAGTCCCTACGGATTATGCCATCCGTGTGGAGAATGGTATATTTTTTGTGCTTTTCCTTTTCCACTCGTACTGATCTAATTCTCTTCTTGTCTTGCAGTGTTTACACCCCGGACATCCGACATTTACTGGGATTTCAACGAGGCATTCAAGACAGCTCGAGGTATCCCTGCGAGCTGGTGTGAAGTTGAGTCGTTGAACACCGAGCTCAAACGGTTGTCGGCAAGATTGTACACATACCCCCGCCATCTGCGTATCCCTTGTAAGTTTCTGGGGAACATCTTCTGGTTGTAGTTATCTTCATGAGGTTATGTTATGATTTTTTAATATGATTGCTCTTGTAGATCCCGAGCTCCCGATCTACCATCGCGAACCTTCTGCTGCTGAGATGACATCCAGGTCAAAGTCAGTTCTCAGCTCAATGAGACACCAGCAAAGTTCGGGTCCCCCCGCCGGCTCTCCAGTCCAGACCCCGATTCCCGCCACTGATAAGGGGAAGAAAAAGAAAGTCGTCGAATCTGCTCCGCCGGCTGGGGATCACCCCCATAAGCAGATTCGAGAGGACACGAGCTCCCACCGATCTCAACGGGAGGTCGGAGGAGTCACCACAATCTCCACTCCTCCCCCTGCATTGACTACGCCTGGAGGTCGGCATCCTGATGATGATTCGTGGCTTGGATGGGACGCTGAGTCGGTGAAGAAGTAAGCTTCTGCACTGATCTTGTGTAATATGTTTGTGTTTATAATTCTGAAACATCCCTTTTCGCTGATTGTAGCTCGGAAATGACCCCCAACAAGTTCTCGGCGGAAACATTGAGCTTCCTGAGGTCCCCGCTTCCTTCCTTTGAAGGTATTCCGGATGATTGGCCCAACTACCTGTCGAGGACAATCAGCAATGTCCCTCGAGTTTGGACGTAGGATCTCCACTCTTCCGCCCGCCGCCAGAAAGTCACGGGTAACTTGTACTCATCGTTCGTGCATACCCTGAGGGGAGCCCTATTTTTGGAGAAGGCCTGTGCTCAATTCGAGCTGGAGCTCGGTAAATTAGGGAAGGCTCGGACGACGATCTCCGACCAGGCGAGGACCATTCTGGCTGCTCACGAGCAGCAAAAGAAACTGGAGGTCTAAAAGTCCGATCTGGCCAAGAGGGTTCAGGAGCTCAAGGAGCAGCTGAAGGGTGCCGAGGGCACATTGGCGGCGGAGAGGGAGATTGTGGCCTGTCTGAAGGAGGATCTGAGTGGCAAACATTCAGAGATCAGGGATAGGCTGGCTGCCAAAGAGGAGCACTTCGAACAGACCGAAGAGCAAAATACTAATTTTGCTTTTATCTGCGCAATGGCCAGGGCCATCAGGGCTGTTCATAGGAAGAACCCTAAAGCCGATTTCTCCGAACTGGCCGACTATGTCAGAGCATTCCCGCTTGATCCCGACGTCGTGCTTGAAATCAAGGATTTAGAAGGACTTGACATCGACCTGTCCTTCTTTCCTAACCAGAGTCGGATCGTGCTCCCCACTCCCGATCCTGAAGAAACACAGGCGGGCGACTCTGAAGCGGTCCTAAGACCCAGACGGGTGAGGTCGATCCTCCGCAGGAGGCTGCTGGGACGTCGGCTGGAGCAACTCCTGCACAATAGGGGAGGTGTTCACCGGCCTAAAACTAAGGAGACGGGCTGCCCCCACGCTCATCAGTGTTATTCAGCAGCAATTAGGTGGGCAGCCTTTGAACATAGTCAGTGGTGCTGCTGATGAGATTTTTGGCGGTCCTAAAGAATGATAACTTCAAGAATCCTGATAAGAAAAATGAGATTGAGAAGTTGTTGAACCCCATCGCCAACAATCCCTTCGACCAGCTATCCATGTATCTCGAAGTCGTCTTCTTAGTCCTGTAATACTTTGGCATTGGTGAACTCCTTGTGATCAGTACTCAGTCTGAATGTTATCTTTTATTTCCTGATGTAATCGGCCTCCGGGCTCCTTCGTGTAATTGATTTGACTTCCTGATGTAATGACCTTCTGGCCTTTGTTATTAATGAATGTTGTTTTCATCTCAATGTGCCGATTTGATTTCCTTTTGCGACTTTAATTATTTGTGAGCATTATCATTCTTAAGTTTCATTTATAAAAATGATATAGTGAACTCAGGTTTAGTCGTCGTACAAAGTTAGGGGAGGGTGGCACCAGTTAAAAATACGACCTCACCGCATGTATGTCAAAAATCGTTCCTGGGGAGGTCGATGTTTATATTCACGTGACTTCCCTAGGTTTAACACGAAATGAGATAACATTATTATAAATAGGCATGGAAGAAATCGTTACATGGAACAAATCGACATCTACTTATTGATAATACTTCTTCAAGTGTGAAGCATTCCAGGGGTATTGAGCCGGAGTGCCATCTGGATGTTCTAGTTCCTAAGCTCCATTATCCAACACCCGTGGATGCTCATAATTTGGATATCCCCAATGTCTTTTTTAACACAAAGTCACAGACTTTGAACTGTCGGACTCGAACTTTGGAGTTGTAATACTTTTTTGACATCTGCTTGTGTCTAGCGTTTCTCAAGTTAGCCTCTAATCTTCTTTCCTCCAGAAGATCTAGGTTCCTGGCTAGGGCTTCATCGTTATAGTCGATTCCGACTTGCGAGGTTCGGAGTGTTTGAACTTCAACTTCCGAGGGGATTACCGCTTTAGTGCCGAACGAAATCGAGTATGGGGTTTCCCAGGTCGAGTTCCGGCAGGTCGTCCGATATGACCACAACTCGTTTGGCAGCTCGCTGGCCCATTTCCCTTTCTTGTCTTCGATCTTAGTTTTCAATGTGTGTTTGATGATCTTATTAACAGCTTCGACTTGTCCGTTGGATTGAGGATGATATGGGGTGGAGAATAGTTTGGTGATCTTCTATTTTCTAAAGAAACCATCAATTTTAGACCCATCGAACTGCTTTCCATTATCCGATATGATAATTTGGGGAAGGCCAAATCGGCAAATGATATTTCGCCAGATGAATTTGATGACATGCTCTTGATCTATGGTCGCCAATGCTTCAGCCTCGGCCAATTTTGTGAAGTAATCCACAGCGATCAAGGCGTACTTGACGGAGCCCGGGTTTGTCGGAAGCGGCCCAATGATATCTATCCCCCACTTCGCAAAAGGCCATGGACTGAGAATGCTAGATAACTCCTCGGGGGCGACTTTGATTGCAGGTGCATGGATTTGACATTTATGATATTTTCTTGCAAATACTAATGTGTCGGCCCGTAGAGCAGGCTAAAAATACCATTGCCGTATCACCTTGTGAGTGAGTGACTGCCCCCCAGCGTGGTTTCCGCATACTCCGTCATGTATCTCAAGCATAATAGTTTGACCTTGTTCTGGTGTGATGCATCGGAGTAGGGGTATGCTGAAGCCCCGCTTGTAGAGGTCGTTGTTTATAAGAGTATAACTAGCCACATGCAATTGTAGTTGTTTTACCCGGATCCTGTCCTCTGGTAATATCCTCGTCATCAAGTAGTCGATGATTGGTGTCATCCAGTTCTCAGCTGGGGTATCAAGGGTAGCAACCACTGTGTGTGCAGTGGAAGGGTGGGAGAGCTTAGTGATGGTGACATCATTCATCTCTGCTGGCCCCTCCGAGGTCGCTAGTCGTGCTAGAGCATCGGCTCGCGAGTTTGCGTCTCTCTGTACTAGCTTGATGTGTATTTGTTCAAACTTTAGGCATAATGTCTTGACGACCTCCTGATAAGCGGACATTTGTTCATCTCTGGCCTCGTACTCCCCTGACACTTGGCATGCTACAAGTTTAGAGTCGGTGTATACCTATAATCTTTTAATGCCCATAGCTATGGACATCTCCAAACCACTGATCAATGCTTCATATTCTGCTTCATTGTTGGTAGCTGGAAATTCAAAGGTGATAGAGTTCTGAAAAGCAGTGCCATCCGGGCTAATCAGTACCACGCCTGCCCCTGATTTGTTTACTGTAGCGAATCCATCCACATACATCTCCCAAGGGACACCGTTGCTTCTGCTGGTTTCTGGTGGGAAGGTTAGCTCGACGATGAAATCGGCCAGAGCTTGTGCTTTTATGACAGGTCGCGGTGCATAAGTTACACCATACTGCCCGACTTCAATTTCCCATTTGAGGCAACGCCCGGTGGTGTCAGGTCGGTGCAGAATGTTGCGGAGGGGTAACGAGGTGAGAACTTCGACCTGATGGTCAAAAAAGTATGGCCTCAATTTTCTTACACTCATGACCAATGCGTAAGCCAATTTCTCCATCCGGGGATATCTTTGCTCAGTCTTGCTGAGAGTCTTGACTTACAAAATATATAGGGAGGTGGGATTGACCTTCTGCTCGCACGAGAACAGCACTCAGAGCTGTTTCTGAGGCAGCCAAGTACAAGAAAAGTTTCTCCCCTGGGACCGGTTTGGCTAATATCCCGACATCGGCCAGGTAGGCCTTGATTTTTTCGAAGGCTTCCTGCCCTTCCGTAGTCCATTCAAATTTCGACCTGTTGGGGTTATACTGAAACGTATGTTTTTACTTTGTATAACCAAACTGAAGTTTCTTATTTATTTGCTGAAATAAATATTTAATCACTGTTGCATTAAATATGAATGAATGTTATATATGTTTATTGCAAACCCGTTCAATAAGACAGTACGTATTACGTTGTAGTTAATTTGGTGATACCCGATCACTGAAGATCAAATTAACAGCCCTCGTAATTAAGTACAAATTCACAACCCAGATGGAAATGAACGAACCATCATGAACGGTTGAAGTGTGAGACCCAGATTGGTCTGTCTTGACCAAGGGATCACACTAGCGCATTTAGGTGCGCTGAATGAGGACCTACAGGAGGACAAATTCTTCGGTACTGAATATACAAGAATTAGACCTCAGTGGTGCGTTGTTTCTTAATCTCCATCCCTTAAATAGGATCGTGTGAAATTAATAACTATTGCTTTGACTTATGATGGGAAGAGAGTCAATGCGATTTGATACCTTATATCGTGGGAAATATTATTAATTACATGACGATTGTTGACATTTAATACGGAGAATCGCGTGCAAGTACGTCTTGCTTTTACTCCAAGGACAAAGATATTAATTAATATAAAGCTTGTTCAGTGGCTTAATTAATTAATGGACTAAGATAATCTTAAACGCAGGAAATAATGACCGGGAGACATGTTATATGTGAAATCGTAATATGGGTTAAGATGGATAGTTCAATATTAATTTTATAGTGGAGTAAATTAATATTAATGGACTTGAATAATATTTGGCCCCAAATATTATAGCTTCATAGTCCATTGGAGGTCCAATCTTAATTCTCCTAAAGGCCCCCCAAATAGCCCAAAATAAAGTCCAATTAATGAGAGACAGAAGAAAAATATTCTTGCTATATTTCCATGTGATATTTTCGAAAATATGTATGGAAAAGGAAGAAAAGATTGTCTTGATTTTCTTGTAGATATTTTATGGAAAGAGATAAATATTGTAGGAATACATAATTTTCCCATAAATTCAAGAAGTCAAATCTTGATTCTTTTTCTATTGTTACTTTCGAAAATTTAGGGATATAAAGGGGAAGATATTTTTATGGAAAATTTAATTAAGGAGAAAAGAATATAGGAGATATATTCAAGATTTCTTGGAGACCAAGAAAATATTTTCTTCCTTATTTTTTTAACCCTAAAAATCGGTCACCCCTCCTCCCTATATATAGGGGATGAATTTTTCATTCCCAAGTGCAATTCCATGTGTTGGAAATATTAGAAATCCACAAAGGTGATAGCAAAATATTTTATTTCTCTCCCATTAAAATCGTTCGTTGAAATCTTCCCACCGAATAACGTTCGTGGACTTTGGGGATATATTTGGGAAGGCTCTTGGGTTGATTCATCCATTTGATTCTTCAAGAGGTTAGTAATTCCGTAATTCCTAGTTCCGCATGTTTAGGATTTACGTGAATTATGTGTACGCATGTTGTTTATTATTATGTTGAATTAATTTAGGATTAATTCATGCTAGTAATTAACTGTTTAATTTAAATATGTATTTAAATAATCACCTCGAATAGATCCGGGCACCCCGATTTCCCCAACAACTAGTATCAGAGCTCTGGTTTCGAGCTCTGATTTTTTAAATTGTTATTTAAATTGTTGGACATTAAATTGAAATTGGATAGTAGAATTGCTAGATTTGTTTTGCAGGTATCCAATTGTCATGGTATTTAATGTGTTTATTTTCATGCGTATGAATGAATGGTTTTTAATTCGACTCGTTCGGATTTATTTTTCTCGTGACAAAATCCACGAGTAGATTAGGCTATTTGATTTGTTCAAATGTAATAGACTAGTCTAGATTTAAGGTATTTATTTTTCATTAAATAAATTGCAACCTGATCGAAGACAAAGACGGAGACGAAGGGAATTAAAACGGATCCGAAACCGTACGTAGGCGACGTGCACCGTGCAAAACGTGCCAAGTGAGGCACGCGTGTGGAGCGGACGACGCCACCAAAGCAACCTAGGCGCTTAGGGCGCCGGGCGGATCGGGATCGATAGGCTAGGATGGGCGCGATGGGAGCGATAAAGCGAGAGGCGTCGAGGTCCGAGAGTCAGACGGGCGATTGCGCTTGCGCCTAAGCGCAAGGGCGCGATCGCTCGGCCAAGCGCCGGCCGAATGCGGGCGGGCACCCCGGCTGTGAGCTGCTTGGCGTGGCATTTCAAGACAGAGTTCTGTTCGATGAACGAGTGGGAGAAATTTGAGACGGCGTTTCTTCAAAATCAAGACAAAGAAAATCAAACCATGACAGTTGGATAATTTGTGCCCAATGTGTTTATTTTCTGCTTTGCTTGATTTATTTCTGTTGTATTTTCTTGTGCTTTATTTAATTTGTTTAAATGTGTTTGCATGAGATCTCAAATTCAAAAATTACTAAGAATGTTTTAATAATTAATTTGTTTTGACACAAATTAATTTTGACCTCCATGATTTATTTATTTGTGAAATCTCTTGGAGAAATTCCCCTATGGGACGGACAAAAGATAGCTTTCACATGAATAAATTTCCAAAAGGATGATTGTGAATTATTATTAGTGGCGACGATGACCCTCCAACGAGGCTCGATCAAAGCGAAGTAATAATTCTGTATTTAATCATGGTTATTACTTAGGTATAAAATTGATATTTATATACTTCTCCGAAGTCCCTGTCAATTTTATTTTGGTCAAGTGGGAGCCGACTATTAATTTTTTAATTAAAGGTTTGTAATTGTTCTTGTTTGTAACCTGCTTGAATGTGATTTAAATGATGACCCTCCCACGAGGCTCATTTAAATCTGTTTTGAGATGTTGGCTGATGCATGTTCATATTTTTTGAGATTTTAATATGAATCATGTGATCGAATTATGTTATTTAGTTTGTGTTGATTTGGATATTGATACAAAATATATGTTTATTTCAGTTCATCATGTCGCAACCTTTTAATCCACTGTTCAATATACTGAAAAGAAACCAACTCACTTGGAAACGTAATATGACTTTTGTCCTCTCTGCACAAAAATATTATTGGGTTCTTGGCGGACATAAACCTGATAGAATCACTGAAATGTCATCTAGTTCGGAAAGATGTTTGTACGAAATCTGGGAGCAAGCCAATGCATCAATAAAACCGATAATCTTGACTTCATTGTCTGATGATTTGAGGCTCATTCATGAGGAAATTGATTCAGCTGCGGAGATTGTCAAAGTCTTGAGGAAATGTTTTCCTCTGAGAACTGCATGATCAAAGAGTTTCATCAAAATGGAGTCGAAAGGCTGAATATGATTGAGGGAACACCCATAAGGGATCACATTCTCAAAATCAGACGTCATTTTGAAAAACTTGCTTACCTTGGTGCACAATACGATGATGAGGCTCAAATCGAATTCTTGTTCCTAACTCTTCCAAGGAGATTTAATGAGTTCTATTGTAATTTTATGATGAGCGATCACATGTTTACCATAGATACCCTACAAGAGATCTTGGAGATGGTAGAGAAACACTTGGGACAAGAAGACGAAGCTTTGGTGACTAAGAAACTGCTCTCAAAATCTAGGCCAAAGGAAGGCAAGATTGAGAAGGAGACAAATAGTCTGATCCAAAGCAAGGCCACAAAAGAAAAGGGTAAGAAAACAAGTTGGTTGAAAGTCCAGAAGACACCAAAAGGAAAATGTTTTAACTGTGGAGAAAAAGGACATTGGAAGTCGGCCTGTTCCAAACCCAAAAGGAATGGAAATAAAGGTAATTCACACTCACTAGTAGTTGAAACTTATTTGGCGGAGTATGCTACCCATTCGTGGGTATTGGATACGGGGGAACTGATCATGTATGTTTAACATTGCAGGGTTTCAAGCAGACCCGACGACTAAGTGAGAGTGAGATCCTCATCACACTAGGCGATGCTACGAGAGTGGCAGCTGAAGCAGTGGGAGAAGTGCACCTGTCCTTTGGAGACAAGACGTTAATTTTAAGAGATGTTCTTTATGTTCCTATTTTTTTGAAAAACCTTATTTCTATTTCTAAACTATTTATCGATGGATATTCTGTTCGTTTTAATAAAGATGTTACTGTTTCTCATAACGATGTGATTATCTGTCGTGGAACTTTGAGGAACAATCTCTATATTATTAACTGTGCACATCACTCACAAAATGCATCCTATAACGCATCTACTATTTCTAGTAAACAAAAGTGCTCAGCTGACGTGAACGAGACACTTCTTTGGCACCTAAGATTAGGTCATATTAACCCGAAGAGGATTCAAAGGTTGGTGAAAGATGGTTCTTTGGGGTCTCTCCAAATTGAGCCATTTCCGACTTGCGAATCGTGCTTGGAAGGTAAAATGACCAAGAGGGCATTTGGATCCAAGGGGCTTAGAGCTAAAGAAGTGTTAGAAATCGTTCACACCGATGTGTGTGGTCCAATGCAAATCAAAGCTAGAGGTGGCTACGAGTATTTCGCTACTTTTATTGATGATTACTCACGCTACGGATACACTTTCCTAATGAAGCATAAATCTGAGACCTTTGATAAATTCAAAGAATTTAAGGCTCAAGCAGAGAATCATAAGGGAAAAAGTATCAAGTTTCTAAGATCTGATCGTGGAGGCGAATACCTCAGCGATGAATTTCTGAACTACCTATCAGAAGTGGGGATTGCATCCCAGTTGACTGCACCCGGTACCCATCAACAAAACGGGGTTGCAGAACGAAAGAAAATAACGCTTTTAGAAATGGTAAGGACAATGATGAGTTATGCGGATTTACCAAAATCGTTCTGGGGTTACGCATTAGAAACAGCGGCTTATATTCAGAACCTAGTGCCATCCAAATTGGTACCTAAAACCCCGAGAGAACTGTGGATGGGGAGCAAGCCCAGTTTCGGACACATCAGGATCTGGGGGTGTCCAACATACGTGCTAGACAAGGAAGCCGGTAAATTGGATGTACGTTCGGAATTAAGGATGTTCATAGGGTACCCCGAAGGAACTAAAGGATGCATGTTCTATGGTCCCGAAGATCAAAAGGTGGTAATCAGTACCCACTTTAGATTTTTGGAAGAAGACTATATGAACAGTCGAAAGCCTAGAAGTGAAATTACCTTAGAAGAACTTAGGGGGCCGACTCCATTGCCAACTGTCCAAAATGACATACCAAACATCACGCCTACACAACCGGAACCTCGTCGTAGTGGGAGGGTTATCAGACAACCCGAGAGATTCTTGGGGATTGGAGAGTCTTCGGACTTGATCTCCGCAGAAGAGTCAGATCCATGGTCCTACAACGAGGCGATCCAAAACAAAGATGCTCAATCTTGGCAAACAACAATGGAAGCCGAGATGGGTTCAATGGATCACAACAAGGTGTGGGAGCTAGTCGAACCACTTGATGGGGTAAAACCCATCGGATGCAAGTGGGTATACAAGAGAAAAAGGGGACTGGATGGAAGGGTTGAAACCTTCAAAGAAAGACTTGTGGCGAAAGGGTACACTCAGAAAGAAGGGATCGATTATGAGGAAACTTTTTCGCCCGTAACCATGCTCAAGTCCATTCGCATTCTCTTGTCGATTGCTGCGCATCTAGATTTTGAGATCTGGCAAATGGACGTCAAGATAACTTTCCTTAATGGAAATCATGGCGAAGTAATCTATATGCAACAACCCGAAGGTTTCAATGAAAAAGGCTAAGAGCATCTGGTTTGCAAGCTCAGGAATTCCATTTATGGACTGAAGCAAGCATCCCGATCTTGGAATCAGTGTTTTGATCAAGTTATAAAATCCTACGGATTCGATCAAAACGAATTTGAAAGTTGTGTCTATAAAAAGTGATAGGCCCGGTGGAAAACCCATGAAATGCGGAATAATCATGAAATGCATATAAAAACAGGGGTGAAGGAATGGTGATTCCAGATTTTTCTCTTTTAAGCTCATGTGTTGTGTCTTGCTTATAATCGAGTGTGTATGACAAGATAAGAACGTAATGCAGTAAAGAACACAATAATGTATAGTGGTTCGGAGACTCAAGCTCCTACATCCACTCTCCCTGTTTCTAGGGAAATTCCTTCAAACAATTCCTAAGGCTTTCTGACTACCTCTGTAGTTTACTAACCTTTCTACTTTGAGCTTTCTGACTACCTCTGTAGTTTACTAACTCAAAGCCTCTGGACTTATCACTCTCCCGGGCTCGCCTCTTGGATGTTTAACGAGTTCACACTCCTTCGGGACTTATCACCCTCACTCGGGATTGCCTAACAACTACCTCACTTCACCACTCGTTATCTCTTACGAGAATGGGTTTGGGTTTGGTGTTGTCTCCAACTATGGTGAGATTTTCCCTTACAATGGTTTAGCCTCAATGCTAAGGTTGGGAAAATCTCTCTAAGCTTAGGATACATCGTGGGTTGCTTAGGTTGGGTTCTAGAACACTCTTTGAATATATATGTATATCTACAGACTTATGTTCTAGGGTGGGAATGCTTGACTATAACACTCTTGGCTCTGTAGCATTTTGTGCATAATCTCCACACTTAATTTGATGGAAGATCTTGTATTTATAGTGTGGATTTGAATGTTACCGTTGGAGAGAATCTCATTCAAATCCATACTATTCTTTTCAGATGTTCTTTTTCCAGTCGGGTTGTCTTCCTCTCATTGGTCCACGTTAGTTGATTCTAACTTATATTCCTCGATTCCTCGCCTTGGAATCATTCAGATTCTCTCGAGTCTCGGTGTCTATCCGAAGTCTCAGATTTCTCATCCGAGCCTCGGTTTTTATCGAGCCTCGGGATTCTTGATTCAAAAGACTTCTCTTGGCGGACTTTGTTCGATCGAGGCATCTTGATATTCAGTGGACCGAGTTCCGTTCTCTGAATTCAGACATCCCGCCTTCGGTCACTTTTGACTCGAGCTATCGATTTCTTCTTTGGTGATCGATCGATCGACCGATCGATCAACACTTCCTCGGATCAATATCTCCTGATAGCATCGGTCGATTACATTAGGTTTAGCATATCAGTTTAGCACATTTGATCTCAATCACGTCTGATCTTGATCATCTGCTCATCTTCATATCTGATCTCGATCACGTCTGATCTCGATCAGTCTCATCTGTAACCTTCTCTTACGATCTTACGGTCGGGTTTCTTTACGATCGACTTATGCGCTCTTCCGATCACCATATCACTTTCATTTTTTCTTCGATCATCCGACGTTCTGTTTCGTCATCCGATCTTACGATCACCGGCTTAGCTTTTCTTCTCTTCTGATTTTGCACAGCTCATTAGTTAACTCGAAACTCATCTAACTCATCTGATCTCGATCAGTCTCGTCTGTAGCCTCGTCTGATCTTGATCATCTACGTCTGATTTCATGAGTTCCCCCTCAATTTGTTCTCTCGTTCCCCCTCAACTTGTTATCTGTAGATTAGCATCAATAACACAAGTTGATAATGTTTTTGCATAATTCATCAAAACTAAAATATCCCAACAAAAAGTGTGACGGAACTGCATTGGTATTTTTGGTAGTATACATGGACGACATTCTGCTCATCGGAAACGATGTAAAGGTGTTATCAGACGTAAGGGCATGGCTGTTAAAACAGTTCGATATGAAGGACTTAGGGGAAGCCGGTCACATCCTAGAGATCAAGATCACTCGAGATCGCAGGAAAAGAATGATCGGGATTTCGCAAGCCTCATTTATAGATATTATTTTGAAGCGCTTCAGCATGCAGGATTCTAAGAAAGGCTTTGTGCCCTACAGACATGGAATCCATCTATCCAAAGAGATGTGTCCCAAGACACAGAAAGAGATAGATGACATGAAGGGCATCCCTTATGCTTCGGCTATGGGAAGCCTCATGTATGCAATGCTGTGTACGAGATCGGATATTTGCTTTGCCGTAGGCATGGTGGCAAGATATCAAAGTAACCCTGGGAAAGAGCATTGGACTACAGTAAAGAACATTCTGAAGTACCTGAAAAGGACATGGGATGTAATGTTGGTTTACAAGTCGAGCGATCGATCCCCATCTCATTACCGCGGACTCGATTTCCAATCAGACATTGACTCCAGAAATTCTACCTCGGGTAGTGTGTTCTGCATTGGGGGAGGAGCCATGACATGGAGAAGCGTAAAGCATAAATGCATCGCTGATTCTACCATGGAAGCCGAGTATGTCGCCGCTTGTGAAGTAGAGAAGGAAGCGGGTTGGCTCAAGAACTTCCTGGTGGACTTGGACGTGGTCCCGAATTTTCCCGACAAAATCACGGTCTCATCGTGATAACGCCGGAAAGCGATTGCAAATTTAAAATTAGAGAGCCCACAAAGCCAAAAAACACATTGAAAGAAAATACCATCTCATACTAGAAATCATTAAGAGAGGAGACATTGAGGTGGCTAAGATTGCATCGGAAGACAACCTAGCAGATCCATTCACAAAGGGTCTGCCTCAGAGTACATTCGAGAGACATGTGGAAGGAATGGGTGTCAAGGACGTTGTCAATCTGCTTTGAGTATAAGTGGGAGAAATATTATTAGGTTCGTGTAGGGTGACATTAGATGTCACATAGAACACGAGACATGTTGTAGTATACTTAAAAGCAGACTTTGAGTATAAGTGGGAGATTGTTGGGGTTATACTGAAAAGTATGTTTTTACTTTGTATAACCAAACTGAAGTTTCTTATTTATTTGCTGAAATAAATATTTATTCACTGTTGCATTAAATATGAATGAATGTTATATATGCTTATTGCAAACCCGTTCAATAAGACAGTACGTATTACGTTGTAGTTAATTTGGTGATACCCGATCATCAAGATCAAATTAATGACCCTCGTAATTAAGTACAAATTCACAACCCAGATGGAAATGAACGAACCATCATGAATCGGTTGAAGTGTGAGACCCAGATTAGCTGTCTTGACCAAGGATCACACTAAGCGCATTTAGGTCTTGTTGAATGAGGACCCACAGAGGACAAAATCTTGATGCTTGAATATACAAGAATTAGACCTCAGTGGTGCGTTGTTTCTTAATCTCCGTCCCTTAAATAGGATCGTGTGAAATTAATAATTATTGCTTTGACTTATGATGGGAAGAGAGTCAATGCGATTCAATACCTTATATCTTGGGCAATATTATTAATTACATGACGATTGCTGACATTTAATACGGAGAATCGCGTGCAAGTACGTCTTGCTTGATTTGTCCCCTTGGTGGGCTCATATCCTTTATCATGCCAAATCTTGCAAGTGAAAATTTATTTCCGGCATGGATAATAATGTTGAGCTGTCTTTACTCCAAGTACAAAGATATTAATTATTATAAAGCTTGTTCAGTGGCTTAATTAATTAATGGACTAAGATAATCTTAAACGCGGGAAATAATGACCGGGAGCCATGTTATATGTGAAATCGTAATATAGGTTAAGATGGATAGTTCAATATTAATTTTATAGTGGAGTAAATTAATATTAATGGACTTGAATAATATTTGGCCCAAAATATTATAGCTTCATAGTCCATTGAAGGTCCAATCTTAATTCTCCTAAAGGCCCCCCAAATAGCCCAAAATAAAGTCCAATTAATGAGAGAGAGAAGAAAATATTCTTGCTATATTTCCATGTGATATTTTCGAAAAATATGTATGGAAAAGGAAGAAAATATTGTCTTGATTTTCTTGTAGATATTTTATGGAAAGAGATAAATATTGTAGGAATACATAATTATCCCATAAATTCAAGAAGTCAAATCTTGATTCTTTTTCTATTGTTATTTTCGAAAATTTAGGGATATAAAGGGGAAGAGATTTTTATGGAAAATTTAATTAAGGAGAAAATAATATAGGAGATATATTCAAGATTTCTTGGAGACCAAGAAAAGATTTTCTTCCTTATTTTTTTAACCCTAAAATTGGCCACCCCTCCTCCCTATATATAGGGGATGAATTTTTCATTCCCAAGTGCAATTCCATGTGTTGGAAATATTAGAAATCCACAAAGGTGGTAGCAAAATATTTTATTTCTCTCCCTTTAAAATCGTTCGTTGAAATCTTCCCACCAAATAAAGTTCGTGGACTTTGGGGATATATTTGGGAAGGCTCTTGGGTTGATTCATCCGTTTGATTCTTCAAGAGGTTAGTAATTCTGTAACTCGTAGTTCCGCATGTTTAGGATTTACATGAATTATGTGTACGCATGTTATTTATTATTATGTTGAATTAATTTAGGATTAATTCATGCTAGTAATTAACTGTTTAATTTAAATATGTATTTAAATAATCACCTCGAATAGATCCGGGCACCCCGATTTCCCCAACACGACCTCCATCAGATCGTATCAAACATGGGATTGCATTTATCCCCCATTCGGGAGATGAACCTATTCAACGCGGCTAGGCATCCTGTCAACTTTTGGACTTACTTGACTGTTCGCGGTGCCCCCATGTCTAAAATTGCTTGTATCTTGGCTGGGTTAGCCTCAATCCCTCGCTTGCTAACCAAATGACCCAGAAATTTTCTCGACTCAATCCCAAAATTACACTTTTTCGGATTGAGTTTCATGTTAAATCTCCTAAGCACCTCAAAGGTTTGCGCGAGATACATCAGGTGATCCTCCTTTCGCAAGCTTTTGAAGATGATGTCATCCACATATACTTCCACCAACTTGCCAATTTTATCGGCAAACATGTGATTGACCAGTCTTTGGTATGTTGCCCCAGCATTCTTTAAGCCAAATGGAATTCTTTTCCAACAATACATATTCTTTTCGGTTAAGAAAGATGTATGTTGTCGATCGGGTTCGTGCATGGCTATCTGATGATATCCAGCAAACGCATCTATGAACGACATCATTTCGTGGCCCGCTGTGTTGTCGATTAAATGATCAATGTGTGGCATTGGGAAGAAATCTTTCGGACACGCCTCATTGAGGTCGGTGAAGTCGATACAAAGTCGCCAAGTACCATTTGACTTTTTTACGAGCATGGCATTGGCCACTCATCGGGGTTGATCCGCTTGCATGATCAAGTCGTTATCTAACAACTTCTTTACTTCTTCCGCGAGGGCTACATACTTTTCTTGGCCGAACTTCCTTCTTTTTTTGGGCTATGGGTCGCTTTGTCGGGTCTATGTGGAGTCGGTGGCATGTGATCTCTGGATCAATTCCCACCATATTCTTGTGTGACCAAGCGAAAACGTCAAGATTCTTTTTCAAGAAATCAATCACATCCAACCTAAGGTCGCTGGGGATTCTGGACCCGATAATGACCTCCAGCTCGGATCCTTTTGAGCTCTTCCCCGGGCTCAGCTCGGGGTCCTTCAACTCTTGGATCATCTATCTCCTCTTCGGGCACAAATTCCTCTGGCTCAGGTCCTAACCTTGGATCAAAATCCTCGCGCTTCCTCTTGGTTGCCTTTATAGTGGCTAATTTATCATTGCACTCTTCATTATCCAACATCATTACTTGTTGATTTGGTGCATGCTTTGAATTGAAATAAGACACAGAGTAAAGCAAACATCCTCTAGCATCAACTTGGTCACCCTTTATGGTGCCAACAGTCCCACTTTTGGTGGGAAATTTTACACAGAAGTAGTAAGTGAAGGTCGCAGCCTCAAATTCATGCTCAAAAGGCCTTCCGAGAAAGCCATTATAGGTACTTGGGAGGTCGATTACAAGGAAATCTAGAAGCCTGGTGTTCCTAACCTTTTCATCAATGGTGGACACCAGCTCCACCGACAGACGGATCATTCCTAGGGGCTGAATAGTTGCATTCCCAAAACCCTTCACTGTGTGATCGCAGGGGGTGATGTACGTCTCGTAGTCACCAAGTTGATCCAGGGTCTTTTTGAACAGAATGTTGCAAAAATCCCCGCCATCGACTAACAGGCGGCACACCGTAGTCCCTATGATATTTACCTTGATGACCAGTGGGTCAACGTTGGGATAGACTATGCCTCCTTTATTGACCTCCCCGAACTCAATCTTGTTGGTCTCTTTGGCTACAACAAGCATGGGAAGGACCATCTTTCGTGCGTTCTCCATTTCCCTGACTTCGGCCTTCATGCGCCGTTTTGATGTTGTTGTTTGGGAGAGCCCCCCGATTGTGGCCATAGGTGATATGGCATGGATGACTCGACCTTCAGCACCCTCGGGCATTGGAGGTACTGGGAGCTCGTCACGAGCTCCTCCACGAGCAGGGTCCCCCTGGACTGGTTCCCCTTGTTGGTGATTCGGAGGTCGCATCTGACCGTTTGGGCGGGGGTTTTTGAAAAACTCATTCAGGCATCCATCCTCATAAAGCTTCCACAATTGCTTTAAAAGGTCCCTGCACTCACTAGTATAATGCCCGTTCTGGGCGTGATAGTGACATAATTTGTGGGGATTCTGCTTACTTTTCTCTTTCATCGGGCGAGGAGCGTGCAACATGTCCCTTCCCTAGATCTGGGCGAATATATGGCCGAGAGTCATACCCAACACTTCCATGAGCTTTACCGGAATGGACTCTTCAAACGGCTTGAAGCTCCCGGGTGCCTTGTAATGGCCCCCGGTTTTCTTGGAACCTTTCCTCGGTTCAGTGACCTCGTTGGTCTCTGAAAGCCTCGATTCTAGGAGTTCCATGGTATGGATGATGTCGCTAGCGCGTCGATGGAAGTCGGCGTAGCTTTTTGGGAAGTCGGTAGTCATGCGCCGCCACAACTTGGTTCCCTTCCGGAGGCCTGTGACGGCACCCATTATTTTGGCCTCGTCCCCAATGGTTTCGCCTTCCATAATGACTTGATCGACCCTCTTGACATAGGATCAATCTGATTCAGCCTCCTCTTGATGGAGATTCATGAGGTGCTGCTTGGTCGCAGGCCGGGGCACCATGGCGGTGTAATGGGTCAGGAATGACCGGGCTAATTGCTCAAAAGTGTCGACCGAAAAAGTAGGCAAAGAAGTGTACCATTTATGGGCCTGGTCGCTCAGAGTCAAGGAGAATAACCTGCACTTCGTTGCGTCCATCGCCCCCATGGAGGCCATATACGAATTGTATTTGGCCACATAAACCTTGGGATCGATACTCCCATTGTAACGGTCTAAGGCCGCGATGCTGATTTTTCTCTGTGTAGGTACCAGAGTAACCATCGTTCCCAGGGGGGAATCTGGTATAGCGAGGTCATCACTCCCGCTGGCATAACTATTTTGGTTCCCCACCTTTTCCAATAAACTGTTGGACAGTTCTGGCTAAGGCCGCGACCTGCGTGCCGCTTGATGTCCCTATCATGTGTCCTTGGCCTTGATGGATCATTGAACCATCACGGATGTTGTCATGATGTAGGCTCAAAGCCATAGCCAGATCCCGTTCCATTTGTTCCGCGCTATGTGGCTGAGAGTGGGCCTCATCACCATCCTCCGCCCGAGCCTTCCAGGCGGCCTGACTTCCTAAACGGGTGAACACATTGTTCGATGCCGCCAGTCTTTCTCGTGCCAGATGAGTCCGGATGATGGTATGCTTGGCCGCGGTGTACGCCAGTTTCCCAGCGGATCGTCCTTTTGAGGCCATTACTGTCTTGCCCTTGGATGGCCCGACATCATGAACAGTCTTATTGGGCGGGGGTTGTTCCCCCTCGCCTTCCATGAATAGGCGCTTCTTGTTAAGAATGGCCATGACAGCCTTGGCGTCCTCCGGGGTCTGGACCAAATTCCACCAATCAGGTGAGCCCGCCGGGGCGGCCCGATGAGTATGGTGGGAACTCTACGACGCTTCAACACCATCGCGTCCGTCCGTTTCATTGAACAATGGAGTGTTTCCTTGGTTGATTGTCATTGCTCTTTCGTTTAGAAAAGGGGTGGGCTTTTCTCAGAATTGAATTAATTTCTCAAGAAAAAGATTGGTGTTCCCACATACGGCGCCAATTGTTTGGACTAGATAAAATTGACTAGTTAAACAATGAATTTGTGTATAATTGGGTTAAGTATTAAATGTGAAAAACAAGGAAAACACAAAGAATTGGTGACCCGGTTCGTCTTTTGAATCAGACTACGTCCGTGGGCTCCAAGCCAGGTATGGATGTATATTATTTATGCCTAGAATGCTAAGATTTTCCGCTCTTTTTCATGTGGCATCTTAGGTCTATTTATACTTGCTATTCCGCCTTGTAGGCTGGATTTTACATAAGGAAAACTACATTCGCCATGCCTTCAATCTCGCAAGTCGCCTGTCCCTATGGCTTGATTGGAGATCGCCTCTTTAATGGGAGCGGATTGGGGAATTGGAATTTCTTTCTGATTGATCGGCTTATCGGAAGGCATTCTTGATTTAGCTTTTAAGTGTCTTTAATACCATTCAAGTCGTGTTCCGACTTGAAAGGTATTGGCTTATCGCCGATGTGCGGCTTCCGATCTCTAAATGAGGTCGTCATACGAGTTGCTCACTTCTGCGACTTGGGGGTCTTTATTCTAAAAATTATCTCTTTTCGGTTGTGCATTGGTGTAGGCCAGCTCCTTTCTTCTGTACTTATAGAATACGATGGAAGTGGTTTATTTCATGCCACAACAATTTTTGCCAGCATTTGGTGCACCATCCGGATTTTGAACAACAGGTTCAACAACTTCAGGCTCAGCTTCATCTCCCTCTGCATTAGGTCTCCTGTATGGTAAGTCCCTAATCATGTTTCCTCTCAACAGAACTTTGGAGATTCCTAAATTAGGATTCATCCCACCAAGACTTTTAACAGGTTCCCTAGCAATGTCCAACCTGTCCAGCAGAGCAAAGATCATACATGGATATGGTAAAGCACTTTTCTCACCACCTGCATATTTCATAGCATTATCAATGATTGTTCTCCCCATATTGAAATTGTCCATGACCACTATATTATACATCAGAATAGCTTGAGCTTCAGTGATCTTGGTAGTGTTGGTAGTTGGCAATCAGTTGTACACAACAAATTTGTGAACAACTGAAAACAGACTTGTCAACTTGGATGACAACACCTTTGTTGTCCATCTTCTAACCATTCCACCAGTAATAGCAGTCACAATTTTATTCATAGGAGGGCCAGCTTCTTCATCCACATCAGGTGTTCTCAAGAAAGCATTTATCACACCAGGATTGAAGCCTACATCCTGACCTCTAAACCTCACATGCCCATATCTCCTAGAGTTCCTTCTACCAGTTCCTTTTCCCGAATTGCAGTAAAATTCATACACCTAAGTGTCAAAGAAAGGTGAAGCAAACTATACAGCATGCAAAAGATTCCTTTCCTCAAAGAATTGAATCAGATTTTGACTATCAAATTCATAAAATCTTATTCTCCTCTCAGACAACAAAAGTCTCCTTCTCATAATAGTAAACTTAGGACTAGCAATACCATGATAAGCATCATCACTATCATCATCATCAGGTTCTGAAGATGTGTTACCTGAACTACTTGAGTCTGATTCATCAGGGTCATTAGAGTCATCTGGTTCTCCTGATGGTGTTGTAGCACCTTGCTCAACATCTTCATCAACATCAGAGTAAGCAACAGGTTCAGGCCTCCTCTTTGTGCTCAACTCAGTTCTAGCATTTGTAGTAGCTTTAGGATCATTTTTTAATTTGGTTCTTCTTTCATTCCTTGCAAGTAATTCAGCAATTGGAATGACTTCATCGGAACTTTCTGAATCAGCATTGACATCAGCAGTCCCGTCAGCATCATCAGTCGCAGGCTCAGATGCTTCACTTGGTTCAGTTTCCTCAACAATTGATTTCTCACTCTCCTCAGCAACAGATTTTTCACTCTCCTCAGCAAACTTCTCACTTTCCTCATCAACACTCTTCTCAACAGAGTGCACAATTTCCTCAGCCTCTTTCAATCTTTCCTCTGATTCAGTTGAATCAGACGCTTCAATGGGCTTTGAAGCTTGGCCAAAATTAGAAATCTTACCCCTCTTTGTCTCAGAGTAGTCAACCCTGGGCTTGTAGCGGTTCCACCTTCTCCTTGGCTTAGCAGGGCTCCTTTTCCTCTTCGGCTTCTTTGATGAACCAGCAACATGAACCCCTTTTTCAACCTGAACAGGGGGTTCTTCCTCCATGGGAGTTTCTTCATTATATGGTTGAGTAGTGGGTTGCGCGGCCTTTGAGCTTTTGGCCCCAACATTTTCGGCAGCAGGTTTCCAATTTCTTGCTCCAATAACGAAGTCGTCTGGAAACACACTTTGAACAGGGTTCAGGGAAGAGTAATTAGAGAATGGTAGAATGTTCACTGGAAATTCTCCAAACATGATCGTTGCGGGAGGATCATTGCGCTGAAGCGACGTGATCACTTCGCCAACATTCAGTGGATGTTCGATTTCAGGAAAAGCAACCGAAATTGGTTCTGCGTTCAGCGGATTCTGGAATGTTGGGTTGGATGATTCAGTAGTAGGTTTGGCATTGGGTGAATCGATCGAACTCACCATTGATGCAAGAAGGTGAAGTGGATTCTTGATTTTGGGATTTTCAAAGGAAGGGTTTGAAGGCGCGTTTGGTGAAGTGTTTTGATTTCCAGCCATTTTGCTATATATATCAAAAAGAGTTAGTGACAAATAGAATTAAAAATTCAATTTCAACTAACACTTTATGACAAAACCAGTAATACCTTAACTTCTTCAAACTTTTGTACGCAAAACTCAGCATGTTACAAGCCATGATCCCACAAAGTTTTCAGTATACAAACCAACATCCATTTGAACCTTATATAGAAATCGAAATCAGCATGTTACAAGCCATGATCCCACAAAGTGAATGTTCTAGAAATGGAGATCACTGGGTGCAATGGGATGAAACCATCACTCCCACTACTTCCAATATTCAAACCACACGATTTCTGTCCATTTTTACAAAACCAAAAAGCCCGAAAATTAAATAAAAAAATGTACATTCTGAAATTAAGTAAAATATGGTCAATTTTTATATTAAATAATCAATTTAATCAAAAAGTCACAAAATTAAATAATCATCCAAGTAAAACTCAGTCAAATCAAGTCAATTGTTGTAATCAAGAACGACACACACACATTTCAACATTTATTTTGCCTGTTTTACACAGCCAGTGTTGCACTTTTCCTTTTTTCTTTTCTTTTCATACACTTAACTCATATTGATCCACCTTTTGAAAAGAGAACATCGTAGTAGCAAACTCCGTGCCCCATAGTTACTCAGTGAATTATGAGCAAATTGATGTTATATCAATCACCTTTTGAAAAGAAGACATCGTAGTAGCGAACTCCGTGATCCATAGTTACTCAGTGAGAGATTACATTCAATGTGTGTATCTTTTCTTTTCTTTTTTGTGCATTTAAGAAATGTGTGTCCAGATAGAATCACAATGACTTGATTCAATAAGAATTCAACTCAAAATCATATTCAAACCATGAGAATCGATCAAATCAACCAAGTGCTACAAAAATCAAACCAGATGTTGCTTCAAATGTTGTAACATTTGTTGCAACATCCACCCTACAGAACTCATATAGTACACAAACCAAGAGATTTCCTCAGAAAGGAAAACCTCTCATGATCAAGGGCTTTAGTAAAAATATAAGCAAGTTGATTATCAGTGGGAACATACTCTAACTTCACAATTTCCTTTTCTACAAGGTCTCTTATGAAATGATGTCTTATACTTATGTGCTTGGTAAGAGAATGTTGTACTGGGTTTTTAGAGATGTTAATAGCACTAGTATTATCACAAAACACAGTCAGAATATCATTCTCAAGTCCATATTCATCAAAATCTTTTTCAACACAAAAGTTGTGTACAACAACTACCAGCAGCAATGTATTCAGATTCTGCAGTAGATTGTGAAACACAATTTTGTTTCTTACTATGCCAGGAAACCAAGTTTTTACCCATGTAAAAGCATCTGTCACTTGTGCTTTTCCTATCATCAATGTCTCCAGCCCAATCAGCATCACTATACCCAGTCAGTACACTGCTTGTGTCCTTTGTATACCATATACCAAGATCTATTGTTCCAACAACATATCTGATAATCCTCTTCACAGCATTCATGTGAGATTTCTTTGGATTAGCTTGGTACCTAGCACAAACACAAACACTATACATAATGTCAGGTCTACTAGAGGTAAGATAAAGAAGACTACCTATCATGGATCTGTACAGTGTGTGATCAACATCTTGACCAGCACTGACTTTGTTCAACTTTTGAGTTGAACTCATAGGTGTTTTCATATGCTTCGAATTCTCAAGATCAAAACTCTTAACCAGGTTCTTTACATATTTGCTTTGGCAAATGAAGATTCCATCATCGTTTTGCTTGATCTACAGACCTAAAAAGTAATTCAAGTCTCCAACCATGCTCATCTCAAATGTAGATGACATTACCTCAACAAATTCATTCAGCATCTTGTCTGATGTTGCTCCAAATACTATGTCATCAACATATATTTGTGTAATCATCAACCCTTCATTAACCTGTTTAATAAATAAAGTCATGTTTGCTTCTCCTCTAACAAAACCAATCTGCAAAAGAAAGTCAGTCAATCTGCCATACCAAGCTCTAGGAGCTTGTTTCAAGCCATACAATGCTTTCTTAAGCTTATAAACATGATCAGGATAATGAGGATCTTCAAATCCTAAGGGTTGTTCAACATAAGCCTCTTCATTCAAGATACCATTCAAAAATGCAGTATTTACATCCATTTGATGCAATTTGATATTGATAAAACATGCAATAGCCAATAACAATCTAATATATTCAATCCTAGCTACAGGTGCAAATGTTTCATCAAAATCAATACCCTCAACTTGAGTGTATCCTTGGGCAATCAATCTAGCCTTATTCCTTGCTATGTTACCAGACTCATCAGTTTTGTTCTTAAAAATCCACTTGGTTCCAATGACATTAGTGCTACCAGATCTTGGAACTAGTGTCCAAACATCATTCCTTTCAACCTGATTAAGGTCTTCGTGCATAGCATTTATCCAATTTTCTTCATTTAAGGCTTCTTTGATATTTTTAGGCTCAATTAGAGAATGATAGCATTTAAAATTAACCATGTTCCATATAGAAGGCATACAAACAGATCTCACCAATGATTTGGTTTGAAGGATGACTTTTCATGATTCAGGAAGAAGGTACCTTGTCATGAGTGTATTGAGTATTGCTTTCTGAACTTTCTGTTTTTGAATTTTCAGAGAATGTTGTCCCAGATGTCGTGGTATTAGGTGTAACATCCTTTGAATTTCCAGAATTTCCAGTTCCAGCAGAAATCTCAATATGCTCAAACACATCTTCTTCAGTACTTTTTCCTGCTATCTTAATTGTATCATCAAAAACAACATTCACAGATTCTTGAACAGTGTTTAACCTAAGGTTGAAAATTCTATAGGCTTTACTATTTCTATAATAGCCTAAGGAAAAACATTTGTCACTTTCAGAGTCAAACTTTCGAAGTTGATCTCTATCATTCAGAATGTAACACACACAACCAAACACATGAAAGTATTTCAGATTTGGTTTCTTGTTGTTCAGAATCTCATAAGAAGTGTTTGAACTTTGTGGCCTCATAAAAACTCTGTTAATAATATGGCATGCAAAAGGTTTAATGCTTCAAATTTTCAAAACCTTTTAGGAAGATGTTTAGCTTGCAACATTACCCTAGCCATTTCTTGAAGAGTTCTATTCTTCCTTTCAGCTATTCCATTTTGTTGTGGAGTTTTAGGAGAAGAAAACTCATGCATTATACCCTTCTTTTCACAAAAATTAGGAAATACGCTATTATCAAATTTCCTACAATGATATGACCTAATCTTACTCACTTTCAAGTTGTATACAGTTTTTAAACCTTTTATACAAAATCTTAAAAGCAACAAAAGTTTAAGATTTTTCTTTCAAAAATTCAATCCAGGTATATCTAGAGAAATCATCTACCACAACCAATGAATACCTTTAACCTCCAAGACTTTCTGTTTCCATAGGACCCATATGTAGTAGCTCAAAATATCGTGTTGTCGAACAATGTGACAACATCTTGTGTGACACTCAGATTTGTTTACCTTTCTGAAAAGAACCAAAAATTATGGTTTCTCCTATATTCAGCTTTGGTAAACCTCTTACAGCACCTATCTTCACAAGTTTCTGGATATTCCTGTAGTTAACATGTCCAATTTTTTTATGCCATAAAACTTCTTCAGTATTTTTGGCAAGATTGCAAACATTGTTAGTTCCAATAAGATAACAATTATCAATTGACCTATTACCAGTCATAAGACACCCATTTTCATTATTCAGAACATGACAAGAACTTTTATCAAACTTGACATGCAAATTATCATCACATAGTTGACTTATACTAATCAAATTAGCAAGCAAACCTTCAACATGTAAGACATTAGACAACTTAGGAAATCCTTTAACATTGAGAGTACCTTTCCCAACAATCTTTCCTTTTGAACCATCACCATAAGTGACACTTCCTACATCAAATTTCTCATAATCAGACAGGAAATTCACTTGACCAGTCATGTGTCTACAACAATCACTATCAAAGTACCATAAACCAGGCACACATGCTTTCAGAGATGTATACACAACATTACAAGTCACATCTTGTTTACTGACACATTCAGTTTTAGCACATTGTGACTCAGAAACTTCAGCTTGTAACACCTTCATGTCCTCTTTCACTTTATCACAATATGGATGAATATGACCATGACCAGAACAATAGTGACACACATACTTGTTTTTCTTCTTCTTAATGTGAGCTTTTGTTTCCACTGGAGTTTTGACATTTGTCTTTTCTCCAGCTTTAACAAATTTCACAGGTTTAAAGCTTTTAGAAGTAGTTTCATAACCAAGACCAGTAGTGTCAGATTTACCAACCATCAAAGCATCTTTCAACATTTCTGTTCCTTTGGCATATTTCTTAAAACACAAAGTTGAACTTTTCAATTCTTCCTTTAGTTTAGAAGTTTCCAAATCCTTTCTTGTTAAGACAGCTTCAAGTTTGGTTAGTGAGTCTCTCAAGTCATCATTTTCCTTAGTCATAGACTTTAGAATCTGATTTGTAGATTTCCATTTATCAAACAAATCTTTACAACTTGATCCACATGATTCACTATTCACAGCAGATGTTCCTTTATCAATTAAACCATTAAAACAATTAACAGTTTTATCAGAACAATCTTCACCTAATGTTACTCCAGATGTGGTAACATCTGTTTCAACATCAAAATCAGAATAGTCCAGATCATCATCTAAGGAATCATCATAATCTATTCAAGCATAGAATGCACGTTCTTCATTTTGTTCTTGATGCTCTTCATCAGATTCATCACTTAAAGTAGCATTGAAGTTCAATTTCAGTTTAAGCAAGGTATTAGCACATTCATTCGCATAATGACCATACCCATGACATGCATTACATTGAACAGACTTTCTATACTCAGGTTCAACTTTGTCATACTTGCCTTTGATTCCATTATCAATTTGCCTTGGTTGGAACGCATTACCTTTTTTTTCAAAGGTTTGTGGAGAGTTGTTGATCTGAATCTTTGGTTGAATGTTGCCTTTGAACTTGCTATTCCTATTTTTCATAAGAGCTTTGAATTGCCTTGTCATAAAAGTAATGTACTCCTCGGGGTTGGAACATATGTCAGCAACATCATCCTCGGAATCACCTTCAGTCATATTAGGCACTTGCTCAGCATTTGAAGATGTTTCACCTTTGAACATCACCACTTTCTTTGCATCAGCTTTTTCATCCTTTTTAGTTGTATTCATCTCATACGCACGTAGGATGCTGATCAGTTTATTTTGACTTATTGTATCTGTAACTCTTGCCTCTTCAATTGCACAAATCTTTGCATCGAAGCGCTTATGTACAATACGTAAAATCTTATGAACCAATCTCACATTGGAATTGGGATCTCCAAGAGATTAAGCTTCATTTGCAATTTCAGTGACCCGTTCATTGTAAGAAGAAATTGTTTCATCCTCCTTCATCTTCAAGTTCTCGAACTTTGTCCCAAGCATTCGAAGTCTGGACCTTCGAACACTATCCGAACCTTCATTGTGCTCTTTCAATCTATCCCAAGCTTCTTTTACAGAAACACATGTTAATATGATCTTAAACATGGTCATATCAAATGATGTGAATATTACATTCAAAGCTTTAGAATTGTAACCAGCAGTTGTACTTTCATCATTAGTCCAATCCAGTTCGCGTTTGACTGTAACTTTAGCTTCTTCATCTGCAGCATTCTTAGGAGGTGTCCATCCTGAAAGTATACTTCTCCAGGCACATTCATCAATTGACTTGATGTACATCCTCATCTTTGGTTTCCAATACGCATAGTTTGTGCCATCAAGAATTGGTGGTCTCAAACTTTGTGGAGTAAGTGGATATTCCATCGCCATAATAAAAACAACACACTTGACACAGGATCTAACTTAGTAAAATCAAGTTTTGGCTCTGGTGCCAACTGAAAGTGTGTTTCACGGGGTTGTGTTTAGTAAAATCAGAGTAATGTTACACTGAATGTTATAACACTCAAAGTAACATTCAAAAGACAGAAACAGCGGAAGACTCAGTAACACAACACACAAAATTAATAAGACTTTGCACAATCTATATTAATATAGATTATGATGCCTTATGGCCGAAATCACTATTTATCAAAATAATGAATACAAAGAGGTTCACAAATTGAATCCTCTTGAAACAAGATCAAGCATATGATCTAAAGACTAGGTATATCTCTACACTACCAAAGATAACCTGTTCTATGTGTATGAAACTATCTAACACCGAGACTAACATTCCACACAAAACAAATCTAGCACCAACTCAAGGTAATGTAAATCCTACAATTACTCCCCTATCACTCTGGATACACTCACGCACTCTACAGTTGATGTTTGGTTGTTGCTTCGACTAAACAGCACACGATATATGGCAATGTTCAGCACTTGATATGAACATCAAGGTCTTCTATTTATCGTGTAGCTTTACTAGAGCCTCCTTGAAGGATCTAGAAACTCTTCAATCCACTCTTTCATGATCTTTGTAACTGCCCAGATAGTGGGTCTTCTCTGGTCTCTGAAAAATAGCTGCATGATCTAGTCCTTCTACTCGATTCTTGAAGCTTGTGGAACCTTCTGGAATCGTACAGAACAGCCTAGATCATTAACCTGCAGTCAACAACATCAAACACAACATTGAACATAGAAGTGTTAGTGGTAAAGAAGAAAGGACGAATACTGATATTGTAACCAATATTGTAACATCAGTGGCAACATCAACAGTGTGGATTTAAATATTACCGTTAGAGAATAAAAATTCATACTAATAAACTTCCAGCTTTTCTTTGACCTTTTGTACTTTTGCTTGCAGTTTTATGTCACATCAATATATGTGTTGCCATCTTCTCACTGGCCAGCTTTTTGTGTGTCTAATCGATCTGATCAGTTCGCCTGATTTCTGGTCTGCAGAAATCTAGTTTGTAGAAATCTGGTCTGCGGAAATCTGGTCGCCTGATCTGATCAGCACAGCAGATCAGATCAGCACAGCATCAGGTCAACTGCATCAGGTCAGCAGCATCAGGTCAGCACATCAGGTTAGCAGCATCAGGTCAGCTGCACTGCATCAGCTGCTACATCAGCACAGATCAGCTACTGCATCAGCACAAATCAGCACTGTATCAACATTTCTTCTTCACAAATCAGCATGCTTCTTCTTGTTTAGCTCATCAATTTATATGGAACTCGTTAGTCTCGTTTCATTCTGATCAGCCTCGTCTTCTCTTGATGAGTTCCCTCTCAACTTGTCACCTGTAAGAATACAACTAAGTCTAGAAACGCAAGCTTTCTGTACAACTTAGCTTGTCCTATTACAAGGTGTTTTGACATAATAATCAAAAGTAAAATTATCCCAACAGGACATAATCAACTTGATTCACCAAGACACGATTTTCTATATTAATTTAGCAATCTGTCATGTAATTAATAATATTGCTCAAAGTATAGAGTATTGAGTCTCAAAGACTCTTACCCATAATAAATCAAAGCAACATTAATCAATTACATATAATCCCAATTAAGTGACAAAAATAAGGAAATCAATAATCAATGAGATCTAATTCTTCTTTCCAAGCCAGTCTAAAAGAATTATCTCGATGTTGGTCCAATTATGTGCATCAAATGCACTAGTATAATCTCTTGGTCAAGACAAATCAATTCGAGCTTCATACCTCAACTTCTATCAATGGATTGTTTAATTTCATCTAAGTTGTTAGCCAATATACTTATTTACAAGGAACTGATAATGTAATCTCATGTGATCTACTACACACCACATTCTCTACAATGTAAAGTATTTGAACATTTATACAATAAATAAATAACATTCATTATATTTAAAGCAAACAGTGATAAATTTTTTATTCTCATAAAGAAAAGTGCAAGAATCAGTTTGTATACAAAGTAGCACTAAAAACATATTTTTCAGTATATCCCTAACAATTAGAAGCCATATAAAAACCTAAGTAGGAACTCTTTGTAAGCAAGCAAGTATCTTAAAAAAAAAAGAACAATTTTTGAGAGAGAACTGTAAATTATTCATGAGATTGCTAATGGCAATCATACTTTGTCGTACCCCTTGACCCATTTGGTTATTTCCTTAAAAAAGAAAATCTTTTACTACTGTTTCTTTTTCTTTTAATTTTGTTTGTTCACCTTATTTAATAAGCTTCTCATTTATTTTCCGCTCTCAACTAATCTAACTTTTTTCTATCTCCACTTACAACAATAGACTAGATAGAGTTTATAATCTTCCTCCAATTTAATTTAGTTGTTTTAAAAAAGATTGTCTTTTTTTTTTTTTTTTTAGCGCAAAAATGCTTAGCTTGTATTATTGCAAGTGCAAGGAATAACCGGCAGTCCATCCACAAAAGGTGGAGGATCTAACCAACAATGGACAGTCCCATAAGAACAAGAAATCCGTGCAAACCCGTGAGCCAAGGAATTGGCATCTCTTCTAACGAAAAGGACACTAAACAAAGGAGAAGAACGAAGAATAGACCTGCAAGCCGTCACATAATCCATGAAAATCGAACCAGAACTACTCGTCGATGCTAAGGCATCAACCACAATTTTGGAATCCCCCTCCCAAACCACAGCCCCAAGTCTAACGTTTTGAGCCAAGAAAGAGCCTCATAAAAACCCATCACTTCTCCAACATCAACCTCTAGGCAACCATGCAAAACCATTGTACGTGCCAGAATGAACTGCCTGACATCATCCCTAATAACCATGCCAATCCCCGTCTGATTGGTATCCTCAAAAAATGTCGCATCAATGTTACATTTCAGTCTCCCCATCATCGGTGGGTGCCAAGACCTGCAAGGTGAAGCCGCCCCTGCCACATCCTGCTGCAAATGGTGTCCAGTTTGGAGCCGATCAGCTTGGGCATTACACCATTCATGTAAAAACACAGCTGACACAGAAACTGTCTCACCCGAAAACGATGAGTCCCTTTCCAAATTAACACATTTCTCTTTTTCCATATCTGCCATAATAACTACCGAAAGCTTGTTTCTCTGGCAAATTCAGCAAAGTAAACACCAGCTCACAAAAGCCATCAACATATCAAACATGGTGTTCTAGGATTAATACCAGTTGTTGGGGAATTAATTGTCCGGATCTATTCGGGATGAATATTTAAATACAAATTTAATTCTAACAATTATTACTAGCTTGAATTAATCTTATATTAATTCAAATAATAATTCAACAACAAATCATGGATATAAACAGTTCACATAAATCCTACGCATGCGGAATTGCTACGGGTTTACGTGAACTAACCTTTTGGAATGACAATGGACTTCGTTGACACGAACAAACCAAAAGACCTTCCCAAGTATTCCCAAGTCCTTGCTCGTCAATTCAGTGGCAGGATGCTCGCAAACAATTAACAAAAAAGAAAAATAAATTATATGTTGCACCACCTTTGTGGATTTATAATTTTTCCAATACATGGAATTTCACTTGGGGATGAAAGAATCATCCCCTATTTATAAGAGGTGTTGGCCGATTTTTTCATGGAAAAAATGGAAGAGAAAATCTCTTTCTTGATCTACAAGAAATCTTGAATATATATCCAATATATTATTTTCTCCATAATTAAATATTCCATAAAAATCTCACTCTCTTATTTGTTATGGAATTTTCGAAAAAGGAGGATAAAGATTCCAAGATTTGGATCTTCTTGAATTTATGAGATATACTTGTATTCCAAGAATACATATCTTCCATAATATCTTTTCAAGAAAATCTTTATTTTCCGTCTTTTTCTTTATTTTCGAAAATTCTAATATAAATAACCAAGTAGGAGATTTCTTGAATTTAATGAGATAATCTTGTATTCCAATAATACATATCTTCATTCCATAACAAAATTCAAAGAAAATCTTTCTCCCTTTTTATTCATATTTTTCGATAATTTTAGGAAAAATAGCAACAAAAATTTATTTTATTTTAAACACCTTTTTCAGTTATTGAACTTTATGTTTGGGCTACTTGAGGGACCTTTAGGAGAATTAAGATTGGACATTCCAATGGATCTTGAATTATCAATATTGAGCTACAATATTATTCAAGCCCATAAATATTAATTAATCCCACTACATAATTAATATTGCACTATCCATCTTAACCCATATTATCATTAATATGGCTCCCTTGCTATTATTTCTCGTGTTTAAGACTATCTAGCCCATTAATTAATTCAAGCCACTGAAATAGCTTTCCATTAATTAATATCTTTTTGTCCTTGGTCAAGGAACGGTTCAACATTATTATCCATACCGGAAACTAATTCCAGTTGCAAGATTTGGTATGATAAATCTTATGAACCTCCCAAGGGGGCAAATCGAACAAAGCGTGATTGCATACAATTTCTTCAGATAAATCTTAGCAATCGCATGTGACCAATAATATTGCCCAAGATATAAAGTATTGAATCTCATTGATTCTCTACCCGTCATAAGTCAAAGCAATAATTACTAACCACACACGATCCTATTTAAGGGACGAAGATTAAGAAATAACGAACCACTGAGGTCTAATTCTTTCTAGTTCAGTGTTGAAGAATTTATCCTCTTGTAGGTCTTATTCAAATAAGATCGACCATGCACTAGTGTAATCTCTTGGTCAAGACAAGCCAATCTGAGCCTTACACTTCAACCTTTCACGATGGATTGTTCATTTCCATCTAGGTCGTGAACGGTGTACTTTTTAGTTACAAGGGACTGTTAATTTAATCTTCTGTGATCCGGTATCACTAAATTAACTACAATGTAACACGTATTATTTATTGAACAGCTTATGCAAAAATATATGTAACATTCAATGATATTTAAAGCATCGATGAAAAATAATTTATTTCAAAGAATAAGACCTAAATTCATTTTGGTTATAAAAAGTAAAAGCATACTTTCCAAAGATAAACCCCAACAATCTCCCACTTATACTCAAAGTCCGCTTTTAAGTATACTACAAAGATGTCTCGTGTAGTTCTAATGCGTGACATCTAATGTCACTACACTAACCTAATAATATCTCCCACTTATACTCAAAGCAGATTGGCAAATCGGTCTTGACACCCATTCCTTCCACATGTCTCTCGAATGTGTTCTCGAGGCGCACCCTTTGTGAATGGATCGGCTAGGTTGTCTTCCCGACGCGATCTTTGCCAATTTATATCTCCTCTCTAACGATTTCTCGATAAGATGGTATTTCCTTTCAATGTGTTTGCTGGCCTTGTGGGCTCTTGGTTCCCTTTGAATTTGCAAATCGCCGACATTATCACAATAAATGTGATTGATTGTCTTGGGCATATTCGGAACTACATCCAAGTCCACTAGGAAGTTCTTGAGTCAAACCATTTTTTTTGCTGCCTCGCAAGCAGCTACATATTCGGCTTCCATGGTAGAATCGGCGATGCATTTCTGCTTAACGCTTCTCCGTGTCATGGCTCCTCCCCCCATGCAAAACACACTACCGGAGGTAGATTTTCTGGAATCTAAGTCTGATTGGAAATCCGAATATGTGTAACCGATGGGGATTAGACTATCTGACTGATAAACTAACATTCTATCTCGAGTTCTTTTCAGATACTTCAGAATGTTCTTAACTGTCATCCAATGCTCTTTTCCCGAATTACTTTGATATCTTGCCACCATGCCAACGGCAAAGCAGATATCCGGTCTCGTGCACAGCATTGCATACATAAGGCTTCCGACAGCCGAAGCATAAGGAATGTCTTTCATGTCATCTAACTCCTTTTGTGTCTTAGGGCACATTTTCTTGGATAGATGGATTCCATGTCTGAAAGGTACAAAGCCTTTTTTGGAATCCTGCATGCTGAATCGCTTCAAGACAGTGTCTATATATGAAGCTTGCGATAAGTCTATCATCCTTTTCTTGCGATCTCGAGTGATCTTGATCCCAAGGATGTGCCCGGCTTCCCCTAAGTCCTTCATATCAAACTGTTTTGAAAGTCATGCCCTTATGTCTGACAACACCTTTACATCGTTCCCGATGAGCAGAATGTCATCTACGTATAGTACTAAGAATATCAATGCAGTTCCGACACGCTTTTTGTACACACAACTTTCGTACTCGTTTTGATCAAACCCATAAGACTTTATTACTTGATCAAAACATTGGTTCCAAGCTCTGGATGCTTGTTTGAGTCCGTAAATGGACTTCTTGAGCTACAAACTAGGTGTTCTTGGCCTTTTTCAATGAAGCCTTGGGGTTGTTGCATATAGATTTCCTCTTCAAGACTTCCGTTAAGGAAAACCGTCTTGAAATCCATTTGCCAGATTTCAAAGTCGAGATGCGCAGCAATCGATAAGAGAATTCGGATGGACTTGAGCATTGCTACAGGTGAAAAGGTTTCCTCATAGTTGAAACCTTCTTTCTGAGTATAACCTTTCGCCACAAGCCCTGCCTTGAAGGTTTCCACCTTCCCGTACGGTCCTCTTTTCCTCTTGTATACCCACTTGCAACCAATGGGTTTAACCCCATTAAGTGGTTCGACTAGCTCCCACACTCTGTTATGATCCATAGAACCCATTTTGGCTTCCATTGCTGTTTGCCAAGAAATCGCATCCTTGTCTTGGATTGCCTCATCGTACGTCCATGGGTCTGATTCATCTTGACCGGGGACTAAGTCAGAGGACTCTCCCACCCCCATGAATCTCTCGGGTTGTCTTACAACTCTCCCACTACGATGAGGTTCCGGTTGTGTAAGTATATTGTTTGTATGTCATCTTGTATAGTTGGCACTGAGGTTAGCCCCCTTATCTCATTTAAGGTAATCTCACTTCTGGGTTTTCTTTCGTTCATATAGTCTTCTTCCAAAAATCTAAAGTGGGTGCTTATTACCACCTTTTGATCTTCGGGGCCATACAACATACACCCTTTTGTTCCCACGGGGTATCCTATAAACAGCCCTAATTCTGATTGAGGATCCAATTTTCCAGCTTCCTTGTCCAACACGTAGGCCGGACACCCCCAAATTCTCATGTGTCTCAAACCGGCTTCATACCCGGTCCACAATTCTTTGGGAGTTTTAGGAACCGATTTGATGGCACCAAGTTCGAATATAAGCCATTTGTTTCCAAGGCATGACCCCGTAATCCACTTGGGTAGATCCAAGATAACTCATCATTGATCTAACCATTTCTAAAAGAGTTATGTTTTTTCGCTCGCAAACCCCATTTTGTTGAGGGGTTTCCGGTGCGATTAGTGATACAATCCTTCATCCGACAAGTAGTTCAAAAACTCATCGCCGAGGTACTCGCTCACACGATCGATCGTAGAGACTTGATACGTTTTTTCCTTATGATTCTCTCGCTTGAGCCTTAAATTCTTTGAATTTGTCAAATGTCTCGATTTATGCTTCATAAGGAAAATATAGTCGCATTCTTGAGTAATCATCAATAAAGGTGATAAAATACTCATAACCTCCTCTTGCTTTGATTGACATTGACCACATACGCCTCGTGTGAACGATTTCTAACACTTCTTTGCTCTATTCCCTTGGCTCCAATGCCCTCTTGGTCATTTTACCCTCCAAACATGATTCGCAAGTTGATTGGTTCAACTTGGAGAGACTCCAATGAACCATCTTCTACCAACCTTTGAATCCTTTTTTGATTAATATGTCCCAATCTTAGATGCCATAGAAGTGTCTCTGCTCACGCCCGATGAACGTTTTATCTTTTAAAAAAACAATTGATGTGTTATAGGATGTATTTCATGAGTGGTGTGCATGCAATTGTATAGAGATTATTCGACAACGCTCCATGATAGATAAATTTATCATAAAGAGAAATGGTAACAACTTTATCAAAAGTAACCAATATCCATCAAGGTAAAGTTTAGAAACCAAAATCAAATTCTTTCTAAAACTAGGAACGTAAAGAACATCTCTTAAAATTAAAACTCAGATTCAAAAGATAAAAGCACTTCTCCCATCGCTTCACCGCCACTCAGAAGATCGCTTCTGGTGTGATGAGGATCTCACTCCCACTAAGTTGCTCCGTCCGCCAACCCCTCAGAAGTGAAACATACATGATCAAGGATGGATCAGATCCACCACCCATAAATGGGAGGCATACGCCGCTAAACAAGTTTCAAATAACTGGTGCATGAGAATTACCTTTCTTTCCATTCCTTTTGGGTTTGGAACAGTCGACCTCCAATGTCATTTTTTTCACCGCAGACTTGAAGCACTTCCCCTTAGCCGGGCTTACTCACCCTCCACCCCCCTTTTACCTTTTATTTGCCCTTGGCAACACTTGAGTTCACTTGCTTGTGGCCTTTTATCCTTTTTCTTGTTCTTACCACCTTTTGGCCTAGAAGAAGAAGAAGGTCCATTTGCCACCAAGGCTTGGCTCTTTTTGCCCCAAATATCGCCTCTCGCCGAGACTAAAGCTTGCAATGTATCGCATCGAGAACTTCTAATTTTTCATTTGGTAGTTCAAATTTAATCGCTCAAAACTTTTTCGACAGAGAGTGGAGCACGAAATCGATTTGGGTCTCGGCGTCATATTCAAATTCCAAGTACCTCAAGTTTGTTAAGGTGAGCCATCATCCGAGAACGTACTTCCCTTACGGCGTTCCTCCACCATTTTCATAGAGAGCAAGTCCCTCATGGTGATTTGATGAGCCACACGGTTCTCGATGTTGAAACATCGCTTAAGACTAGTCATGATGTCCGCAATGTCTCAACGCTTCGTGTTGGTGTTGCAACACATCCGACGTTGAAGCCAAGATGGTACACTTTGCCATTTCATTAGAACGCCCCAACAAAGATACTTTTCTTAACCGCTTTAGTTGACTCATCATTTGGCTTTTCTGGTTTAGGTGTAGTGAGAACCCAGTTATGGCTTTGTGCAGTCAGGACAATAGTAAGTTTACGACTCCAATCAATGAAGTTTTCACCAGTAAGCAAAATGTCTTTAAGTATATTGAACAGTGGATTAAAAGGTTACGACATGCTGAACTGAAATAAATAACTATTTGTATAAGCACAAATATATCACAAGGTTCGATCACATGTATCATATTGAAATCTCAAAAAAAATATGAACATGCATCAGCCAACATCTCAAAATAGTTTAAATAAGCCACGCCAAAGGGTCATTATTTAAACACATTCAAGCAGGTTACAAACAAGAAAACAGTTACAAACCTTTAATATCCAGATTAATAGTTGGCTCCCACTTGACCAATATAAAATTGACAGGGACTTCAAGGAAGTATATGCATATCAATTTTATACCTAAGTAATAACCATGATTAAATACAAAATTATTATTTCGCTTTGAACGAGCCTCGTGGGGAGGGTCATCGTCGCCACTAATAATAATCCACAATCATCTGTTTGGAATTTATTCATGTGAAAACCATCTTTTGATCGTCCCGTGGGGGAAATTTCTCCAAAAGAATTCACAAATAAATAAATCATGGAGGTCAAAAATAAAAATTTTATTATCCGGAATAAAATTGTCAATTAATTATTTAAACATACTTAGTAATTTTCGAATGTGAGATTTTTCAAAACATTTTCTCATGCATCTCATATTCAAACACAATTTAAATAAGCATAAAATAATGCACAAACATCAAAACAAAATTAAACACATTGGGCATTTATATCCAATTGTCACGGTTAATTTTTGTCATGTCTTGATCTCGAGAAATCATCTTCTTTGCCTTCATCGTTCGTCTCGAAAAGCTCCCGCTTGATTGTCTCAAATAGAATTGTCACGCGTCAACGCCATCGATCGACCATTTGGGTTTAAATTTTCGCCACCTAGTGGTTCCGCCAATCGTCATTATCCAAACCAGGTCTATCCCATTGCCTGTTGCGCCACGCGAAAGGCTCACGCTTAAATAACGCCTTTCAAGACTGCAGTCCCCTTATTTTGCATGACGCGCCCGCCGACCTTCTATCTTTAGTTCAACGCCTTTCATCTTGGCTCACGATCCGGTTACAATTTATTTACAAAAATAAATAATTCTAGATATAGACTAGTCTATTACATTGAACTAATCAAACAAATCCTAATCTACTTGGATTTTCTCATTTAGGCAAAAAACGAATTCGAATCTAATCGAATTAAAAACCACAATTTATATGCATGCATAAATATAAACATTCATCAAATACTATGACAATTGGATACCTGTAAAAAAGATCTAGCAATTCTACTATCCAATTTTAAATTTAATGAAAACGAATTAAATTACAATTTAAAACTCGAGTCTTCGATACAATTTGTTGTTGGGGAATTAATTGCTCTGATCTATTCATGATGAATATTTAAATACAAATTTAATTCTAACAATTATTACTAGCATGAATTAATCCTATATTAATTCAAATAATAATTCAACAACAAATCATGCATATAAACAACACATAAATCCTACGATGCGAATTGTTACTGGTTTACGGAACTAACCTTTTGAATGGCAATGGACTTCGCCGACAAACACACCAAAAGACCTTCCCAAGTATTCCCAAGTCCTTGCTCGTCAATCCGGTGGTAGGATGCTCGCGAACAATTAACAAAAAAGAAAAATAAATTATATGTTGCACCACCTTTGTGGATTTATAATTTTTCCAACAAATGGAATTTCACTTGGGGATGAAAGAATCGTCCCCTATTTATAAGAGATGTTGGCCGATTTTTTCATGGAAAAAGGGGAAGAGAAAATCTCTTTCTTGATCTCCAAGAAATTTTGAATATATATCCAATATATTATTTTCTCCATAATTAAATATTCCATAAAAATCTCACTCTCTTATTTGTTATGGAATTTTCGAAAAAGGAGGATAAAGATTCCAAGATTTGGATCTTCTTGAATTTATGAGATATACTTGTATTCCAAGAATACATATCTTCCATAATATCTTTTCAAGAAAATCAAGAAAATCTTTCTTTTCCTTCTTTTTCTTTATTTTCAAAAATTCTAATATAAATAACCAAGTGGGAGATTTCTTGAATTTAATGAGATAATCTTGTATTCCAAGAATACATATCTTCATTCCATAACAAAATTCAAAGAAAATCTTTCTCCCCTATTATTCATATTTTTCGAAAATTTTGGGCTACTTGAGGGGCCTTTAGGAGAATTAAGATTGGACCTTCCAATAGATCTTGAATTATCAATATTGAGCCACAATATTATTCAATCCTATAAATATTAATTAATCCCACTACATAATTAATATTTCACTATCCATCTTAACTCATATTACTGTTAATATGGCTCCCGGTTATTATTTCCCGTGTTTAAGATTATCTAACCCATTAATTAATTCAAGCCACTGAAATAGCTTTTCATTAATTAATATCTTTTTGTCCTTGGTCAAGGAACGGTTCAACATTATTATCCATACCGGAAACTAATTCCACTTGCAAGATTTGGTATGATAAATCTTATGAACCTCCCAAGGGGGCAAATCGAACAAGCCGTTATTTTTAACACGATTCTTCAGATAAATCTTAGCAATCGATGACCAATAATATTGCCTAAGATATAAAGTATTGAATCTCATTGATTCTCTACTAATCATAAGTCAAAGCAAAAATTACTAACCACACACGATCATATTTAAGGGATTTAACCAAAGGTCTAATTCTTCCTAGTTCAAAGGTCAAGAATTTATCCTCCTCAGGGTCCCTGCTTCACCATGCACTAGTGTAATCTCTTGGTCAAGACAAGCCAATCTGAGCCTTACACTTCAACCTTTCACGATGGATTGTTCATTTCATCTAGGTCGTGAATCGGTGTACTTTTAGTTACAAGGGATCAAAGTAAAAAGAATTTAATCTTCCGTGATCCGCATCACTAAATTAACTACAATGTAACACGACTATTTATTGGACAGCTTATTGTTGGGAAATTTATAGTTTTGATGAAAGTTCCAAATTCACATGTAATAGGACCAATGAATTCATAATTAATGTTTACATTATCGCGATAGGAGACCAAATTTAATGATTGTATAGAAAAACCGATGTAATAGATAGGTCACATATTGAGGGGGAACTCAATATGTAAAGGTCGATCATCAAGAATCAAGAAAAAGCCGATATCCGGCAAACGTTAAACCGTAAAAGATCGATCGAATCGATCTAGTCGATAACTCAAAAAGTCATGAAGCTTCAAACTTAGAATACTCAAGATCGATGACTTCCAAGATCGGACGGAAGACCTACATCAAGTCGCCAATTGATTAAGTCAACAAAGCGCCTTGAAGACTTATCAGTAGATCGATTAAGATCGAAGATCATAAGATGAAAAACCGATGTTTCATCTTATCATACGCCTGCGATCTAAACAAACAAGAAGACCAACCTTAGTTGGAGGAACAACATTAAAGCAAGTCTTCCATCCAATAAGGAAGAAACACGATGAACAGAGCGATATATCATGGATTCGATGTTGCTCTCTCAAACGGCTATAAAATACACATTCACGCTTTTCCCATGCCGCTCTCAAGACGCCACATCAAGCTCGCAAATTTACCTAAAATAGCCCGAGATTCAAATTGCTTCCAACGGCTCTTTGATCTCAAGGTCTATAAATATGGGATCACACTTTTAGTGAGACACGGAAATGCTTGACAAACAACATAATCAAGAAGCTCAAACTATAGTCGATTTCCATCTAAGAACACAACAACAAGCTTATTTTATATTGTGTTTCATCCCATAAGTTCTTAGCAAGAAATCTTTTCATCTAGCTTTTAGGCCGCTTGTATGCAAGGAAAGATTTCATAGTTGAACCTCAACAATCTTACCCAAACCCCAAGTTAGGATAAGTTGTTTAAGAAGATTTCATCCAGGGTTTCTAGTACGATTTCGGATCGGTGAGTGAGAACTCTTAAAACATCTGTGGTGTATCTTGTGTTGACTAACACACTAAACTAAGTCCAATTAAAGTCTGTTAAGTTGGTGCCCCTTGAAAAAGGGAAGAGGGACGTAGGGGATCGGTTTTGTCCGAACCACTATAAATCTTGTGTGTTTTTATGCTTTGATTAATCGCTCACACTTCGCACAATCTTAAAGCGCATACATTCTAAGTTAAGATTGACAAAAAGCTTCGATCCGACGGACCATATTTTATCCGATTAAAAAGATAAAACTTGGAATCGATTTATACAAACCGGTTTTTCACAAAAACTTAAGCTTTTTAATCGATAAGTCTTTCAGACTTGGTTATCGACCAAATAATCGCACGAAAAGTTTTTTCGTAAGTCTATTCATTCTAGACTTGCCCTCACATAATCTGCTCGACCCTACAAGTGGTATCAGAGCGGGTTGGTTCTTCCGACCAATCGACTCAAGGTCATTGTGGTCAACTTTCTTGAAAACCGCTTTTTAAAAAAACATTCATTTTCCAAAATCAAAAGATGGATAACACGTCCGCATGTATCATGATCTTTCTCAATCGATGAGTATTTATATATATGTCCAACCATCTAGGCTCGACAAAATGATGGAAGTCATCGAGAGGACCCATCATCATTTACTATTCATAGGAGATCCGCATTTTCCTACTTTAAGTCTTGTACAAAAAGCCCAAAATGGACATTAAGAAAGAAAAAATCGATACTGACACCATTCATATTATCATGAAGACAATGGATAAGGTCACCAAAGAAAAGATTAAGTATCTCAAATCATGAAAAGCAATGTGATACTCGCTATCCGCGAGGAAATGAACAGATAAAAGACAAACCCGTTGAAGTTCGAGAAACCAAGATGTCTTAAACCATCAATGAACTCGATGGAAGAATTACAATGTCTATAAACAAGCTTCGAGAACTTGGTAGAGAGATGTCCGATAAAGATATCAACTATAAGATCCTAAGGTCTCTCACCAAGAAGTTGAAGGTCACGGTAATCAAAGATTGCCGACATTTCAAGAATGAAACCTAGTAGCTTGTTCTTGAGTCTTAAAGCTCATTCGACCGATTGAAGAGGTCAAGTCGATGAAGACGAGGTCCCTCAAACCTCGACTTCAAAATCGCTTGCTTTCAAGGCAACCAAGAGTAACAAAGGCCAATGAACCCATTGAAATATATTAAGTCGCGTAATTATTACCGTCTTGAGAAGTCGAATACAACTCCAAGTATCTTTTTATAAGGACTATCAACATAGCCGAGAAGATAGGAGATCGGATAATAGATCTCCGAAAGAACAATCCGATGATCGGAGGGATCACAGAGATGAAAGGGAAAGAGATAGTCATATAACCAATCGATAGAAGAAACTACTACTATCGAAAAACCAAATCACCCGATAGGGTCATAATTAAGGAAAGGAACGGTGGATCAAGGAGCGTTTTAATCGCTGAGAAGCCAGTCACTATAGCACGACCGCCTGCATCGACGCATTGAGAGAGGGAAGAAAAGAGGAACAAAAGAGAGCAACGATATAGAGATGAAAAATTGATTGACGATTCCTATCTCCGAGGACTCCGGATACCTTCAAACCGACAAAAAAATAAATACTTCTATGAAAAATGAAGATCTCGATATTCCCCGACGATGATGAACTCGGAGGAGGTAACCTCCAAACCCCCTTCGCTCGCTTCTACACCGCTATCATTAGCACACCCGCCGGGAGATTGACCGCAAATTCTACTCAGAGCAATTGCTTGAAGATCTCTCCAATGCAATTATGCTATTGTGGAAGCCGAGAATGATAAGCCGAGGACCAAATAATCTTTAAAAAATGATTCAGAAAGCCTTTACTTAGATCACAAATCGAAAATTCTCGGTTAAAGCTTTTCAAAAAGCAGATCAAAGATCGATGGAAATTAATAAAGTCGATGACTTCACAATCTTGCAAGCAAAATTCGATGAGCTATTCCAATGCATGAAAGTCCGAAATCCTCCGAGGATAATCATGAAAGAAAATAGATGTTTTTTCAAAATCATCTCAAACCGCTAAAGACATGAACGCCTATTTTCGATAAAGATTGATAAGGAGGACTTGGCTATGAGAAACCCTCCACATCCTCAAAAAAGCCCCGATTTCATCTCTCCCAGGTGTAATCGATTTTAAACTTGTATCTAATAGGGGTAAGAGACCGAAAAATGCCTTAAAGGAAATTCCCCAACTTAAAGCATCAAATTAAATCAAAAAACCCGGTTCCGAATCAACCCGATCATAATCGTAAAAGACAACCTACAAAAAGGAAGTCTAATTGAGACCCAAATAAGGTTAATTGCTTCCAAAAAAAACCATCTATGCGAAAAGGATATGAATCTTTTGATGGTAGCAAAAATTATCTACCCCTATAGTCAAATTTAGGGTCTTCGATAAAAAAAAGACAAACCTTTAAATCATAAGTTTCTAAGTCATCCAAGGTTCACAAAGTAATCATACAAATCGAAAAGATATGAGGATAAGTATGATTATGTTGATGTATGGGAGATGATTCACAATAGAAGTTTCGCTTGTATGGATCCCCAAATCCAAACCTAACCCCTCGTGACCCAATTTAAAGCCCGATCCGAGATAAGCAACTATCCGGGTACATCGATTGCCAAGGCACATGACCGAAGCAAACATCTCCTCGCCCTAATAAATATCTTTGGTTATACCAAAGGGTTCAACCTTAGAGAATGATGATGTACAAGTAATTCTCGTATGTCCAAGGTCCAAGCACAACCTATTATTTCTCCATTTTCAAGGTTGAGTTCTCGATCGATCAACGCACTATCAAGAATCGAAATACTCAAAGATTTTGCTAACCTTTCAAGAAAAGGGACGATCTACACTCCGATTGAAACAATTGTCCAAGAAATTTTGTTCCAAAGTAGAATAACTCGCACAAAAGAATGAGCCATCCAACTTTAAAACTCTTAATAAGATAGCTAGGATGTCTCTAGTGGAAGGACTTCCAATGAAGTGTTCTCAAAGGATCGATATGTAATTGCATGTCGGCGGAAAACAGTCAAAGCTTCATTCAAAGGAATTTCCGGACATAAAGATCTTCCAGAATATCTTTATATGGATCTTTTGGACCAGCTTAACCAAAAACGGACGAAATACAATTTAATTGACTACTCCAAGTTTACATTTTATATTCTTACATAAGAAGAATGAGACGACAACCAAAGATAATTCGAGTCGCTTTACAAAATGAGAAGGGTGTCAACATAAAAATCGGAATAAAGGTATAAATTTCGAACTCTTTATTAAGATTTTTGCTCTAAGTTTGGTAATGAAAACATCAATTAATGAATCGGAGAGTTGAACGGAAAACATGAAACTCTCAAAGAATTCCGACAATGTTAAATTTAACATTCAAACCGCTCCATAATCAACAATAATTCAAAAATGATGTCTCTCGACTAAGGCTCACTACAAAACACCCTATGAACTCCCTCCATGTTTTTGGGCATTTCATACACAACAATGGGAAAAGTCATTTGAAGAAATCCGATGAGGGTATATTTCTAGTGGTATTCCTCATCTAGCAAAGCTTTCCTTCTACAACAAAAACTAACCCTAATTGTGGAAGAAACACCCCATGTAGATGAAGCATCTTCTCAAGAGAAATCAGCCAACAAGAAGTACCGATCTACCGTAACCCCGATATTAAAACGGATCAATATCAAGGAAAAAGGATCAAATCAGATTAATTTACATTCCGCATCTAGGGATTCACCAGATCAATCGATCCTAAGGTTAACAACTGCCGATGAAAAGTTTCACCAGACAGAAGAATCGAACCATCCGGCTCGTGATTCTCTCACGTAATCAAATATACGATGATTCCAACATCACCGAGACTTGTTCTTATCAAGTGACCATATCCTCGCACCTCCCAATCACTATAATAAGATTTTATCGTAAACGGACGATGTTCTCAAAAACCGACGCAAATCGTAACTCGATAACCACATCCAATTATCCGATAATTGAGACCCGTCTCGATAAAATTAAAACTAGACATCGATTGGTGAAAGTGCCATGTATTGTAATTATTCCGCCTATGAAGGAACCAACTACAATAGAGAAAGCATTACAAGACGAAAACCGATTCTAGCCATGCAGGAGGAGCCGAACAAAAGAGAAATGAAGTATGGGAACTAGTAGATTCCCATCATCAAGACGAATTGGCACCTAAATGGATCTTCAAGAACAAGAGAGATGAAAAAATGTTATCACCGTAAATAAGGCAAGACTTGTTGCTAAGGGGTATTCACAATCGAAGGAATTGAATTATGAAGACCTTTTGCACCGCCGCCGCCTTTGAAGCCATTCGGCAAGCTTTATGCTTGAGGGTTCATTATCGATGGACGAAAGAGTGCTTTTCTTAAACGGGGTACTAGCGGAGGAAGTTTATGTCGAACAACCTCCGTGCTTTGAAAAAACCAAGTGTATCGCTTAAGAAAAGCTCTTTATGAGCTTTCATGAAATAATGATACACTTCGGATCGAAAAGTGGGTTCACTAAAGGAACAAAGGGACGTAACCTTATTCGGAATAGAAGATGGAGAAGATATTCGATGGTTCCACGTGGAACATCATCTTCGGATCTCCTAACAAGAACCTATGTGAAAGATTCAAAGAACCGATGCAAGGGAAATTGAGATGTCCATGATGGGTCGATGAATTACTTTCAGTCTCCAAGTTAAACAAAGTACGTATGGATATTCATCCAGCCAAGAAAGTACACAAGAATCTTTTGGCTAAGTTTGAGTTCAAAATAGTAAGGAAGCCAAAATTCCCTATGATGACCTTATTCAAGATGGATCCGATATTTATACCGGTTTTGATCTCTATTATACCCGAAAACAATATCACTCACTTTTGCAAGAGGGTGTATGTTGAGATTTCAAGCAAATCCAATGATCAATAAGCGATTTCTTAAGTATCTCAAGGAACAATAAACCTTTGGTTTATTCTACCCATCGATGATAATCTAGAGCTTAGCGGTATTCTCGATTCGATTATGGAGGTTGCAAGATCGACGTAAAATCAACCTCGTGAACATGTCGGCCCTTAGGAAGTTGGTTTTCAAAGAAGCGGCATATCGATTGAATTTATCTATCAAAATTGTATATGGTCAAGTCGTTGTTCCCAATCGCCTGCGCTCGGCCAGCAATGAGGATTACAACATTGTAGCTAAAAACGTACCTATATTCTCAGGACAAGAATAGTGCTATTGCAATCACTTTAAATCCGGTTCTACATACAAGATGCAAGCATGTGGATGTCGACACCACTTTATAAGAGATCACGTTGAAAAGAAAATATCGTAATGGAAAAGATTCATATATATACGTAAAAGTTCGATATTCTAACCAAGCCACTTAGTGAGATCGATTCGCAGATTTATGCAATGAGCTAGACTTCTAGATCTTGGAGAAATGTCACCAAAAATGTTTGATGGAATGTTCTCCGTAACTACCGGTTAAGAGACTAACCAATCGAGAGAAATCAAATTGAGTTTGGTATCTTAATCGATCTCAAGAGATCGATAAGCAAAAAATCGATCGACTTACACGCTACCGCATCCAAAGGAATCGATCGATTTAGTTTATCGATTTAAAGTCTATCAAAAGGAACTCGATCGATTCAAGGTTTATCGATTTAAGGAAAATGCTCGGTTTAAAGGATTATCCATTAAATCTATTTGGTTATAGCATTTTTTTGTGAATCGATTTAAATATTCAACAAGCAAGATTCGAGATTAAGAGCTAACAATCGCATAAGAAAGCGTGAATTTACACAACGATGAAATAATGTAACTTTTCATTGATAAAACCCGGCGCGAGGTTACATTTCGAAATAAGTACAAGAAGACCCGGAGGTCAAGACATAAATGTTAACCAAAATCCTAAACCTAGAAACCCTAAACCTTCATCCAAACCCAAACCCGAACTCATTGGTTAAAAAGAAATCGACGCTTTCTCATTTTTCCCCACTTAACAGAGGGAGGGGCTTGAAAGGTAATCCCATGCCAAGAAACCGATGGACTCTCCAAGTGAAGTGAGAGCGGCATTGATAGGATTACTAAGCCGTGAGCCCTAAAAGAGAGTAATAGGGCTTCCAAAGAAATGGAGCACGTGTGCCAAAGAGTTGGTCGTCAGATCTCATGGGCACATGTGCTACATATTTTATACCGACTAAGTCCGATGGTTCCGTTACGTATCCAGATAGACACAAAGGTGCATACAGGAGAAGTGTCTTCTCGGTTACATGAATTTCATCCGCCCTCGGTGGTAGAGAAGCTTTGAAAGAATCGTATGTGAAATCAAGATGATGAAGAAAACAAAGAATAAGGGATGCAAAGGGTTGATTTGAGAAGGTGAAACCATATAAAAGGGTGTAAAAGTGTTTTCTTAGGAAGTCTCACCGAAACAAGGGTTCACCAAGATACATGATTCTTACAAAGAAGATAAGTATGGTGAATGGGTGATGTTGTGTAAAATATTGGTCCAATTTATAGAGGCCAAGCAAGGATGCAAATGCAATTTTCATTTCAAGAAGCCTATCCGAGAAATTTGCATCAAAAAAGGACAAGAGTGTAAAATCACGCTGATCGATAATTGGATAAATTTACTTGATTGACATATCGAGAGATTTAATATTTACGCATGTCAATCACGCCTACTTAGGGAATAGAAGCTACTACTCTAGACTAAGTTTTGGCGGTAACACTTATCCCAAGAATTGGCTTAATCAAAAAGAATCGATGAGGTCAACCAAAATCGACTTTTTGAAAGATGATCGATTTGAGAGATCTACGATTGAAACTCCAATAAATCGATATATCATTCGAAAGAAATATCATCAAGGGGAAACTTAACCGATCAAGGAGGATCAAAAGGAAAATCGACGACTCTCTCAAGCATTTCAACAAATCGATGAAATAGAAGATCATTAAAAGGATCATTGGGAAATTTCTTAAGGCTTAAAGCGTAATGATTAAGATCAACAAGTGGAATCAACATTGATATAATATTCATTCTCTCCTTATTTATCTGGATCGTATCATATTATTTGCCCCACTATCCTTGTGACGTGTACTCGCAAATCATTTAATGCGGACGTGGGGGTACATGTATTAACCGCTACTTGATCGTGCTTTTAAATCCAAAAGTTTTGTGTACGTATTTACGATCAAAAACCGCTAAATCAAGGCATAAATCTTTTTCAAAACGATTGATCTTCAAAATCTTGTCTTATTGTACCCTCCGCCTCTATATAAGATTCATCAAACCTTACCAGAGTTTTTCTGCTTCACAAACTTGCATTACTTTCACTGAAAAACTTCAAATTTTCTCTACGTTTCAAAACGATTTCTTAGAGTTCAAAATCTTCTCTGAAAATTTGAATCTGGTAATATTTTCTTTTAAACTTAATGATGAATCTTTCTTTCCGATAAAAACATTGTTTTCAAAAGTTGTTTTTCGGAATTTATGCTTCATTGCCTTTTGTTTTCCGCAGTATGATATTGATATTGATTATGCACAAATTTAATGAGTCTATCTCACCTGTAGATGGCCACTCATGGACTAGGAAAGATCATGTGCAACTATGAAACCGCAACGAAGATCTTTGAGGATAAGTTCGTTCATTTGGAACCACCGAGGATTCTCAATCCATGGAGGTGGAACAAATTCGAAGAAGGCCGGATCGAAACATATTGCTCGCTCAACGCAATCCGGTTGATGCAAAGATGAAGCACTACAATTCTTGCAGACTTGAGTGTAAAAAACAGAGACGAACCGATGTCACAATTAGAAGAAATCGATCGACAAATGCGCACATCACTGCCCTGCTCAAATTTTACCAAAAGGGCTGGACCCACCTGCACACTAAGGGAGAGAATGAGGACGAAGAAATCGTAGAGAGGAGCTCTTAAGAGAGGCGCATAAACATCGAAGCCGGATTCATCGTGCCAATGCTCAAAAGAAAGTACAGATCGTTGTTTGACATTCTCACGATCATGGGAATCTTATTTAGCCCAGATGCTCTCACATCACCAAAAATGTACAAAGATGGCAAAGAATAATTGATGGGGCTCAAACATCAATTGGCACGGCTTCCGAAAAGCCATCTTGCTCCAAGAACACGAAAAAATTTGGAGTCAATGAATCCAAAAGTCTGTTTTCTCAAAAAGAGAGTCAAGAATCTCAACAAGGTTGCGCTTATATTGAAGGACAAACCGCCAAGTTACCAATGGAATCGTAATGGATCAAGTCCTACAATGCCTTCCTCTCATCAACTTCAGGCTATATGGGCCACCAGACGATGACAAGGAGCCCACTCCAACAAAAACAAGAAAGGAAAGAGCAAAAAGCCGCTGATCCAACCAGCTTGCTCCACGTAAAAAAAACGAAAACCGTGAAGGCCCCGTGAGAAGAGGCCAAAGAAAGCAAAGCAAGCTACCATGACTCTAAAGACTAGAAGATGAGTCGAAGAAGAAAGAGCGCCGTAATAAATCAAGGCGCAACAAAGAACGTAATCGACAGTAAGCTTTCAACCCGAGGGCTCGCCAAAAGGTATGTCTGTTAAATCTCCTTCTCCTCAACCTCTCGTCACCGCCGACTAAAGGTCAAGATGTCACTCCCGCTAGTTCAATTTTCATGAACTCCGAACCAGATATAATCGCCACTACAAAATGAATCCATCGCAGGTCGAACCAATCGCATAACTTCCGCCGAATTCCACATTCATCCAACAGAATCCGACAGATAATTCAGATCCGCATCAACAAAGACCATCATCGAAAAATGGTTAGACTAAGAATCGAACGAGAGATTGATGAGATGTATCCACAACCGGGTCGCCCATCCCGCCATCGAGAAGAAGTCATGGAGATCCTCACCGAGAGATCTCAGATTAAAAAGCTTCTCGATCTTATCTTACTTGTTGAATGATGGGTGGTGCGGATGAGTTCGAGATTTTGACTTCGATATGAGGAAATCTCAAAAAGTAGGATCACCAAAGAGCTATTATCCGATAAATGCAAAGCTCGATCCACGTTTGGAATTGCTTTCGAGAAGAAAAGCCGAGATCGCCAAGAAGCCCGTAAAATGAATAAATTGAATGCAAGTCGCCGATGAAAGTGGAACTGTGTCAGATCAACCACCGGAGGCACAAAACAACTCGAACTCGATCAAGTGATGGATCCAATTCCTACATCTCATATCACCATAGAGATCGATTTGTCTCAAAGATCTCCCCGAAAAGAAGAGATTGAGGAGTGCTAATCGATCGTAGACAAATCGCCTCAAACAAATCAAGCAATCGAGATCGGGCCTCCCAATCCATGACCACCATATTCAATGAAGCTTAAAAATCGATGATGACAAGTCAAAAGGATCAAAATCAATCTTTTTTTCTCGACGCCACCGAGAAAAGGCTCGAGTTATCGTAAGAGAAATTTGACAAAATGATTTGACACTCTCGCTACAATGGAAAACCGCCAAGAAAGAGCCGACATAAACTGCTCGTAATCTAATAGCTCAAACTTCGTGTTTATCTCGCTAATGATCTAAATCAGCATTATCAAATAACTTTGGGTCTCTCGACTTCCCACTCACGCGCTTTTTGATCAAACCAAAAAGGGGAAGGATTCGAGAAACCAACCGACACATCGACAAAGCTCAATTGCAAGAAAGGTCGCCAACATCAAAATCGACCAGCTTATCGCACTCAGAAAGTCACCGTAAGACAAAGTGACATAAAAAATTAAGGAGCTAGTCAGAAGATTGTCCAAAGAGCGTATGACCAAGAAGAAAGAAGGGCGTAAAAAACCGCACAAGGTAATGGTTGAAACCAAGTTCAAATCAAGGGCTAAGAAAGGATTGACCGAAAAATCGCACTAACCTCATTTGCCAAAAAGAGTCGACGAGATCATACCAAAAAACACGCTAAGAGGTTTGAGGAATGGAATAAGATCGAGTGAATGGCTTCTAGATGCCTTTGTCCTTGATCTTGTTCCAAAAGAAGAATCACCATGATGAGTTCCTCAACCGGTTACGTAATAAATATCCGCATTTTCTCAAGTATCCGGAAAATGAGGCCAAGCTTATAAATGTAAAGATATCTCGCCAAGAGTATGATCTCAATATACTCAAGAAGGCAGATGGCTCATTTGACAGACCGGCATTTGAGAGATTCTACTTTTGACATCTTGAGCAAATCGCATATAACCGATCATGCGTATAACCGATGTCAAATGGAAACTCTATCGATTTTCAACGCTCCACAAGACCAAAGAGAAATGCCGTATGATACAAGCCCAAGGAGTGAAGTTTCGTAAGACGCCTAGGATCACCGCTTTTAAATTCAAAACTTTTCCGATGTAACATGTAATCAACATATCTAATGAAAAGTTTATCTTTCTCGATCCCAAGACAAAATCTCTTTGTCTTCCGACATTTGCTTTTTTAACTATTCTATACTTATCAACCGCTTTGTTTTCAGTGTTTTTGGTTTCATCAAAAGGGGAAATTGTTGGGAAATTTATAGTTTTGATGAAAGTTCCAAATTCACATGTAATAGGACCAATTGACTTGGAAAAATCGATGTTTACATTAAAGCGATAGAGAGACCAAATTGATAATGATTGTATAGAAAAACGATGTAATAGATAGGTCACATATTGAGGGGGAACTCAATATGTAAAGGTCGATCCAAGAATCGAAGAAAGCCATCCGACAGGCGTAACGTTAAACCGTAATCGGAAGATCGATCGAATCGATCTAAATAACTCAATGAAGTCATGAAGCTCAAACTTAGAATACTCAAGATCGATGACTTCCGTAAGATCGCACGAAGACCTACATCAATCACCAATTGAAGCTAAGTCAACAGCGCCGAAGACTTATCGTAGACCGACCGTTCAGATCGATCGGATCAAATTTCATAAGATGAAAAACCGATGTTTCATCTTATCATACGCCTCGCGATCTAAACAAGAAGAAGACCAACCTTAGTTGGAGGAACAACACCGCAAAGCAAGTCTTCCATCCAATAAGGAAGAAACACGTATGAACAGAGCGATACTCATGATTCGATGTTGCTCTCTCAAACGGGTTATAAAATACACATTCACGCTTTTCACCATGCTGCTCCAAAGACGCCACATCAAGCTGAACTCTACCTAAAATAGCCGAGATTCAAATTGCTTCCAACGGCTCTTTGATCTCAAGGTCTATAAATATGGGATCACACTTCAGAGTGAGACACGGAAATGCTTGACAAACAACATAATCAAGAAGCTCAAACTATAGTCGATTTCCGCATCGAAGAACACAACAACAAGCTTATTTTATATTGTGTTCATCCCATAAGTTCTTAGCAAGAAATCTTTTTCATCTAGCTTTTAGGTCGCTTGTATGCAAGGAAAGATTTCATAGTTGAACAACAATCTTACCCAAACCCCAAGTTAGGATAAGTTGTTTAGCAAAGATTTCATCTAGGGTTTCTAAGATCGATTTATATCGGTTGAGTGAGAACTCTTAAAACATCTCACAGTGTATCAGGTTGACTAACACACTAAACTAAGTCCAATGGTTAAGTTCGGTTAAGTTGGTGCCCCTTTGTGAAAGGGAAGAGAGACGAGGACCGGTTTGTCCGAACCACTATAAATCTTGTGGTGCCTTTATCGCTTTGATTAATCGCTCACACTTCGCATAATCTTAAAAGCGATATACATTCTAAGTTAAGATCGATAAAGACACAAAGCTTCCGATCCGACGGACCGATATTTCTGGCTATCCGATTAAAAAGATAAAACTTGAATCTGATTTATACAAACCGGTTTTTCACACAAAACTTTGCTTCCGCGACACATCGCTTAATCTGATAGTTACCGAACCGATCTGATTCAGCGCTCAAGAAGTTGGTTATCGACCAAATCGATTCACTTCGCTCGATCAAAGCATCCGCTCTCACACCGACCAAGACGAAAAGTTTTTCGAAGTCTATTCACCCTCCCCTGTAGACTTCTGCCCTTAACCTGCTCGGGACCTCATATGTAACATTCAATGATATTTAAAGCATTAGTGATAAATAATTTATTTCAGTAAATAAGACAGAAATTTAGTTTGGTTATACAAAGTAAAAGCATACTTTCCAGTATAACCCCAACACCATCAACTCCTCATACCAATCAAATCCTGACATGCAAAAATGGTAGACCATGTGTAGCTAGGATTGTTGCCCAATCTAGCCTCGAGAAAACTAGAAAAGGGAAAAAACGGGCCTTAAGAACCCTACAGACCAACGACTCAAGTTCCTGGATCAGACGCCAGGTCATCTTCCCTAACATCGCAATATTGAAAAGATGTAGGTCCCGAAAACCCCTACGCCAGCCTCTTTTCGAACACACACATGTTCCCAACTCATCCATTTAACACCTTTAGACACATTTCTACCACTATCCCACCAGAATTTGTTCAACATAACGTGGAGCTCATCAAGTAACGTGGAAGGAAGTAGGAACGTTGACATACAATAAGTTGGTATAGCTTGAGCCGCTGCTTTGATTAATACCTCCTTGCCAACTTTGGATAATTTTCGTCCTCGCCATCCCTGTAATTACTTCCAAATATGATCTTGAATATACTGAAAAATTGCCTGTTTCCCCAGCCCAATCAAAGAAGGGAGTCCCAAATATCTCTCCCTTGTTGGGAGATGAATTTAATAAAGAGGTTTTTGATTAGATCCCAAAACCCCTGAGTATGACATGTTCAGGATAATCTTGATAGTCTGAGTCAGGATTCAGTATAGTGTTCAGGATGTTATCTCGCACTACGATAGTCGTGATATAGATCGTTAGATTCTCAAGATTCTTTAAGACTCAAAGAAAGCTCAAGAAACCAAGACTCAGAAAGTTTCAAGAAATCAAGACTCAAGAAGTTTCAAGAAATCAAGACTCAAGAAAAATCAAGACTCAAGAAGTTAAAAGACATCAAGACTCAAGATGTCATCAAGACATCAAGACTCATAAGACATCAAGACTCAAGACATCAAGACTCAAGACATCAAGACTCGTAAGATATCAAGACATCAAGACTCAAAAGAGGTCATCAAGACTCGAAAATACTCAATATAACTCGAATGTTCCGGTGCACTAAATAATATCTATCCAAGACTACAAAACCGAAAAAAACGCCAATATTCGTAAAAAATAGATATTGCCCTGCATATTCATATGCGCATAAAAGGAACTAAGTCTAAGTGTTGTTTAAGGTTATCTCACCGGAGAGGTTGACCAAAAGAGTCGTTATGTTTGTCTACATTTATCAAGACAAGAACCAATCGAAGGAAGACAACACCGTACATTTTTCGACATCGAAGCGACAGTCACCGGAGCATGTCAAGAAATATGTTCCGCATCGCAAAAAAGTGGTGATTGGCTACATGAAAGCATATTTCCTAAAACATGCAAGGGAGTATTCAAACCCTAAAAATAGCCGTTCATCAAACACCATAAGAGGAAACTCATGAAGCCATCTCCCTCCAACGGATAGTTTTTCAAGAGTGACCTTGGTGAAGTTGCCTTATAAATACTAGTGACCCTTTACATTGAGAGGTTACGGGAAATTTGAAAGCAACTCAAGAGCTCATTCGTATTATTGCAAATTGAAGCACTAGAAAAACCTATAATTTCCCAAGTGTTTCACATTGAAGAGAGCTCATTCGCTAAGCCTAGATTGATAAGATATATCCAAAGCTTAGTAGAGATATCCTAGCCTTTGCATTGTTCTTATTGTAAAGGATATCTCATCCTAGTTGGAAACCAACCAGAAACCCAAACCCTTTGTAAGGTAGTTTGAGTGTGTTTGTAGATGAGTTGGAGTTGTAAAGAGTTAGTAAGCCACCGAGTTAGCCTTTAAAAACTCTAGAGAAGAAGTTAGTAAGCTACTTGTGGTAGTCTGAACACTTGTGTGTGTTTGAGTTAGTAAGCTGCAGTGAGTCAGCCAGAAAGCTTTAGGAAGTGGTTAAGGAATTTCTCTGAAGGTCAGAGAGAGTGGACGTAGGAGCTGAGTCTCCAACCACTATAATTCTTTGTGTTGGTTTTGCTTTACATCTTGCATTATTATCATTGTATGTTTTTCAATTTGAAAGCATAATTCATCGATATTCATTGGAATCAATCCACTGAACTTGCATCAAACTGATCACAGCCTTAATCATTGTTTCATTAAAAGGAAGATATTCAGCAAAGCTAAAAACGAGTATAAATATAGGGCCAACCATTCCGCACACTTGAGTAGCTAGAACAGATAGTTACCAAACTGAACTAACTCTATTGAGGGTTCAGTAAGATAGTTATATGATCCAAGCGGCTCAGGATCTCTGATAAAACTCGTGCTCCAAGCTTCAAAAAGCATTGTCTCAATAGACTTTTGACTCGGGCGATCTGGCTTCTCGGGGCCAAATCATCGACAACCCCTTCAATGAAAGAAAAGTTTTAAAAATCACTGAACACGTGTATTCCCCCCCCATACACGTGTGAGACTCGTTAGCACCGGGATCAACAAGGCCGCTAAATGCCAAAAATCTGTTGTAACTCCTCCCTGGTAGCCGCATTAACATTTTTACTAAAGAATAAACCCAATTTATCAAAATACTTGCTTGCCCTGAAACAGACTCATAATCTACAAAAACCTGTTTCAACCAAATGCATTCCTCAGTCGTGGCTCAACAGAAAAGCAAACAATCATCAGCAAAAAGTAAGTGTGATACTGGTGGTGCACCCCGGCAAACCAGATCCCCTGCAATGAACCATCCAAACAAGCTCGAGAGAGAGCCGCAGATAAACCTTCCGTACATAAAATAAATAAGTACGGTGACAATGGGTCCCCTTGGCGAAGGCCCCATCCTGGAAAAATTGGTCCGACCACGTCCTCATTTACAAGAATAGAATACCGAACCGAAGTAACACACATACGCATCCAGCTCACCCACTTATCTGAAAAAGCCCAGTTTAAGTAGAATCCAATCCAAGTACCTCCAATCTACTCAATCATACGCCATGCTGATGTCAATTTTCAAAGCTACATCCCCAAGATGTCCGCGCCGCCTATTCTTCATGGCATGAAGCATTTCAAAGGTTACCACCACATTATCTTGAATCGTCCTTCCCGACAAGAAGGCGGACTGAGCTTTGTCCACCAAACCTGGTAAAATAGCTTTCAAACGATTACTAAGTACCTTAGAAACGATCTTATACACGACATTACACAAAGAGAATGGCTTTAAATCCTTTACTGTTTGAGGGTTCTCCATCTTTGGAATCAAGACCACATTCATGTTATTCAAATTACACGGAAAACACCCCTCCTCCAACCACCGAACCCCCTCCTTAAAAACATCCTCCCCTACCGTATCCCAACACTTCTGAAAAAATGCGGTTAAATCCATCAGGTCCTGGAGCTTCGTCAGGATGCATTTGGCTCACAGCTACTTTAAATTCGGTAATCGAGAACTCATGAATCAGATCATCATTTTGCACACCCGTCACGAGGGGAACAACCGGTGTGAGAAACTGATCAACATCAGAATCCTGAACAGATGTCGTGAATAGCCCCTCAAAATATGTACCAACTAGCTCACACAAACCAGGTTGCCCATCGACCAACTCCCCTTCATTATTTTGGATCTTAACAATCCGGTTTCTCTTCTTACGCGTTGTAGCGGACTGATGAAAAAATTTAAAATTTACATCCCCATCCGTAAGCCAAAAAACCTTTCGCCCTCTGTCTCCAGAAACACTCCTCTTGGACAAATAAACGACCCAGAGCACACTTTGCAGTGTTGTAAGCCTCCCGACCCCCTACGTTGTAATTGCCCTGCAAAGCACTAACTCTATTCTCCAAATCCCTCTTATCTAATCGAAACTTGGCATCGGCTTTATTTCCACATAAAGTCAGAGTATCACTTATCACCAATAACCTGTTCAAGAAATCAATATCCTGAAATCCTTGCCAACCTTTCCGGACTACCGTTTTTAAGTCACTTTCAAAGAGCCTGCGATTTTCAAAACGAAAACCTCTATGTCATCTCCGTACAGCTGATGGAGAGGTGTCCAAAACAATTGGGTTATGGTCAGAAGTGGGCGCAACCAGATTGAGAAGGACTGCCCTTAGGAAGCGAGAGTGCCAAGAGGGGGTCCACATGGTCTCTATCTAACCGTTGTTCCACTACATTATCACTGCCACCCCCACGAAACCAAGTAAACAGATAACCCATTAACTGGATATCAGATAAATTGCAATCTATTATCGCATCCCAGAAACCCCGTAATAACCATTGAGGATGCTCAACACGGCCCCATTTGTCTGCTGGTGTCAAAAGATCATTATAGTAACCTACACATAACCATGGATAATTGTTAACCACAGCCAGTTGACAAAGTAGTTGCCAAGACTGGTTTCTTTTCCACCTCTCAGGAAAACCATAGTATCATGTCATTCTCCACTCTCCATCCCCCTCATTCACCCGTAAATCCATATGATTATTTGAGAAAGACAAGACGTAAATAGAGCTATTATTATTCCACATAACAGAAATGCCGCCACTACAGCCAACACAATCAACAGTAAAACATGACTGAAACCCGAGGTGAACACGTAAAACCTCTAACTTAACACCATAAGCAAGTGTTTCAAAAAGAAATAAAACATCAGGACGATGAACATTAACAAGTTCGCAGAGGGCAGGAATTGTAGGGGCCGGTCTCAATCCCCTACAATTCCATCTAAGGACAATCATATCTCCCGACAAGCCCCCTCGTTGGGACTTGCCGATAAAAAATGGTTATATGTGCTATAATCCATGTGTGTCATTGCATCTTCCTCATCACCTTCAACTGTCGTATCATGGTTTCCCATCAAAGGAGTTGCAATTTTTTAAATGCATTTTCGCTTTCTGAGGTCCATAAGTGCACTGTCATCTAATTCTTCCTCTTCTTGATTATGTCATAAGTCAAAACAGGGGTTGGTTATGACTTGGTGTGATTAGTCATTAATAGTCGGCCCAAAAGTAGTCGATTTTGAAATCGCCTTTACAGAATTCAAACCGGTGGCATGGAGTTTCCCCAAATCACGCTTGATTGTCTACAATACCCGGAATCAAGTAACCGCCACCCATTAATGCCCCTCCCCCGAAATCTCCATCTCCGACACCAGCCATAGAGCTCGACCCGTCGCCCCGGAGCCACTTCTCGCCGCCTTGATTCTATCTTCTAGGATCATGGGCAATCTAACCCACTCCCCACTTCCTCTCCACAACCACATCATCGGACTCGAAGACGATATCACACGTTTGGTCAGTATGACCAAGTCTCCCACAGACAAAACAGAACACCGATAAACTTTCATACTTAAATTCCACTTTTACAGAGGAACCCCCAGCAACCTTTAGCTTTTTCCCCCGTTTCAGTGGTTGGGACACATCGATATCAACTCGAATTCGCATAAAGACCATCCAAGGGGATCCTCGGTTCGAAGAGTCATACTCCAAAAAGCACCCAATAAAGTTCCCCAACTGACGGCCCATAGATTGAAAAGGTACCCATGGGAAGCTTATGAATATGTACCCACATAGTCAATCGATTCAGTAGGACTTGGAGTAGGATCTCACCAACCTGTAGTTTATGCAAAATGAGAGGAAACTTTCCAATTGTTCAAGGTCCACCCTCCATGATACGCTTCAGATCCAACAAATGATAAAATTGAATCAACATCCTACCCTCCCCAATATCACGAATCAATACCCCCTTTTTTTGGTTTCCAGATGCTAGCCACGATTCAATGGAAATTAAGGGTTTGATTAGTTAAAAATTTACCCACAACGCAAAGGCTGACAGAACTGTCTTGCTCTCCCAAATCCTCCACCCCAATGACCAACTCTTCCTCCTCATCCCCAGAAAGACAAAGTTCCTCCATCATTCTCTCCATTATTAGAAAGTAAACAGGCAACCAAAAAAGATAGGATCTCACAAGGAGATAAAGCACGCTCTCATATAGAGAAAAAACACAGACAAAACACTAAAAGCAAATCGGATTCGCAGTAAAGCAAAGGTTCGCTAGAAAATCCCAGTGTGATCTCCGCCAATAAAACCCTAGATCCCCAACCGTAGGCGCCCAGATCATCACTATAAATCGATCACCTGCCTGGATAGCGTTGACATTCCTCCGGCGATCATAGTTGTTTATCGGCAGAGCATATTTTATATAAAACTACTCTTTAATTCATCCTGTTCTAAAGCGTTGTTTTTCTTTCAAAAAGTGTCCTGTTTATTTTCTAAACAATTAAAACAACATGCATAACATAAACAATTTTACTATATAAACAACGTAAATAACTTAAAATAATTTTAGTACCGCGAACAATCGGGACAATTTTAACAACATAACCAATTGACTAAGTCATTTATTATAATTCTTACTTTAAAATACATTTCCCTATTCTTGAATAATTATACCAATACATAAGAAATGTAATTATATCAACACATTAAAATAATACAATTTGTTAGTATACTCCACCTCTTATGTTTTGACACATTAGTGGTGGACACCTTATGGTATGCTCACTAGTGGCAATTGGATGTGTTAATGCACATTAATTCTTTTATTTCACTTTTCGTATTTGACTTGGTGTTTCAAGAATTGTGTAATTAAGGTGGAAAAAACAAAATTAAAAGAAAAATAAATAGTAGTTAAAGATTATATTTTTTAGGAAATAACCAAATAAATCAGGGGAACGACAATGGCTTCATTGTCCAACATAGTGTGTTGATTTATTAAACCAGCAGGGGATTCTATATGAAAGCATTCAAGTAAAAAAGTGTAAGAAATAAATGTGTGATGTCAGGTTCACGCACTAGGTCCACCATCTTTTATCGTTTTTCTCTCATTGTCAAAGATCGCATCGGAAGACAACCTAGCAGATTCATTCACAAAATGTTTGCCTCAAAAAACATTCGAGAGCCATGTGGAAGGAATGAGTGTCAAGTGCGTTGCCAATCTGCTTTGAGTATAAGTGGGAGAAATGTTATTAGGTTCATGTAGGTGACATTAGATTTCACGTAGAACATGAGAGTTGTTGTAGGTATACTTAAAAGCAAACTTTGAGTATAAGTGAGAGATTGTTAGGGTTATTCGTGAAAGTATGCTTTTACGTAATAACAGACTTATGTACTCTTATTTACTGAATAGAAATTGTTTTATCGTTGTTACTTTAAATATGAATGAATGTTATTTATTTATTGCAAACCGTTCAATATTAGTACAAATTATATTGTAGTTAATATGGTGATACCCAATCACAGAAGATAACATTAACAGTCCCTTGCAAATAAGTACATCTTCACAACCTAGATGGAACTAAACACTGTTGGAAAATACGGGGTGCCCGGATCTATTCGAGTTGTATTTAAATAAATATTTAAATTAATCAATTAATTACTAACATGAATCAATCCTAAATTAATTCAACATAATAATTAAGCGGAATCTAGGAGATACAAAATTACATACATCTTGAAGTGACAACCGTTGAGATGATAGATCAACCCAAAGTGCCTTCTCAAATATGTCCCACGTCCACGTACGTAATCCGGTGGAAGGATTCTCACGAACAATTTTAATAAAAGAGAAAATAAAATTATTGCACCACCTTTGTGGATTTCTAATTTTTTCAAGACTGAAAATTGTATTGGGGATGAAAAATGCATTCGCTATTTATAAGACTAGGGGGACGAAAATTGTGCCCTAAAAAGGGATATGAGAAATTTCTTTGTATCTTCTGTTGCGAGTCATTTTATATGGAGAATATTATGTGGCTAATTTGATAACAACTCACAAACAAAATAAGTACGTGTACTATATATGGTAAATAACAGGAAATTGTTGACCCATTTCGTCAGTGAATGACTACTCTGAGGGCATGCCAAGCCAGGGATGTTGTATTGCGAGATTTACATACACAGTACAACATACTTTTCTTGAGATGAACTTCTGTGAAAGAGGATGATTTGGAGAGTGAGTGTATAAGTGCTAGGGATTTTTTATCAACGTATGAGAGTACTTGGAAATTTTAGGTGAACCCTGGAATTTTTCTCAACCGTCTCTTGTTCTTTTTTCTTCTATTTATAGTACTCAAACAAGCATGAGCTGGTTATGCAAGCATGAGCTGGAGTCTTTGAGTCTTGTAAGAACTCATGTGATGCTGCCACGTTTTCAACTTCGTATTCCTGGTTGATCTTTGCACTTACTTGTTTATAAGGCACTCTTTTGATCGTCCAAATCAATCTTTTGCTCGACTGACTGCTTTGTTCGCCCCTTTAACCATATCAATTTTATGCCGGAATACTGTCCCCATCGAGCATATCTGAGCCTTTAGGTTGTCTGAGCCCTCAGGTTATCTGAGCATCGAGCATATCTGAGCCTTCAGGTTGTCTGAGCCCTCAGGTTATCTGAGCATCGAGCATATATGAGTCCTCAGCTTATCTAAGCCTTCAGGTTATCTGAGCCTTCAGGTTACTCAGGCTTACTGAGTTCAGCTCTTCTCAATTCGGACATCCTGACCCTCAGGTCACTTGACTCAGGCTATCTGATTTCTTCTTTTCTGATCTGATCAGCTTGACTGATTAGATCAACATCTCTTCAAGATCATCTCGAGATAGCATCAGGTCATTATGCCAGATTTGGTAAGCTGCGAGCGTACTCGCTTGTTCGGCGAGTAGTGAGACGACGAACAAACTTGCTCGTTCGGCGAGCGGCGAGCAGCCGAACAGATGATGCTTGTTCGGCGAGTGGCGAACCGGTGAACAAACTTGCTTAGTCGGCGAGTGGCGAGCTGGCGAGCAAATATGTTTGGTCGGCAAGCAGCGAGCACACTTGTCCATCGAGCATGATTATTTTAATAGTTGATTAATACACGTGTCCCTCCGTCGTGTTCGATTAAATTAAGTAATTATATCGAACACAACAATACCCCCCAGCCGGGTCGCTTTGTATTCATCATGGGGGCCCAGCTATTATAATTTGATTGGGCCGTTGTGAGCGTCGTTTCGTCTTCTGTGCCGAATTTTCAAAATTTAACCTGGTATCTATAAATACCTTATCTTGCCACCTCAATTCCTTTCCTTTCTTTTCATCTTCTCTTTGTTTTCACTCTCCTTCTCGTCTGAAACTTCCGGCAAGGGCTTTCTGATTTCGGCGTAGGATTTTATTCACGTAACTATTTCATACCCTTTTTTATTCCGATTATGACTTCTCGTTCTAGTTCTTCTGCTTCAATAGAATCAAACCACCATAGCTCCTCCTCTCCCTCTTTCTGTACTATTTCTCGTGGCGACGCTAATGCATCGGAGATGAATGCCTCGGGTTCTAGGTCTCGTAGGCAAGTTCGGCAGCCATTTGTCGTTCTTTCATCGGATTCCGATGATGCCTTAAATGAATTAGATAGGGATTTAGCCCGTACCGATTTTTTGGATGATTCGAGTGAGGATTTTTTGCCCCAACCCCAAATTAGGTCTAGAGTTGTAAATAGTTCTGATGTAAATAGGGATGATGATAATGTGAGGGAGGAAATCCTGATGGCTGAGAATATTGATGAGTCGAACAGAGGATTCGACGGCGAGCAGAACACGGAGTTCGACATCCCTGTTGGTCTTCCTTATAGCCCAACATATAGTGAGTATAATGCTCGTTATAATTTTGATTGGCCCGAACAACCCCATAGAACCAGGGTTGAGAATGAATATCCGGCGAGCAAAATTGCGAGCGTAATTGATGTAGATATGCTCGCCCAATTGTATAGGAATTATGAAACTCCGAAAGATGTATTTTTCTGGGCACCTGGTCCCGATGAGCGAGCAGACCAGCCTCCTGAGGGTAGTGTTGCTATGAATTTGGACACAATGGAAGCGGGTCTTCGATTCCCACTTCATCCGGCTATCACTCGTTTGCTCGTAGAATGGAACATCACCATTACGCAGTTGAAGCCGAATGGATGGCACATGATTATGAGTTTCTTAACTCTGTTCGGCAAAATAAAGCCCGTATATTATCCAACAGCAGCAGAACTCTCACGATTGGTACATTTGACTCGACCCAAGGGCGAACATGGATGGTTGTTCATGCAAGCAAACGCCAAGTGTAAGGTCATTGAGGATGTGCCGATCAAGATTACTGATTGGAAGGAGAAATTCTGGTTCGTTAGGGGCAATTGGAAGAGCCCGACTTCTGGATGTGAACCAGATGCTCGCTTAGATATCCCCACAAATTTTGGGATTTGCCGAAGTAAGTATTTTTGTATTTTTTGTTCTTCAGCTTGAACTGATTTTAACTTATTCTCAATTTCAGGAATTTCAGCTGCGACGGACAAAGAGACCAACGATGGCTACTTCAGCAGCATCTGGCAAATTGATCTCAAGCCTTACTCGGAGCGATCTGTGAAGACTCTGAATACTGCCGATCAAAGGAAGAAAGGAGGCTTGTACGTGCCCCCTCATCATTTAGTTGTTGTCAATCCGGCTGGTAAGGATTGTTTTTTGTATTTACAAATGTGTTGTACCCTTTGTTCGCAGTTTCTCTTTCTTTTATAATGAAATGTTTGGTTTTCAGCTTTCCCTGTTGTCACTGTTGCTGTGAGTACCTTCGAGCATACTGAAATGGCTCGAACAAAAAGACCCCAAGAGCTTGCACGAATCCAAGAAGAGAGAGATGCCCAGCGAGCAAGTAGGGGGAAGGCGAGCAGAGTGAGAAAAGCCAGCCGACCAGCCGCAACTGAACCGGGAGAGTCGAGTCGACCGAAGAGGACTACTCGCTCGGTCGAGCAGGTGGTGAGCGACCAAGCTCCCTCGCCAAAAAGATCAAGGAGGGCTCTTGACGAGCAGGGGGCGAGCGACCAAGCTCAGACAAGCATCGATGCCATTGGGGAGATCCCCACTACTTAAGCGATCAGAATGGTCATCTCCGTGGTCGGTCCGGTCGCGCAAATCATCAAAATGGAGGTCGGTACATCTTCTCCACCTCCTGCAGGACCCCAAACTTGGACCCCTTTGAACCCTCAGCTCCGGTCCCCCAAGGATAAATCATTTTTAGGATGGGACCCTGCTCGGGCGAACAGGTACTTTTGCTCGCCTTATTGGAATATTTCTTTTTTCATCAATTTTGGTCGCTTTGTCACGTTTGTTTGCCCGGGTGTACATGCAGGTTGAGCAGATTGGCGCCTTTGATGCCAGAATTGAAAGATTACTACTGCTCTCCAAGTGTTCGCAAAGTTCCTGGCATTCCCGAGCACGTTCAGAAGGCATGCGAGACCCCTATATGAGCATGGACTACTGATCTTGAAGAGGCCACCAAGGGTCCAACACCTTTGGAAACCATGCGACTTGGTCTAGTACACCATGGCCAATCTCTGGTTCTTCTTGAGAAAGCATATGCCGAGTCCGCCAATCTTCATGCCAACTACTTGGCTCTTATCAGAAAATTTGAAGAGAAGGTGAACGAGTTGAGCAAAACTCAAGATGAAGTGAAGTTGGCTCAGGGACAAGTATCCTCAGTCCAAGCAGAGGTTCGCAAAGCTCAAGAGGATGCTCGTCGAGCTTGGGAGGATGCTCGCCAGGCGAGGGAGGAGCTAGGCCTTGCTCAGGAGGAGGTGGTCAGCATTAGGAGAGTTCAAGATGAAATGAATGTCGAGCTTCGTAAACTCAGATCTGGCATCGAGGCCGTGGAAAGCGAGAAGAATTTGCTCGGCTAACAACTCCTTATTGCTGAAGAGACCAACACTTGTTTGGGTCTCGAAAATTCAAAAATGCACACTGAGGAGTATGTTGATTCCATGTCAAATTTCTCTTATGTATGTGCCTTTGCCGATGTCATCCGTTCTGCTAGACACACGCTCGCTGCCGAATAGATTGCCCCACTCGTAGCCCATTTTGAAAAGTACCTGATCGACAACCCCCTGGATCGCAACCTTCCGATATCTGATTTGAGCGATCTGTGCAATTTCTCTAATCTTCCTGATGGGATCGAGATTGATGATCCTATTTTGGATGAGGAAGATGGTTCAGATGCGGACATTGTTGATACTGTCGACCAGACTCACCGAGCCGAGCACGGGTTCGATCAGGTGCAGAACGAACAAAGGGGGCCTCCCGAAGTCGAGCAGAACGTGTTGTCTGGCGAGCAAACTAGGCCCGATAATGTTGGAGGAGCTGTTCCTGAAGGGGCCGAGCAGATGGGGCAGGATTTTTTCGATACATCGCTTCCGCCGACCCCCAACAACGAACTTGTACCTTAGTATTATTTTTGCTTTGCTGAACAATTTCCTTTGAACTTGAATAATTTTGTCTTGTTCTTTATTGCTCGAACAATTTCGAAGTTGAATGATTAATTTTGCTTATTGAAGAATTTCCTCTAACCTGATCGGTCGAGGATGAAATTTGTTACTTATGAATGACTGATACTTGTGTTGCTTGCTGTTCGTTTTGCTTTCTAGTTTATGCCTCTTTTCTTCTGAATGAATTCGAACATTATCTGTGTCTATGTTCCACCCTGACTTCTTTGGTTTTTGATTGTCTTATTGAGGTGCAATCAGGTTGATCGTCTTATTTAGCTGCGACCAGATAGGTTAACTTATATGCAACCCCCCCTTTCTTGGTTCGTGATCATCTTATTTAGGAACGATCACTTCGTACTCGGGTCGTCTTATTTAGGTGCGACCCCGTACTCATCACTCGCTTTTGCTGTGCGGGTATCTGTAAGTACGAGTCATCTTATTTAGTTGTGACTGCGTACCCATCACTCGCTTTTTGCTGCGGGTATCTGAGTACGAACTGGTTCAACAGGTGAACATAAACTTCGGCTCATTCGTCTTTGTTCTGGTCGTCTGGCTTAGGTGCGGCCTCTGATAGGCTTCAACTAGAAAAACTTAATCAAACGAAAATGTTTTTGCAACATGTTGTATTCTATTACAACCTTTACATTTGAAGAAGACTGTCTATTACACCTAGCTATAGACATCAGACTATGGTTTTGAATTTAAACCTTGACTCGAAATAGACATGAGCTGGCCTCATCTCGTTCGCAGAATTGATGTTGACAAGCATGAGGCGGATCAGCATGTCTACTCCTCTTTAAGTAACATGTTCAAGTAGCAGCAGCATAAGCGTTTGTCCCTCCTGGACAAAGCTGTGATTATGCGGGCTGCCGCGGACATGAGCATGTGGCGAGCACGCCTGCTCGCCTATATCAGGCGCGAGCAAAAGCCTCTGCTCGCACCTTTTTGTCCCCTTCTGTAGATGCCTTAGCATCACCATCCGCACGTTGTTTCTAGCGGATACCACGACATCCCTCCCCCTCAGAGGAGATTTTAGGGATGCGTAGGGGACTAATGATTTACCACTGCATAAGCAGTGAGCAACGTAGAGTGACAACCACGACTCTGCCGAGCATCTTGAGTCCGTAACGAGCACCAACCTTTGCTCGGAGTGTCGTATGGGGTATAAAGCTCGTACTAGAGTAAGTGCCAGGACAGATGATCGATTCAGAAAAATAATAGCTGAATCGAGTGCTGGATACTTCGTCTGGAGGCATACCAAACCAACTTTCACTTGATAACTGAATTTTCTTCTACTATCTTTGCAGTATTTTTTCTTTTTTCTCTGTTTTCTTCAGCTATCAATATGCCTATTTATAGTACTATCCCAAACATGTGCTGGCATAACTAGTTGGTGTTGGCCTTCTTGCTTTAAATCCTCGTTTTGACATCTGTCCTTGTTTTTGCCAGTTTTTATTCAAGGATTGACACATACCTCCTTTGGTTGCCACCACTTCTCAGCTTGTTTCGACACGTATCTTCTATCTTTTGATAGAGCTGGCCAGAATTTCTTCTAGAAGATCCAGAAATTTGTAGAAGATTCAGAAATTCGTGTCGAACACGGTGTGTTCTTCCTTCATGATTGTCCTGCTCGTCTTAGTTAAATAGGTAATTATGCTCGGTCAGTTATGTTCATCGAGCTGAATGGCTGATTGTGCTCGGTCAATTGTGCTCGTCGTTACTGATAATATTTTTTCAGATTTGACGCATTCCACGAGTAGGACAATGGGACTCCATTCAGGTCTTCCAAATCATAAGCCCCGTTTAATAAACGTTTTGTAACTCTGAATGGACCTTCCCAGGCTCGACCAAACACACCACTTGGCACCCCCATTGCTGGTCTTAGAACCAGCTCGCCCACGTTGAACCTGCGTGTTCGGACTTTGGAGTTATAGAACTTTTCTGATCTTTTTTTATACATGGCGTTCTTGAAATCAGCCTCCATCCTTCTTTCTTCCAACAGATCTACACTTAGGGCGAGCGCCTGGTCGTTGATGTGCTCTCCAAAAGTCATTGTCCGATGGCTCGGAATCTTTATTTATGCGGGTATAACAGCTTCCGCACCAAATGCCAGGGCAATTTGAGTTTCCGCAGTTGATGTTCTGAAAGTAGTTCGATAGGCCCATAATATTTCGGGTAACTCTTCAGCCCATCCTCCCCCCTTGGAATTATCAAGTCTTGCCTTAAGAGTATGCTTGATAATTTTATTGACAGCTTCTACTTGTCCATTTGACTGGGGGTAATACGGAGTAGAGTAATGCTTTTTTATGCCCCAGCGAGCACAATTTTGTCGGAATTCACTTCCATCGAACTGTTTGCCATTATCTGTTACCAATGATTGGGGAAGCCCAAAACGACAGATGATATTTTTCCAAACAAAGTTCCACATTCTTTGTTTGGTAGCTTTAACAATGGCCTCGGCTTCTGCCCATTTAGTGTAGTAATCAACGGCAACCACAACATATTTTACTCCCGATGTGCCAGTGGGAAATAGGCCGATCAAATCGATTCCCCATTTAGCAAATGGCCACGGGCTGTAAACCGACACTAGTTCTTCAGGTGGGCTATGGATAAGTGGGGCATGTACCTGAAATTTGTGACACACGCGAGCATACGCGAGCGAATCTTTTTTTAGGGTCGGCTAGGACAAGCCCACCTGTATGGTTTCCACATACTCCATCATGAATCTGTTCAAGAATTATATGACCCTATTCAGGAGTAATACACTTCAATAATGGAAGTGAGAAACTTCTTTTGTATAGATGCCCGTCTAGGATAGTATAACGAGCAGCTTGTAATCTGAGGCGAGTAGTTTGTGCTTTATTTTCAGGGAGAAGTCCTTTTTGTAAGTAACTTAAAATTGGGGTCATCCAGGTTTCTTGCTCGCCTGTCACGTGGGCGACCATAACTCTGGGAATTGATGGCGAACAAGTTGTGATGACCATAATGTCCATCGTGCTCGTCACTCCTTCTGCTATTGCCAAACGTGCCAAGGCATCAGCGAACGAATTATCCAATCGTGGTAATTGTTCTATGTAAACTTGTTCGAATTGTTCAAGCAACTCCTTTGCTAGTTGCTGATATTGTTCCATCTGTTCGCCTCGGGCCTCGTACTCGCCTAATACTTGATATAAGATTATTTGAGAATCACTGTAAATCATCAGCCTCTGAATTCCCATTGTCATAGCCATGTGTAGTCCAGCGATCAAAGCTTCATACTCAGCTTCATTATTTGTGGCTGGGAAATCAAAACGGATGGCTGTTGTGAAAGTTTATCGAGTTGGGCTGATGAGAACCACACCTGCTCCGGCTCTTGAACTTGTTGATGAGCCGTCTACATATATATGCCATGGTTGGTCGACACCTCGTTCGGGCATTTGTGGATATGTCAACTCGACCATGAAATCGGTCATAGCTTGGCCCTTCATTGCTGTTTGTTGGGTGAACGTAATGCCAAATTGGCCTAACTCCACCGCCCATTTGAGTAATTTGCCCGCAGTGTCTGGTCGGTGGAGAACTTGTCATAATGGGAACGTGGTTAACACCTCGACTGAGTGATCGAAAAAGTATGGTCACAATTTTCGAACACTCATAACAAGAGCATATGAAAGTTTTTGAGGGGAGGGTACCGGAGCTCGGCTTCTTTGAGCACCTGACTTACATAATAAATAGGCAAGTGTGTCGCTCCCTCTGCTCGAACAAGCACAGGGCTAATTGCATGCTCGGATGCAGCAAGATACAGATAAAGTTGTTCGCCTGGAACAGGCTTAGACAATGTTCGAGTATCTGCAAGGTATTACTTCAATGACTCGAATGCGTTTTGGCAATACTCTGTCCACTGGAATTTCCCTTTCTTTAATGCGTCAAAGAAAGGTTTGCATTTGTCCCTAGTTCGTGATATGAACCGGCTTACGGAAGCCAAACGTCCGGTTAATTTTTGAACTTCTTTCACACTTCTGGGGGCCTGCATGTCGAGCATAGCTTGAATCTTTGATGGGTTCGCTTCAATCCCCCATTGACTGACCATATGTCCGAGGAATTTTCCCGAATGAACCCCAAAGCTGCATTTCTTCGGATTTAATTTCATGTTGTACTCCCTGAGAATATCAAACGTTCGTGCGAGGTGGTTGATGTGGTCTTCCTTGTGTTCGCTTTTTACCACAATGTCATCAATGTATACTTCAATTGTTCGACCTTTGTGCTCGTCAAACATTTTGTTCACCAAACGTTGATACGTTGCTCCGGCATTCTTTAATCCGAATGGCATGCGTTGCCAACAATACATATTCTTTTCACTGCAGAAAGCTGTACTCTTTTGATCGTCCGGATGCATGGGTATTTGGTGATAGCCAGCAAATGCATCCATGAAAGTCATGAGCTCATGTCCTGCTGTGTTATCGACCAAATAATCTATATGTGGCATCAGGAAATTATCTTTCGGGCATGCCTTGTTTAAATCAGTGAAATCTATGCATAATCTCCAAGTTCCATTAGACTTGCGGACGAGCACAGGGTTCACAAGCCATCTTGGGCATTTTACTTCTCGAATCAGTTTATTATCGAGCAATTTCTTGATTTCACTATCCATAGCTGCATACTTCTCCGGACTGAACTTTCTGCGCTTCTGGGTTACTGGAGTTTGTGTTGGATCAAGGTTAAGAGAGTGACATGCATGTTTAGGATCAAGGCCAACCATGTCCTCGTATGACCAAGCGAACACATCCAAGTTTGCCTGAAGATATGCGATCATTTCTGTTCGGAATGGTTCCAGTAATTCTGAACCAATGAATACATCTAATTCTGGTCTGTTCGGGTCGATATTGACAGACTCCAGTTGTTCAACAGGCATTGCTCGCTTTCTTTTTTGCTTCCACTGAGGATCTTCGATCGACCCCCGGTGTTCGTTAACTACCTCCATAGGATCAAAACCTATACGAGGTTCTAGATCCGACAACTCATTTGGTGGATCAATGTTCATTAGATCTGGGAGATCTGAGACATGAGTTACCATCCCGGATTCTGTGTTCGCGCGTGGAGGTGTGCTCGTCAGAGAAGGTGTACGCGTTCTCGGCAATTTGTTCGCCTGTTAGCTTGATTCCCCGAGCTCCCATGTTTGCTCCATCATGTTAATGGTATTTTGCTTTTCTGGCGCGCATGACAGCAAACAATCTCGAGCTTTTCTCTGGTCGCCTTTTACGCTACCCGTTCCCTCTTGAGTTGGAAATTTAACACAATAGTAATAAGTTGAACAGGCAGCTTTAAATTTCTAAATAAACGGGCGACCTAGAAACCCGTTATAAGTAGACGGAGCATCGACGATTACAAAGTCTAGTATTCTAGTTCGTCGGATCTCTGGATTTAAAGTTGACTCTAGCTCGACTCCTAACCTGATCATACCATAGGGTCGGGTTACAGATTCCCCGAAACCCCATGATGGTGTGATCACATGGTTCTATATAACTACTCAGGTCCCCAACTTGCTTCTCCATTTGGTGCAGAGTGTTGACAAACAAAATGTTCGCATATGCTCCGGTATCGACTAGGAGGCGATATACCTTCAAACTGAGAAGACGAGCACTGATGGTTAGAGAGTCATTGTGGGGGGTGATTATACCATCGAGATCGTCTTCCGAGAACATGATTTGGTGAGAGGGTGGCGTGCTAGCTGATGTGCTCGCCACCTTCACCTGGTGGATGCTTTGCATGGCACGCATCTCCATTTTCTTTCGTCTGTTCGATAATGTCAGTGCCTGATAGCATCCACCTACTGGACCATAATCAGGACGAATCATGTGGATTTCTTGACTCTCCCGACCTCTACTCATGGTAGGTGCCCCTCTTTTGGATAATTCCGACCTCTTACGGGATTCCTCGGGATCACTGTCAGATGTTTCTTCGGCCTTACGCTTACCCCTACGATCGCCTGTTTTTTCTGTTCGGGAGTCTCTGCTCGCCGGCTTTTTGAGGAATTGCATAAGACGATTCTCTTCATATAACTTCCAAAGTTGGCGAAGTAAATCGCGACATTCTTCGGTATTATGTCCGATGTAATCATGATAACTGCAAAACTTGGAAGCATTAAGCCGATTTTTATCCATTATGATTCTTCGTGGCTTATCCAACATGTCCCGATCTTTAATTTGATTGAATATTGTTTCCGCTGAAACGCCCAGAAGACTTCGTAGGGCATTTGCTTCTGCTCTTTCTTCGAATGGTTTAAAAGACCCTGGGGGTTTATACCCCTCTCATTCATTACTTTTTTACCAAAAACTCTTTTTGTTGTTGCTTCCTGACCTAATCGTGATTGGGCGAGCAGATCCTGCATGGCTATACTCTTGGCTGTTTGCTCTCGGAATTCGGCATATGTGTTCGACCAATCCTGATGCATGGCTTTCCACATATCCGTATTCGAATGGTCCTCCGACCCCGTGGAGAGGATCTTGGCATCCTCTTCAACTGGGGCTCCATCGTACAAATATTTGTCAAATCTTTTCGATGTATGCTCGATCTGACTCACCCTTTAGCTGGGAGAAATGTGCCAACCTTTGTTTTGGTGCTGGACGAGCACACATGGATGAGAAATGGGACAGGAATTTTTGTCCCATCTAGGTGAAAGATGTGACGGACGCAGCGGGCAGAGTAGAAAACCATCTGTGGGCGCGGTCGCCCAACGTCATGGGAAATGATCGGCACTGTGTTGCATCGGTGTCCCCCATGGCGATCATAAAATCTGAATATTTGCTGAGGTGAACATGTGGGTTAGACTCAGCATCGAACATAGGGATTGGTGGTCGAATCTTTGCCACTTTCTCTTGTATTTTGGCTGCCATGATCGCCGGTGTTAGTGGCTAGCAGGGCATTGTGCTCGCCCGAGGAAGTCCTTTCGTTGCGGCCAGGTCGGCCTGTAAACCTTCGATTGCTTTTTTCATTTCTGTAAATTTTATGGAACTGACAGATTTGGATCGGGGTTGTGTCCCATCATGAGGACCCAGAGGGTCATGCTCGTGATGGGGCAGTTCCCCTTTCCAAATTCGTCCTTGATTACCCAATCGATGATGGATAGACAATTTAGTTCCAGCCGATTTTTGTTCGGGATGCGGGCGATCATGAGGATCTGAGGGAGCCGGCATGTTCGCAGGTTGTTCTCTCCCGGGATCCTGTCGCCTATGATTGCAGATTCGATCTTTAACGGAAAGCCTCAAACGTCCAAACGCTGATGGTCTGGACCCTTGAGGCTGCTTGTCATCCGACATATCATCAGCCTTTTTGTTGGCCCACTTCTGTGCAGCTTTCAATTTAACTTGCTCGCTATCAGGTGTTTGCGAGCTTCGATCATCATCATCTTGAATTTTCAACTTGGCCAACTCTTTTTCGGCCCTCTCTTTCTGTGCTCGCAACAAGAAAGTGATGGCCTTTTGTTGTGGCCGCCGGATCGTTGGCGATATCTTCAAGATTGATGGTTTCCGCGGTCTGATTTTTGTGAGGCTGATGTTGAGCCTCTTTCTGAGCGTGAGGTCGGCTCTATTCCGACCTCTCCATATGAGTATTCCTATATTGAGGCATTATATTTCTTTTTTCTGCCTCGGCTATCTACGAGATTGTGTATGGGTTAGTTTTTTATACCCTCTTTCTAGCGCCAGTTGTTGCGAGTCATTTTATATGGAGAATATTATGTGGTTAATTTGATAACAACTCACAAACAAAATAAGTACGTGTACTATATATGGTAAATAACAGGAAATTATTGACCCAGTTCGTTAGTGAATGACTACTCTGGGGGCATGCCAAGCCAGGGATGTTGTATTGAGAGATTTACATACACAGTAGAGCATACTTTTCATGAGATGAACTTCTGTGAAAGAGGATGATTTGGAGAGTGAGTGTATAAGTGCTAGGGATTTTTTATCAACGTATGAGAGTACTTGGAAATTTTAGGTGAACCCTGGAATTTTTCTCAACCGTCTCTTGTTTTTTTTTCTTCTATTTATAGTACTCAAACAAGCATGAGCTGGTTAGGCAAGCATGAGCTGGAGTCTTTGAGTCTTGTAAGAACTTATGTGATGCTGCCACGTTTTCAACTTCGTCTTCCTGGTTGATCTTTGCACTTAATTGTTTATAAGGCACTCTTTTGCTCGTCCAAATCAATCTTTTGCTCGACTGACTGCTTTGTTCGCCCCTTTAACCATATCAATTTTATGCCAGAATACTGTCCCCATCGAGCATATCTGAGCCTTCAGGTTGTCTGAGCCCTCAGGTTATCTGAGCATCGAGCATATTTGAGCCTTCAGGTTGTCTAAGCCCTCAAGTTATCTGAGCATCGAGCATATCTGAGCCTTCAGGTTGTCTGAGTCCTCAGCTTATCTGAGCCTTCAGGTTATCTGAGCCTTCAGGTTACTCAGGCTTACTGAGTTCAGCTCTTCTGAATTCGGACATCCTGACCCTCAGGTCACTTGACTCAGGCGATCTGATTTCTTCTTTCCTGATCTGATCAGCTTGACTGATCAGATCAACATCTCTTCAGGATCATCTCGAGATAGCATCAGGTCATTATGCCAAATTTGGTAAGCTGCGAGCGTACTCGCTTGTTCGGCGAGTAGTGAGCCCACGAGCAAACTTGCTCGTTCGGCGAGCGGCGAGCAGCCGAACAGATGATGCTTGTTCGGCGAGTGGCGAACCGGCGAACAAACTTGCTTAGTCGGCGAGTGGCGAGCTGGCGAGCAAATATGTTTGGTCGGCAAGCAGCGAGCACACTTGTCCATCGAGCATGATTATTTTAATAGTTGATTAATACATGTGTCCCTCCGTCGTGTTCGATTAAATTGAGTAATTATATCGAACACAACATCTTCCCAAGATACAATCTTGAATATATCTCATATATTCTATTTTTCATATAAATCACAAAATATATTTTCTTCCCTTTCTTATAGTAATTTTCAAAAAAATCAAGGAGACAAGAATCAAGATTTGATTTCTTGAATTTATGGGATAATCTTATATTCCAAGAATACTTATCTCTTTCCATAAAATCTTTTCAAGAAAATCAAGAAAATTTTTCCTCTTCTTTTTCCAATAATTTTCGAAAAAATAGGAACAAATTAGGCAATAATATTTTTCTCTCCTTTCTAATAATTGGAATTATATTGGGCTATTTGAAGGTCCTTTAGGAGAATTAAGATTGGACCTCCAATGAGCTCTTAATATTCAGCCACAATATTATTCAGCCAATTAATATTAATTTACTCCACTATAAAATTAATATTGAACTATCCATCTTAATACATATTACGATGTTACAGTAATATGGCTCTTGGTTATTATTTCTCGTGTTTAAGATTATCTAGTCCATTAATTAATTAAGCCACTGATAAGCTTTATATTAATTAATATCTTTGTCCTTGGAGTAAAGACAACTCAACATTATTATCCATGCCGGAAATAAATTTCTACTTGCAAGATTTGGTATGATAAAACTTCTGAGCCCACCTAGGGGACAAATCACACAAGACTTGCTTGCACATGTTACTTTGTATTAAATCTTAGCAAGTGCCATATAATTAATAATATTGTCCAAAATGCAAATTATAGAATCACTGTCTGACTCTAAACCCAACACAATTCAAAACAATAAATATTAATTACACAAAATTCTATTTAAGTGACAGAGGTTAAGAAATCAATAACAACTGAGGTCTAATTCTTCATCCCTTAAGTCAGTATGGAAGAATTTATCCTCTCTGTAGGTCCTCTTCAGCACATCATAATGTGCTAGTGCAATCTCTTGGTCAAGACAAGTCAATCTGAGCTTTACACTTCAACCTCTACCAATGGAGTGTTCAATTTCATCTAGGTTGTGAAGTTGTAATTTTATTTACAAGGAACTGTTAATGTGATCTTCTATGATCGGGTATCACCACATTAACTACAATGTAATATTGTACTAATATTGAACGGTTTGCAATAAATAATTAATATTCATTTATATTTAAAGTAACAATGATGAAACATTTTATATTCAGTAAATAAAAGTTACATGAGTTCATTATTACGTAAATACATATTTTCACGTATAACCCTAACAAACACTCCATTGGTAGAGGTTGAAGTGTAAAAGTTCAGATTGGTTTGTCTTGACCAAGAGATTGCTATAGCACATTGTGGTGTGCTGAAGAGGACCTACAGAGATGATAAATTCTTCTGTACTGACTTATGGGATGAAGAATTAGACCTCAGTTGTTATTGATTTCTTAACCTCTGATACTTAAATAGGATTGTGTGTAAGTAGTATTTATTGCTTTGATCTGCGTTGGGTTTAAGTCAAATAGTGATTCTATACTTTGCATTTTGGGCAATATTATTAATTAAATGACAATTGCTAAGATTTAATACAGAGCAACGTGTGCAAGGAAAGTCTTGTATGATTTGTCCCCTTGGTGGGCTCAGAAGTTTTATCATACCAATCTTGCAAGTGGAATTAGTTTCCGGAATGGATAATAATGTTGAGTTGTCTTTACTCCAAGGATAAGATATTAATTAATATAAAGCTTTTTAGTGACTTAATTAATTAATGGACTAAATAATCTTAAACACGGTAAATAATAACTGGGAGCCATATTATCATAATATGGATTAAGACGGATAGTGCAATATTAATTTTATAGTGGAATAAATTAATATTAATGGGCTGAATAATATTGTGGCTCAATATATGAAATTCAGAGCCTATTGGAGGTCCAATATTAATTCTCCTAAAGGCCCCTCAAATAGCCCAATATAAATCCAATTAATGAAAAGGAGAAGAAAATATTATTGCCTTATTATTCTGTGTTTTTCGAAAATTATAGGACAAGAAGAGGAAAAGATTTTCTTGATTTTCTTGAAAAAATATTTATGAAAAAAGATAAGTATTCTTGGAATACAAGATTATCCCATAAATTCAAGGAATAAAATCTTGTTTCTTGTGCCTTGTTTTTTTCGAAAATTTTATAGATAAGGGAGGAAGAGATCTTTTATGATTATTATGGAAATAGAATATATGACATATATTCAAGATTGTATCTTGGGAAGATACAAAGAAATTTCTCATAACCCTATTAGGGCACAAAATTTTCGCCCCCTCCCTACTCTATAAATAGGGGATGATTTCTTCATCTCGAATACAATTCCAGTCTTAGAAAAATTAGAAATCCACAAAGGTGGTGCAATATATTTGTTGGACCCGGTGCAAACGAGTCTTACACGTGTATGGGGGGGGAATACATGTGTTCAGTATTTTTAAAACTTTTCTTTTACTGAGGTCAGCTTGGGTCAGATAATCCTGAAGATTAGGTCCTGAGAAGCACAAATCACTCTGAGTCAAAGTCTATCGAGACAAGGATCCTGAAAGTTTCGAAACCTCGGATAATCCCAACCGAGTCCTCGAAGTTTTCAGAGATCCCGAGTTGCTTGGATCGATAACTAACTTATCAACCCTCGTAAGAGTAAGTTCATTTTGGTAACTATATGTTCTAGCTACTCGAGAAAGTGGAATGGTTGGCCTTTAGTTTATACTGCTTTTAAGCTTTTATCAAAAACCTTCCTTTAATGGAATAGTGATTAGGCCGTGATTCAATTACATGCAACTTCCAAAGATTGATTCCAACCGAAATATCGGTGAAAATATGCTTTCAAACTCAGCGATGCAACAATTAAGCCGATAAAAAAGCAATAAACAACACAAATAGCTTTATAGTGGTTCGTAGACTCAAGCTCCTACGTCCACTCTCTCCGATCCTCGAGAAATTCACTAATCACTTCCTCGAGCTTTACGACTACCTCGCGAAGTTTACTTACTCAACCCGCCCCGAGCTTTTCCGACTACTCCACGTAGTTTACTTACTCAACCCGACCTTGAGCTTTCTGACTACCTCCGTAGTTTACTTACTCAAACACAAACAAGCTTTCAGACTACCTCTGTAGCTTACTAACTTCTCCTCTAGAGCTTTCTAACTACTCCGCGTAGTTTACTAACTCTTTACAACTCTTCTCACCAACAAACACACTCCAACTACCTTCTCAAGGGTTTGGGGTTTTCTCGGTTGGTTTCCAACTAGGATGAGATATCCTTTACAATGAAGTACAATGCAAAGGCTAGGATATCTCGACTAAGCTTTGGATATGTCTTATCAAGCTAGGCTTAGTTTAGTGAGCTCTCTTCAATATAAAAGCACTTGGGAAATTCTAAGTTTTTCGAGTGCTTAAACTTTGCGATAATAAGTTTGAGATCTCGAGTTGCTTACAAATTTCCCGTAACCTTACAATGTAGAGGGTCACAAGTATTTATAGGCATACACCAAGGTCACTCTTGAAAAACTATCCGTTGGAGGAGATAGCTTCGTGAGTTTCCTCTTATGGTGTGTGAGGAACGGCTATATTTAGGGTTTGAAACTCCCTAACACGTTTTAGGCAATAGCCTTTCATGTAGCCGGTCTTCACATTTTGCAGTCTGGAACTTTTGTATTTGACATCTTTTTTTCAAAGAACTCCTTTGTCGATTAATCGGTATGGCATGATCTTTGTCTTCCTCTTTTTTGACTTTTTGTCTCCGATTAAAGGTAGACACCTTCAACGGTTCTTTTGGTTACAAACTCTGAGTTGATATAACCTTAACAACACTCTGACTTAGTTCATTTTGTCTGCATTTGAATGTCTTGGCAAATATCTATTCTTCTAAGGAATCGCAATTTTCTCAGTATTGCATCCTTCAGATAGATATTCTCAGTGCCTCGGAACATTAGTGTTTTATCTTGAGCATTTAGTACATTAATGAAGTCTTCGATAATTAATGCCTTCAATATTCTTGATCTTGATTCTTGGTCTTACGTCTTACGTGTCTTGAGTCTTACGAGTCTTGAGGTCTTCCGAGTCTTCGATTGTCTTCGAGTCTTCAAAGTCTTCTGAGTCTTCACAGATATCTTGGTGATATCTTGAATCTTCATCTTTTGAGTCTTGATATCTCGATTTCTGCTTGAGTCTTGATATCTCGATTTCACACTGAGTCTTGATTCTCGGTTTCATCTTTGAGTCTTGGCTGTCGATTTCATCATTGAAACTTGAAACTTGAAACTTCTTTGTTTAACTTTGAAACTTCCAGTTTCTTGAAAACATCTTGAGTCTTGAATCTTGAGATCCTAATCGATATATATCTCTGTTGACTATACATTTTGCGAATATCATCCTGAATACTCTAAAAACCTAATCTGACTCAACTATCAAGATTATCCTGAACATGTCATACTCAGGGGTTTTGGGATCTAATCAAAATCATATATCTTTATTAAATTCATCTCCCAACAATTTCCCCCTTTTTGATGATGCCAAAACCTATCTTGTTACAACCATACAACCTAAACTCAGGTTTCAGTTTATCCTATTACAAGATTGGTTTCTGAACAGAGAATCTCCCAACAATTTCTGAGAGTCTCCCAATAATTAATCATTCAACAATTTCTTCAGTAATGAATCTCTCAAAGGATTCATCACCAAATACTTATAAATAATTTTCCATAAACAATTAATTCAGAGACATCATTCAGCATATCAAAAGTAAAAGACATGTAAATAAGATAATGAGATATTATCTTTTGAGCATAAATGATAAATTTTCATTGATGATGAGTAGACTGTTACAGGTTACAATGAAATTTATCAGAACAAAAATAAAAGACAAAAAGATAGAAAAATTACAAGTGTCTTCAGGTAAGTCTTCAGTCTTCAGTCTTCAGATTTGGCTCTTCAGTCTTCTGCTCTTCAGTTTGCATCCTCTTCAATTTCATCAGCGGGCACCTCCAGGTTGAACATTCCGAAATACCTCTTCTTCAGAGCATTTCTTTCCTTGATGATATCCCGGATTGTTCCCTATCGTGCCTAATCGCCCAAAGATATTGAGCAATTTCTTGAGTAATGGCTTTTTCATTCACCAAGCCATTACCAAGTCTTGGAGGAGGGTAGGTATATGGACCGGTGGCTACTATTTGCACCTTTCCTTCATCCGCAAGGTTTATCCAGCTTTGGAGATATTTAGGATAGAAGGTTAGGAGATATTCAATAAAAGCTTCATTTGGATCTGAGCTTTCCCCTTTCCATTCCCTGAGCACTTCATAGTAGAACCAGAAGGTTCTCTTGACCTCTTCCCAACTATCATTGAATTGGATGGGCATCCACTTGTCAATGTGTGGCCATTTTAGTGCTTGTGAAGTCCCTCTCCGTTTGCTCGCAAACTTTTTATATCCACTCCTTCGCTTCGCGGTCTTCATCTATTTTCTTCCTGATCACAGGCACGCCTGAGACCGTAGCAGCAGCTTTCTTAAGCTTGTTCTATCTGGAGTGTCTTCAGAGCATTCCTGGTGTTGAAGACTTTCTTCTGAGGTTGACCTGCAGACTCTTCTAATTCTCCAATCAACTTCATTTGCACTGGCTTAGAAGCCTTAGCACGCTTGCTCTCAGGTTCAACAATGCCCAAGGCTTTCCTCTTCATAGGCAATTCAGCAGCAGCCTGGCTTGTTCTAACCTTAGCTCTAGCACTCAGTTTCTCTCTTGCAACATCAAGCATGGTTTCCTCAGAAACCTGAGTGTAGATCGGCTTCTCCACCTTACTGAACTTCAGCTTGTCAGTAGCTTCGATATCCTTCAAGGCTTTGGATAGGCTATACATTTCAGCTTCCTTTTGCGCCTTTTTCTCCAAAGTACGTGCCAATAACTTCTTGAGCTCTTCATCTGGTCTTTCCCCCTTCTTGGCACCGTAATTTGGAAGAAGTCTGGAGAGTGTTGTGTCCATGTGATATTGCTCTTTGCTTACACAGCAAGACCTCTCTTGCTAATCGATCTTGTTCATCTTCCAAATTTCCTCGAGGTGGTTTTAGCCATAGAGAACTCTTCGAAAGATGGGCAACCGCCGAGAGAGCATCTTTAAACATCTCTGCCATCTTGGTCATGAGCATTGAGCTCATTTCCTCAACAAATAGACTTGATCAAGACTTCGCGTTCTTCTCGCCAATTTCACCCCTAGAACTTCGAGATTCTCCCCGGTGCTTACATTTAAGTTCAAGACTTCACCAAATTTTGACTCCCTCCAAACTTCTAATTCAAATTTTGTCTTCCATGGAGGTCATCTTTGAGGTCGAGTGTCTTGGAGTAGCACGATTCAAGATGAACTCAGATTCTCTATCTTCCGAGTTTGGCCGGACAATGTCTCTTCCATCCGAAATTCGATCTTGTTCATCATTGGCTCAACCTTTTCTAGCTTCTCCATCAAGGGAGTGAGATCGATCTCAGAACATTCTCGCACCTTCAGGTTGATTGATCATCCCGAGGTTCGAACACAACCCGAGGGTCGGTCTCACACTGAGCATCGCCTTCATCCCGAGCTCCATCTCCAACCGAGCCTCGATCAAAGAGTGCTAGCTTCACCGAGGTTGAATGATTTCAAAGTTGATCAAAGACAAGAAGTTTCCTTCTCCATCCGAGACCGATCCTCGGATCTCCCCCGTTGGTCCCCATCTTGAAATTTGTCTTTCAAAATTAGGGGCACCAACTTCAAGAGCTCTCCTCTCAAATATCTTCTTCCTCAACCAAATTTCATCAAAATTGAAATTTTCATCCTGAGCTTTGTCTTCCTCAAAACCCGAGAACTCGGTCGGGAAGGTTGTCTCCCTCATTCCACCGGTCTTCCCCTCCTCAATGCAAAGAATGTTAAGCATCTCCTAAGAGTCGATTGAGGATGAAAACCGTTGTCCTTAATCTGAAGAAGATATCTTAGCAGATCAGGGTATGTGTTGAGCTCAGGGTAGCGGTCAAGGATGAACCGTTCCCCTTGCTCCTCCACTCGGTTTCTTCAGCTTCGCCCTTCTTCCATCTCGGGCTATCTCGTTTGATCGAGCATCACCAAGGATCAAGAAGTAGATCACTTCGAGAGCTCATCCAAAATAAAGCGCTCCCGAGTCTCAAAGAAGATCCCCGAATGTTGTGCGGTCGAGTCCTCGATTTAAATCTAAGTTGGTTCTGGGGCCTGAGCTGGCATGTCCTCAGATTGACTCTGAGTTGGCTCTTCTGTCTGAGCCGGCACATCTTTGGTAGGAATCTCTGAGGCCTGAGTTCCTTTAAAAATTTCCTGAGAAATTTTATCTCGAGGTGAGCGATGTCTCAAGCACCTCGGAAGAAGACACTCTCCTCCGATCTGTTCAGTGCCTTAGAGATAACTTTGAGCCAAGACTTATAATGGCGAATTTCGGCGGTTTGGCTCTCGGGTTGAATCTCTTGAGAATCATTTGCCATCTTCATCGGTGAGAACCACCAATCTTCTGCTTTGGAGCAAGGTTCTTCTGCTTCATCAATTTTACACCTTCGCCTTTTTCCTCCAACAAAACCTTCCCCGGGTTTGTTGGGTCTCTTCAAAGAACAGCACTCTTGGTGATTCTCGCTTTTTTTCTTTCTTCCTCTCGATGGCTGTTTCTTCACAAAGAATGGGCTTGAAGAGCACCTTGACTTGGGGAATGGGGTCGAATTGGCAAAGATGTCCTCCTCCTCTTCTGACATCTCCAAAATAAATGTTATTTTGGTGGCATGGTGGATCTTGCCTTTGATCGAGATAGCCCCGTCCTTCTCCCTTTTTACGACCTTGGCTTGTTCACTCACTGTCTGAATCAAGAATCTGAGCCAGTTGAAGTCGGTGGTGGGTGAAGCCTCGATCGCGGTCATTAACCTGAGCCTCGGGGTACTAATCTTCTCAAAACTCCCCGAATGACTCATGATGCATTTGCTCACGAACAAATCCAAAACCCTTTTGATGTCATTGAACTTTTTCATAATATCTGTTGGGATTATACTGGAAAGTATGCTTTTACTTTGTATAATCAAAACTGAATTTCGGACTTATTTACTGAAATAAATTGTTTATCACTGATGCTTTAAATATCATCGAATGTTACATATATTTACTGCATAAATGTTCAATAAATCGTACGTGTTACATTGTAGTTAATTTAGTGATACCAGATCACAGAAGATTAAATTAACAGTCCCTTGTAACTAAAAGTACGCCATTCACGACCTAGATGGAAATGAACAATCCATCGTAAAAGGTTGAAGTGTAAGGCTCAGATTGGCTTGTCTTGACCAAGAGATTACACTAGTGCATGACTGATGCAATTTGAATAGGACCTCTGAGAGGATAAATTCTTGAGGCTCAACAAGGAAGAATTAGACCTCAGTGGTTCGTTATTTCTTAATCTTTGTTCCTTAAATAGGATCACGTGGGATTGGTAACTATTGCTTTGACTTATCAAGGGTAGAGAATCAACGAGATTCAATACTTTTTATCTTGGGCAATATTATTGGTCACATGTGATTGCTAAGATTTAATACGAAGAATCGTGTGCAAGTACGCTTGTTTGATTTGCCCCCTTGGGAGGTTCATAAGCTTTATCATACCAAATCTTGCAAGTGGAATTAGTTTCCGGTATGGATAATAATGTTGAACCGTTCCTTGACCAAGGATAAAAGATATTAATTAATGGAAAGCTATTTCAGTGGCTTGAATTAATTAATGGGCTAGATAATCTTAAACACGAGAAATAATAACCGGGAGCCATATTGACTGTAATATGGGTTAAGATGGATAGTCTTGATATTAATTATGTAGTGGTATTAATTAATATTTATGGGCTTGAATAATATTGTGGCTCAATATTGATAATTCAAGATCCATTGGAAGGTCCAATCTTAATTCTCCTAAAGGCCCCCTGAGTAACCCAACATATAGTCCAATAACTGAAAAATGTGATTAAAATAAAATAAATATTGTTGCTTAATTTTTCCTATTATTTTCGAAAATTATGGATAAGAGGGGAGAAAGATTTTCTTTGAATTTTGTTATGGAATGAAGATATGTATTCTTGGAATACAAGATTATCTCATTAAATTCAAGAAATCTCCCACTTGGTTATTCATAATAGAAATTTCAAAAATCTTGAAATATAGAGGGCAAGAAAGATTTTCTTGATTTTCTTGAAAAGATATTATGGAAGATATGTATTTCTTGAAATACAAGAATATCTCATAAATTCAAGAAGATCCAAATCTTGGAATCTTGGACCCCATATTTCGAAAATACCATAATATTGGTGAGGTGGGATTTTTGTGGAATATTATAATTATGGGAAAAAAATATAAGAGATATATTCAAGATTTCTTGGAGATCAAGAAAAGTTTTTCCCACATTGTTTTTCTACCAAAAAATTCGCCCATCACCTAGCTATAAATAGGGGATGACTCTTTCATTCCCAAGAACAATTCCATGTGCTGGAAAAATTAGTAAATCCACAAAGGTGGTGCAACATAATTTATTTTCCTTTTGTTAATTGTTCACAAGTGTCCTTCCACCGGATAGTCGAATAAGGACTAAGGGAATACTTGGGAAGTTCTTTTGGTTAGTCTAATCAGCCAGATCACTGTCATCCCAAGAGTTACGTTCACGTAAACTTGTAGAATTCTGCATGCGTCGGATTTACGTGAATTAATTATATGCATGATATGTTGTTGAATTATTATTTGAATTAATATAGGATTAATTCATGCTAGTAATAATTATTAGAATTAAATTTGTATTTAAATATTCATCCCGAATAGATCTGTGCAACTTATTCCCCAACAACTGGTATCAGAGCCATGGTTTCGGGCTCTGAATTTTTTTAATTGTAATTTAATTCGCTGACATTAAATTTGAAATTGGATAGTAGAATTGCTAGATCTGTTTTCCAGGTATCCAATTGTCATGGAATTTAATGTGTTTATTTATGCATGCATATAAATTGTGGTTTTTAATTCGATTCGTTCGGATTCGTTTTGCCTCGTGAGAAAATCCACTAGTAGATTAGGATTTATTTGATTTGATCAATGTAATAGACTAGTCTAGATCTAGATTTATTTATTTTTTGTAAATAAATTGTAACCGGATCGAAAAACAAGGACGCGAGACGAAGAGAATTGCAAAGGACAAAATCCAGAATCATGAAGTGGCGAACAAGCGAAATGTTAAGTGGAGGCACACGCGCGTCGGATACAGAAGGCACGACGGCCGCGAGGCCGAGGGCCGAAGCGAGATTCGTCATACAAGACGTTGGCTAACGCTAAGGCGGAGCGCCAGCGACGCAGGCGGATGCGGCGAGCGCTGCGGGGACGTAAGGGCAATGGTATCGCGCGAGACAGGCTGGGCTGGAAGACGCTGGGCGACACGTCAAGGCACGCTGTCAGCCGTCGAAATCACGAGTCTCACTGAGGCGTGACGAGGCGCGATGCATCACAGAGCCGCAAGCCGAGGTTGAACTTGGCTAAGTGGTCGGCTCTGACAAGATCCCACGCGCGAGCTACTTGGCGTGGTATTTCGAGCGGAGTATTTTTTTCGAGACGATCGAGTGGGAGAAATTCAAGACGTTGTTTCTTCAAGATCAAGCCAAGAAAAAATCAAACCATGACAATTGGATAATTTGTGCCCAATATGTTTATTTTTTTTTGCTTTTGCTTGACTTATTATTGTGCTATCTTATGTTTTATTTAATTTGTTTAAATGTGTTTGCATGAGAGTTGTCCAATGAAAAATCTCACCTTCAAAATTACTAAGTATGTTTAAATAATTAATTGACAATTTTATTCCGGATAATAAAATTGAATTAATTTTGACCTCCATGATTTATTTATTTGTGAATTCTCTTGGAGAAATTCCCCACTAATGACGGGTCAAAAGATAGCTTTCACATGAATGAATTCCAAATGGATGATTGTGGGTTATTATTAGTGGCGACGATGACCCTCCCCACGAGGCTCGCTTCAATACGAAAATAATAATCTCATTTAATCATGGTTATTACTTAGGTATAAAATTGATATGCATATACTTCACCAAGTCCCCGTCGATTTTATATTGGTCAAAAGGAGCCAACTATTAATCTGGATATTAAAGGTTTGTAAATCGTTTTTGTTTGTAACCTGCTTGAATGCGTTTAAATAATGACCCACCCCACGTGGCTTATTTAAACTGTTTTGAGATGTTGGCTGATGCATGTTCATATTTTTTTTGAGATTTTAATATGATGCATGTGATCGAACCTTGTGATATATTTGTGCTTATGCATATTATTGTTTATTTCAGTTCATCATGTCGCAACCTTCTAATCCACTGTCCAATATACTTAAAGTCAATTTGTTTACTGGTGAAAACTATTTTGATTAGAAATACAAATTAAAACCTGTCCTAACCGCATCACCTTCAAAATGGGTACTTGATACACCAAAACCCGAAAAACCAACTAAGGATTCCGGAATATGGGATGAGATGATTTATGGTGAATGGGAGCTGGCAAATGAATTGATGAAGGATACAATTCTGGCACATCTGTCAGATGCGTTGAGACACCTTCATCAAGAATATGAGTCAGCTGCAGACATCTTACAGAATCTCGAAGGCAATCCAAAGTGTGAAGCAAGAAATTGCTGAATTAAAAATGGAAAAAGGGACGACTGGAAGGCAGCACGTCCTTAGGGTTATGGTGTTGTTTGAGGAACTTGAGATCCTCGGCGAAAAATGTGATTTCAAGACTAAGATTGATTTCATTCTCCAATCCTTACCAAAGAGCTATAATCACCACTATCTTGAGTATCTAATGGAAGATCTAGATTTTACAGTGGATGATCTTGTAAATGCTCTCACTTTGGTTGAAAGGGAAAGGGAGCGCGAGGAAAAGAACTTGGGAAAACAGAAATCTTCTTTTCATCCTAGGTCAAGTGGTGATAAGGATGATGAAAAGAGAAGAAAGTTGAACCAAGCAGACTCAACATCAAATAACAGCATGGAATCAAGCATGAGGAAAGTTTTGGAGAGCGGGAGAGTAGGACAATCGAGGTCAGCCTGTTCCAATCCCAATAGGGATGGAAAGAAAGGTAATTCTCACGCACTAGTTGTTGAAACTTATTTAGCGGCGTATGCCTCCCATTTATAGGTGGTGGATACGGGATCCACTGATCATGTTTGTTTCACTTTACAGGGGTTCAAACGGACCCGCCAACTTAGTGGAAGTGAGATCCTCATCACACTGGGCGATGCTACGAGAGTGGCAGCTGAAGCAGTGGGAGAAGTGCACATGTCTTTTGAAGACAGAGTTTTAATTTTAAGAGATGTTCTTTACGTTCCAAGTTTTAGAAAGAATTTAATTTCAGTTTCTAAACTTTTTTATGATGGATATTCGGTTACTTTTAATAAAGTTGTTACCATTTATCTTTTTGATAAATTTATCTGTCATGGAACGTTGTCGAATAATCTCTATACAATTAACTGTGCACACCACTCACGAAATACATCCTATAACACATCAACTGTTTCCGAGAAAAGAAAAACGTATCAAGTCTCTACGATCTGATCGTGGAGGCGAATACTTCAGCGATGAGTTTTTGAACTACTTATCTGATGAAGGGATTGCATCCCAGCTCACTACACCCGGAACCCCTCAACAAAATGGGGTTGCAGAGCGAAGAAACAGAACTCTTTTGGAAATGGTTAGATCTATGATGAGTTATGCGGATCTTCCCAAGTCGTTCTGGGGTCATGCCTTGGAAACAGCAGCTTACATTCTGAACTTGGTGCCATCCAAATCGGTTCCCAAAACTCCCAAAGAATTGTGGACCAGGCGCAAGCCTAGTATGAAACACATGAGAATTTGGGGGTGTCAGGCTTACGTGTTGGACAAGGAAGCCGGTAAATTGGATCCTCGATCAGAATTAAGGTTGTTTGTAGGATACCCCGAGGGAACAAAAGGGTGTATGTTCTATGGTCCCGAAGATCAAAAGGTGGTCATAAGCACCCACTTTAGATTTTTGGAAGAAGACTATATGAACGAAAGAAGACCCAGAAGTGAGATTACCTTAAATGAGCTAAGAAGGCAAACCTCAATGCCAACTGTACTAGATGACATACCAAACGACACACTTTCACAACCGGAACCTCGTCGTAGTGGGAGGGTTGTAAGACAGCCCGAGAGATTCATGGGAATAGGAGAGTCCTCGGACTTGATTTCCGGACAAGACGAATCAGACCCATGGACATATGACGAGGCAATCCAAGACAAGGATGCAGATTCTTGGCAAACAGCAATGAAAGCCGAAATGGGTTCTATATTTCATAACAAAGTGTGGGAGCTAGTCGAACCACTAAATGGGGTCAAACTCATTGGTTGCAAGTGGGTGTACATTAGAAAAAGAGGACCGGGCGGGAAGGTGGAAACCTTCAAAGCAAGACTAGTGGCGAAAGGTTATACTCAGAAAGAAGGGATCAATTATGAGGAAACTTTTTCGCCCGTAGCCATGCTTAAGTCCATCCGTATTCTCTTATCAATTGTTGCGCATCTTGACTTTGAAATCTGGCAAATGGATGTCAAGACAGCTTTCCTTAACGGAAGTCTTGATGAAGAGATCTATATGCAACAACCCCAAGACTTCATTGAAAAAGGCCAAGAACACCTAGTTTGTAAGCTCATGAAGTCCATTTACGGACTCAAACAGGCATCCAGAGCTTGGAACCAATGTTTTGATCATGTTATAAATTCTTATGGGTTCGATCAAAACGAGTTTGAAAGTTGTGTGTATAAAAGGCGTGTCGGAACTGCATTGGTATTCTTAGTACTATACGTAGATAACATTCTGATCATCGGGAATGATGTAAAGGTGTTATCAGACGTAAGGGTATGGCTTTCAAAACAGTTTGATATGAAAGACTTAGGGGAAGCCGGACACATCCTTGGGATCAAGATCACTCGAGATCGCAAGAAAAGGATGATAGGCTTATCGCAAGCTTCATACATAGACACTGTCTTGAAACGATTCAGCATGCAAGATTCCAAGAAAGGCTTCGTACCTTTCAGACATGGAATCCATCTATCCAAGAAAATGTCCCCTAAGACGCAAAAGGAGATAGATGACATGAAAGGCATTCCTTATACTTCGGTTGTCAGAAGCTTTATGTATGCAATATTGTGTACGAGACCGGATATCTGCTTTGCCATTGGCATGGTGGCAAGATATCAAAGTAACCCAGGGAAAGATCATTGGACGGCAGTTAAAAACATTCTGAAGTATCTGAAAAGGACTCGGGATAGAATGTTGGTTTATCAGTCAGATAGTCCAATCCCCATCGGCCACAATCGAACTTCGGTTTCCAATCGGACATAGACTCGAAAAATCTACCTCCCAGTAGTGTGTTTTGCATGGGGAGGAGCCGACATGGAGAAGCGTCAAGCGTAAATGCGTCGCGATTCTACCATGGAAGCCGAATATGTAGCGAAATTAAGAGGCGGCGAAAGAAGCGGTTTGGCTCAAGAACTTCCTAGTGGACTTAGATGTGGTTCCGAATTTGCCCAGCAGAATCACTGTTTATTGTGACAATGCCGGAGCAGTTGCAAATTCAAGGGAACCAAGAGCCCACAAAGCCAGCAAACACATTGAAAGGAAATACCATCTTATACGAGACATCGTTAAGAGAGGAGATATAGATGTGGCAAAGATAGCGTCTGAGGACAACCTAGCAGATCCATTCACAAAGGTTCTGCCTCTGAATACATTCGAGAGACATGTGGAAGGAATGGGTGTCAAGACCGTTGTCAATCTGCTTTGAGTATAAGTGGGAGAAATTATTAGGTTCGTGTAGGTGACATTAGATGTCACGGACTACACGAGACATGTTGTAGTATACTTAAAAGCAGACTTTGAGTATAAGTGGGAGATTGTTGGGATTATACTAGAAAGTATGCTTTTACTTTGTATAATCAAAATTGAATTTCGGACTTATTTACTGAAATAAATTGTTTATCACTGATGCTTTAAATATCATCGAATGTTACATATATTTCTTTATAATCGTTCAATAAATCGTACGTGTTACATTGTAGTTAATTTAGTGATGCCAGATCACAGAAGATTAAATTAACAGTCCCTTGTAACTAAAAGTACGTCATTCACGACCTAGATAGAAATGAGCAATCCATCGTGAAAGGTTGAAGTGTAAGGCTCAGATTGGCTTGTTTTGACCAAGAGATTACACTAGTGCATGACTGATGGAGGATAAATTCTTCAGAACTGAACAAGGAAGAATTAGACCTCAGTGGTTAGTTATTTCTTAATTTTCGTTCCTTAAATAGGATCACGTGGGATTGGTAACTATTGCTTTGACTTATAATGGGTAGAGAATCAACGAGATTCAATACTTTTTATCTTGGGCAATATTGTTGGTCACATGTGATTGCTAAGATTTAATACGAAGAATTGTGTGCAAGTACGCTTGTTTGATTTGCCCCCTTGGGAGGTTCATAAGCTTTATCATACCAAATCTTGCAAGTGGAATTAGTTTTCGGTATGTATAATAATGTTGAACCGTTCCTTGACCAAGGATAAAAGATATTAATTAATGGAAAGCTATTTCAGTGGCTTGAATTAATTAATGGGCTAGATAATCTTAAACACGAGAAATAATAACCGGGAGCCACATTGACTGTAATATGGGTTAAGATGGATAGTGCAATATTAATTATGTAGTAGGATTAATTAATATTTATGGGCTTGAATAATATTCTGGCTCAATATTGATAATTCAAGATCCATTGGAATGTCCAATCTTAATTCTCCTAAAGGCCCCCTGAGTAGCCCAACAAATAATTCAATAACTGAAAAATGTGATTAAAATAAAATAAATATTGTTGCTTAATTTTTCCTATTATTTTCGAAAATTATGGATAAGAGGGGAGAGAGATATTCTTTGAATTTTGTTATGGAATGAAGCAGTGTTTTCATAACCGAATCGGTGATCAAACCGGTCTAGGCATCGGTTGCCGGTCCAACCGGTTGGACCGGTTGAACCGACGGTTTAACCGTTAAATTGATTTATGTATATTTCTTTTATATTTTGTATGTTACATTAAAAAATAAATATTTATTCATAAAATATTAAAATTATACTAATTTATAACTTATAAATCTTATATTAAAATAAATACAATAGAGTTTGGAGACCAGAGATGATGACGTTGTGGATTAATTTCACACAATATGTGACGACGATAAAGAGATTAAATGAAATTAATGACTTGTGAATGAATTTATTTGAGAGAAAATGATATTGAGATTAAAACAATAACATTATATAGAGAGGTTTAGAAAAAAATAATAATAAAAAAAAAGTGATTTAATAAATAATAAAAATAATAAAATCGAATTAACCGTTTTTAAGGAGTAATTGGACCGGCGACATGAGCGGTTCACGGTTCGACCGGTTCAACCGGGCGGTTCAACCGGTTTTTGAAAACACTGGAATGAAGATATGTATTCTTGGTATACAAGATTATCTCATTAAATTCAAGAAATCTCCCACTTGGTTATTCATAATAGAAATTTCGAAAATCTTGAAATATAGAGGGCATGAAAGATTTTCTTGATTTTCTTGAAAAGATATTATGGAAGATATGTATTTTTTGAAATACAAGAATATCTCATAAATTCAAGAAGATCCAAATTTTGGAATCTTGGACCCCATATTTCGAAAATACCATAATATTGGTGAGGTGAGATTTTTGTGAAATATTATAATTATGGGAAAAAGAATATAAGAGATATATTCAAGATTTCTTGGAGATCAAGAAAAGTTTTTCCCACATTATTTTTCTACCAAAATTTTCGGCCATCACCTAGCTATAAATAGGGGATGACTCTTTCATTCCCAAGAACAATTCCATGTGCTGGAAAAATTAGTAAATCCACAAAGGTGGTGCAACATAATTTATTTTCCTTTTGTTAATTGTTCACAAGTGTCCTTCCACCGGATAGTCGAACAAGGACTAAGGGAATACTTGGGAAGTTCTTTTGGTTAGTCTAATCAGCCAGATCACTGTCATCCCAAGAGATACGTTCACGTAAACTTGTAGAATTCCGCATGCGTAGGATTTACGTGAATTAATTATATGCATGATATGTTGTTGAATTATTATTTGAATTAATATAGTATTAATTCATGCTAGTAATAATTATTAGAATTAAATTTGTATTTAAATATTCATCCCGAATAGATCTGTGCAACTTATTCCCCAACAATAACATCCCACCAGCAATTGTTAGGAAATTTTTTGAAGAAAAAAGTCACGTCACCCCTATCGAATCTCCAATTAATTGTCTTTTATATATTCATCCATGAAGAGATCTTGGGTGAAACAATCTTATTGACTACATTATATTAGATGGAGCTCTAATTAATATCATTTTCTTATTTTAATTAGACATATTAGTTCATTTGTATTGGTCTTATTAGTCTCGCGAAATGTCAAGTGTAGATAGCTCAAGTGGTTAGAACTCTACAACCTAAGACCTTGAGGTCCCGGGTTCGAGACACAAAAAGGGAATATTATTCCCTCTTGTGGTGGTCCCCCTCTTGTTGGGTTGCGGTTTCGGGTGGTCTCCCTCTTGTGGTGATTGCGATTCCGATCTACAGCGAGATGAGATGATATTGTCATGTGTCCGATGGTAAAAAAAATTATTATAATTGATTATGTTAGTAAACTATTGTAATTGATTGTCTTTAAAAAAAAATTAATCTCACGAAATGTAATATGTAAAACGGACTCAGACAAGTTTAAATGTTTCCAAATTCGTGTATGAGAAAATGATGGTCTCGCACAAAATGTCTGCTTACTATATATATTATTACTGATTTACCCACTCATTTCAATTTAAATTTATCATTTTAATTAATTGATAATTTATTAATTTTTAATAACCCTAATATTAAACATTGTTCTTTTAAGTAGGCCGTATGTGAAATTATCTCTTGATGAAATGAAGTACTGCCTCCGTCCCAATCTCCGTCCCAATTTTAACTGGATTATTTTCGTTTCGATCCGTCACAATCTTAACTGCACATTTTCTTAAATGGAAATATTCGCTTTAACTTACACCCTTCAGACACCAACTTATTTACCATTTGACACTCTCTCATACCCTCAACAATTTATCACTATCACCTTTAATAAATATTATTTTACTTTTTAATAAAGTTGATTCTTATTTTTACCCCCAACACTTTATCACTTAAAATACTAATAATCAACTCTTTCTTAAATACTAGGAGTAATAAACAACTCTTTTTTGAATATTAATAAATAACTCTTTCTTAAATTCCGAACACACGATAAACATGCGGTTAAGATTGAAACGAAAAAAGTATAATTTAAGAATATCATTTTAACATTTTAAAATATAATAATAATATATTTTATATATTTATAAATCATCTCACGGTGACACGTCCTCATACAAAATTTTACCTATTTTCTTTCATTTCCGCAACAAGAACTATAATGATGAACTAAATAAATGAGTACGTGTTTTTAATGTCGACACTGACGCGACTTCTAGATTGTGGAACCTGGAAGATGGATACCGACTAAAATGTTAACCACACCTAAAAAGCATGGCTATATAACTATATTTAATAGAATAATTAAGGTTGTTATCTTTTTTAATGTTCAATTGTAGCCAAGTCTCAAATAATTCTCACTATTTAATAATGAAATTACTTTTGTTAAAAATTACATGGACATGTTGAAATATTTTATAAACGAATATTTATTTTTTTATAATATTAAAAATATTTATAAAATTTTAATTTTATTTTTTAAATTATATACTCCTTTCATCCCAAAGAAACGTGCATGTTTATTATTTTCACTATTTTTTGTGAGCGAGTTTTTTATTAGTATTTAAAATGATAAAATAATTTTTAAAGATGCATGCAATAGATGAGAGGTAGATCTATAATACCCCTCTTTAAAAGTTATTTTATCATTTGAAATACTAATAAATAACTCGCTCACAAAAACTCAATAATAAAATAGGTGTGCACGTTTTTTCGGAACGGAGGTAGTATGATATTTCGAATGAAAATTGAGGTGAGGAAATTTCCTCAATGTTAGTCCCCTCATGCTAAACTAGGCATTTTTTGCACACCTAAAAAGCATGGCTATTTATTAATAAAATAATGTTACCGACCTATATTATTTTTATATTTATATGCAAAATAAGTTTAAATGATTCATGAATTTGAGTTTCTTCAGTTATTCACAAAACTATAATAAATGAAAAGTGTTGCAACAAGTAACCACTCCTGATTCAAATTATTGAGCTGGTGCATTAATTGGTATATTGTAGACGCCGCCAGCCGTAATGAATTCGACCGCCCATCATTAATTATGCAGAGCAGACATCTCCACCAAATTATAGTGAAAGCAGCAGCTGCCCTGTTTTTTCTAAGAATTAAATCCAACAATCCCTGTGTAAACTCGTTTTTTTACCCATACTTCCAGGGCCTCCAATGTGCATACCCCCTATTTGCACCATCCCGACCAATCTCATCCTCCTCCATAAATTACGAAACAGGTATATTAACAATAATTTAAAAAAAAAAAAAAACTTGCAATGAAAGCAATCTAGAAAATGTCGCTTACACTAGCCCAAAGACCATTAGCAAGATAAGTCATGAGTTGGTTGCCACAAATTTTAGGGACCGCTTGGTTTGGGTAATAGAAATGAGTAATGTGAATTACTTTTATTGATATTGTTTTATAATTTTGATATACAGGTAATGAGAATAGAAGTAAGCAACTGATTACTCTTACTCACTCAACTCACCTCACATGATACACATTGTTGATGTTATAACCAAACCAAGCAATAACGCTGCAATCAATAACGCTTAACGATTGACCCCTCAATAATACTCATTACCATTATCATTTTCAAGTCATACCAAACGGACCTTTAATATAACTGAGGAATGGAGTCATCTTTTTTGTCTTATATTCATAGTTAAAACTATTTTTTGTCTTAATATTAATAATATACTTTTTTTTTATTCTTTTATGATATATTTATTCTTATTAAAAAGAGTCGTGCATGGGTCGCACTTGGAGGTCGCATGGATCGCGCATAGGTAGCATATGGGACGTGTGGCTTAGTTGGAGCGATAAACATTAATATAGTAATTAGAGTAAATATGTTATAGAAGGACAAAAAATAATTTTTTCATCAGGGTATATAAAAAGAATTTGAACTATCAGTAAAAGACATTTTTACTAATTTTATGTAGAAAAAACCTAATGAAATAAAATTTGTTATGATTTTTTCAAAAAATATTGGGCATTGTTTATAGCATATTGAAGCAATACTTCGCCCCTTCACCATTGTGGTGGTTGGTCACAAGCACATGTAAAGAAAATATATTGGTGCTATTAGAAATTTGTAGTTAGAAGTTAGAAGCGATTGTAAAATTTAAAAAATTAAAACCACATGAACCTTCATGAATTTATAAAAGTATTTCTTTAGACAAAAATAAAAAATCAGAATTTGTTGGGTTTCAATGCAGCGAATTACTATGAGTAGAGGTTGAACACCAGGCTCAAATCTTCTCTTAATACAATGTAAGAACAAGAACTTTCTCACACTACTCCCAAACCTCTTCTACTCACCTTAGGTAACTCACTCACGAAAAAGAGACTTACTAAATATATGTACGACGAGCATTGGACATCATCACCGATCACGGAATGGCATAAAAAAGGAAGGCCAACAGTAAGGGTTATAACTCGATCGGAGAGAGTAAGTTAGGAGTTGGATCAATACCCAAAAGACCAACACAAGCCCAACAATCTTCACCTGCTAATTGGTCCAACACCAGATCATTGTACCCTGTACCTAAAAAAAGGATATCATCATCGCCCAACTCACTTTCATGTACCTACAAAGAATAAACAACAAGATGATTCATGTACTTAACAGATATCTTCTCTTGACTTGTCTTCTTTTATCTTCAACTCTAGTGGTCTTCACACATTTCTGCTGATAGATTACAAGAGTTGACTTCTGGTATTTTATTTTTCAAGTTGAATGGTTTTCTTTCATAGGTTTGTTGATTCTTCATATCTTCATATGGATTGGTCAAGACTTGATGCTTGTTGAGTTCCTCATCAACTTGATCTTAATTCTATTCAGATGTCTTTTTAAATGTCTTGATCTACAAGTCTTAACCTGGAAATCTAACTTGAATTAATAAGTTTATTGACTAACGAAGTAGAATAGCTCAAGCGGTTAGAGCACCACTACCCATACCGTGAGGTCATGGATTCGAGTCACCATTTACTTGATAAAAAAAAAGTATGATGACTATACAAGTAAAGAACTTTAAGTCTGGCCAACTAGTCTAACAGTTTTACCAAGATGTTTCGATATTCATCTACTCAGGAGTTTCGATATCTAATCAAAAAATTAATTAATTCTTCTCCCAACAATTTTTTCCTTTTTGATGATGTCAAAACCTTCTTGTTACAAAGATTCTAAATTTAGATTTAGGCTCATTTTCATTTAGTTACAATTTATGAAGGTTAGCACAGATAATATCAAAACACTTAAATACCTAAATAGATAATGAGATATTATCTTTGGGCTCAAATTAACTTCAGTAGATTTTCATTTATGAAGCATTTGAGTAAAGGATACAAGTTTATCTTAATCTACTGAAAACAAAAGATTACATTAGAGAATTTTCAATCTTCAGGAGGAACAAGTCCAAACACTCCAAAGAACCTATTCTTCAGCTCATCTTCCTTTTAAATGTCTTCAGTAGTATTCCTTGTCATATTCTCTTGTTGGAGAATTGCAACATAGTCTCTTAGGATTGTATCTTCATTGATTATACCATTGTTATACAGATGGAGTGGATATCTGATAGGTCCTGGAGCTTTCAACATCCAATCTTTGTTGGCAAAGATCTTTGACAATTGAACCATTTCTTCCTAGTAATTATCACAGATATACTGAAGGAAGGTCTCATCGAGGTCAACATATTCCCATAGGTCTGAGTAACATAGTAGTTGAAAGAGAACTCCATCTTTGCAATTTCCCACTTATCATTTAGTTTAATTAGCATCTAAAATTCAATGTGTGGCCAAGTTGTCATCTTTGCTGAATACTTAAAACTGGCTTCTTGCTGCTCTTCTTCTTGGATTGAATTCTCTGAAATGCACTTTTGTATTTTATGGAATCTTTCTTGAAGTCAAATCTTTGTCCCACTGGAGCCTTTTGAGTTCAGCTAACTCATTTAGCCCCTATTTCCACCTTAAGTTTCCCGTAGCTTCTTGCACATCATAGACTCCAAAGCCTTCAATAATTAAAGCATTTGTATTTTCTGGTTCAACTTTTTGGGGTTCAATTCTTAAGGTTAACTGTCTTGAACTCATAACTCTCGTAGATCAGCCTTCTTGGCTTGAGCTTTTCAACAACTTCAGGCTCACCAGTCTTGGCCTTGGTGGTTTTGACTTCAGCGTGCCTAGATTCAGTGGCTTTGGTCTTAGTTGTCTTGGACTTCTGTGCAGCAAGCTTTGCTATAACTGCCATTTTCTTCTTCTAGCTGGTTCAACGAATGCAGTTGCTTTCTTTTTCTTTGTTTCAAAATTCTTGACCTCAATAGCCTTGCTCGATTCCATTCTTCTCCTTTCATCTCTTTCAACCATCACCTCACCTGTGAATTTGGGGTCTAATGCAACAGCTGCTGGCTCAGTAACCTTCTCATTCACTTTCTCACTGATTGTTATTGTAGCTTCTTTAGGATCTTTTCTTCTAACTATTTCCCTCTTTTTAGCATCAACAACTGGTGCCAATAGGTTTTGAAGAAGTGTGCCTATCTCATGTTGTTGCAGGCTGATTACTCTGAATTCATATTCAATGTGAATATGTTCATCATCCAATCTCCTCAAAGAAATTCCCATAATTCATGATTGCTCGGCCAGGGGTGCAATCTTCTCAGTGATGGCATTCAGAATCTCTAGAATTCAGTATCTCTTCTACTTTGGCCAATACGCCTAAACTAATGTCTTGTTCATTCCATGAGCATCCTTCCTTCGGGTTTGTTCAGTAGATCTCTCAGCCATGCCTTGTCCATTATTGCTTTAACCTCTTGGGATAAGATAGAGAATTGTTGTCCCAAGAAATTATGGTCCTGTGACAAATTATTGACAAAGGTAACAAGAGATAATACCTCAGCAGTGTTGGATGTGGCCTGAAGCTTGACTTTATTCAGGGCCTCTATCACAGTGGGAGCAACCTCTTCAATTCTTTGCAACCTTAACCCCACTGGTGTAAGATCTACGGTAGCTGAATGAATGTAGGCACCACAAGTTCCATCTCATCAGTCTAAACAGACTGCTCAATCAGTTGAGTTGGCATCTGCTCTTCAACACGCTCTACCTTCTTGGGAACAACAGTTCTGATTATCCCAAACTGAGATCCAGTTATGAGAACAACAGGTTCAACAGTTGTTTCCTCAGGGGGCTTTACCGGCTCTTCTTCCTTTACTTGGTCACTCCCTTGACCATCATCATCAAGACCATCACCGTACTTAGACAGGTCTTATTTCTTCTGCTCAACAACCTTGGCCTTGACCAGTTCACTGGACATCTAATCAGTGCACATTAGCTTTGACTCTGAATCCTGAGAACTGCACCATCTCAGCTTCCTCCCTGCAGGCAAGCAACATATCATAGAAGAACTGTCTCTTGATGAGAACAGTTGTGTTCAATCTGAAGAACAATTCTTGAAGCACAGGGTAGGGCCATAGAGATGGATACTCCATGCTTACTCTGTTTGGATTAAGAGGATATGGTTTTAGGTGATCTGATCTTAGGTGTTCTTGTAAAATGTTGTGAATTTTTTTGCTATGGTTGGGGTATTGTTTGGAATACAGTTTTGGCTACATCTTTAGGCTGTTGAGAGCCTTAGATGATCTTCCTGACAATGGTGTCAGTGGCAATGTCCTCCTTAATGAGCATTTCACCAACAAACTTCTCATGGATGTTTTCCAATGCAACATCCACTAGAAAATCCCATAGGGGATTGCTCTCTTGGTGCATCCTCTAATTCTGAGGATTGTGATGGTGTAGAAGAGGATTTAGTTGCCCTCTGGTCTTCTTCTTAGATAAATTAATCTGATTCATGAATGGTCTTTTCAAGGGATTTCTTCCTTTGTTTTTCCTCGGTGGCTTCTTTAAGGACCTTCCAGTAGTCATATATTCAACTTCAGTAGTACTGGTTGCTACTGAATTTTATTTCTTTGAAAACCGTTATATCAGCTTACTTCCAAAAAATTGACAAGTTCCAGTAATGGACATTCTATCAATTATGCATCCTCCATAGTCTGCATCTGAATATCCAATTAGCTCCAAGTTGCCATCAGTTGGATACCACAATCCCAAATTTATTGTACCCTTAAGATATTTGAGTATCCTCTTGGCAGTTTCTAGATGACTCTTCTTTGTATTCGATTGATATCTTGCACATATCCCAACATCAAAAGTTATATCAGGTATGCTGGCTATGAGATATTCTAATGATCCAATAATAGCTTGATAATCAATGTGATTGGTTGATTGACCTTCATAATCAAGATCCATATTGTAATTTGTATGATTGGAACCCTGACTTGCTTATTATGTTGAACTCCAAATTTGGTGATCAGTTCTCTGGTACATTTAGCCTAATTGATGTTTCATCTTCAAACCGTTTGACTTGTAAGCCTAAAAATAAATTCATTTATCCCATCATTGACCTCAAACTTCCCTTTTATTAGTGTAGAAAACGTTTCACACAACTGATGGTTTGGAGATCCAAATATGATATCATCCACAATTGATTTTTCAGCTTGATTGTCCTTCACTCTTAGTCTAGTGATTCTCTTGGGCAGTTCTCCTAAAATTTCTCCTTGTTTTCTATGCTCAACAGTAGACCCATAAAAAATAACATGATGTGTTTCCTCAACAACAAGAGTCTTACAGTTATCGATTGTGAAAACTTTACTAATTTCAAAATATCCTAAGAATATTTCTTCGTTAGCATTGCTATCAAATATTTTCAACTATTCTTTCTCATTATTGTGAATGAAATGCTTACAACCAAAGATATGAAAATAAGATATAAGAGATTTTCTACCGTTCCATAGCTCATATAGTGTTTTACCATGTTATTTGGTCAATATAGATCTGTTATGAGAATAACATGCAATATAATAACCACAATTGTTATCAACTTCGAGTGACCTAAAAAGCTTGGTACAATTAACCAACTTGTTGAGAGCTAAACTAGCTGATCAGTTAGGTAACTATCTACACTAGCTTTTAATATGCGCAAGTTGTAGGCTTTAATTAGTTGTTTATACTCGTTTTATATTGCTGAAAACGCTTTGTCTTTAATGCAAACAATCTTTAAGTTGTGCTTTAATGAAAATTCAAGTGAGATGCCCTCACTAAAAATTTAAAGAGAGATATTTGTATGTTTATCTAAAATCAATGCAAATGATGAACAATGAATAATGTAAGTACATAAAGCAATAAATACACCAGATACATAGTGTTTCAGAGATTAAAGCTCCTACATCCACTCTTCCCGAATTCAACAAGAGAATTCCTTCAACTCTGAAATTCGTTGTTTTAGAGTACCAAGGTGTACTGAGCAAAATCAACCTCTCCAAGGTGATTTGTTCTCTAGGATCAACACTGAGTCCTAGTTCTCAGACACAACAACAACATAACTTTCAGATTGAACACTTTCAACTTACTTGCTTCTTCCACTCAAACTTAATAACTATCACTTCTCAAGGTCCGGGGTTTGGAATCTGATTTTCTTTCAAACTAGTAAGATACCCTTTATAATAATAACAAGTGTAAAGGTTAGGTTATATCTTTCTAAGCTTTGAATGTATGACAATTTATCTTGGATTATACAGAAGTTTAGAACTCTCTCCAATGATGAAACACGTGAGAAATTCTTGTAGTTTTGAGTGCTTCAGTGAGTGCGACAATAAGATTGAGTACTTTGGATTTCTTAACTTCTTGATTATTGTTTCGGTCCAAGGTCTTTTGTATTTATAGATATTTCAAATAAATATTCAGATAACTTTTAAAAACTCTACTCTTGTGTGGTGAAAACGACTAATTTTGAATCTTTAAAATTCCATTAGCATGTCTTATGTAAGGTGCATTAAATGTTAGCTTTCACCTTTCTACAAACTGTTCCTTGTAGCAGGTTTTACTTTTTCTGAACCTGTCATTTTCAGGCTCAATGTCCGTACAGTGTTGTCAAGCTCTTGTTGGACCACATTTTAAGGTTGCAGAGACATTTCAACGACTATTAGTGACAACTCCGCTGATGGAAAAATAACCTTAACTAAATCAAACTTGAGACTTCACGTATGAAATTCTTCTTGTCTGCATTGATTCCCAATAGTTATTTATCATCTCATTTAATGTTCAGGACAAATGACTCAGCATCCTTGTCTTCTAGACTTAATGTCATTAGACCTTTAGATTATTGTCTTCTTTTATCTCCAACTCTAGAGGTCTTAGCATTTTAGTATCAGTGTCCTAGAGACAATCATTATAAGGACATAATACTTGATAATATTCATTTGATTTAATATTATTGTTTATTTAATATTAATATATGGCATTACACTTTTTTGAATATTATGTTTGATGGTTTGCATTTATTCATATATGTGTTTCCATGAACCAATATTGTCATTGAGGATATGAGACCTCAGATGACTAAGACATGGTTCTCAATAAGCCCTGATTGAGGATCATCAAGAAAGGGATATTGATGATGCAATTGAGATTTGTGTACGATCTGCATCATACCTTTAAGCCCTATTTGTTTACAGTTTTGAGGGGATTTGAAATTCTGTAGAGGGGATTTGGAAGGATTTGGTATAAAGTAAAAAGTATATTTGTATTTTGTATATTTTTGGGAGTGTTGATTTTATAGGATTTGATAAAGTAGGATTTTGAAAAAGTAGATGATAGAAAGAATATTATATTGTAAAAAATAATGTAGAAATAATTGGATGATTGTTTAATGATTGATATGTTTGTAGATTATATTATATAATGATAATAAAGTAAAAAGGAGGAGAGAGAGTATTGAGTTGGATATACAATAATAATTGGAAAGTGTGTGATAGATGATTGATAGTGTATCGAAAATTGTGTTTGAAAAAGGTAAAGTATGTGTATTATAAGTATTATAGAGTGGAATTTTGGAGGATTTAAAATTCTATACCAAAATCCTGATAAACAAACAGGGATTTGGGATTTGAAATTCTTAAAGACACTTTCAAAGCTGTAAATAAACAAGTCCTTAGAGTGTGTAGTAGTTCTCACTTACTACGAGATACTAGGTATTTCATGATGGATGCACAAATAACTTAGAGGGTATTGGTATACACATTCGAGAAACCGTTCGATGTACTTCTACGTTAATGTCTACGGGTTTCTCGATTAGTGGAAGCGATGTGATATTCCACTGACTTGAGGTTAATACGCAAGACATATGCAGAATGATGAACTTTGACCATGACCGACGCTTGCACCCTTCATGGGTAGATATGACATAGATTGGGTTCATCACGAAGTTCATGTGCATGGTAGTTGAGCAAAGAAAAGAATTCATTCTTCATGTGCATGGCAAGTCACATTTGGAATGGTGTTCAAATGTGACATACGTGATCAATTAGTGAACTGAAATAATATGATTAAGTCATTTGAATAGACACTGCATCATGTTCTAAGTTTAATCGGAGTATTCATGAATGAAAGGATATTATCACAATAGGCCATATGTTACATGTTGTTGCAATTCTTCGCAACGTACTTCATATATTGAGATCGTCTGATTTATTGTCTAGGGTTCAATTAAGACCGTTAGTTTGACTAATCGCTCGATATATGATGGCATATGGGTCACACAACAAGTAACTATCGTTACAGATTATAGTTGATTGATTAAATATTAGGTTGTATCGTAATATTTAATTACGGAGAAATATAATAATTATGCGAAATTATTATTATTATTATTATTATTACTATTATTTAATTAAATTATATTAAATTAAATATAAATTTCATAATAATATATTGAATATATTATTGTAGGAAATATATATATAGGGAATTAAATTTGTAGGATTTAATTGGGTCAAATTCATTATTGATTTGGGCTTTACTTAGGTTTTAAGCAAAGTCACCCCTATATATATATGGATCCTGGGGATCCAGATTAACACACAAAAAACTATTTTCAACATAAAACTTCTAGTATTGAATTTTCCTAGCAAGTTCATCTAGAGTTTCAACGCTGGCAAATCTGTGCAAGTTTGTGAACGAGTGTTACGTGGATACCTAGTTGAAGAATTGGCTTACGAAGCACTGTAAGAATTCCGTTTACGTATTCTGTTATTTCAATTATGCAATTAGTAATTCGTTGTTGGTGAATTGTTTTATTCGGGTGTGCATGTTTTATGTTTTACGTGCTAGTAAATTACAACATAGCACGTATCTGCTGATAGATTACAAGGGTTGACTTCAAGTCTTCTATCCCTCAAGTTGAATGGTCTTGTTCATAGGTTTGTTAATTCTTCATATCTTAAGGTGGATTGGCAAATACTTGATGCTTGATGAGTTCCCCCTCAACTTGACATTCTATTCAGATGTCTTTTCAAATGTGTTGATCTGCAAATCTTAACTTGAAATTTAACCTGAACTAATAAATATGTTGACTATACACGTGCAAAACTTTAAGCCTGACCAAATTGCCTGACATATAAGCCTTTTCAGTTCTATCAAAATGTTTTGAGATTCATCTACCCAGGATTTTGATATCTAATCACAATCTTATTCAATTCATCTCCCAACAAACATGCTTTAAACGATAGTTCAATTGAGAAAGTTCATCAATTAGATTAGTTGGAAGTGCAGAGGAGAATAGCTGAGACCATTAGTATAATATGATGAATTCTTTCTGAGGCATGTGACTCTCAAATTTAATGATTACCTCTTACAAAAGAAAGTTGTTTCCCTGGAAATTTAATGAACTTACGAATTATATATCGACCTAATATAGCCGACAAGTTTTGATTAAGTTTTTTGTACAAAAGAATCCTCATAAACCTAATTTACAATCTATACAGAAATTAAATAAGTGATCCTAAACGATGTGGAATATTTATGTCGTCCAATAAAATAATGACACGTGGACGGTTGACTATGCTTCGAATGGGTAGAGGACCGATCGAGTGGGCTGAGATCTTAGAGAAAGGGTCTGGGCCTAGATATTGGGCCCAGGAACGTGACGAGCAAGCAGACCTGAACATACTAAAGAGATGAATGAGAAACAGGCCCATGCGAGGTCAGAGCCCAAGAGGATAAATCAAGCCCAGAGATTGGGCTTCCGAGGACTAGACCGAGTTCGGAGATTTGGCGCGGGTGGATAAGGCCCAAATGGTTGGGCTCAACAGGGGAATCTGCAAATTAAGGGCTAATAAATGTGGGGTTAGTGGATAATTATATGTCATGATAAGGAATAATGAGGGCCCTCAGATGAAGAAGATCAATGGCTAGGAAGCCCTGATATGTGTGAGATATATTCTGGATAGTGGATTGAAAAGAGTGGTTCCGATTTTTAGGGAGTTGTTGGCAGGGGAGAAAAAAAGTTTTGTGGTCCCATAACTTATGTACTATCCATTTTTCGTCCCAAAAAATTTAACTGTCCAATTTCAGTCTCATAACTAAATTGATTGTCCAATTTTGGTCTCATTTTTGTCGAAAAATCGCGAACAATGCCTTTTTGATGACTTGTAAGTCACATGCCGGTAAAAGTTGGAGGTTCTCTATACCCTCGATGACGTGAACGCTGACTTTTTTTTTTTAATCAATTAAATTACACATGTGCAAATAATCCAATAAATTTAATCAAAACTAAAATTTAATATCTGTAAATATAAGAACGACTATATTTTACTGGCACATGACTTGCATGAGACCAAAAACGACGTTTTTCCCAATTTTTCGGTGAAAATGGGACCAAAATTGGACAATCCATTTAGTTGTGGGACTAAAATTGGACATTAAATTTTTTTGGGACGAAAAATGGACAGTGCATAAGTTATGAGACCAAAAAACTTTTTTTCTCTTGGCAGGGAGCTGACGGGTTCAAGAGAGATCGACGGCTCAGAATGGCGATCCGTGTGATAGGGAAATGGAGAAGAGTGGAGTTAGGAGTTAGTTCCAAGAAGAGGGGGAAGAGACGTAGCATGAAAGAAGACTGGTGAGAAAGATGAGGGAAACAGATAACCGATCCTTAGGGAGTATAAATGCTCCCTGCAGGTAGCACAAAACACACGATCACATACTGATACTTATACACTTGAATTGAGTAGTTCTTTACGATTACTTGAGCTAAAGAAGTGATAACTGACTTGAACATCGAAGAGCCCGCGCCGAAATTCCCTCCAGCGTATTTTTCAGGCACTTATAATAATTCAACGTACGATCCCCTTTAAATTACAGATCACATCTCGACCACTTTTTACGCATCACTAAACAAGACGAAAAACACAATTTTCCTATTTAACTCTGACATTTTATATATTTCATTACATATAATACAAGTCATGTCTATTAAATAGATACTCCATTACGTACAAAACATTATTAACTGTGACATGACGTTATGTGGACAATTCACTTTACTACTTGCCCATAAAATTCAAGTCTTGACAAATCATAAATATGATCGAACTATAAAATAGATACACTTTCCATCCTTTTCTCCTGCATACATATCATGTGTTACTTTTAAACATTTTAAAACATTTCCCCCTCTCTGAATCCATTTGATTTCACACCCTCTCTCAAATACACCCATGGTTTCCGAAACCACTCTATGCGACATAAAGCTATCAACGGTGGTTCCGGCGAGCATCACCGGCGAGGACAAGAACCACCAGCTGAGCGGCGTGGACTTGGCCATGAAGCTGCATTACATCTCCACCGTCCATTTCTTCGGCGGCGATGCGGCGACGGGGCTCGGCGTCAACGATTTCAAGAAGCCCATGTTTAAGTGGCTGCAGCTCTACTACCCCATCTGCGGCAGGCTCAGGCGCGGCGGCGGAGGGAGGCCCTACGTCAAGTGCAACGACAGCGGCGTCCGGATTGTGGAGGCGAGTTGCAGCACCATGACGGTGGCGGAGTGGCTCCAAAGCGTCGACGGCGGTGATCATCACCGCCGGCTGGTTTATCATCAGCATGTCGCCGCCGATGATTTCGGCTTTACGCCCTTGGTGTTTCTGCAGGTATGTTTAATAATTTAGCTTCGTAATTAATATAGATATATATTGTGTAAAATTGAAAATTGAAATCTAATTGACACAATTATTATACAAAATTGTGTAAAAACTACGTATCATTATCAATATGATAAGTTAGTTTAGGTATTGTATTTAAATTTATAATCATTACTTTTTACGGAGATTAACTCAAAATGACAAGCTCTGTGAAATTTATTTATCATGGAAAATTAGATCCATACTATATCATAACATTCATAATTTCATATACTAGTAAGTTTTACGTTATTAATTTATAATGTGAATAAATTTCATCAGCCTGACTCTTCAGTAAAAATAGAGACAAGACAAAATTTGATTCATACTACTCCCTCCGTCTCGTGATTAATGCAGCATTTGTTTTATTTGGACGTCTCAATATTACTGCAACACTCTCAAAATGAAAATAAACATAATATTAATACACACAACACCCTTATTTTATTCCACTCAAATCCACTTTATTTAGTTTGCAGTCCATTTTTTGTGTTGCAATAATCCTTGGAAGGAGGGAGTATATTATAACATTTATATACTAGTACACTTTACGATATTATTATTAATTTATAATGTGAATAAATTTCACCAACCTGACTCTTTGTAAAAATAGCGACAAGGACAGTGTATAATTATTGACATTGCTAAACAAGTTTTCAAGATGTTTAATTTTTTTAACAGTAATAATGTATATATATAACGATCGATGATAATGTTTGTATATAATTTGAAAAGAAAAAGTTTACGTGAACTAGAGATCACAAAAGTTTTTGTTAAAATTATAACTAGTCGTAATTTTGTATAACAAAAATACAAAATTAGTATAACTTTACTTTTATTTTTAAACGTTTTAAATAGTACAGTAAAAAGTTAAAAAAAAAAAAAAATTGAACAATTCTTTGAAAAAATCCACTACATTAATCCTCAATTTCTTTTTGGCCAATAATAGTAGTGTAGTTCGAACATTCCCGAGGTAGTAAGTGGCATTTTAGCAAATGAGTCTAACACTTAATTTAAACTACTATGTACCTAATTATGTTTTATAACAGCTGGATCGAATTATGTACTCAATTATGCAACAACACAGCCTCGTGGGGTGTTTAATTTTCATTATCATTCAATATATATTACTATGATATTCATATATTAAAGTTTCATTTGTGACTTGTGAGAAAATTATTTCTCCAACACTATTTATATATATTCACATTTTTTTTTTAGAATCAAGATTCATGTCCAAAATCATTTGAGAGAAAAATATTTTAGACAATTTTAAAAGAAACTAACTGAAAGGTATATTTCAGGATTACAATTTATTAATATGTACAAAATTATTACACATACGTGTGTATATATATATATTTGCACTTTCAAGTGCAACTTTGACTGCATATGCAATCCATTTTGTACCTATTAGTAGTTTGATCTCAAATTTTATACTTATTAGTTATTCTTCCAAATTTTAATATGAGAGACGTGAAATGAAATTAATTAATAATACGAGGAGAATTTACCCTAATATGTTCGCGATGAGTATATACGTAACAGACATTTTTGAATTCAAATGGTTTTAATTTTAACTTTATATTTTAGATGGGATATTGTTCTTCTATATATTGAAACCAATCTCAAAACGTACCATAAGTCTATCTTGATGATTTTGCAAAACAAGTGTACATGTTTGAAATAAATAAACGCACGAGCTAATTCTTCGAAAGTTGTACTTGTTGAAATAAATACTCACCCATAAGATTCATTGTTTTATTTTAAATAATTTGGAAAATAAAACACCAATCTTTGGTTTGGTGGGTATAGACTTGAGACTTAGAAGTATATTTCTCTCTATTTTTCATATTCGAAATCCTAAGATACCACCAATTTATGAAATAGACGTTTAATTTCGAAACCTTCAAGATGCCATCAATTTCTGAAACGGACGTTTTAACTTCGAAACCCCCAAGATGCCATCAATTTTTAAATGAATGTTTAACTCTTATTTCAATTGTGACCCCCGCTAGATCACGGTAGGATTGATCCCAATTGTACACAATCAAAATGAACAGTTGAAACTTAAATGGGATAGGAATATGATGGAGTTAATTAATTATAGGAGTGTGACAGGTGGTAGTTGGACATATCTTAATACTTTGTTGGACCATTTTATGAAAGTTGCGTTTCATTTGCATTTCTCTTTATTAGTACACTATTTCGTTGTCAAATAATTAATACTTTGGAAAAGTAATGGGTCCGAATTGCTTCTTAGGCTAGAACATGATATGCTCATTTGAAATTCATTTTATCTGGATAAAAATTTGGGACTGTTTTCACTCACTAAAAAATAGTGCATGATATGCTCGTTTGAAATTCATTTTATCTGTATAAAAATTTGGAACTGTGAACTCTCTAAAAAATAGTGTAGAAGTGTTTTTTAAAAAAATGTGTGTGACCAACTTCTGTTTTAAAAAAAAAAAAAGTGTTTCTTGAACTCAAGTAAACATTCCCTTTATCTGGACAAAAATTTATATGGATCAATCTCATATATAAATGAATCTTGTTTATTTATGTAATAATTAGTGAGTTTGTGGATTCCCCAACTCAATTATGTTTTTAACGGTTAGTATGACTACAAAATAGAATAACTCAAATGGTTTGAGTAACACTATCTATATCGTGAGGTTTTGGATTTTTGAATTAATATTTGACCTTTCAAATCATCTCATGTATGAGGCGTATCACACGATATTAATTGAATTTTGAAATCTATATAATTTTTTATTTTAATTGCATTTTGTACTAGTATACGTTTATGATGAATATAGTACCTAAATGACAGCTCATAAACTTCATGTAAAATAAAAATTAAAAAAAAGGTGTACTCCCTCCAATTCAAAATACATAGCATTTTAATCAATATACACATATTAAGAAAATATTAATTTTCACTTATACCTTTAATGAATTGTTTTGAAATTCTGAAAAAAAAAACTTAAAAAGTTATTACTGTTTAAGATATTTTCAATAATTATTTGAATAAAGTGGGAAGAAATATAATTAATTAACCTTAAAATATGCATAACGACATCTAAATTGCAAATTATGTGAAATGTCAAACTGGCGTCTAAAGAGAAATTGAGGGAGTATATATTATTTTAAAGATGAGGAGGTCATGTGGGCTCTCACTAATCCTATGTCGTGAGAGATGGAACTCTAATTAGTATTTCTGACTCATTTTTATTAGAAAATTTGATCCTTTAATCTGACTTAAGAATACAAAGATAAGACATGTATTTATTTGATGTGCCTGACCGCCACCAACTAGATCTAAAAAGATGATATAGGAACACCTCAAACTGCAACTAGACTAAGAATGTAGGAACACCACCAACTACAACTGGAAATGATAAATGTTAACAATAACTAGAAGTATAGCCAACTTGAGGACACTTCAAAATTAAATATTTGGCAAACATAATTAATTAATCCATTGTTTTCAGAATCGGGTTGAACCGGTTAAATTGGAAACCTGCCATGTAATCGGTCCAATTACCTTTAAAAAACCGTTTTTATGGTTGAACCGAAAAAAACCAGCCAGAACTGGAAAAACCTGTCGAAATCGGAAAACCGGTTGAACCGATACTTTGTTATTTTGAATTTTTTTAATTAATTTAGAACTTAATTCTTATTTTTATTATCCTTCTTTTAAATTGTATTGTGTTGTATATAATTCTATGAGTTGGTATGCTGTGAAACTTGTTCACCATGAAACTGATTTTTTTTTACAGACATACACTTTAGTAATATAAGTCACACCCTTTAGTAATATAAGTCACACACTTCAGTTATTACTACGACATTCTTTGCTATAATATAAGTCACACCCTTCACTTTTATGAGTAATACTCTTTATAGTAAAAAGTCACACACTTTAGTAATATAAGTCACACTCATTAACCAGTTTCACCGTAAAACTTGTTCACACTATACTTTGCCTAATTCTATTGTGTTTATTTCAAAATGAAACTTATAAATATATAAATTTAAATTTTATAAGTTCACATTTATTTTATTTTTTAATGTAATATAGGAAATATTTTAAAAATATTGATAATGTTCATTTTAACGGTTGGACTACCAATCCGATCGGTTCAACCGGTTGAACCGCCAACTGGTACCTAAGGGTGACTCGGTTATGAAAACATTGAATTAATCATGTCATTTAATTCCTTCAAAATTAAATATTTGGCGAATAAATTGATCAAAGTCGGTTAATCTCCTACTTCTAAAAGGGTAATGGTATATGAGGTGATTCACCCCGGGGATGAATACTGTTAATTACTTTTGTACCCTTAATGAAAAAAGTGATATAAAATTGTCACTTATTTTATTAAGAGTACAATAGTCATTTCATCATATAAAATTACTGGACTACCCCTATCACCCCATGGTGAGTCTGGCCATTTAGCAACATCCATTTAAAAAAAAAAGCAATTTCCAATGATCTAAATGACATGAATTCTTCATTACATTTGAAATCCAATTTAATATTCATAGTTTTAAAATGAATAGATCCAAATGGTTGTTTGGTGCAGATAACAAAGTTCAAGTGTGGAGGAATTTGTGTGGGAATGAGATGGGCTCATATCCTTGGAGATGCATTTGCAGCATCAGAGTGCATCAACATGTGGGGGAAGATCATGGCCAATCAGAAACTGCCACCTCATCTCAACATGACTCCAACCATCAATCACCGTAATAACACTGATTCCATTTCTTGTCAATCCATTAGGCTGTTGGAATCCCTTGGGGACAACTGGTTAACTCCAAACAACACCAAACTTCAAATGCACACTTTTCATATCACTGAAAAGAAGTTATCTAACTTGCTGCATTCGGAGGAGAGAATCGAGCCCTTCGATTTGATCTCAGCGATCGTATGGAAGTCCGTGGCGAAAGTGAGTGGTGCCAAGATTGTAAATATTTGCAAAAGGAGGGGCAATGGACATCAGGTGATTGGAGTAGTTGAAGCACAAAATGTAATGGATGCTGATACTATTGTAGTATCAAAGATGGTTGCTAGCAACTTCGTCGATGAAACGAGCGCTATTGAGAAACGGATGGAGGACGGAGATGGGGATCTGGATTTTGTGGTGTACGGGTCGAATCTTACGTTTGTGAACTTGGAGCAAGTGAATTTGTACGGGCTGCAGCTGAAGGGAGAAAGCCCGATTTTTGCTGACGTGTGCATTGGAGGGGTGGGCGACGAAGGGGCGGTTGTGGTGGTTCTGGATTCGAGTGGAGGTGGGAGGGTTGTTAATGTCTTTTTACCTCAAGATCAGCTCCAGCACTTGAAGAATGAGCTCAGGGTGGAATGGGGCATCATCTAATAGTAATACCTCAAGACTGGCTTTATTATGTTGTACTGTGTGCTTTGTGTGTGTTTTTTTGCTGGAGATGGATACAGGTGTGCATTATTCAAAATGATGTTGGTTACTATTATCAAAGGTAACACAAATATTCTTTTCTTGTTCTTGTATATTTGATAATATTATGAAAAATGGAACAGAGGATTTGATCTGCTCAATATTTGCATCCCATATTATCAGATATGATATGACTATAAAATATAAATACCCTTAAACATCTCTTATTTCCAACTCATCAAATTCTCAACACCATTGTTATGTTTACTAAGAATAGTTTATGAAGCATATAAATATATGAAAAACACTTTGATGCACCAGTTGCACGATTTAACTGGTGCACAATTAATATTGTTCAATAAAAACAACTAATGCTGACCAACTAATACATTTTAGTAAAACAATTAATACTATTTAAAATTACACTTGAGTTGCACGGTGCAACTGGTGCATATAAGTATTTGTCTATATATATATATATATATATAGCTGAACACAATATACTGTATTTGGATAAACAGACCTACTACAGAAGCTCCCAAAGCATCGGTGCGGTGCCCCACTCGTTTAAGCCATGAAATCCAGTTAAACAGTAGTATCAGAAGTGGCTTATCCATGGCCTTGAACATTAAAAGATCTCTTTGCTGCACAATACATAGAGAGGAGAGAGGAAACGCACAATTCAATGTCATCGACATGAAAATTAAGCCGGTTTCACAAGATATCAGAGTCCTGCTTGAGAGGCCAGGAGAAGTTGTATAAGACGAGTCCAACCATAAGAACCACGCTGCCCAACACGAAGAACGGGCTCAAGTTTGAACCGTCTGGGAGGTACGGTAATGGAAGGGAAAGAATATAGATTGATATCGGCACTGAAACACCAAGTTCATGTTAGAATATATAGCTCCACTTTTTTTTTTTTATTCGAGATAGTAAATAAACAAGTGACGGAGAACCTGATGACATCACGGCAAGGGAAGAAACAATGGCTGATGAATATTTCAAAAGATTGAGCACTGATATGTTGAATGCAATATTTGTTGTTATGTAAAGGAGGGGTAGCAGTGGGGCTCCATCACAACCTGACAAATTAACAAGAGTTGCATGTCAATTGAAAATTAATAGAATGAACTCTTGTTTATTTCATAAAACACGTTTATTAAACATATGATTTCATAAAACACGTTTATTAAACATATGATTCACCTGTTGTATTGGCTCCAACGTTAAAGAAACAAGCAGCCCCGTCTCTCAAGTATGAAGGAAGTTCAGGTAATGGTATGCCCTTCAAGTTTGACAAAAGAGGCAGACAAAGGAGCACAAAAAGTGCCTACAAGAAAAGGAAATATGAGATACAAGAGTTTTCATATGTCGGATTTACATAGAGATTGGGCCAATGCAGTACTGGCTTTCTGAGTCTGCTTTCAATGGAATATCTTAACCCTTGTAATTACAATTTTTCATAATAGAAAATGAGCAACACTTGGGTGCATCAGTTGCACGTTGCTACTGGTGAACAACTGATACTGTTGATTGTAAACAACTAATATTGTTAAGTGAAAACAGCTAACATAGTAAAATAACTATTACCATTTTAAAATAGAGAAAATTACTAAAGAGGTGCAAGATTTTAGCACCTCTTACTAATAGGTACCAAAAAATTGTGGCATTACTATTAGGTGCAAAATACAAATAAAACATCTAAAATACCCCTCCACCACATTCCCACATTTCTTCAGCCCCACCCCTTACCACATTTCCTTATTTGACCGACCCTCATTTCAAAATCTCAAATTCAAATTCAAACTCCAATCTACAAAACCCAAACTCCCTCACCCAAATTCAAACCCCAAATTTGCGAAATTCAAACCGGCCACCACCACCCCCGCTGAACTGCCGTCGCTCTCCCCCCGATGACAGAACCGGCCCACCGCATACCCAAACCCCAACCCCCAAAATCCCAAATCCCAACACACAAACCAGTACGACGAAGCCCCCTCCCCCACGAAGAATGCCGTCGAGTCCTCCCCCTCCGGCGAAAGACAAAGAACTTCCTCCCCCGATCTATTCTTTTGGTGGTGGCGCCATGATGGCGGATCTATTTTTGCGCCACCGCCATCGGAAGGACGCCATTGGAACCGCCTTGACACTAATCCCCCATCACGCGAGAGGCAGAGAAGGCGCATATCCGTACCGGAGTTAGGTATAAATTAAACATAAAATCAAAAGCGCGATGCTATTACAGCTTCATCAAATCCATTTCCCGGCGTTTGCTTGGGGAAGACATGATTATTTACAATGATTTTTCGACCAATTGCTTTTTGATTGTAGTGTGGTAGAAAATATGTGTATATGGTGGTATATTGTAGAGAGAGAGAAAGTGTTGGGTTTTTTTTGGAGAAGGGGGACGGCGGCGGTGGCAGAAGGTGTGGTGGGGTGTATTGTTGTTTTAATTTATTTATTGATTGATTCAGTTTCGGATTTTGTTTCTTTCATTTGTAATATTGCTTGTTGAGTTTTTGTATTCTAATTTATGAATAATAATGACGAACGTCGATTCTGGGGCCAAACATTTGAGTTTTGTAACATGAACGAAGATAAAGATGCATCTGTTGGTTTCTGGGTTTTTTTTTTCCTTCAGATTTCATGCATATGTTCATGAAATTATGCATATGTTCATGTATTTGTGCATGTCGAAGATATATCAATTTTTGACTTAGAAGATGATATGTAAATTTTTATATTTTTTTCAATATAAATATACAATTTTTAAAGTGTAAATAAAATAGGGTTCCTCACTATATGATGCAAAACATAATAAAGATGATATTATAAATACAACAAATAAAAAATTGGAGATGAATGTATGCATCTTCCTATTTTAAATTATCATCAATATAAATATACAATTTTTAAAATAGAAGAAATAAAATAAAAAGAAAGTTCCTCAATATATGAATGTCCTTTTTTTACTCTATTTTTTGCAAGTAGATGATATTTTTCTTACAACAAATAAAAAAACTGGAGATTGAACCTATTAGTAACTTCCTATTTTAAATTATCATTGCAATCCCCTATAGGAATGAAAATATTTTTAAAAATATTCTGAAGATAAAATACAAACAAGAATACATTATAAGGAAAGTGTGGAAATAAAAAATATAACATAATTATTCTAATGATATCTTTTTTGATCATTATTTTAGGAGTTGACAACAAATATGTCCAGCACCTTTCCCTATATTAGTTAAATATATTTTAAAATCTCGAAATTTGAAAACATTTTTTTAAGACAACAAATGCACAAGAGATTTCATTTTTGGGCAAAGGAAAACAGATTCCTGCCCATTTCCACCAGAAGATTAATTGCATATTAGGTAATTTAATGGGTGTCCACAATGATTCATGCATTACCTTGAGAACAGAAGCAACTGCTTGAAATGCAGTTGAAGCTATCATCATTGTGGGCCACAGTATTCTAACTCCGGAGAGCATTTGATCATGTTCTGATCCACTGCAACCCAGAAATAAAGTATTGCCATAAAATGAGATACCATCTTAAAAGGGGATAATATCATTTTTCCCTAAAGTTTACCTTTTTCTAGGTTTGGTCCTCCTCTTTCACCCACTATCAAATTTGGTCCTAGAAGTACATTTTTACTCCCACATTTGGTCCCACCGTTAGTTGAACGTCTGTTAACTGACGGAATCAACTAATTGGGTGCTAAATATAATACTTAAAATATTTTTTATTTTTTATAATTACATTTAGGACCCCCATATAGTTGAGTTCATTAGTCATCGGACGGTCAAGTAAAGGTCGGACCAGATGTGGGAGTAAAACTGTATATTCAGGACCAAATTTGATGGTGAGTGAAAGATGGGGGCCAAAAAATGGAAAAATTTAAACTTTAGGTACCAAAAATGGGAAAAGGTAAAATAATGGACCAAAAATGATGTTATCCCTCTTAAAAGCAAATGAACCAGCACAAAACCAATTGCCAAGTAAATCTGAGCTCGATTTGTTACTTGAGATGAGTATTTTAACTAGAATGACAAGATACTTTTGTAAGCCTACCAACTTCCAGAAGCTTGACTTGCTCAACAATCAAAACAAACTCGAATGCAATTTCAATCTGAATTAGAAACTCATACCAAGCATGAACTCTCTATGACTCAACTTGATTACACCCATACTCGGAAGTATATCCCACATTGCACTATATATATTACCACAATTAATTTTTTTGGCATTTACATAAAATTGCTTATGTATAGAGAAGACCTTGTAACTGCTAATACAACACCAGCAGCAACAAGAAAGCATCCAGCTAGTCGGTTGAAAGAGTATCTCCTCCCTAAGATGAGAATAGAGAAGGCCAGTTGCCATACCAGAAATGCCTGCAATAATAGGTTCCCAAAAAGTCAACTTCGAGGACACAATAAATATATAGTTTGCTCTGGTTGTAAAACTACTTTATTCTTCTATGTGATTAATAGATGATGCTTCAAGCACAAAATAATAATGAAATGAAACTTCCGTCATAATGTCACTAAAACATTAATATGATTCCAACAACTTCTGCACTGTGACAGGGGTAAGGTAATTTATTTTCTAGAGTTTGACACCAAAACACGTATCCAGCTTTGATAATAGCATACACTCCTAAATAAGTGAATAAAAACTTAACATAGAATCAGATGAGAGAAGTGTTGGCATGAGAATAGTGTTATGGTATAAAAGAAAGAGAGACAATATTTTTTAAGAAAACTAGCTTGCCTAAATTTTGTGTATGCAAATTGCCCAGCGACTTATTCTTAATTAGAAACATCACAGTGGATAACCGAACCCGAAATTAAGAAGGAAAAGGAAAAAGAACATAAGTTATTAATGAATCATGGGTTATCTATTCCAGTCCTTGTGCCAAAAAAGCATGTGTGCAAAAAAAGGAAAATATTTAATAGTACCTGATTTAGTATAGGGATGGCTGGTCCGGGAAGCATGGCTGTATAAGATACACATTGTTCAAGATAAAGGGCTGCTGAAGAAAACTAGAACAGCTTATTTATCTTCAAGATAAAAAGTTGAAATTCTTTTCCTATTATTTTTTAAAATTTAGCAGCACACCTTCTCTGCCAACAATATGATTTAAACACTAACTCTCAATTTAATGATAGACACAAGAAATATTGCATGAGTCATTCACAAGACAAAAACGATATGATCCAGTCTTGAGAGGCACTCATACCTCCGGAGTACATCCCAGAAACAAGTCCAAGAGCTTCTAGGAAACCAATGATTATAAAAGGCGACTTTGGAAAAGCTAACATCTCATTGGTAACAATGCCACTTTTGTATCTCATGAAAAGGGTGGCGAAATATATAGCCACATACCTGGGATATCATGGGAAACCATCAATTGTAATGTACCCCGAAAACACTCTATTAGTAAAATATGTAGCAGAAACAATCATAACTTGCACTTCTGAAAATCAGCACATGATATTTGTTCTGTTTTAATTAATTGTTTTGGAAACAATGTATTGACATCAATGCCATTATTACTTCTATTTAAGAAGATCATATTTCCCCAATTCTTAGATAACTGATTCCTGTAATTTGAACTATTCAACCACCATTTAATGATCTAAACATGACATTGCACAATAAATTCAGTAACTGGATTCTTAATTCATAGTAAATTTAATATATCAAACACTCTACTGAAAATGAAACGGGATTGGGTAAAATAGACACCTAATTTCACAATAAAATACGAATTACTCCAACATAATATCCAATTCATCAAAATCATACCCGAATGTGGTGAACTGAGCGAGAAAGAAGGGGAATTCCTTCATAGGCACAAGCGCGAGCTTGTAAAGCACGCGATTCGCAATGGCAAGAGCAACAGTGACTGTGGCGCATACAACGACGGTGACCTTCTTATTGGAACTGGAATTGGAGGGCGGAGGCGTTGGCGGTGGCGGCGGCGGCGTAGGCGTGCCATTGTCGGAGATCTGCGGGAACCGGCGGAGTCCATGGCCGAAATTAGTGGTGCTGCGGTAATTAATGTTGAAGTTGTGAGTGGGAGGGAGAGAGAAAATGGAGAGTTTAAGAGGAGGGGTTTTGATATTGAGAGTGGGTTGAAGATGAGAGAGAATACGGCGGCGGGAGGGGTTGGTGTAGAAGTTTATGAAATGGGTAGAAGAAGAAAATGGTGATCGGAGACGGAGATGTTCCATTGTAGAAGGAGGAGAAAATGGCGGCATTAATTCCACGTGCACCTACCTACCTCTATGTATTCATATTACAACTTCCTTTTTTTTCCCTTTCAATAATTGAGATTTTATTTTTCCTTTTTGTTTCATTAATTAATAATGAGAGTAATGTTCTCTGTGTGCAGGCAAATACTTCTATGCACTATTTGCACTAATTTAGAATTCATGCAATTAAATTTTAGGATTTTTTTTTACTATATTTCAATTTTTGAACAAGGTCGAACCCAGCCCAATCGATCCGACAAGAACCCAACCCGAAGGGTTCATGGTGGTTTGGGTTGGGGTTCATGGTTTTGGATTCAGGATTCATGGTTAATAGTTCAGTGTTCGGGTTCAGGGTTCGGGTTCATGGTTCGGGAATGAAAAAATAAATGAAGGGTGAAATCACTCAAATTATAGTGTATGGTTAATTCAAATTAAAATTGAATCAAATTGCACTGTGTGCAATTGGTTCACACAAGTATCACCCCTCTATGCATCAAAGCTAGAAAATCCTTTACGAACTACACCGTCACACTATTTACAATTTTACATAAAATATCATTATTTTTTAGCCCACATTTCAATTTATTTATTTATTTTATACATATAAAAATTTATAAAATTATTTCTCAAATTTTTAGTCATTATTTCACTAATTTACTTTGCGTGTCCAAACTATTGTTCAAATTTATTGAGATTTTTGAGAATTTATGAGGAACATACTGATCACTCTCAACAAATTCGTATACATGAAAAAAGATAAACACAAGAGACTCTACATTACACCAATTAGAAACATAAATGAAAATTAGATCCAAGCATATTTAGAATACCAAAATGAAATTCTGGAACATGACAAACAAATCAATCCAACACTAAAGAAGAGGTAAACATGATCAACGTGTTAAGTGTAGTCACCGGAAGAAGCATATATGAGGTCGACAACTAGTATCCTATCTTTTCTTTTACTGAAATTGAAGTCAAGCTATTTGGTGCAGTGTTTTCATAATAGGAATGATGATCAAATTGGACTGGACATCGATTGGCGGTTCGATCGGTTGAATCGGCGGTCCAATCGTTAAAATGATCCCTATCAATTTTTCTAAAATAGTCTCTATATATGTTATAATAAAAATTAAAACAAATGTGCACTTATAAAATTTAAAGTTATAGTAATTTATAAGTTTCTTATTGAAATAAACACAATAAAATTATAGACAACACAACATAATTTAAATACTAAAATTTAAAATAAGGATGAAAGAATTAAAAATTAAGTTTTAAATTAATTGAAAAATAAACAAAAGAACAAAAAATCGGTTCAACCAGTTTTATTTGTTTTTCAATTTTGACAGGTATTTCCGGTTCTGGATGGTTTTTTTTCAGTTCAACCATAAAAACAGTTCTTTGGGGGTAATTAGACCGGTTCCATGGCCGGTTACCGGTTCAACTCGATTCTGAAAACACTAATTTAGTGTTGCAACATCACTAAAAGCCTCGAGCTAGATGGTTTTAATTCAACCTATGAACCAAAGAAATTCAACACCTACAAATAAACATATGGAAGGCGAGAAAAAGAAGTTAAACATATATTTATTTAGAATTTGGTTGATCTTTTGATTACTCTCTCCAAATATATGATATCGGGGTATCAATGATTTATTCTCAATTTTTCCTACAATTTGGTGGTACCGGGGTTTTAGCGACTTCTTCCACATAAATCCTACAATTTGGTAGCAGAGAGTAGATGGAGTCATTTGTGACCCAACCCATCTAACCTCTGACCTACAATTTGATAGTAGGGAGTTGATAGAGTCGTTTGTGACTTATTCCACCGGGCCTCGAATTTGACCTGCAATTTAATAGTAGGGAGCTGATAGAGTCGTTTCTGACTTATTTCATCGGACCTCGAATTTGGCCTACAATTTGGTAGGGAGTTTATGGGGTCCTCTATGACTTATTCCATGACTTCTAACCTATTAAAACTCTATGTTGACTCTCATTTTTATAAGAGATTCACTACTTAGAGACACAAGAAAATGAAATTCCCAAATCTAAGTGGAAATATAATTCCAGATCTGAGAGAAAAGGAAAAGATAATCTCAAATCTTTGAGATATTATTTTACATTTTTATCTTCAAAATTAGGATTACAACAAATATATGACACTATTAAATTTAATAAAATTTAAGTGCTTACTTACCCCCCCCTCCTTCATTGTACTCATCCCTAGGGGTGGCGTACCATATACCGTACTGAAAATATCGAATCATACCACATATCATACTAAATTTTTTTGTTTTTAAAAATTCATACAGTTACCGTACCAAAAATTGGTATACCGAAATTTCAGTATATTAAAATTGCATACCGGATACCTTACCAAAAATGTGGTATATCGTACCAATAAAACACTGTTTAATACCGAAAATTTTATATACCATTACATCCCGAAATTTCGTCAATACCGTTTCATACCGAATTTTTTTAGAGTATTTGTGGAAAAATACTAGAATACCGAAATACCGTAATACCGAAATATCGAGTTTTTTTCGGTATATACTGATACACCCTGAAATACAGATTTTTTTGGTATATATGTATATAAAAATACCAAAACTTTAATTTGTAATATCGTTATCGTAGCGAAACTTATCAAGACGGTATATACCGTACAGAAAATTTTAGTATACCGAAAATATATATAAATTCAGTATTTTTGGTACGATAAATATGGTAAATCGAAATTTTTGGTATTTTTTCCATCCATACTCATCTTTGAAAAGGAGGCAGCCTCAGACCTAAATTATTATCACCACATTTCTCTTATTGAGGGGATTTATAAGATTATTTCTAAAATCTTGGCAAAAAGGCTCAGCTGTGTCCTAGGCTCAGTCATTTCGGAAAACCAAATTTCCTTCATAGGAGACAAACAAAAACCTCCACAGTATCGCTGAAAGAAGCGATAGACGAAGCGAAAAAGAAGAAGCTTGAAAGAATATTTTTAAGATTGATTTTGCAAAATAGTATGACTGGGTTGAGTGTGCTCATTAATACCACGATGAAATGCTTTAACTTGACTAACACACATTTGGGCTTGGACAGCTGTGACCGCTCTCCACGTAACAGTTGTCCAAGCTTGGACAGCTGATAAAAAACTGTTGTCCAAGAAATCGCACTTGGACAGCGGTTTTTAACCGCATTGCAAGGGTTCACTTGGAGAGCGGTTTTCAACCGCTGTCCAAGCATATACACTTGGACAGCGGTTTTTAACCGCTCTCCAACACTTTTTTTTTCAAAAAAAAAATCAATTTTTAGGCACGGACTCACCAAGCATCTCATAAATAAGCCACCAAGTCTCCCAATTAATTGAGGCAATTATTCGCTCCCATGGGGGACCGAACACGGGACCTTGGGCGCCTGAGCGGGGATCAATTCCGCTCGGGCACTTGCTTTCTTGCGTTTACTTAATGAAATTAATTCTATATGTTCTAAAAATAGTTTTTTTCTTACAATTTTTTTAAAATTCTTTATTTCAATTATCTTATTTATTAATTCAATCACATTTTTATATAATAATTTTTTTATATAAATTTAAATTTAAATTAAATTAAATTAAATTAAAATTATATTTTTTACTTGTACTTTTTTTTAACTACCTTTCTTTTAAACTTGTAATACTTTTTCTTCTAAACAATTAATACTTTTCTATCAAAATAAATAATATTTTTCTTTAAACAAGTAATACTTTTTCATCTAAACAAAGTAATACTTTTCTTTAAACAAGTTATATATTTCTATCTAAACAAGTAATACTTTTCTATTTAAAAAAGTAATATTTTTCTATCTAAACAAATAATATTTTTCTATTTAAACAAGCAATACTTTTCTATATAAATGAGTAATATTTTTCTTTAAACAAGTAATACGTTTTCATCTAAACAAGTAATATTTTTCTTTAAACAAGTTATACCTTTCTATCTAAACAAGTAATATTTTTCTATTTAAACAAGTAATATTTCTCTATTTAAACAAGTAATAGTACTTTTCTATCTAAATAAGTAATACTTAGACAAAATTGAATTAATTTATAAGAATATTAAATATTATAGGTATTAATTTATAAGAATTAATAGTGATACAAGTTCGTAAGTGTAATATTATGAATTTAATACTATGAACAAGTTTTACATAAGGGTTTGTGTTAATCTCATTATATAAGACGAATATTAAAAATAAATAACACGAGAATTTAAAGAATAAAATATTTGAATTGTACATAAAAAGAATTTACAAAAACAAAAAAAAAAAAACAAAAATACAAGCTTTACAAAAAAAAAAAAAAATTAATTCACTTGGAAAACCGAACCTCCAAAATATTTTTTTTTGACAATTTTCAAAACCGCCTCAAGATTTGATCTTATGAACAAATTGTCTTTAATCTTGGGCCGTTTTTCTTTTTTTTTTAATAGAACCGCTCTCCAAGGGACCACTTGGATAACTATTCGAAAAAAGGGCTGTCCAAGTGAAGTTGTCCAAGATCAAATGTGTAGTAGTGCTTCAATCCGAAATGGAGAAAATGGGTGATGGGGTGTGTAACGATGGCGTAAATGGCAGCCCGACAAAATAGTTCAGATTAGAGAGAGGACTGCGATAGGGGGATCCCCTTCCCTCATTCCTACTCCTAATCGCAGCAGAAGGTCTAAGCATTCTAATACGGATAGCAATTGTTTCGAGTCAGTTTGAGGCAGGGGAAATTGGTCAAAATAAAATTCAGGCGCACTTACAATTCATCGGTGACACCATTCGGTGACACCATTGGCTCAGCGAAAGTGGATAATGCACTGGTTTTGAAGAGCATGTTGAGGAACATGGAGCTCTTTTCCTCTTTTCCTCAATTATGTTGGTGTATGTTTTAAATTGATATAAGTGTCTACAACAGTTTTGCTAACTTGAAGCCTTATATTGCACTTGGATCGAAGTATTTGAGGAAGATATAAAATCTATAGTAAGTCAGTAACAAATTTATTGTTAGTTGTTATTGTTAGGATCTGAAATCCACTACTCTGATTTAAAACTAATTTCGAGTTAAATAGATGGATTTTCTAATTTGAGTGGTCTAGAAAGGGATTAATTTTAAATCCATCAATCCAGGTGTTACCTTAGATATATGGTCTGTATAGATACAAGTGATAGTAGAAATCCTATCTCAGTATGTAAAAATAGCTATGTTTGTCCTTCCAAAGAAAAGGGTAAACTCTTAATTTCATTCTGGAACAATTTAGTTAGGTTGAACTACGTAGTGTGCATTCTCCCAAATAGAGTTGCAACACTTCCACTTTTAAAGTTCACCTAAATTGAATTAGGGAAACAATTATTATGAAAAAGAGTAAATTTGATCGGTACATTACATTTTAGATATTGAACTGAGGAAACAATAATCATGAAAAAGAATATAAATTTGATCGGTACGTTGGATTATAATTTACATGTAGATAGTAAATCATTTTATCAAGGAACTTTGGATAATTTACATTATAGATAGTAACTAATTTTATCAAGGAACTTGGGATGCCGGCCGGGACTTTATCAATTATTGAGCATATGATGAATTAGGTCCAATTTGGTAGATATTGTGTTCTGCCATTTTATATTCTGCAATTTAAGAGTTGGACATTTTTGCGTGCATGAGCAGATTCAACGTTTTCAAAATGGGCGCGGCTACGCACACCCACAAAATTGCTAAGTACGCCACTTTTTTTATTTTACGAAAATAACCTTAATAAAAATACTACTATATCCTTTGTAATTAAAATAAAAATATTATGTTTACTAAATTCACCCACTTTTCTTAACCCCACGTTGAAAAGCCCATCCAAAAAAATAAAAAACGCTATCTCCATCTTTCTTATATTTCCTTAAAAAAAAACCCTAAATCCTAAGTGTTTCAAGGAGAAAAGTCTCAAATTAATAAAAACAGCGTCACTTTCTTCGCTGAAGTTTAAATCATACTAGTAGATTTAGGGAATCAAGGCAATCCATTCCTAATAAAAACACAGATAACTTAATATCCAATTGGTCTTCGAATATATTTGGAGTTTTTAGATAATAAATTTAAACTTTCAACCCATACTCTTCCATATTCTAAAAAAAAACTTAAATTTAAATAAATTAAACATATAATTATTACACAAGATTTCAGAATCACTATATAATTTACCTTTCCTTTGTTTTGCAGCGACAATAAAATAGGCTCGGGGACAATCGAGAAGAAGGTTGGAGTTTACCTCCCGAAACATGTGTTCGCTCAATGTCAACTCTACGTGACACTTTTTAGAGAAATTTAGTACAAGATACAAAAGTTTTGATAAAGGCAAAAGAGAAGAAATTTACGAAAAATATTGTGTACAAGGAGAATAAGTATCTTTACGAGTATTTTAAATCATCACCTTTAACCGAGTCCGGAAAAATTTCTAAAAATGAATATTTCGATAAATTTGACGACTTCTCTACATACATAAGAGAGGAAATCGACCGACAAAAGCCAAGACGTGCGGTCAGCGTGGTTACAGGCAACGTGCAACGCAAGTGTATAGCACCTAATTACTGAAAAAGGACTCTTGTATCTAGTTTCTAATTTAATTTCTGAATTGTAGTGGATAGTTCTCGCTCCAACCAAATTCAACAATTTCATATCATATACTTCACAACCAACACACTCATGCATTCCTTAACAATATAGTACGTGAAAACACTACTAAACTATGCACTCATACGAATTAATGCTTTAATACATCAAATATAAAATTAACTTAAGCTCATTCAAATATCAAAGTAAACTATCCCATTGTATATTTAGGAACTCCTCCAACCAGTTTCCTCTTCTTTTTTTTTTCCCAGAGATTTGTGGGTGTTGGTGGGGTGGCTGTATGAGATGAAAGGGAAGTATGTGTATGAAAGTCAGGGCTTTAGGGAGGTGGAAATTTTGAAATAGGCTTCATAATCGGTGTATTTAATAAAATGTAAATATTAATTTTGTTGTTTAAAGTTTAGAACTCTAGGGTGTATTGAGCATAACAATGGGTGTCATTAGCCACGCCCATCAATGAAAATAAGTATGGCCTCTAAAATAAATATTATATCCAAACCTTGGTCCTGGTCCATAGATGTACACGATTACTCGCGAATATTAGACCTTCCGGTTCTGAGTGTAAGAGAGGGGGATGTTGTATAGTACGAGACCTACCACAAGAATGAAAGTGCCCAAGTGGAAATAGGGGCTCAGCCTCATTTCTTTAGCAAGGTACGGCAGTGGAAGAGAAAGAACGTAAATTGCAATTGGCACTACATAAAATAATACTGCATTAGTATACATGATTCAACCAAGTTCATTTAGTTGAGAGAGAGAGAGAGAGAGAGAGACCTGATGACCTTGAAGCAAGAGAAGCAGTAATCGCATTGGAAGCTTTTAGAAGATTGAGAATGGAGATATTGAAAAGGATGTTGGAAGCTATGTAAAGGAGGGGCAGCAAGGGTGCTCCATCACATCCTGATAAAGGCAAATACTTGGTCAGTATTAGTTGTTTTCACTGGATAGTATTAGTTGTTTTCATTGAACAATACTAGTTGTGCACAATATTAATACTTTCTTATCATTAACATCACTTAAGCTGCAAAGGTTATCATTTCTAAACTCCGTCCCACTTTTTCCTCTTTGGTTGCAATATATTAATTGTTCCATACAATGTGCTTGTTTACGAAAACGAATCTTTTAATGCGAAATATTTTGAGCATGCACTAAGGAGGAACTATGAGCAACTTGATCTCCGTTTGGGTGTACAATCTTATAAGCCCTACGCACCATCTTACCTGTTGTATTGGTTCCAAGGTTCAAAAAGCAAGCAGCGCCACTTCTAAAGTACAATGGCAGCTCGGATAAAGGTATCCCCTTTGAGTTTGAGAGAATGGGCAAGAAGATTATTATGAAGATAGCCTAAAAGCCAACGGAAGAGTACATAATGAGAACATGTACATATATCAGTACACTTGGTAATAACCAAAAGACTTGAAGATATTGTTTTTATGTAAAGTCATTACCTGAAATCCAGATGCAAAAGAATTGACAACAAAGATGTCCAATGATTTCCCCTATATAGCACGAAACATGAATTAAAATATACATTAGAGCTTTCCTAAGGGCGAAATCATGAGTTAGAAAGTGATAAAAAAGAAAACAGAGTAAAGAAATGAAAGCGTGCAATTATTGTCGGTATGCACCTTAAGACGGGCAGCAGCATCAAGGAATACAGATTCCTACAAATGACCAGAGCTTTCAACTATTATTATGCTAGTATGGAAAAAGTCAACGATTTAGCTGTGAGTCGTGATATTACCTTAACAATAGAAGCACCTGCTTGAAAAGCACTTGAAGCTATCATGAGTGCTGGCCAAAAAAGTCCAACTCCAGAGAGCATTTGGCTATTGGTTGCTCCACTGCAGCAAGACAACAAACATTTATGAGATACTCTCTTGTAAGACCGTCTCATGTGAAGATAAGGTAAATCCATGCTCCCAAACTATTACCACAGGTTCAAGTAAACCGTTAATGTATTTTTTGGTGCAACTAAACACTTTAACATCTTAAAATTGAACACATAAGCCCTTGATATATTTTATTGGTGCAGATAAACCATTTTTCCTCTTAAAATTAAATAAAAATGCACTTCCACTAATCCAAAATAAAGATACATTTTCTTATTTGTGTATGTACCACCAGATTTGGCATTAGTTTTTATTTTTATTTCTTTATTTAGTGTTTCTTATTTATTTATGAATGTGTGTCTTGAATATATTATATTTTTTTTTTTATGTTGGCATGATATTTTGAATTTAGGGAATTAATATTTAACCATAGTTTTAAAAAACATTCATTTGTTCCCTTTTTTTTTTTAAAAAAACATACATTTACTTTGTGTTAATTAAAGTGTCCTTTTCTCAATTTTGAAAAAGTAAAGGGCTTATCATACAAAAATACTTAAGTGGTTTAGATGCACCAAAAAATACTTAAAGTGTTTACATGGACCTGAGATACTACTTCATAGGGTTTTGGATGCACCTTTACCCGTCTCATGTGAGATGGAAAGAAACATTAAAACCAGCCCACATCCAAATTAAAAAGGAAAAGGTTCTTTATTGTGGCAAATATGAACCAATACCTCGTAACTGACACAACAACACCTGCTGCCACAAGAAAGCATCCTAGGAGTTGGTTCACAGAGTACCTTCTCCTCAACAGCAGGCTGGAAAAGAGCAGTTGCCAAACCAAAAATGTCTGCACAGACAGACGCAACCTCGAGGATCACTTTCACCAGTAGATTAATTTTATGTCGGTTACTAAATATGCTCAAAGTGATAAGATTGTAAGTACATTATCACTTAATTGATACAAGGATCATATGGTTTGAAAGGGACAATGTGTTTATATCTCCAGATAAGTTTCTAAACAGGAATAAATGTTTTGCACAAAGTATGAGAAGCTGATAGAGAAATAACGGCTAGCAAGAAGTCATAAGATCAGACATAATTGATCAGTTGAGACTTCCAAGTACACAAAGCAGCCGAGTGTATATTAACTTGAGCCTCTGTTAGATGAAATATTAAATCAAAGCATTCTATGAATGAAAAACTCCGAGCAAATATATCAGTATAAATAATTAATATTGGCATAACATTGTGTTTTAGAGAAAAAAAATTGTTCCAAAATACCTGTGGATTTTGGTTTTCTAAAAGAATTAAATATGTTTTGCCCGCGTTGCCTTTTCTTAATTTTTGTGATATGTCTCATTTATTGAGATACAAGAATCTATGTGAAATACCCAAAAAGCTACATTTTATACAAATAAAAATAGGTCTTAGATGACTTTCTTAATCTATGTGAACACCCAGAAACAACAGTTAAGTTTTGGAATGGAGAGAGTGTAACTTGCTACAACTGAGAGCAGTTAAAAGGTGAAACGATTTTTATCATCAAATCCGATACTTCAGTTCAAAACTCCTTAAAAGCAGCCTTACCTGGTATAATAAGGGTATAGCTGGTCCCGGCAGCATGGCTGCAAAAGATATGTTAAAAGAAAGGGAAGCTTTAAAAAAGTTGAATATATATTCTCCTTTCTCTAAGAAAAGAAAAACGACTTCTGTTTTCACTCATTTGGTATCAAATTCATTAACACAACCAACACAATAATCCATATGTTTAAACTAATTTTTGTGAAGCATAGTAATTAATTTTTTTATTAGAAAATTGAAAATTGTATTTAATATAATAAGCCATCTTGAAAAGTCAATAGCATTAATTTTGTACCTCCAGCATACATCCCAGAAACAGTAGAAATAGCTTCAAGAAAACCAATCACAATGAAGGGTAATTTGGGAAAGCCCAGCATCTCATCAGTAGTTACCCCAGTAAGGTATCTCACACGGAGCACAGTAAAGAAAGTCATTACATACCTAATCATCAAACCAAACTTGCTGTAAGTAAGACTCCTTAAATTTTAAGTTTTATAATAATCATTCGTGTAATTGATATCATGGTTTTAGAATTTACAAAACTAGAAATTATTTTAGTTTTAAAACCTAGAGGATGAAATGACAAAAATTATCAGTTCTGTTAATTTTATACCATTCAGATCTGAAGTTTTTCTTTCACAAGTTCTTTTGCATAGTAACTTTTTGATATCTATAAGTAATAACCTTTTGTTACTTTTTGAAACATGATATATTATAAATCATGGGGTGTGTCTCTCAAAACATGTGATACATCTCACCATGCTTTGCACCTTTTAAGTTTTAACTTTTAATAAATTGCTTCATCTATAAAGGAAAGGCAAACATGACAGGTTGTTTATCGATAATTTCTATTGAATGAAAAACAAGATAAAAATCGATATTATTAATGTAAGGGTAAATTGCAAATAAATTCTCGGCATTTTGACATTTTAGCATTTTAATCACGAACTTTTAATTTCTAAGATGTCATACACCATCTTTTCATTGTTTGCAATTCAATACATGGGGCTAGTTTCCAACGACTTACTGCTGACATGACCGTCTTACAGTCCGAACTGGCAAACATTCTAACACAAAAATGAAAAGACTATGGAATCAAAGTTCAGATATATGATTGACTTTACCAATAAAGAAAAATCACAAAAGGCCATAAACTTATCTTTCATTACACAATGGTGACAAACTCTTTAGATGGATAGAAACTATGCTCAGATTATGACACTAAAACATACCAGTTGTTTTCTCATAATCTAAATCGAATCATATTCAGTTTCTACATATACAGCAAGTAGTCATTCATACACAGATGATGGTAGTCCATTTGTTCATATAAATAAACAATAATTGCAGAACATACGCAAGACTGTTGAGTTGAGCCAGAAAGAAGGGGTAGTCCTTCATGGGGACAAGAGCAAGTTTCTGAAGCACTCGAATGCAAACTGCTAATACCAGAGTTACGGCAGACCAAGCAACAACAGCCCCCCTTTTATCGGTATTCAGATTCAACGATGACGTGCAATCATCAGGCAAAGAATTTTCAGCTAAAGCAGATGGAACAAAATGCTGAAACCTATTAGAACTAGGCTTTCTCTTATTGGAACTATAATTAAATATAACGAGCTTCAATTCATTAACAGACAGTTTCAACGAATGCAATGGGGACCTAAGAGGAACTGAAACGGATACAATCGGAGAAGCAGTACTACTGAAACCATTAATGGTGGTGGAAACAAAATAGTGTGCAGAGGATTTAGGGCACGAAGCTGTGGTGCGCAATTTCATGGGTGAAAGGGGGAGAATAAGCAGGAAATGAAGAAATTCATCAAAATTCAACAATTAGAAGAAAAACAAAATTCAATTAGGAAACCGTTGCAAGCCATGCCGGAGTCTAAAATATGAAATCAAAGTCAAATTCCTACAGATTAATACAACTAGCTTAATATACTACGCATTAGGCGGCTGGAAAATGTTAAACAAGTAATTGTATCGCCACTGGTAAATTAAAGCGCAGAGAGAGAGAGAAAGGGAGGGGGTTCTTGCCTTTTTCATTCTATACTCTTCTTCCATGGCAATTGTAATGCATCCAATTCAGGAAGGGGCAATTTGAATCGCAGAGGCAATGTATACAAGGTGGAATTATGAATCTCGAATTGTAAATTATTGCTATTCATTTTCGCCGTCGTCTTCCGTTCATCCGTTGGTCCATCTCCAATTCGCAAATTTGCCACACCCATCGTTTATACTCGTACTAAACTTGCTGAATACCTTTTTATTTTAGGGTGGCGCTAACCGTCCATAATATGGACATCCATAATTGGGTATTTTAATAATTATAATGTTTAATTACACATTAAATGACTAATCTACCTTTAATAAAATTTAAGTAGATTTTGGGCGGCCAGATTAGGGTTTTGTTTCAATTCAATTTCAAATTTCAAAAACTAATTAAATATTGTTCCTCTTAATTTTGGGACAAACAACAAACATTAAATATAATTGGGACAAACAACAAACATTAAATTTCAAATTGTTTCTCTTCACACCTAGGGTTCATCTTTTTTCTCTTCACATCTTCATCTTCATCAAAACCTTAACCAAAAATATAAAACGTCCATTCAATGGTTCCGAAAACAAAAATTCATCAAAAAATTTATGTTGTCTTCAAAGGCCAACGGGTTGGTATCTACAATAGCTGGATCGAATGTGCCCCAAATGTCATAGGCTTCAAGGGAAGTCTATATCGGTCTTATTCGATGGTGGATGAAGCAATGATTGCTTTTAACTCTTATTTTGGTTTAGATTCTGTTGAAGAAGAAATTTTCAGCCATGGTGTTAATGGAAGTAAGGAGGGTTCAAGTCATGTTGAAGAGCCGCCTGATAGAACAATTATTAATCGTGTTAACACATCTCGTAATCTGGATTTTTCAATTGTTTGGAAACTTTTTTTTGTTGGTTTCATTTCGGGTCTTTTTTCAGCGTTTATTGTTTTGATGTTCAAGTCATTTTATGTGTTTGGTGTTCAAGCAATTTTCTATATCTTGTAAGGGTTGGAATGCCCCTTGTACTCTTAAGTTTAGTAACATCATATTATCTTTAATGTTGGCTTGTACTCTTGGCTTGTAATTGTTGTGTTTAGTAACATCATATTATCTTTAATCTTGGCTTGTACCCTTGGCCTGTAATTGTTGTTTTCACTATGAAGTCACACGATAAATACTCTTCATTTGTAACACATATGGTTAATGGAAATTTAAGTTCTGAAAGACCAAGTTAATTCCAACATGTAATTGATTAAGTTGAAGTTCTGAAAGACCAAGTTTATTCCAACATGTAATTGGTAATAAAAAAAAATCAAATTTATTTGAAATACAAATGTGTTAACACGATAAATCTTGGCTTGTACCCTTGGCTTGTAATTGTTGTTTTCACTATGAAGTAACACATATGGTTAATGGAAATTTAATTAAAACTATCAAGATCAAATACTCTTCATATGTAACACATATAGTTCTTTAATTTTATTAAGTTTCTTTTTAAATAATTTGTGAATTTTTCTTCATATCCCTTCTTTAAATAATGTGTATGTTAATTAGAACAAAAAAAAAAGAAAAAAGAACTTGGAACACTGTTTATATGAAATAAAACATACTGATTTCATTCAAAATAGTAGAGTACAAAACCATCCATAATCATAAAATAAAAATCTAGAAACAAATACCACACTTCACTTCTCAAAAAAAAAAAAAACCACCACCACAACAAAACAACTTTCAACTGATCGCCACCCTCATTGCTATTCCCATCATCAAGCATGTCCTCACCACCACCGCCATTATCATCACCAGCACCACCATCCCTGTTACCCACACTAGCCGAACCTCCTGCTTGACGCACACTCGAGTCCGAAAGAACAATTATGGGAATGTTCTTTGTTTTGTTGGCTTCAACAAAAAACTCATAAAGCTTGTGGAGGGGCTCTTCTTCGAGAATGATGTCACTCACGGATTGGGGTTTGCAATGGATTAGCAGCCTCTTCATGAACACCTTCACATCATTCTTGAGTTCTTCTTCGTCTTTGTCTTTTTGTTGTAATCATACATGGACATAACACTTTTCGGAGAAGGTGGGACATATTCGGTGAACCTGGTTGCCTTAGTAGGTGTTCTTGCCATGTTTTGGATCGATTTTACTTGTAATGATTTGAAATGGTGTTTTAATTTGATTACAAGATACCTATTTATACTAAAGAATGACCTAAACCCTAATATTGAATTCACGTATACCAATACCGTCCATTAATGTCTATTTTCCCTTCCCAATGCCGATTGCCGCCCAACCTGATTTGAGAAAGCAAGTGTCCCTTCCCCTCCTTTGTAAAGTATTAGTTCAAATAGTTAAAAGGTATTACTTACACTACTACTAAGTCCTGAATTTATTCTCCACATGCGATTTCAATTTATTTTCAAGTTATTGCAAGATGTTTGGAGTTTAATTAAAATACTAACTCCTGAATTTATTCTCCACATGCGATTTCAATTTATTTTCAAGTTATTGCAAGATGTTTGGAGTTTAATTAAAATACTAAGTCCTGAATTTATTCTCCCCCATGCGATTTCAATTTATTTTCAAGTTATTGCAAGATGTTTGAAGTTTAATTAAAATACTAAGTCCTGAATTTTCATCTTCCCAAAAATATTATATTGATCTTTCCTAAGTATAATTACAAAATGAGTTAAATTGTTCTCTAGGGGAAAAAAACTCAAAAATAGGCATTTTTTGTTTTGCGAAAATAAGAAAGTGTAAATGGGGGGAAAAAAGACAAAAATTAGCTTGAGAAAAAAAGAGAAAAAGTGTCTATTTAATATATCTAGGGTAAACATTTATTTTGCCATCAAATATTCCTAAATTTTCAATTGACGTCCTGATTTATGACACAAACTTTCAATTGATATTCAAATTAGAGAAAAAAATAAAATATTAAATCTTGATTTGAGACTCAAACTTTCAATTGATATCCAAATTCGAGAAAAAAATTAAATTTGAAATCCTAATTTTAATTTGAGACAGATACCAAAATCCAGGCCCTAGTATGAAATTTTTCAATTTTTATTATGTAAGTCAGATTTTAATCCCCACATAGTGGAGATATTTTATAGGGTATAATAAAAAGTGTTCATTAATTAAATCAGCATCAACAATGAATTAAAAGGAAAAAAATAAGAGCCAAAATAAGATTTATATATATATATATTATATATTAAACAGATACTGAAATACATCGATCTCATGATCGATTACATATAAAAACATAAAAACATAATAACAAAAACATAAAAACATAATAACATAATAATATAAAACCTAAAAACTACTTAGGGTAATGGGTACATCAACGTCTTACACTTTGTTGGCCTTTTGCTTGCTTCAAGCTTCACCTCTCTCGACCGACCTGCTTAGATTGTTGTGGCCCCTTTTTTTCGGTTCAATCTATAGGCAAGCCACTTCTAGTATCAGGGTGGAGGTTTGCTCCATGAAGAGGTCGTACCTCAACAAGGTCATCTCCCGGTACACTTTTTGCCTCTAAAAACGAAATTTTTTTTTATTAAATCATAAATTCGATCCTAATGAGAAGAGTTAAACTAATATAATGATAGTTTACCACGTAAATGGACGTGGCCTCAACAGTTTCACGGTTGGATTTGGCGACGGTTTCCATGACCTTATCAATGATATCCATTGTTCGAAGAGATGAGAAGATGAGAATGAAGAGTAAAAAAGATTGAGATGGTGATTTGGTTCTGATTATACGCCCTTAAATATAAGTAGTAATCGGTCCAACTACCACCCTTAAATCATATTTATTTAAATGGACGTGTGGTTTCACATCAAATCAATTTAGTTCTAACTATACCTAAATTGTGTTGTTTCATATATATAATTTCCTACATTATGTTACATTATGTCGTTTTTCATATAGTAATTTCCCTAATATAATCACTTTACTTTGAAAAATAATTATATAATTCAATTATTTCTGAATTATATGATGATAAGTATTAAAAATATTATGTGATAAGTATTGATCAACTAATGTTACCCGTGTTAAGTATTAAAAATATATGATGATAAGTATTAAAAATATTATGATGATAAGTATTAAATATGATACAATTATTAAAAGAATGGATGACAAGTATTGATCGAATAATACTACACCCTAAAAAGTAAATTATTACAATTACAAATGAAGTAGTTCCATCACATTAGGCAAATAAATATGGTTTGTCAATACATACCTACCCAAGTCTAGTCAAATAAATTGAGATGATGATTACATGCACACCACTATTTGATACATTTGGTATAATAAATCAATATTAATTTGAAAAATATGATAAGTATTAATCCAGTAATGAATAGTATTACTTGTTTCAATGAAGAGTATTACTTGTTTAAATGTAAAGTATTACTTGTTTTAATGAAGAGTCCTACCATTATTAAATGAACATTGATCGAATAATATTACACCCTAAAAATCATATTATTACAATTACAAATGAAGTAGTTCCATAACGTTAGGCAATTAAATATGGTTAGTCAATTGTTACCTACTCAAGTCAAGTCAATTAAATTGAGATGATCTCTACACACCACTATTTGATATATTTGGTATAATAAATCAACTATGATCTAATTTTATTAATCCACTAATATTACATAAATTAGATGATGAGGTATTACTTGTTTAAATGATTAGTATTACTTCTTTCAATGAATAGTATTACTTGTTTTAATGAATAGTTACACATATGTTACACATACTAGATGATAATTATGATCTAATTTTATTAATCAACTAATATTACATATATTAGGTGAGGTATTACTTGTTTAAATGATTAGTATTACTTGTTTCAATGAATAGTATAACTTGTTTTAATGAAGAGTATTACTTGTTACAAATGAATAGTATTACTTGTTTAAATGAAGAGTATTACTTGTTTAAATGAATAGTTACACATATGTTACACATACTATATGATAATTATGATCCAATTTTATTAATCCACTAATATTACATATATTAGATGAGGTATTACTTGTTTAAATGATTAGTATTACTTGTTTTAATGATTAGTATTACTTGTTTCAATGGCAATTAATCCACTAATGTTACAATTAAAAACGGTTATTATTACAATTCCATTTTGAAGAATCACATTTAGCAAATAGATATGGATAATCAATACTTACCTACTCAAGTCAAGTCAATTAAATTAAGATGATGATTACATGAACACCACTATTTGCAATGTTTGGTATAATAAATCAATATTAATTTGAAAATTATAATCTAATTTTATTAATCTACTAATATTACATATATTAGGTGAGGTATTACTTGTTTAAATGATTAGTATTACTTCTTTCAATGAATAGTATAACTTGTTTCAATGAAGAGTATTACTTGTTACAAATGAATAGTATTACTAGTTTTAATGAATAGTTACACATATGTTACACATACTATATGATAATTATGATCTAATTTTATTAATCCACTAATATTACATATATTAGATGAGGTATTACTTGTTTAAATGATTAGTATTACTTGTTTTAATGATTAGTATTACTTGTTTCAATGGCAATTAATCCACTAATGTTACAATTAAAAACAATTATTATTACAATTCCATTTTGAAGAATCACATTTATCAATTAGATATGGATAATCAATACTTACCTACTCAAGTCAAATCAATTAAATTAAGATGATGATTACATGCACACCACTATTTGCAATGTTTGGTATAATAAATCAATATTATTTTGAAAATTATAATCTAATTTTATTAATCTACTAATATTACATATATTAGGTGAGGTATTACTTGTTTAAATGATTAGTATTACTTCTTTCAATGAATAGTATAACTTGTTTCAATGAAGAGTATTACTTGTTACAAATGAATAGTATTACTTGTTTTAATGAATAGTTATACGTATGTTACACATACTATATGATAATTATGATCTAATTTTATTAATCCACTAATATTACATATATTAGATGAGGTATTACTTGTTTAAATGATTAGTATTACTTGTTTTAATGATTAGTATAACTTGTTTCAATGGCAATTAATCCACTAATGTTACAATTAAAAACGATTATTATTACAATTCCATTTTGAAGAATCACATTTAGCAAATAGATGTGGATAATCAATACTTACCTACTCAAGTCAAGTCAATTAAATTGAGATGATCACTACACACCACTATTTGCTATTTGCAATGTTTGGTATAATAAATCAATATTAATTTGAAAATTATGATCTAATTTTTTTAATCCACTAATATTACATATATTAGATGATGAGGTATTACTTGTTTAAATGATTAGTATTACTTCTTTCAATTAATAGTATTACTTGTTTTAATGAATAGTTACACATATGTTACACATATTAGATGATAATTATGATCTAATTTTATTAATCAACTAATATTACATATATTAGGTGATATATTACTTGTTTAAATGATTAGTATTACTTGTTTCAATGAATAGTATAACTTGTTTTAATGAAGAGTATTACTTGTTACAAATGAATAGTATTACTTGTTTAAATGAAGAGTATTACTTGTTTAAATGAATAGTTACACATATGCTACACATACTATATGATAATTATGATCTAATTTTATTAATCGACTAATATTACATATATTAGATGAGGTATTACTTGTTTAAATGATTAGTATTACTTGTTTTAATGATTAGTATTACTTGTTTCAATGACAATTAATCCACTAATGTTACAATTAAAAATGGTTATTATTACAATTCCATTTTGAAGAATCACATTTAGCAATTAGATATGGATAATCAATACTTACCTACTCAAGTCAAAACAATTAAATTAAGATGATGATTACATGCACACCACTATTTGCAATGTTTGGTATAATAAATCAATATTAATTTAAAAATTATAATCTAATTTTATTAATCTACTAATATTACATATATTAGGTGAGGTATTACTTGTTTAAATGATTAGTATTACTTCGTTCAATGAATAGTATAACTTGTTTCAATGAAGAGTATTACTTGTTACAAATGAATAGTTACACATATGTTACACATACTATATGATAATTATGATCTAATTTTATTAATCCACTAATATTACATATATTAGATGAGGTATTACTTGTTTAAATGATTAGTATTACTTGTTTTAATGATTAGTATAACTTGTTTCAATGGCAATTAATCCACTAATGTTACAATTAAAAACGATTATTATTACAATTCCATTTTGAAGAATCACATTTAGCAAATAGATATGGATAATCAATACTTACCTACTCAAGTCAAGTCAATTAAATTGAGATGATCACTACACACCACTATTTGCAATGTTTGGTATAATAAATCAATATTAATTTGAAAATTATGATCTAATTTTATTAATCCACTAATATTACATATATTAGATGATGAGGTATTACTCGTTTAAATGATTAGTATTTCTTCTTTCAATTAATAGTATTACTTGTTTTAATGAATAGTTACACATATGTTACACATACTAGATGATAATTATGATCTAATTTTATTAATCAACTAATATTACATATATTAGGTGAGGTATTACTTGTTTAAATGATTAGTATTACTTGTTTTAATGATTAGTATAACTTGTTTCAATGGCAATTAATCCACTAATGTTACAATTAAAAACGTTTATTATTACAATTCCATTTTGAAGAATCACATTTAGGAAATAGATATGGATAATCAATACTTACCTACTCAAGTCAAGTCAATTAAATTGAGATGATCACTACACACCATTATTTGCAATGTTTGGTATAATAAATCAATATTAATTTGAAAATTATGATCTAATTTTATTAATCCACTAATATTACATATATTAGATGATGATGTATTACTTGTTTAAATGATTAGTATTACTTCTTTTAATGAATAGTATTACTTGTTTCAATGGCAATTAATCCACTAATGTTACACATACTAGATGATAATTATTAATCCACTACCATTATCCTTGACACCTAAACACCCTAAAAAGGGCAATTATTACAATTTCATCTTGAAGGATCACATTTTGTAAATAGATGATCTCTACTTATGTATATATCTACTTATGTATAATCAATACTTACCTACTCAAGTCAATTAAATTGAGATGATCTCTACACACCACTATTTGATATGTATGAAAATTATGATCTAATTTTATCCAAGTCTAATGTTACACTTACTAGATGAGGGATTCAGATTTTAATTAATCCACTAATGGTTTAATTTCTTATGATTTCGTATGATTCAAATTTTAATTTCGTGTGAGGGATTTAAATTTTAATTTATTGTGAGGGATTCAAATTGCGTGTGAGGGATTCAAATTTTAATTTTGTGTTAATATGATTGCATGAGGGATTCAAAATTTAAAAGATTGTCAACTTCCAATGCATAAACCATCATTGCACAAGTCATCATTAGTTGCATCGATAATCCCAAATATTAACCCTAACTGTAATAATTAAGATTTCGGTACATATATCAAATATATTTACCTATTTTTTTTCTTTCTATGTAATGACTTAATTTCGATCAATGTCATTGTAATACATACACATGCATTTATTAAAATTCGAATATATTCAAATTAAACCATCATTGCACAAGCCATCATTAGTTGCATCGGTAATGACACATGCATTTATTAAAACCCTAAAAAGATTTCGGCTTAGATTCAAAACTAAACCCTAACCCTAACTCTAAAAAGATTTCGGCTTTGATTTAACTTATTTTTAATAACATAATGTTGATATTGATTCAAATTAAGTTGATTCCCTAATATATTCACATTAACTTGTTACATCTTCAAAAATTTCTATTTAATTATATTGAATTAATTTACTTGAACACTAGTAATACATACACAACTTAAAAATTAGAACATATTCAAATTAATCATCATTAGTAGCATGCAAATTGTCCCAACTCCCCATGTGAAGGATGATCATTAGTAGCATTGGTAATGATAAATACATTAATACATTCCACTAGGCAGATTTTTATTTTCGTAGTAAATTTTTTGTTAAGTATCACTAAGTATTAGTACCACTAAAAAATGTTGTCGCAAAATGATACTAAATTAAAAGTACAAAATGATACTAAAGTAAAAAGAAATAAAAAATTCATAAACCCTAAAAATGATACTACATTGATCATAATCATGCCTCAACTCCCTTTCCACGCCCAGCTCCCCTACCACGCCCAACTCCCCTCCCACGTCCGGTTCCCCTTGTCCCACGTCCGGTTCATCATGTCTCACGTGTTGGGATTATACTAGAAAGTATGTTTTTTACTTTGTATAATCAAAATTGAATTTCAGACTTATTTACTGAAATAAATTGTTTATCACTGATGCTTTAAATATTATCGAATGTTACATATATTTACTGCATAACTGTTCAATAAGTCGTACGTGTTACATTGTAGTTAATTTAGTGATACCAGATGACATAAGATTAAATTAACAGTCCCTTGTAACTAAAAGTACGCCATTCACGACCTAGATGGAAATGAACAACCCATCGTGAAAGGTTGAAGTGTAAGGCTCAGATTGGCTTATCTTGACCAAGAGATTACACTAGTGCATGACTGATGCTCTGAATAGGACCTACAGGAGGACAAATTCTTCAGAATTGAATAAGGAAGAATTAGACCTCAGTGGTTCATTATTTCTTAATCTTCGTTCCTTAAATAGGATCACGTGTGATTGGTAGCTATTGCTTTGACTTATCATGGGTAGAGAATCAACGAGATTCAATACTTTTTATCTTGGGCAATATTATTGGTCACATGTGATTGCTAAGATTTAATACGAAGAATCGTGTGCAAGTACGCTTGTTTGATTTGCCCCCTTGGGAGGTTCGTAAGCTATATCATACCAAATCTTGCAAGTGGAATTAGTTTCTGGTATGGATAATAATGTTGAACCGTTCCTTGACCAAGGACAAAAGATATTAATTAATGGAAAGCTACTTCAGTGGCTTGAATTAATTAATGGGCTAGATAATCTTAAACACGGAAATAATAACCTGGGAGTCATATTGACCGTAATATGGGTTAAGATGGATAGTCTGATATTAATTATGTAGTGGGATTAATTAATATTTATGGGCTTGAATAATATTGTGGCTCAATATTAGATATTCAAAGTCCATTAGAAGGTTCAATCTTAATTCTCCTAAAGGCCCCCGAGTAGCCCAATATATAGTTCAATAACTGAAAAAGGTGTTTAAAATAAAATAAATATTGTTGCCTATTTTTCCTTGCAATTTTCGAATTTTATGGATAAAAGGGGGAGAAAGATTTTCTTTGAATTTTGTTATGGAATGAAGATATGTATTCTTGGAATACAAGATTATCTCATTAAATTCAAGAAATCTCCCACTTGGTTATCTATAAGAGAAAATTCAAAATTTTTGAAATATAGTGGGCAAGAAAGATTTTCTTGATTTTCTTGAAAATATATTATGGAAGATATGTATTTCTTGAAATACAAGAATATCTCATAAATTCAAGAAGATTCAAATCTTGGATTCTTGGTACCCCATATTTTGAAAATATCCATAATAAAAGAGTAGGTGGGATTTTGTGGAATATTATAATTATGGGAAAAAGAATATAAGAGATATATTCAAGATTTCTTGGAGATCAAGAAAAGATTTTCCCACATTGTTTTATCACAAAAATTTCGACCACCTTGTGCTCTATAAATAGGGGATGATTCTTTCATTCTCAAGTACAATTCCATGTGCTGGAAAAATTAGTAAATCCACAAAGGTGGTGCAACATAATTTATTTTCCTTTTGTTAAATTGTTCACAAATGTCCTACCACCGGATAGTCGAACGAGGACTAAGAGAATACTTGGGAAGTTCTTTTGGTTAGTTTAATCAGCCAGATCACTGCCATCCCAAGAGGTACGTTCACGTAAACTCGTAGAATTCCGCATGCGTAGGTTTTATGTGAATTATTATATGCAAGATATGTTGTTGGATTATTATTTAAATTAATATAGGATTAATTCATGCTAGTAATAATTATAAGAATTAAATTTGTATTTGAATATTCACCCCGAATAGATCTGTGCAAATTATTCCCCAACAACTGGTATCAGAGCCACGGTTTCGGGCTCTGAATTTTTTAAATTGTAATTTAATTCGTTGACATTAAATTTGAAATTGGATAGTAGAATTGCTAAATCTGTTTTGCAGGTATCCAATTGTCATGGAATTTAATGTGTTTATTTATGCATGCATATAAATTGTGGTTTTTAATTTGATTCGTTCGGATTCATTTTGCCTCATGAGAAAATCCACGAGTAGATTAGGATTTGTTTGATTTGATCAATGTAATAGACTAGTCTAGATCTAGGTTTATTTATTTTTTGTAAATAAATTGTAATCGGATCAAAAACGAAGATGGAGACGAAGAATTAAAGGACATAATCCGTAATCCGGGCGAGGGCGGCGTATGTCGCGCTTAACGTGCCAGGAGGCACGCGACGCGACGCGGACACGCCAGCAGCACGACGGGCGCCGCAAGGCCGAGGGCCGAGCGCTGGATCCGCCGCGCAGCATGGGCGGGCGCTAGGCGAAGACGCGCTGCAACCGCGGCGCGGAGCGGCTAAAGGCGGACGGAGGCGATGCACGCGGTGCCGAGGTTTATGGGCGAGGCACGATTGGCGAAGGCCAAGACGCTGATGATGGATCTGCTTGATTCTGCCGCCGCCGCCGAGGAGTGCCGAACCCTGCCGAGGCGTGACGAGGCGCGGGCGGGCGATGCCTGCCAAGCGCTGCCGAGGCTGAACTTGGCCAAGTGGCCGGCCGAATGCGGGTGTGCATCCCGACTGCGAGCTACTTAGCGTGGGGTTTCGAGACGGAGTATTTTTTCGAGACGATCGAGTGGGAGAAATTCAAGACGGTGTTTCTTCAAGATCAAGCCAAGAAAAATCAAACCATGACAATTGGATAATTTGTGCCCAATATGTTTATTTTTCTGTTTTGCTTGATTTATTTTGTGCTATCTTATGCTTTATTTAATTTGTTTAAATGTGTTTGCATGAGAATTGCCCAATGAAAATCTCACCTTCAAAATTACTAAGTATGTTTAAATAATTAATTGACAATTTTATTCTGGATAATAAAATTGAATTAATTTTGACCTCCATGATTTATTTATTTGTGAATTCTTTTGGAGAAATTCCCCACGGGACGGTCAAAAGATAGCTTTCACATGAATGAATTCCAAATGGATGATTGTGGGTTATTACTAGTGGCGACGATGACCCTCCCCACGAGGCTCGTTCAATATGAAATAATAATCTTGTATTTAATCATGGTTATTACTTAGGTATAAAATTGATATGCATATACTTCCCCGAAGTCCCTGTCAATTTTATATTGGTCAAGTGGGAGCCAACTATTAATTTGGATATTAAAGGTTTGTAACTGTTCTTGTTTGTAACCTGCTTAAATGTGTTTAAGCTTATTTAAACTGTTTTGAGATGTTGGCTGATGCATGTTCATATTTTTTTTTTAGATTTTAATATGATGCATGTGATCAAACCTTGTGATATATTTGTGCTTATGCATATTATTGTTTATTTCAGTTCATCATGTCGCAACCTTTTAATCCACTATTCAATATACTTAAAGACAATTTGCTCACTGGAGAAAATTTTGTTGATTGGAATCAGAACTTCTTACTATTGTCCTCATTTTTTGACAAAGCCATAACTCGGGTTCACCACACCTAAACCTAAAAAGCCAAAAGATGAGTCCACTAAAACGGTTAAGAAAGAGTATGCTGACTGGGAGCGATCTAACGAAATGGCAAAGTGTACAATCTTGGCTTCTATGTCAGATGTGTTGCAACACCAACACCAGAACGTTGAGACCGCTACAGACATCATGACTAGTCTTAAAGCAATGTTTCAACATCAGAACCGTGTGGCTCGTCAGATCACCATGAGGGACTTGCTTTCTATGAAAATGGTGGAGGGAACGCCTCGTAAGGGAGCACGTTCTCCGGATGATGGCTCACCTTAATAAACTTGAGGTACTTGAGAGTGAATATGATATCGAGACCCATATCGATTTCGAGACCCAAATCGATTTTGAGCGATTCGGTCCTACGGATGAATAATCGAAGTTCTCGATGCGATCATTTGCAAACTTTAGTCTCGGCGGAGGCCGAAAAAAAGAGCCAAGCCTTGGTGGCAAATGGACCTTCTTCTTCTTCTAGGCCAAGGGGTTTTGAAAAAGGACAAAGGCCACAAACAAGTGAACTCAAGTGTTGTCGAACTAAAAGGTGAAGAAGGGTGGTGGATGAATAATCGAAGAAAGAAAGGTAATTCTCGCGACCTTCTTATTTGAAACTTGTTTAGCCCGATCTGTTAAGCTTTAGTCTCGATCATGAGGCGATATTGAGGCAAAAGAGCCAAGCCTTGGTGGTAAATGGACCTTCTTCTTTTTCTAGGCCAAGGGTGGTAAGAACAAGAAAAAGGACAAAGTATTTATCCACAAGCAAGTGAACTTGAAGTGTTGTCCACGGCAAAGAAAAGGTGAAGAAGGGTGGTGGAGTTTTTACAAGCCAAAAAGGGAAGTGCTTCAAATTGATGGTCCGGTGAAAAAGGACATTGGAGGTCAATGTTTTTTTTGCTTTTAAGCTCATGTGTGCACCCAAAAGGAATGGAAAGAAAGGTAATTCCACTCTTCTTCCTTCATGGCGCACCAACTAAACCAACTCACGCACTAGTTGTTGAAACTTGTTTATCACCCTCACGGGATTGCCGACCCTCTCCCTTTCGGGATTGCTAGATGTTTACCCTAACCTACCATTTATATAAGGTTGGTGGTTTCCAACGGATCCACCGATCATGATTGTTTCTACATTACATTTTTGCCGGGTTCAATGAAGAACACTCTTGGGTAACTTAGGATATGTAATGCTCTGTGAGGTCCTCATTTGGCTTTTTAATTTCACGATGATCCTCCATTATCTTCTTTTGAAGATAGTGAATGTATTTATAGTGTGGATTTGAATATTACCGCGAAGTAATATTCAAATCCAAAGAAGTGCACTTTTCTTGTCCTTTTTGAAGACAAAGTTTTAATTTTAAGAGATGTTCTTTTGACGTTTTTTGTGTGTTAGAAAGAATTTGATTTCGGTTTTCTAAACTTTTTTATGATGGATATTCGGTTACTTTTAATAAAGTTGTTTACCATTTCTCTTTTGATATATTTATCATTTCATCAGGTGATTTTTCTTTGCTCATCGTCATGGAACATTGTCGAATAATCTCTATACAATTAATCGATTAGGCACACCACTCACTTAAATGCATCCTATAACACATCAATTGCTTCCGGGCCAGAAAAGAAAACGTTTGATCATCGACGTGAACTCGATCATCTTAAATGCGAGACACTTTTTTGCATCTAAGATTGGGATCATATAAATCCAAAGAGGATCCAAAGGTTGGTGAAAGATCCTATAACACATCAACTTTCACTCGAGCTTCTCCAAGTTGAACTAATTCCAACCTCAAGAGATCCAAAGGTTGGTGAATCATGTTTGGAGGGAAAAATGACCAAGAGGGCATTTGGAGCCAAGGAATAGAGCCAAAGAAGTGTTAGAGATCGCTCACACGATGTATGTGGTCCAATGTCAACCAAAGCAAGAGGAGGTTATGAGTATTTTGTCACTTTTATTGATGATTACTCAAGGTACGGTTACATTTTCCTTATGAAGCATAAATCGAGACCTTTGAGAAATTCAAAGAATTTAAGGCTCAAGCAGAGAATCATAGGAAAAAATGTATCAAGTCTCTACGATCCGATCGTGGAGGCGAATACCTCGATGATGAGTTTTTGAACTACTTATTCGATGAAGGGATTGCATCCCAACTCATCGCACCCTAACCCCTCAACAAAAAACGGGGTTGCAGAGAGAAGAAACAAAACTCTTTTGGAAATGGTTAGATCAATGATGAGTTATGCGGATCTTCCCAAGTCGCTTCGGGGTCATGCCTTTGAAATAACAAATTACATTCGAACTTGGTGCCATCCAAATCGGTTCCCAAAACTCCCAAAGAATTGTGGACCCAAGCAAGCCTAGTATGAGACACATGAGAATTTGGGGGTGTCCGCCCACGTGTTGGACAAGGAAGCCAGAAATCGGATCCTCGATCGTAATTAAGGTTGTTTATAGGATACCCCGAGGAACAAAATGGTGTATATTCTATGGTCCCGATGATCAATAGGTGGTCATCAAAGACCCACTTTAGATTTTTTTGGAAGAAGACTATATGAACGAAAAGAAAACCCGTAAGAGATTACCTTAAATGAGCTAAGAGGGCAAACCTCAATGCCAACTCGCATTTTAGATGATATACCAAACGACACGCTTTCACAACCGAACCTCGTCAGAGGGGAGGGTTGTAAGACAACCCGAGAGATTCATGGGAATAGGAGAGTCCTCGGACTTGATTCCTGACAAAGACGAATCGCACCCATGGACATATGACGAGGCAATCCAAGACAAGGATGCAGATTCTTGGCAAACAACAATGAAAGCCAAAATGGGTTCTATGTTTCATAACAGAGTGTGGGAGCTAGTCGAACCACTTAATAGGGTCAAACCCATTGGATGCAAGTGGGTATATAAGAGAAAAAGAGGACCGGACGGGAGGGTGGAAACCTTCAAAGCAAGACTAGTGGCGAAAGGTTATACTCAGAAAGAAGGGATCGATTATGAGGAAACTTTTTCGCCAGTACCCATGCTTAAGTCCATCCGTATTCTCTTATCGATTGCTGTGCATTTCGACTTTGAAATCTGGCAAATGGATGTCAAGACAACTTTCCTTAACGGAAGTCTTGATGAAGAGATCTATATGCAACAACCCCAAGACTTCATTGAAAAAGGCCAAGAACACCTAGTTTGTAAGCTCATGAAGTCCATTTACGGACTCAAACAGGCATCCAGAGCTTGGAACCAATGTTTTGATCATGTTATAAAGTCTTATGGGTTTGATCAAAACGAGTTTGAAAGTTGTGTGTATAAAAAGCGTGTCGAAACTGCATTGGTATTCTTAGTACTATACGTAGATGACATTCTGATCATCGGGAACGATGTAAAGGTGTTATCAGACGTAAGGGCATGGCTTTCAAAACAGTTTGATATGAAAGACTTAGGGGAAGCCGGACACATCCTTGAGATCAAGATCACTCGAGATCGCAAGAAAAGGATGACCGGCATATCGCAAGCTTCATACATAAACACTGTCTTGAAACGATTCAGCATGCAAGATTCCAAAAAAGGTTTCATACCTTTCAGGCATGGAATCCATCTATCCAAGAAAATGTCCCCTAAGACGCAAAAATGAGATAGATGACATGAAAAGGCATTCCTTATGCTTTTCATACAGCCGGAAGCCTTATGTATGCAATGCAATCTTGTATGCGAGACCGGATATTTGCTTTGCGTAGGCATGGTGGCAAGATATCAAAGTAACCCGGAAAGATCATTGGAGGGCGATTAAAAACATTCCGGCAGTATCCGAAAAGAACTCGGATAAAATGTTGGTTTATCGATCGAGATAGTCCAATCCCCATCTGGCCACACTTTACGGTTTCCAATCGATTACATAGACTCGAAAAATCTACCTCCCAGTAGTGTGTTTTGCATGGAGGGAGGAGCCGTGACGTGGAGAAGCGTCAGCGAAATCGTCATGATTCTACCATGGAAGCGAATAATATGTATGCTTGCTGCGGCAAAATGAAAAGAAAGCGGTTTGGCTCAAGAACTTCCTAGTGGACTTAGATGTGGTTCTGAATTTGCCCAAACAGAATCATCATTTTATTGTGACAATGCCGAAGCAGTTGCAAATTCAAGGGAACCAAGAGCCCACAAAGTCAGCAAACACATTGAAAGGAAATACCATCTTATACGAGATATCGTTAAGAGAGGAGATATAGATGTGGAAAAGATAGCATCTGAGGACAACCTAGCAGATCCATTCACAAAGAGTCTGCCTCTGAATACATTCGAGAGACATGTGGAAGGAATGGGTGTCAAGACCGTTGCCAATCTGCTTTGAGTATAAGTGGGAGAAATTATTAGGTTCGTGTAGGTGACATCAGATGTCACAGATCTACACGAGACATGTTGTAGTATACTTAAAAGCAGACTTTGAGTATAAGTGGGAGATTGTTGGGATTATACTAGAAAGTATACTTTTTACTTTGTATAATCAAAACTGAATTTCTGACTTATTTACTGAAATAAATTGTTTATCACTGATGCTTTAAATATTATCGAATGTTACATTGTAGTTAATTTAGTGATACCAGATCACAAAAGATTAAATTAACAGTCCCTTGTAATTAAAAGTACGTCATTCACGACCTAGATGGAAATGAACAACCCATCGTGAAAGGTTGAAGTGTAAGACTCAGATTGGCTTATCTTGACCAAGAGATTACACTAGTGCATGACTGATGCACTGAATAGGACCTACAGGAGGACAAATTCTTCAGAACTGAATAAGGAAGAATTAGACCTCAGTGGTTCGTTATTTCTTAATCTTCGTTCCTTAAATAGGATCACGTGTGATTGGTAGCTATTGTTTTGACTTATCATGGGTAGAGAATCAACGAGATTCAATACTTTTTATCTTGGGCAATATTATTGGTCACATGTGATTGCTAAGATTTAATACGAAGAATCGTGTGCAAGTACGCTTGTTTGATTTGCCCCCTTGGGAGGTTCATAAGCTTTATCATACCAAATCTTGCAAGTGGAATTAGTTTCCGGTATGGATAATAATGTTGAACCGTTCCTTGACCAAGGACAAAAGATATTAATTAATGGAAAGCTATTTCAGTGGCTTAAATTAATTAATGGGCTAGATAATCTTAAACACGGGAAATAATAACCGGGAGCCATATTGACTGTAATATGGGTTAAGATGGATAGTGCAATATTAATTATGTAGTGGGATTAATTAATATTTATGGGCTTGAATAATATTGTGGCTCAATATTAGATATTCAAAGTCCATTAGAAGGTCCAATCTTAATTCTCCTAAAGCCCCCTTGAGTAGCCCAACATATAGTCAAATAACTGAAAAAAGGTGTTTAAAATAAAATAAATATTGTTGCCTATTTTTCCTTGCAATTTTCAAATTTTATGGATAAAAGGGGGAGAAAGATTTTCTTTGAATTTTGTTATGGAATGAAGATATGTATTCTTGGAATACAAGATTATCTCATTAAATTCAAGAAATCTCCCACTTGGTTATCTATAAGAGAAAATTCGAAAATTTTGAAATATAGTGGGCAAGAAAGATTTTCTTGATTTTCTTGAAAAGATATTATGGAAGATATGTATTTCTTGAAATACAAGAATATCTCATAAATTCAAGAAGATCTAAATCTTGGATTCTTGGTACCCCATATTTCGAAAATATCCATAATAAAAGAGTAGGTGAGATTTTGTGGAATATTATAATTATGGGAAAAAGAATATAAGAAATATATTCAAGATTTCTTGGAGATCAAGAAAAGATTTTCCCACATTGTTTTATCACAAAAATTTCGACCACCTTGTGCTCTATAAATAGGGGATGATTCTTTCATTCCCAAGTACAATTCCATGTGCTGAAAAAATTAGTAAATCCACAAAGGTGGTGCAACATAATTTATTTTCCTTTTGTTAAATCGTTCACAAGTGTCCTACCACCGGATAGTCGAACGAGGACTAAGGGAATACTTGGGAAGTTCTTTTGGTTAGTCTAATCAGCCAGATCACTGCCATCCCAAGAGGTACGTTCACGTAAACTCATAGAATTCCGCATGCGTAGGTTTTACGTGAATTATTATATGCATGATATGTTGTTGGATTATTATTTGAATTAATATAGGATTAATTCATGCTAGTATATAAGAATTAAATTTGTATTTGAATATTCACCCCGAATAGATCTGTGCAACTTATTCCCCAACATCACGTCTGGTTCCTCCTGTTGTTCCACGTCCAGTTCCCCTTGTCCCACGCCTGGCTCCCCTTGTTCCACCTCTACGACGTGTACCAACCACTTCCGCGACTGACCTGTACCGATTTTCTCTAGACCTTCCTCTAGAGTTTTCAACATATGGATCCAACAGTGGTGGTTGTTCTTCATCATCATTTTCATCTGCCTCCACATTTTCATCCATCTCCTCCGTATTGTCCCAGTTGAGGAGATCATCCTTCATTGCAATGCATATTTGTTTAATATAATTCATCTTCTCTATATCTCCCAATGCAGCATCAGTACACTGTTGAAAATATTTTTCAACCTCCCGAAATTTTTTATATTCGTCAGTCATGTGAGGATAACCTCCTGCGAAGAATATGGATGAGTGTGGCCGTTGCACAGTTTTCTTCCACCTGTCTAACACATATCTTTCATGCATTGTTTCAATATTCTCCTGAGCCAAAACGTTCATAATGTGACAACAAAGAATACCCTTAAATTCAAATTTCCAACAGTTGCATTTAATATAAGATCCGTTAGGTCTCCATTCAACAGTATATGTGTATTCCTTGTGATAGAAGTTAACAATACTTCTTTCTAGAACCCTGAATTTTTCAATAACACCAAGATTAATCAAATCCGCAATTGCCTCATCTTCCGTTGGTTGAACAATATGACAATATATCATGCGAACAATTTCATCTTGAACAAGTTTAAACATTGAATTGGTGTATTCCTTCTGAAATTGCCTTTCCCAATGGAATGTCGAACTCAAATTAACAACCTTGTGCTTAGAATGAAAGTCAGCAATGAACTCCTTTCTAACCTTACTACCCATAGCCATGTCATATTGTTCCATGAACTGTTTGAGAGTGCTCCTAGAGTGAATGAACTCATCAAAATATGCATGCATCCCCTCACTTCTTTGTGTTGAAATCATTCCAGCCCAAAAAGTGTGATGCAAGTAAACAAGAACCCACTTTTCCCTTTCGGTATACAAGCTTCTCAACCAATCATGTGTTTCCATTTGATATTTCACCAAGAACTCAACCCACCGCGTCTCAAACGACTTGATACTAAGACTATCATACACAATATTTTTGAATTCATCACTGCAGGCCTTATAATCCTCAATCCCTCCAAATTTTGATCTAATTTTTGACATAATATGCCAAATGCAAAAACGATGGATACTTTGGGGCATCACCTCCCTTATTGCCTTCTTGATGCTTGCATCTTGGTCAGTATTGATAGCGTTAGGGTAAATACCATCCATTCCCGCTAACCAGTTCCGAAAAAGCCACTTAAATGATTCTGCATCTTCATGCGTGACCAAGGCACACCCTAACAAGATTGAATGCCCATGGTGATTAACGCCCACAATTGATGCAAAAGATATCTTGTACCTATTTGAACAATCGTTAATAAGTTAACAACCATATATACGCTTAACATGTACATTATAAACTGAAAATATTCAATAACAAATAACATATCATTTTCACCTGTTGACGAGATATGTCGTGTCAAAACTAACTACATCATGAAATTCTGCATATGCAGCTCTACTTCTTAGATGAATCCACAAAACATTACATAACCTCCCTTCTTCATTTATATCCATTAAATAAAAAAAAGTTTGGATCTTTGATTTGAAGTCTAGCAAACATGTTACGAATTGCTTCCACATCGCCCTCCCCTAGCCTCAATCTCCTTCTTTCCTCAATGTAATTCCGACAATCTTTCGCAAGACAACCTAAATTATCGGGGCCGCCACATTGCACTTCACACAATCTCACATTCTTACACGGCCTTAGACCTGCAACCAATTGCAGACCAATTTTATAAAAAATAGACAAAACCTGAAATAGTATTGGTTGCAACATGTAAAGGTATTAGAAAAACTGGTTAGAAACATAGAATTTAACGCGCCTGCAATATCATTTGCTTCGAGTTGCCTCTTCATGTTCACGGTCAATTGTCTATGAGCCGGCATTAACGGTAAAAATGCGGGATCAATGACGTGGCTATGTTCATTCACCATTGACATAGCAATACAACTTCCATCATCTAACTTTTTTGCATTCAACCGAGCTTTGCAATCAATTTTTTTCGAACACTTCTAAGCCTTAGACATTCCACCCCGGTCACATATAAAACGAGCGTACTTAACATTTTCAGTTCTTTTTATGACACTAAAACCCTTAAGTCTAGCATGTTCTTGATAAACTTCAAATAACCTATCAATATTACTAAAAACAGCACCAGGTTGCACTATAATCGTATCATTTACCACTGTAGTCTGTGACACATCATCCGGAATTGGAACTTCTTCCTGATCGGAGAACAATGATTCTGTCGGAACTTCTTCCCGATCATTGTTGGAGAACAATGATTCTGACGTCGGATCTTCTTCCTCATCGGAAGACCCAAAAACCTCACGAAAAATCTGCGATTCATGTACATCAGATTCATCTACATCAGATCCAAATAACTCGCGAATACATTCTGATACTGTTGCCATCGTTAATAACTCGAAAAAAAGAAATCACTCGAACAAGAAGAAGAAGGAGATATTCGATATGAAGTATTTATATGAACCAAGATTAGTTTTGAATTTCATTTAGATATGTATATCTAACTAATAACGGTAACATTTGAATTTAATATTTACTTGGGAGTTGAATCGTCGCCTATTGAGATGGAGGGAGGGAAAAATACCGCCTAAAACTAGGTTATGGAGCCAAAATGGGATTAGAGGGCACTTAAGTAATTCATTAATTATTTTACATTTAAATAAAGATTATGGATGTCCATAATATGGATACTAATCTTTACCGTTTATTTTAGTTCATAAACGGTGGTTAATGCTTTGATCACTTAATGCAAATTTCACTGAACCTTCCTGAAATACTTAAAACCTCTTGTGAAAACAATGAAGTATGATAACAAGTATAAATGCAACACATAAAGCAAGCAAAGTAGCAGTCTATAGTGGTTCAAAAATTCAAGCTCCTACATTCATTTTCCTTGATTTCTGTAGGGAAATTCCTTAAAATCTGGAATCCCTTGTTTTAAAGTACCACGGTGTTTTTAACAAATCAATCTATCTCTTAGGTGATGTGTTCCATAAGAACTACAACTTGAGTTCTAGTACTCAGAACAACTACAACTTTCATACTTAACAACTTTTCAGCTTACTTACTCTTAACTCTCAAATTCTATCTCTAACTACTTCTCTCAAGTAAGGGTTTGTTTTAGATTATCTTTTCAACTAGGGTTGAGATATCCTTTACATTAAAGATTAGTAAAGTGGATAGGATATCTCTTTCTAAGCTTAGGAAGTGTATGCAATAATATAGCTTAGAGAAATACAAATGAGCTCTCTTCAATGAAGAAAAACTTGGTAAATCTTGTGGGTTCGAGTGTTTCAGGAGTAAATTTGAATAAGCTTGAGCTCTGTGGATTGCTTGATTTCCCGTAACTTTGTTTGGGTCTAAGGTCTTCTATATTTATAGGCATTTCAAATGAACCATCCGTTGGAGAGATAGCTCCTTCAAAATTCCTTTTGTTGATGGTGTAAAAGGTTATATCTAATGCATACTTTGGGTAATATGCATTTAATTCTGTCTTACACTAGATTTGTAGACTATTCAAACCGCATGTTTTGACTTTATAGTGGTTCGTCACTTTCAGTGTCAGTGTCTGTATGTTCGTTGCTGGCAGCCAGTGATTGGTCTTGAACTTCAGTGTGCAGAGACAAACATAACGGCTATTTATGGACACATCCACTGATGAAAAGACAACCTTAACATGAACAAATAGTAGAAATAAAGCCCACATTCTTTTTGTCTGCTTGATTCCCAAATAACATTTATTGTCCTTATAAAAGTTTCAGGACTCTTGGCTTTAGTTATTTTGGTCTTCAGGTCTTTAAATCTCAAGTCTTCTGTCTTCAGTGATCCGATTCCTCAGGGCTTCGTTTAGGGTTCTTGGTTCTTCTCATCTTACGCTTCTTGGTCAAGTCTTGTACAATATTGAGTTCCCTCTCAATATGTGTTTTCTTTAGGTGGCTTGCCATGCCCTACACTATAAAAATCTAATTAAAAAAACTAATATGATCTAAGTCTGCTGACTATACACTTTACAAGCCAAACATCCTGAACAACTAACCTGATAGACTATCCTAAATAATTCTATCAAGATGTTCTGATACACATCTACTCAGGAGTTTTGAGATCTAATTAAAACTCTTATATTAAATTCATCTCCCAACATAATTTAATCCATGTCTTAAACAAATAGCGAAAACAAAAAAAGCTCACACCATAGTGGCATTTTTTATCATAACTAAATATGAAAACAATATAATCAGAAGTCATAAAAATACAGAAAAACAAGTTCCATTAACAAAAAAAAGTCATACTTGCAAAAAATACAGACTTCCCCATCATAATTTATATCACTAGTTAATATTGAAAAATACTACAACTGTTCAAGGTAAAAGAAAGGTTCTTCACTTGTTCAAGTTACTTCTGCTACTACTAATTATTTATTAAGTGGCTCTGCAATTTAAATTTACTATCAGGTGGAATTACTTCACACAGAAATAAAAAAAGAGAAAAGCCATATGAGGAATATAATTATTGAACTATTCTAAGTAATTTAATCAATTTATAAAAGGCAAGGTCTCATACTCGCACCCTATCCATTTATTAAATTCGGGTCAAATATATAGTGCCATTTTCATTCTAATAATCCCCCTTCGTTACTTTGTACACTGCATCCTCCTCCCTACACGTTTTGCTCTTCATAATTCTCTTTGTTTTTCCCCTTTTTCTTCATTCCAACCTAAGAAACCCTCTCTCACCTTCGTCGGTACGAACTTCACGAAGATTTCTTCCCTCATCAACATCGATACGGATTTTCACGATGATTTCTTCCCTCATCAACATCGATACGGATTTTCACGATGATTTCTCCCCTCACCTTCGTATGTATGGATTTTCACGGTTTCACCTTAATCGGTAAGGATTTTCTACGATTCTCATCATATTTTTGTTATATTCTTTTGTTCCCTGTGTTTTTAGTGTTTTTTCCGTTATCTTCTTTTGTCCTCTGCGTTTTTAGTGATTTTTTGTTCTCTGCGTTTTGTTTGTATTTTTTTTTTGTTAGATTATAAGTTTATAAAATTTTGCAGTGAAATGATTGAAATTTGTGGTTATCCTATTGTGGCAATGGCTATTATCGATTCTTCTAGTGGATTTGGTGTTAAAGATGATAATATTATTTGTGATGTATCCTCAATTATTAGTTCAGATGCTGGAATCAATAGTGAGAAGGTTGTTGCTGCTTCTCTTGTTGCTACTGAAGGTAAGTCATCAGATGATTTACTTTGTTCCACTAATTTGGATGGTGGATTCGAGGAACAAAATTTAAATGAAGGGTCTGATTTTGGTTTTGGTGATACTAATGACTCTTTGGAAAGAGACTCTCTATGGAGAATCTCCCCTCCTTCATAAAAAGCTGCATTATTTTGTGATAGTTGCATGTTTCTTTGTTAGCTAGTTGCATTGTTTAGTTGTAGCTAGTTGCATGTTCTGTTTCTCTATTTGGTTTTAAAAAAATTCCTAATTTAACAGGGTTTTGCAGCAATGTGAAGTTTGAGGGTGGATGTAATGTTGAAAAATCTTTTTGATGGTAGCAAACTTGAGATTGAGCATTGTTCTGTTGAAGTATAGTCTGATATAGACATTATTCTTGATTTACCTTTATTCTTGTTTTCTATTCGTGTTCCTATTAATAAGTGCTTAATTTCATCTATTTTAACCCCTTAATTTCATTCTTCTTGATATGTTTTTGTGCAAAATGGAGTAATTTAGATTTAAATTCTAAAACTGATTATATATTTTGTTAATCACAATGTTGATGATTATTTGTGTTTCATTTATGCAGCAAGTTTCTTTTTATAATTTGGCTTACAAATCTTCTTAATTCATAAATTACAGGAGCCCACATCTTTCAAAAAGGCCCAATACCACAAATGAGAAGAGGGCAGCCCATCAAGCCCAACCACAAACCCATTACAATTGTGGAAGAAAGATAGCAACACACGTATGAGAGAAAAAAAGTAGCTGTGTCGATGATAGAGAAGGAAGAAAGCATGAGAGTCACTTGGAGAGAGAATATTAGAAATATGTAGCAGCTTCTGACCTTGTCTTCAAAGAGAAGGAATTCGATTTTAATGGATGAAACACAGCCACCACGTCAACACCAAGTCGGCAAACATGTCTACTCTCAAAAGGATGAAGCCTACATTATTCTAGGGCAGAAACCGAGACAAAAGATAGAGAATTTATTGGCTGAAATTTGACGGCAGTTGGCGGCGATTTCAGCGCCTAGGGTTGCACAAAATTTTTATCTTGAAGAGGAAGGAAAGCCCGAAGAATCGTTCTATAAATAGGGATTGAAAGAGGCAACACGAAGATACCAAAAACACACTCAAAAATCCAAAAAAGAGAAAGAAGAAAAAAGAGAGAAGTTGAGGGTTGTGACGTCAGGATTCCGGTAGAAGCCGAGTAGAGAAGAAGTCATTAGAGACGAGCTAGTTTGTTATCTATGGAAGGAGAATTCAACCCATTGCGAGACGTGTCAAAGCGAGCTTACAAGGAGGAGTCTTCTTGTACTAATTTCTAAATTTCTTCTCTTCTTTAGTTTCTACCGGATGAATGCTTTTGCTTGCCCTCCTTATTTGATGTTCCATCTTGATTGGAATTAGCTTGTTGTATTTTTGATAGTTTTGTTGGAGGAATGAAAATTGATTTGATATTTGAGTCATGCTTATACCTATCAATTTGAAAGTCTGAATTTATTATCCAATTCTTGATCCGTCTTGTGCATTTAGGGTCAGAGTATATGCTAATTTGTTTAGTTTGGCCTAGTTTGAATTGAACAAAGATGAGTAGCATCTAATTTAGTCTTGAGCATTCACTTGGTCTTGATTAAATTAGAGTATGGCTTGAACGAGATGAGTTGAATTCTAGTGTTCAACTTCACCTAGGATTGATGTTCTCCCTTAATGCAACTAATTTATCCTTGTTAATTGAATAATAAAGATTGACTTGGTGAAGTTAGTTAGTTTTAGAGTTGCCTAGTTGATTCTAATTACTTTTGAAGAACAAGTGGAACTTTAACTACTAGAGTTTGCACAATCAATCTATCAAGTTAATTCATTTTCATTCATCAAGTTTGATTTAGGTGTTTGAGTGATTGTAATTGTTAGCTTTCATGACCTCTCTTGTCCATGTTTAGCTTTTGATTGCCATGCTTTGAAGCCCCCCATGAACTTTGTAGATATGTAAAGATTTGGAGATTTGAGACTTGATGCATGATTTTCTATATCTTTAAACTGATTTTTCTTTGAGCTATGAACTGATGTTTTATACCTTGTATGCACACTTTTGGAAGCTCAAATTGATGGACATTATTGTAGAATCAGTTTTGCAAGAATAAAGTCTTTAAGCTAGACTATTGAGGGTGAATTCTATGTGATAAAATGCTGAATTATTTTTATTTTTGACAGCAAAAATCAGATCTGTTTTGGGGCTGTTCTCATGCATATTTGGAGCTTAAAATGATATGAATGTCATGTTGAGTGAAAGAGGAAAGTGTATAATACCCTAGCCTTCATTTCAACATCATTTATGTTGTGCACGAGGCCTGATATTTGTTTTGCCGTAGGAATGGCTGCAAGATATCAGAGTAACCCGGGAAAAGAACACTGAACTGTTGTTACAATTCTAAAGTATCTGAAAAGAACTCGAGATAAAATGTTAATTTATCAGTCACACAGTCTAATTCCCGAGGGATACACGGACTCAGATTTCCAATCAGACATAGATTCCAGAAGATCTGCCTCAGGTTATGTGTTCAGTTTGGGAAGTGTAGCCATGACATGGAGGAGTGTGAAGCATGAATGCATCACCTACTCAACCATGGAAGCCGAGTAAGTAGCTGCTTGTGAAGCAGTGAAGGAAGCGGTTTGGCTCAAGAACTTCTTAGTGGACTTGGATGTAATTTCGAATTTTCCCAGCAATATCTGCTGGAGGCGGTTGCAAATTCAAGGGAACCAAGAGCCCACAAAGCCAACAAACACATTGAAAGAAAATAACATCTTAGACGAGAAATCATTAAGAGAGGAGATGAAGCAGTGTCTAAGATCGCATCAGAGGATAACCTAGTTAATCTTTTCACAAAGTGTTCGCCTCTCAGAATACATTCGAGAGACATGTGAAAGGAATGATTGTCAAGTGCGTTGCCAAGCTGCTTTAAGTATAAGTGGGAGGAATATTAGGAACATGTGTAGGACATGTGACGTGCTGTAGTATACTTGTTAGTGTTAGTATCCTAGAGACAATCTATTGTAAGGGCATAATACTCGATGATATTCAGTTTGATTTAATATTATAGTTCATTTAATATTAATGTATGACAATACATTTGTTTGAATATTATGTTTGATTGTTTGCATTTATTCATACAAGTGTTCCCATGAGACGTTACTGTCATTGAGGTTGTGAGAACTCAGATGACTTAAGCATGATTCTCAAATGACCCCGATCAAGGATCATCAAGAATGAGATATTGATGATGCAATGGAGATTGGTGTGCGATCTGCATCATACTCTTAGAGAGTGTAGTAAGATCTCACTTACTACGAGATACTAGGTATCTCATGATGGATGCACAAATACCTTAGAGGGTATTGGTATACCCATCCGAGAAACCTTTTGATGTAGTTCCACTATGTGTCTACGGGTGTCTCGGTTAGTGGGAGCAATGCGATACTCCTTTGACTTGAGGTCAATACGCACGACATGTGTGGGATGATGAACTTTGACCATGACCGACACTTGCACCCGTCTATGGGTAGATATGACTTGGATTTGGTTCATCACGAAGTGCATGTGCGTGGTAGTTGAGCCAAGAATATAATTCATTCCTCAAAGTGGATTTAGAGAGAATACTCATCTTCTCATCATAATTGGATCAAAGTCATCGGCCGATGCACGTCAACTTAGACTTTGTGGCTAAGTGTGACATACATGATCAATTAGTGATTGGAGATAAATTGATTAAGTTATTTGAATAGACACTTCATCATGTTCAAGACTTAATCGAGTATTCGCGAATGAAAGGAGGAAATCGTAATTGATGCTTTAGTTACAGGTAGTTGCACTTTTCTCGCAACGTACCTCATATATTGAGAATGTCTGATTTATTGTCTAGGGTTCAATTAAAACCACTAGTTTGACTAATCGCTCGGTATATGAGGGCATATGGGTCACACAACAAGTAGTTTCCTTTTACGGATTATAGTTGGTTGATTAAATGTTAAATTGGATTTAATATTTAATTATGGAGAATTAATTAATAATAGATTAATTTGGAATTAATTATTATTAATATTTAATTAGATTGGATTTAATTAAATAAGAATTCCCAATAATTATATTTGGAATATAATTATAGGATTTAATGTATATGGAAATAAATCGTAGAGATTTTCATATAAGATATTTAAATCCGTAGAGATTTATATTTAAGGAATTAAATTAAAAGGAATTAATTTAATTCAAGATTAGGGACCTTATTTCCCTAATTGGGCTAGCTTGGGAAATAAGCTAAGCCTCCCTATATATACAAGCTATTGAGATTCACAAACAATATCACTTCATATTTTCTCCATAAGATCTAGAGTTAGAATTTTTCCTAGCAAATTCATCTCGGGATTCAACACTGGTAAATCTGTGCAAGTCCGTAATTGGGGATTAAGTGTATACCATAGTATAGAAAATTGTATACGAATTACGTAAGAATTTTGTTTACGTTTACTCGTATTTAATTATGCAATTAATTGTTCGTTGTTGGTGAACTGTTTATTTCCGCTGCGCATGTATTAAGTGTTTACGTGCCTCTAAATTCCAACAGTGGTATCAGAGCTTCAATCTCTTGATTTAATTGCTAATTGAATTGGATTTAAAATTATTATTTAAATCTTGGGGTGTGATTGATGAACGGCCATACCGATTGAATTAATTTGGTGCGTGTGTGCACTTATTTGTTAATTTTGTTTGGGAAATTATATGCGCATATATGTGTATTTTGCCCAATTCTCCTTTTGGGTCATCTGCTCGCGTCACCTATTCCTGAAAACCCTAATTTATTTGCCACAATCGAGCGCCACTCGACTGAGATTCACGACCCACGGCATCGCTCGAGCCGGTGATGACTCGCCAAGCGTCGTGACGGCCGCGAGGGATTGATTGCTTTAGTGCGGCGGCGGCCTTGATTCGCGGTGATGCAATTTGATGCAGAGCCGCGCGCTTCCAGCGGCGGCGATGGGTACCTCCTTCAAGACGGCGGGATTTGATCCCGATCGCAAAGGAGATGAACCGTCTTGTCGATTGTTGAAGCGGCGGCGCTCCGTCAGATTCGTCAAATTCGTCGCTCCTCCCGATTTGGGATTCGACCCGTTCTTCCTCTCGCGAAACGCCTACAACCGAGGAGGTGGCGTGATCTCCATCTCGACGGGGATTCTCGTAGTCTCTTTCGGCGGCGGTGCGATGCGTGGATTGGCGGTGTTGGTGTTCCTCTTCTCTTCAACGGAGCAGCGCACGTGTGCGCTCAACAACGACACGGGGCGACCCGGTCGGCACTCTTCGACGGAGGTTCGTCGAGCCTCAAGCGTTTTATGCTTGTTTCTGGTTCTTCGAAACCACTGCTGTTGATGGCGTTGCTACGCACGCGCCGCACTGACATGTTGCTTGCCTCGTCGATTTCGTTGTTCTTCTGTTCTTTTCAATTGCTACAGTCCAACTGTTATTTGATGGATTAATTAGATTAATTCTAAAATTATCTGTGATTGATAAGAATTTTGGTTGGTTTTTTGGAAAATTGGTTGTCCCGAATTATAGATTGGATGATGTCGGATTTGGGCGGTGATGTGGGAGGGCTGTTTTGCAAAGTTGATTTGAGGCAGACCCTCCCGTGCAATTTTAGAAATTGCACATGAGCCTCTAAACAACAAATAATTAAAATCTAATTTTTGGAAAATTAATCGAATTTTTGAAATTGGATATTGGTTGGAACAAATTAATTAATTGGATTAATTATTAAAGTTTAATAATTTTAAAACTGAATTTAAAATTAGATTTTAAAATTCGTTTTAAAAGGAATTATTAAATCTCACTAAAACGTACTAGTTTGACTAATGACGAACTTAATTTATTGGATTAATTAAGAGTCAAAATATTAAAAATGAATTTAATTATTAAAACTTGATTTTAAAATTGGATTTTAAAATTATGGTTTAAAGGATTAAACGAGTTATTAATTCCCACTTGGTTAACGTGTTTTATGTTCTGTTAACGCCTTTTACGTCCGTATTATAATTGTTTGGGTAGGCGGCGCCCAATACTTGTCGGATAGTGTTAATTGTTTGGGTAGACGTCGCCCATGTAAGTGTTAGTCCGTATGAAATCATGTTTGGGTAGGCGGCGCCCAATAATTGCTCAAATGTGATGTAGATTAGCATGTTGGATCTCTATTAAGTAATTAATACCCCGCCTTTAAAATGTTCCTCACTAAAATATGATTTTTCATTAAATTGAATGATGTCTTCCATCAAAATTAAAAGTAAACCAGAGATTTCATTCCAATGAGTATTTAAGGCCCAAGTCTTTTGCTCGGATCTACATCTAACGAGACTTTTATAGGGACACGAAGTGTCGTCGCTTGATGGTTGTAAATCAACTTGACTTTGTTTCACCAACCCAAGCAGGAAAACAAAAGTCAATGGGCATCCGATTGAACTAGGTTCAATCAACTAGGAATTGCAGTTTTTACAATTGGTTTGGAGACCTACCAGTTATGCTATTGCAGTAATCAGCCCAAGCAGTTATTGTAATAGTAGGAATGTGGATCCTAGTCCATTACAATTTATATCTGATATAAATTCGTACTCTTCCGATGAGGTCGTTGAGTATGTGAAAATAATGGAGACAAAATAAACACAAAATAAAGACCATGTTTATTTTGATTGCTGAACATTGATCATAGAAATTATGTGTTTTGATTCCCGTTTTATTTTATTTTTCTTGGTTAGTTGAAATGTATAACTGTTATTGAGATGTGTTTTGGAAACAAACAAAATTGGCTAGGCCAAATTTTATGGACTGGCACCGAAACATGTGTTTGGTGCTAAGGCAAGAAAAGATTGAGTACGTGTTGGACACGCCAATCCAGGTTACCCCTGAATCTGGTTCTCTGAGACAACCACGTTTGATGTAGCAGCTCAGAAGAAGCATCAAGAGGATGTTTTCCAGGCTCAGTATGTGATGTTGCTCGGCATGACTCCCGATATACATAGGCAACATGAAAAAATGGGTCCCTTCTAGATGCTCAAGTATCTGAAGGATCTCTTTGATTCTGAATCTCATTATGGATTTATGAAGTGATGAGAGATCTGTTCAGATGTCGGTTAGCTAAAGGAGGGAAGATTTCATCTCATGTTCTTATGATGATAGGCCTAATTGATAAACTTGGTAATTCAGGCTTTGAGCTAAAAGACCAATGTTTTCATTTATGCTATCCTCAAGTCGCTCCCTATTCATATTTCAGCTTCATTGTGAACAACAATATGAATAAGACGGATGCGACCATGCCTGAACTTCACAACGTGCTCAAGACTTTTGAGTTCACTATCACTAAGATGGTGTCTGAAAGAAGGAGCGGGTAAACAAGGATGTGTGCCTCTACTGTAAGTAGAAGAAGGGCATCAGAAGAAGGACTTAAGGTTTTGGTTGTTGAAAAGAAGACACTAGGTGCTTCTAGCACTAGAACATGCATGTTTGTTATTAAGATTAACATGTCCACTAATAGCGCTAACTGCTTGGTATTGGATACCGGATGTGGCTCTCACATTTGCACTAATGTGAAAGGGCTCATGTGTCATAGGGCAGTTTGGGCGGGTCAAGTCATCTTACACGTGGAAATGAAGCAAGAGTAGCTAACTGAACGTGTGGGGACTTATGTATTAGACTTACCCTTGGGTTTTAGATTAGAACTTAATGATTGTCATCTAGTTCTTTCTATTACTAACAACATATATTTGTTGCATTGTGGATATGATGTTCTTAATATACAAAGTAAAAGACTCAAACTTAGTAATCATGAAAACTCGACTTACTTATGGCATTGTAGAACTTGATCATGTAAACAAGAAAAGAATTGCAAGGTTAAGAAAGTTAGACTACTTAACCCCATTAGACTGTGAGTCTTATGGAGATTGTGAATCTTCTCTCATGGGCAAGATGATCGATAAACCCTTTATGAGAAAGAGGTGCATGCCAAAGAAGTTCTAGAGCTGATCCACAATGACGTATGTGGACCATTGCCCACTCTAGCTAGGGCTCACTTTGGCTACTTCATCACTTTTGCTGATGATTTCTCTAGATACGGATACATGTATCTTATGAAACACAAATCCGAATCTTTTGAGAAATTCAGAGAGTTTAAGGCTGAAGTAGAGAAGCAACTTGGTAAGAGTATCAAGACTCTTCGATCTGATCGAGGAGGTGAATACCTTAGCCATGAATTCACTGATTACTTAAAGTTACATGAAATCCAGTCACAATGGATTACTCCCGAAACACCTCAGATGAACCTGTGTGTCGAGAGAAGAAACCAAACCCTGTTAGACATGGTGAGGTCCATGATGAGCTTTTCCTGTCTTCCAGCATTCTTATGGGATACGCGTTACAAACCTCAATTTACATTCTGAATAGGATTTCATCTAAATCGGTTGAGCATACACCGTATGAACCATGGTGTGGCAAGAAGCCAACTTTTACACATATCTAACATGGGGTTGCCCTGTGATTGTGAAAAGGATGCTTACCGACAAGTTGGAACCCAAAGGTGAAAAGGGTTACTTTGTGGGATATCCTAAAGAAACTTAAAGGATATTACTTCTATCTACCTGAGAAATAATCAGTGATTGTTTCTAGGCAGACCAAGTTCCTCGAAGAAGACTATGTCTTTAAGGAACAAGGTCGTAAGCTGATAGAACTTGAAGAAATTCAAGAACCACAAATTAACAAAGAGACTGATATCCTGTCAAAGCAACATGACAAGGAATCAGTGAGAGCATTCAACAACTTTTACGGGGGGAGTCTTTCACTAGGTGATCGTCTTTCAGCCAGTGGGAACGTAATTGGAGTATGCTTTCCAGTGCAAGAACCTCCAAGTGGGCTGAATGAGAACAACATAGTTCAAACTCCCGCCCAAGAGGCATCTGAAAGTGTAGCTCTTGAGGACTCTTCAACCATTGATGAAATCGATGCACCACAAAATTTTCACGATCAGAATGTACATCTTGCACAACCATTGCTCCGTAAGTCTATTAGGAATTGTAATCCGCCCATTAGATACGGTTACCTCTTGGAGGAACTCGTTAATGTGGACATACCGGATAAAGACGATCCTAATACTTATTCTGAAGCAATATCAGATATTGATTCAGGGAAGTGCCATGAAGCCATGAAATTCGAGATGGACTCGATGTACACCAATCAAGTCTGGGATTTGGTTGAGTTGCCTAAAGGGATTAGACCCACATGTTGCGATTGGGTCTTCAAGCATAAGACTGATGAAAATGGCAAAAGTACAAACCTACAAAGCTAGGTTGGTGGCGAAGGGTTATAGTCAACGCGAAGGCATTGACAGTGATGAGACCTTCTCACTAGTTGCAAAGATCAAGTCCACTCGAATTTTACTTGCGATAGCAGTACACTGTGATTATGAGATTTGACAGATGGACGTCAAAACAAATTTCCTCAATGGAGACATTTATAAGGAAGTGTTTATGACTCAACCGGAAGGTTTCACATCTAAGTCAAATTCTAATCTAGTATGAAAGCTAAAGATATCCATTTATGGATTGAAGCAAACTTCTAGGAGTTGGAATATCCGATTTGATGAAGCTATCAAGTCTTTTGACTTCATCAGAAATTCGGAAGATCCTTGTGTTTATTGTAAACACAACGGGAAGAATGTTGTTTTCATAATCGTGTATGTCAATGACACATTGATTTTGGGAAACAATATCCCGTTAATGCAGTCCATTAAAGATTTGTTGTCAAAGACCTTCATGATGAAGAATCTTGGTGAAGTCTGCTACATCTTAGGAATCAAGATCCACTTGGATAGATCCAAGAAGATATTGAGACTGTCACAGTCCACCTATGTAGACAAGGTGTTGAAGCTTTTTGCGATGGAGAACTCTAAGAGAGGGTCTCTATCGGTAAATCATGGGATAAAGCTATCAAAGAAGGATTGTCCTTTCTGTTGAAAGCTGATATCAAGCACATGAAAGATGTCCCATATGCATATGCAATTGGTTCATTCATGTACGCCATGACTTGCACGAGGCCAAACGTGGCCTACGCTATCAACATCATTGGTAAATACCAACAGAATCCGGGTGAGTCTCACTGGATTGCTGTCAAGACCATTCTGAAGTATCTTAGACGAACTAAAGAATGTTTCCTTGTCTATAGTGGACAGTCAGAACTAGTAGTAGTGACTGGTTAAGCTGACACAAGTTTCCAATCCGACTGTAATGATTACAAATCACAGTCAGGTTACGTTTCACTCTCAATAATGAGGCAGTCGGTTGGAATAGTTCCAAGCAAAAGGACCGTATTCAACAACCGAAGTTGAGTACATTGCTGTATCAGAAGCCTCAAGGAGGCTGTCTGGATTTTATAAGTTCTTAAGAGAACTAGGGTTAGTTCCAAGTGCCAGTTCTCTAGTAGAGTTGTATTAGACAACGTTGGTGCGAATGCGCTAGCAAAGGAACCGAGATCAGCAAACATAAACAAGCATGTACCAAGACTTATCATTTGATCTGAGAGATCATAAGGATAGGAGAAATGTAATTAAAATGTATTCCCACATATTTAATTTGGCAGATCTTTTCACCAAAACACTTAGTATTCATGTACACACTAGACATTTGATGGTCTAGGGGTTAGACATGTAAGTGATTGACTCTAGTCCAAGTGGGAGATTGTTAGTGTTAGTGTCCTAGAGACAATCTATTGTAAGGACATAATACTCGATGATATTGAGTTTGATTTAATATTATTGTTCATTTAATATTAATGTATGTCAATACACTTGTTTGAATATTATGTTTGATTGTTTGCATTTATTCATACAAGTGTTCCCATGAGTCATTGTTGTCATTGAGGTTGTGAGAACTCAGATGACTTAAGCATGATTCTCAAATAGCCCCGATCAAGGATCATCAAGAATGAGATATTGATGATGCATTTGAGATTGGTGTGCGATCTGCATCATACTCTTAGAGAGTGTAGTAAGATCTCACTTACTATGAGATACTAGGTATCTCATGATGGATGCACAAATACCTTAGAGGGTATTGGTATACCCATCCGAGAAACCGTTTGATGTAGTTCCACTATATGTGTCTACGGGTGTCTCGGTTAGTGGGAGCGATGTGATACTCCTTTGACTTGAGGTCAATACGCACGACATGTGTGGGATGATGAACTTTGACCATGACCGACGCTTGCACCCGTCTATGGGTAGATATGGCTTGAATTGGGTTCATCACGAAGTGCATGTGCGTGGTAGTTGAGGCAAGAATATGATTCATTCCTCAAAGTGAATTTAGAGAGAATACTCATCTTCTCATCATAATTGGATCAAAGTCATCGGCCGATGCACGTCAACTTAGACTTTGTGGCTAAGTGTGACATACATGATCAATTAGTGATTGAAGATAAATTGATTAAGTTATTTGAATAGACACTTCATCATGTTCAAGACTTAATCGAGTATTCGCGAATGAAAGGAGAAAATCGTAATAGCCCATGTTTCAGTTACAGGTAGTTGCACTTTTCTCGCAATGTACCTCATATATTGAGAATGTCTGATTTATTGTCTAGAGTTCAATTAAGACCGTTAGTTTGACTAATCGCTCGGTATATGAGGGCCTATGGGTCACACAACAAGTAGTTCCCTTTTACGGATTATAGTTGGTTGATTAAATGTTAAATTGGATTTAATATTTAATTATGGAGAAGTAATTAATAATAGATTACTTTAGAATTAATTATTATTAATACTTAATTAGATTGGATTTAATTAAATAAGAATTCCCAATAATTATATTTGGAATATAATTATAGGATTTAATGTATATAGAAATAAATCGTAGAGATTTTTATATAAGGCATTTAAATCCGTAGAGATTTATATTTAGGGAATTAAATTAAAAGGAATTAATTTAATTCAAGATTAGAGATTTTATTTCCCTAATTGGGCTAGCTTGGGAAATAAGCTAAGCCTCCCTATATATACAAACTATTGAGATTCACAAACAGTATCACTTCATATTTTCTCCATAAGATCTAGAGTTAGAATTTTCCTAGCAAATTCATCTCGAGATTCAACACTGGCAAATCTGTGCAAGTCCGTAATTGGGGATTACGTGGATACTATAGTAGAGAAAACTGTATACGAATTACTCTAAGAATTCTGTTTACGTTTACTCGTATTTAATTATGCAATTAATTGTTTGTTGTTGGTGAACTGTTTATTTTCGCTGCGCATGTATTACGTGTTTACGTGCCTTTAAATTCCAACAATACTTAAAAGTGACTTTGAGTATATAAGTGAGAGACTGTTGGGGTTATACATGAAAGTATACTTTTACTTTGTATAACAGACTAATGTACTCTTATTTATTGAATATAAATCTTTTATCACCGTTGCTTTAAATATAAATGAATATTATTTATTTATTACAAAACGTTCAATATTAGTACATATTGCATTGTAGTTAATGTGGTGATGCCCGATTACAGAAGATCACATTAACAGTTCCTTATAAATAAGTACATCTTCACAACCTAGATGAAATTGAACACTGTTGGGAAATTTGTAGTTTTGATGGAAGTTTCAAAACAGGTTGTTATAGGATCGGTCAGACCTGTTAGCTGACTGATAAATTAGAAATCTGGATAGGATGAACAACTGAGATGTATAGACAACTGATGTAATAGGTAAGTCACATATTGAGGGGGAACTCAATATGTATAGGTTAAGTCTTGAAGAGAAGATCAGAAGATCAGAAGATCAGGTGAGATGTTGAAGACTCAGAAGACATGAAGATCAGATGACCACCAGATAACAAGACCAGATGACCTCATAAGACCTACATTAAAAAACGAAGAAGTGTTTGCTAGTTGTGCTAAAACAACCTGCATCAGAAGACTCAATCAGGTAGACTGATCAGTCTGGACTGATAAGGCCAGCTCAATTAGGTGACAACCGAAGGTTCACCAAGTCATACGAGTTCATCAGATGAGAAGAATTTCAACCTAAGTTGGTAAATCAAACACTGAATAAGTGTACTTGATAACCAATGAGAGCAAGACACGTATGTACGGAGCTGACATTGTAGGACGAAGTGCTTCAGAGTCAAACGACTAGAAAGGACAAGCTTGCATGCTTTCGGCCATGCCGCCTCTGCGCACGTTATATCAAGCCTACAAACCTACCTTAAATAGACCGAAATTCGAATTGCTCTCCAACGGATAGTTCGATTTCGTGCCTATATATATGAAAATAATCCACAAGCTCAAGCAAGCTAAATTTCGTGCCTTCATAGTAAGGTTATGGAAATAATCCACAAGCTCAAGCAAGCTAAATTTCTGCATGAAGAACACAAATTGAAGAATATTTCTAAGTGTTCATCTCATAGTTCTTTGCACATAAATCTTATCCTTTAGCTTTAGGCTACCCAAATACTAGGATAGATTTCCAGTTGGAACACCTCAAATCTTATACCTAAACCAAAGTGTTAGGTTAAGTTTTGTTTAACAAGATTTCAGACTAGGGTTTCTAGTTCTGATTTTTGGGATTGGTTGAGTGAGAACTCTTGAAAGATTTGTTGTACTGTATTGCACTAACACATTAATCTAAGTCCAGTTGGTTAGTTGGTACCCCTGCTGATAGGGAAGAGTGGACGTAGGACAAGTTATCTGAACCACTATAAAAATCTTGTGTGTTTTAATCTGCTTTACATGTTCAACTATTGCATGCATATTCTAAGTCTGGATCAGATTTGCACCAAGCAACTGATCAGATCAGTTTGGCACTTTGTCATCTAATCCGATACAGATAACTTAGAACCTGATTTAGTAAACTGGTTTTTCACATGGGTTAAACTTATCTTCCGCACATCAGTTAAGTTGATAGACACCGAACTGATCTGCTCTCAAGCGATCAGTAAGTTGGATATCAGTCCAAACTGATTCACACGCACTCTGATCAGGCAAACTTGCTATTCATACCTGATCCCACGAAAAAGTTTAGAAGTCTATTCACCCCTCCCCTCTAGACTTCTGCCTCACTAAAATCGTTCGGGACCTACAAGTGGTATCAGAGCAGTGGTTCTACGGACCACTGACTTTGAGTATTATCGGTTCTTGAGAAAGAACCATTGTGGTCACTTGAACAGATCTTTGAAAAACCTATTTTAAAACTCACCGGTTTTCAAAACTCACATTCAGCATGGATAACACTTCGGGTATTTATCATGATTTGCCTAAGTTCTGTGTCTATGAGTATGCCGACTGGAAGATCTTTATGGGGAACCATCTGGTTTCGATCAGTAACAGGATGACAGAAGTTCTTGAACGAGGACCGATTATAATATATCATACAAATCCATCTGATGAAAACATGGATCCTGATCACCTTATTGGTGCACGTATTAGAAAGAGTCCTTCACTAATGGATACAAAAGAAAGAAAGTTATCCAATCTGGATACAGTAGCCAAACATCTCATCATGAAGACGATAGACAAGACAACAAAGGAGAAAGTCAAGTACCTGAAGACTGCTAAGGAACTGTGGGATACTTTGGCTGAAACATGTCAAGGAAATGATCTGATCAAAGAAAGCAGTGTTGAAATATAGAGGCACGTAAACGCGTAATACATGCGCAGCGGAAATAAACAGTTCACCAACAATGAACATATAATTGCATAAACGATTACAATAATCATAATGAGAAATCTTACAGTAACTCGAGAGCAGATTTCTCTACTATGGTATCCACGTAATCCCCAATCACGGATTTGCACGGATTTGCCGGCGTTGAATCCCGAGACGAATTTGCAAGGAAAATCCAAACTCTAGATTTTACGGAGAAAATATGAAGTGATCCTGTTTGTGAATCCCAATAGCTTGTATATACAGGGAGACTTAGCTTATTTCCCAAGCTAGCCAAATTAGGGAAATAAAATCCCTAATCTTGAATTAAATTAATTCCTTTTAATGTAATTCCCTAAATATAAATCTCTACGGATTTAAATGCCTTATATGAAAATCTTTACGATTTATTTCCATATACATTAAATCCTACAATTATATTCCAAATATAATTATTGGGAATTCTTATTTAATTAAATCCAATTTAATTAAATACTAATAATAATTAATTCCAAATTAATCTATTATTAATTACTTCTCCATAAATTAAATATTAAATCCAATTTAACATTTAATCAACCAACTATAATCCGTAAAAGGGAACTACTTATTGTGTGACCCATAGACCCTCATATATCGAGCGATTAGTCAAACTAACGGTCTTAATGATCTCCTCTCTTAATGATTTCTCGTATAAGATGGTATTTTCTTTCAATGTGTTTGCTAGCTTTGTGGGCTCTTGGTTCCCTTAAATTTGCATCTGCTCCAGCATTATCACAGTAAACCGTGATAGTGTTGTTCAAATTCAGAACTACGTCGAAGTCCACTAAGAAGTTCTTGAGCCACATCGCTTCTTTCACTGCTTCACAAGCATCTACATATTCGACTTCCATGGTAGAATCTGCGATGCATTTCTGCTTAATGCTTCTCCATGTTATGGCTGTACCTCCCAGACAAAACACACTACCCGAGGTAGATTTTTTGGAATCTATGTCCGATTGGAAATCTGAGTCCGTGTATCCAATGGGGATAAGATTGTCGGACTGATAAACCAACATTCTATCTTGAGTTCCTTTTAGATACTTCAGAATGTTTTTAACAGCAGTCCAATGCTCTTTTCGCGGATTACTTTGATATCTTGCTACTATTCATATGGCAAAGCAAATATCCGATCTCGTGCTCAACATTGCATACATGAGGCTTCCAACTGCCGACACATATGAAATTCCCCTTATGTCATCTATCTCGTTTTGTGTCTTTGGACACATTTCTTTTGACAGATGGATTCCATGTCTGAAGGGTAAGAAATCCTTCTTGGAATCCTGCATGTTGAATCGCTTCAAAACAATATCTATGTATGAAGTTTGGGATAAGCCAATCATCCTTTTCCTCCGATCTTGAGTGATCTTGATTCCTAGGATATGACCGGCTTCTCCTAAGTCCTTCATATCAAACTGATTTGACAGCCATACCTTTAAGTCTGATAACACCTTTACTGTTGGTCCCAGTGCTAACGAGTCTCACACGTGTATGGGGGGGGAATACACGTGTGCAGTGATTTTAAAAACTTTTCTTTCACTGAGGTTAGATGGGTCAGGTTATCCTGATGATTTTACCTTGAGAAGCACAGATTGCCCTGAGTCAAGTCTACTGAGACAATGATCCTGAGCTGCTTTTAGAAGCTTCAGATTAACCCAACTGAGCCTGAGTTTATCAGAGATCCTGAGGCTCTTGGATCAGATAATTTTTTTACTGAACCCTCAGTAGAGTTAGTTTAGTTTGGTAACTATCTGTTCTAGCTACTCAAGTGTGCGGAATGGTTGGCCCTAAGTTTATACTCGTTTTAGCTTTTGTTTGAAAATCTCCCTTCAATAAAAACAAAGGATTAAGGCCGTGATCAATTTGATGCAAGTTCGGTGGATTGGTTCCAACCCAATATCGATGAACTATGCTTTCAAAAAAAACATGCAATGAGATAATAATGCAAAGATGAAAAAAAACAACACAAAGAATTATAGTGGTTCGTAGACTCAAGCTCCTCGTCCACTCTCTCTCGATCTTCGAGAAATTCCTTAACCACTTCCTAAAAGCTTTCTCGCTAACTCACCAGTAGCTTACTCACTTTTCTACCTTGAGTTTTCTCGCCTCACTCACCGCAGCCTTACTAACTCAAACACACACAAGTGTTCGACTACCACAAGTAGCTTACTAACTTCTTCTCTAGAGTTTTCTGGCTAACTCACTGTAGCTTACTAACTCTTTACAACTCTAACTCACCAACAAAACACACACAAACTACCTTAACAAAGGGTTTGAGTTTTGGGTTGGTTTCCAACTAGGGTGAGATATCCTTTACAATAAGAACTAATGCAAAGACTAGGATATCTCTTCTAAGCTTTGGATACATCTATCACTCTAGGCTTAGAATAGTGAGCTCTCTCCAATGTGAAACACTTGGGAAATTCTAGGGTTTTTCGAGTGCTTCAATTTGCAATAATACGAATGAGCTCTTGAGTTGCTTTAAAATTTCCCGTAACCTCTCAATGTAAAGGGTCACTGGTATTTATAGGCAACTTCACCAAGGTCACTCTTGAAAAACTATCCGTTGGAGGAGATAGTATCAAGGGTTTCCTCTTCTAGTGTTTGATGAACGACTATATTTAGGGTTTGAATACTCCCTTGCATGTTTTAAGAAATATGCAGTCATGTAGCCAATCACCAATTTTTGCAGTCTGGAACTTAGTACTACTGACATGATTCAGTGGTCCCGCACTTTTCGATTAATCGAGAAAGTACATTGTTGTCTTCCACTGATTGGTTCTTGTCTTCAGTGAATGTAGACAAACAAAACGGCTCTTTTTGGTCAATCTTTCTGAATGAGACAACATTAAACAACACTTAGACTTAGTTCCTTTTGTCTGCATATGAATGTTTTGGGCAATATCTATTTTTCTGAATATTTGAGTTTTTCTCAGTTTTTGTAGTCTTCAGATAGATTATATTCAGTGCCTCTGAACATTCAGTTATCTTTGAGTATTCAATATCTTCTTGAAGTCTTCGATTATTACTTTGGTCTTCAGATATCTTCTCGAGTCTTGATGTCTTCAATGACATCTTGAGTCTTGATGTCTTCAAAGAACTTCTTGAGTCTTGATGACATATTGAGTCTTCAGTGTCTTCAACAACTTACTTAGTGTTCAGTGTCTTGATGACATCTTTGAGTCTTGATGTCTTCGTTATTTACCGAGTCTTGATTTACTTCTTGAGTCTTGATGTCTTGATTTATCGAGTCTTGATGTCTTCGCCACTTACTTGAGTCTTGATGTCTTCAACAACTTCTTCGAGTCTTGATGTCTTGAAATCTAACTTTGATCTATATCTGCTGACTATACATGGTGCAGTTAACTTCCTGAACAATCTATACTGAAACCTGACTCAGTCTATCAAGATTATCCTGAACATGTCATACTCAAGGTTTTTGGTATCTAATCAAAACTTCTTTATTAAATTCATCTTCCAACAATTTCCCCCTTTTTGATGATGCCAAAACCATCTTGTTACATTTAAGAAAACCTAACCTATCCTCAGGTTTCAGTTTATCTATTACAACGAAAATGATATTTCTTCAATCAAGTTCTTTAACAAACTGGCATGTCAAGACATGTAAAAAGATAATGAGATATTATCTTTGAGCATAAAGATAAAATTTTCATTGATGTAGGATCAGAATTACAGATTACAATGAGAATAAAAAAAAAACAGAAGTACAAAGTCTTCAGTCTTCTTCCACTTCATCCTCTGGCACTTCCAGGTTGAACATCCCGTAGTATCTCTTCTTCAGTTCATCTCTTGCCTTGATGATTTCAGGGTTGTTTCCTGTTAGGCCTAGCTGGATGGCATACTGGGCTATTTCCTGAGAAATGACTGCCTCATTTACATAGCCATTCTCAAACATAGGAGCTGAATACATGTATGGACCCGGAGCTACTATCTGAGTGTTTCCTTCATCTGCCAAGTTGATCCAACTTTGCAGGTACTTAGGATAGAATCCCAGTAAGTAATCAATAAAGGCTTCATTCTTATCCGAGTTGCTCCCCCTCCATTCTCTCAGAATCTCATAATAGAACCAGAAGGTTCTTTTGATCTCTTCCCATGCATCATTGAACTGTATAGGCATCCACTTGTCAATGTGCGCCAACTTCCGAGTCTTTTCTGTATCTCTCCTTTTGCTTAGAAACTTTTTGAATCCACCTCTTCTTTTCTGTTCTTCTTCTTTCTTCTTTCTGATCAGAGGAGCACCAAATCTAGAAGCAGCAGTTCTTTTCTCCTTTTCAATCTGCAGGGCCTTCAGAGTCTTCTTGGTATCAAAAGTCTATGGTTGAGCTTCAGTTTCCTTTTCTGGTCCTTCATCTGATTCTTCAAAATCCATAATCAGCTTCCTCTGAGTAGGTTTAACTACCTTTGCTCTTTTCTTCTTTTCGGTTTCAACAAAAGGCAACCGCTTTTTTTTTTTTCGTCCAGAGCTTGTTCTTCTTTCTTCCTTGCTTGTTCCAACCATCCTTCTATCACTCAATTTCTCAGAAATTACTTCCTGAACGGTTTGCTCAGATGTTTGAGTGAAGATAGGTTTCTCCGCTTCTTTGAACTTTAGTTTCTCAGTGGCTTCAATTTCTCTTAAGGCATCAACAATTTTCTATCCTTCAGCTTCTTTTTGAGCCTTTCTCTCCAAGGTTTGTGCCAACAACTCACTTAATTTGCCACCGTGCCTTTCCCTTTTTTTTTGCACCATACCATGGGAGTAGTTGAGTCGGTCACGGATCCATATAGTATTGCTCCTTACTCATCTCACGACTTCTCCCCTTACCGATTATGCTCATCTTCTAGCCTTTATCATGTAATTCTTGGCCATTGAGAACTCATCCGAAAAAGAGGAGCAAACCTGCTTTTGAGAAGACATCATGCATCATCTTCATCATCTTGGTCATGAAAGCGAGAGCCCATTTCCTCAACAACTGCTTTTGATCATCGATCATTCTTCTCAATCACCTTTGGCTTCAAGATAGGCAATTCTTTCTTGATACATCCGCCTCATGTTGGCATTAAGCTCTCCGTATGTACTCCATCAATCTTTCCATCTAATGTAGCTAATTTACTTGATAGAGTTGTTTGAAGCGTGTCGGATGATGAACTCGGTTCTCCATTTTCGATTTTGAGCAAAATAACTAACTCCATCTCGAGTCATCTTGTTCTGTGAGAATTGTTTGCGGATGCTTGATGAAGAGCTTAGATTCTCAAGCTTTTGAGATTGACCGCCAAAGATCTCTTCCATCCTTGGCTCTATCTTCTTTAACTCATCCAGATTGGTGTGAAATCAACCACCGGAGTTTGTACAACATTTTCCAACCGAAATTGGGTGCTCCAACCGAGCCTCGATCATATCATAAACATCGATTTAAAGCTAGGTACTTGAAAGAATTTCGGCATAATGTAACATGCTAAAAAGGTACCAAGAATGCTAACTTCGACCGAGGTTATTGTCCGTATCGATTGGTTCAAAGATCGATATCTATCCCCATCTGACTCTCAGTTTTCTTCTCTCTCTCAGTATCTATCCGAGGTTCCTTCTCCTTCTCAGATTTATTTTATGCATCATCTCCCTTATCCTTATCTTTATTTTGATCATGGGAGCTGGAAGCATCAACTCCTTCAGTAGCTTTCTTTTCAGCTAGCTTTTTTTTCACTAATTCATCAAAATCAGCAGCTTTCATTCTCATCTTGGTTTTTCTCAAAACCCGAGAATTCATCGAAGCGGTGCCTCGGATTCCACCACTCTTCTCCTCTGTATGAAGCAATGTTCAGCATCTCCGGGAGTGTTTGATTCAGAATATACACTGTGGTTTTGAGCCTGAAGAACATATCCTGAAGGTCAGGATAGGCATTCATCTCAGGGTATCTGTCTAAGATGAACCGTTCCCTCTTCGGCTTCTCCATTCTTCAATCTTGGGCTTTCAGAAGCAGTAGATTCAGAGTGTATGAGTTCTAGAGCTGATGGATCTAGAAATGGCTCATTCAGAAGCGCATCCAAGTTCAGCAACTCCTGAGGTTCAGACTGATCTGAAGTCTGAATAGTTCTTTCTTCAGTAGGGATCTGAGGTCCCTTGAATATTTCCTGAGAGATTTTATCTGAGCTCAGAGAGGTTTCGAGTACCTCAGAAAAAACACATTCTCGGTTTCTTGCTCGCATTTGTTACTACCTAAGCAAGAACACAAGTGGATTTTCAACCTTCACGGCCTTCAACTTGAGTTTCTTGATTGTCACACCGGCCTCCTTCTCAAAGAATAGATTGAATCGTTCTGCGGCTTACGAGGAGCCGTGCTTTCTTCTTCAGTTTCTCTCATTTCCTCTTTTTAATTTGCATCGCATCGCTTTCCCCTAGCTTGCAGCTTCTTCATCGATTTCTTCTTGGCCTCTCCTCCCCGAGACTCGAGTTTTTCTTTTCTTTCCTCTCAAAGTCTTCTTTGTTGGTTTGAACATGATTTTTTACTTTGGAAAGGAAGTGGAATTGACAAAGATGTCCTCCTCTTCTCTGCACGTTTCCAAGATAAATGCAATCTTGGTTGCATGTAGAATCTTTCCTTTGATAACTACAGAGCCATTCACCTTCTGAATTTGTTTTGCTTGATCACTCACCACCTTGATCAAATAGTGCAACCAATTGAATGCCGTGGAAGGTGAATCTTCAATCGCCGCCATTAGCCTTAACTTAGGCGTGCTTATCTGTTCGACACTACCAGATCTACTCATGATGCATTTGCTTACAATATCCAACAATACTCGATATTTAGGCTTCAAATGCCTCTTATTCAGAGTAGCTTCAAACTTCACTGGATGCTCAGTAATTGTATCCAAATATTCTTGTTCCCTACCCATCATGTATATCGTAGGGTCTTCACCTCTATCACTTAACTCATATATGACATTTAGATTCTTAGGAATAATATATAATTCCCTAACAAAATCCGCATATTTCGAACCATGCTCCAAATGCGAGACTGTAATATGAGATTCTATGCAATTCTCATTATCTAACTGCATATTAGAGATAAACTCAATTACCTCTTTCGCATATTCGGCCTCTGGTTGATTTGCGACCAGGCATGTAAGCTTTGCCAAACGAATCATATGCAACGCCTCCTCCTCGTGAGTTGCATTGGACGGGCTTTCTAGAGAAACGACATATTCGTACCAAGGTTTATTGAAAATGGCGAGTTTGTCGTATATAGAAAGTGTCATTTTTGGAGAATTTCTGGTGAAGGGTTTTGAGATAGGTGAAAATTTCTGGGCAATCGAGGATTTCGAAGTAGAGTGTTTGTGAAGATGAAGGCTTTTTGGAATAAGGCTTTGAAAGAAAATTTTACAATGGATATGGGATTTTGATTTATGGAAAATCGCATAGATGAAGAAATCGACAGTTGAGATTAAAAACTGACTAAAATGGGTATATGAAAGGACGATTTCGCAAATACTAAGCCGCCAATTTATCCCTATTGGTGATTAATGAACAGTGTATTTAATTACTGTTCCTGCAGACCATTGACTTTCCTCGTGGATTTCAAAGGTCCCGCCCAATTATTTCTTCAGGTGTTTTGTCATTTATTGTCAATGATTACTGAGATTCAGTTAACAATAAATGTGTTGCATGAGTCAATACTTCTTTTAGACTATCCATCGGTCTTCTTGAGTTTTGACCTTGATAAAATGTCAGTATAATACTGAGTACTGATCTTCAGGATAACTGAGTTTCCCAAGACTCAGTGTTCAGTACTCTCAATTTTATCCTGAGTTTTTCAGTAAAAACCTGAGAAAACTTCATGCATCTGAAAACCTTCAATTTTTCAGATTTGCTTTATTCACCTGGATCCAACATACCTAATTCAACCGATAGTTCACGAAATCTTGATTCACCAAAAGGTTTAGTCAAGATATCAGCTCTCTGTTTATCAGTATGAATTTTCTCCATTATGATGTCTTTCTTCTCAACATGATCTCTGATGAAGTGATGTCTGATATCAACATGCTTACATCTGGTGTGCAATAGAGGATTTTGTGTAATAGCAATTGCACTATTATTATCACAAAATATAGGTACTTCATTGGCTATAATCTTATAATCCCTCAATTGTTGTCTGAGCCAAAGAATGCACAACAACACTTCCTGCAAACCATGTATTCAAACTTCAAGAGTCTTGGTTGCTCTTGAGGTTTGTTTCTTTGAAAACCATGATATCGGTTTACTTCCAAGAAATTGACAAGTTCTGTGGTAGACTTCTGTCAATTCTACATCCTCCATAATCGAAGATCTGAATAACCATTAATTCAAGGATATCATCACCGGATACCATAATCCTCTATTCACAATTGCCTTTATGATATTTCAGAATCTTTTTGGCAGCCTCATGTGACTAGCCTTAGGATTAGCTTGGTATCTTGCACATATCCCAACAACAAATGTTATATCAGGCCTACTTGCTGTGAGATATAGCAGTGATCCAATGATCCCTCTATAATTAGTGTGATTTATTGATTTGCCTTCGGATCGGGATCCATCTTGTAGTTAGTATTCATAGGAATTCTAAGCGTATTGCAATCTGTACACCATACTTTGCAATCGGATCTACGGTGTATTTTGCTTGATTGATGAAGATTCCTTCCTTAGTTTGTTTCACCTGAAGTCCAAGAAAGAAATTCATCTCCCCCATCATTGACATCTCAAACTTTCCTTTCATCAGGGTAGAAAACTTTTCACACAACTGATGATTTGGAGATCCAAATATGATGTCATCTACATAAATCTGAACAAGTAAGATGTCTTTCCCATCTTCTATCCTGAACAGAGTCCTATCAACGATTCCTTTGATAAAACCATGGTCAAGAAGAAACCGAGAAAGGTATCATACCATGCTCGGGTGCTTGCTTAACACCATACAAGGCTTTCTGAGCACAGTAAACTTGGTCATTCTCATTCAAAACCAGGAGGTTGTTCCACATAAACCTCTTCCTTAAGCACACCATTCAGAAATGCACTTTTCACATCCATCTGATAAACTGTGAATTTCATGTGGGCAACATATGCAAGAAACAATCTGATGGCTTCTTGTCTTGCAACAGGTGCAAAGGTTTCATCATAATCCAAGTCTTCTTCTTGGGAATAACCTTGTGCAACTAGTTTTGCCTTGTTTCTCACAATGTTGTTGTTTTCATCTCTCTTATTCTTGAATACCCACTTAGTTCCAATCACATTGTGCCTCTTAGGTCTATCCACTAGCTCCCAAACTTCATTCCTTGAGAACTGATTCAACTCTTCTTGCATAGTAGTAATCCAAAATGAATCTTGTAGAGCTTCTTCAATCTCAGTAGGTTCTTTTTCAGATAGGAAGCAGCAGAACAAAGCACTTTCTCCATGGAACCTTCTTGTTTTGATACCATCTGATAGATCACCCACAATCTGACTTGTAGGATGACTATCCAACCATTTTCTCCTGGATGTTCCCCCTTCAGTAGTATCCTCAACATCAGAAATGTTAGGTTCAGGTAGTTCATTAAATTCAGGGAACAAGAGAAAAGGAGAAAGAGAATCATCTTCCTCAGGGGAAATTCCATTCAGAACATTGTCAGAGACATTTGCTCCCCATTGGTTGATAGATTCAGAGTTTTCCTCACCGTGACCACATCTTCATCGGCATTACATACCCGAGTCCGAATCGGTGTATGTTTAGATTGGTCACTTCTCACCATCCTCGTTTTTGTTGGCTTTCCTTCAAGAAAGTGGAGAATTTCCATCCCGAGTCTCACCATCCTGAGTTTTTCCATCTGAACTTCTTTGTGCGAGTCCGATTCACCCATTCATAGAAAGTGATTTGACTTCTTCTTTTCGTGTTCGCAGGATGTTTTATCATTCTTTTTTTTCTTCGTTCGGTCAAAAATCCATTCCGAAGTCTGGTGATTCTCTTGATCGGTCCTTCTCCCGAAGTCATGTTCTGTTTTTCCGAACACAAGTAGATTCATCAAAAAAACATGAGGTGTTTCTTCCACAATAAGAGTCCCCTACAACTTGTAAACTCTCAAGGCTTTACTTGACTTGAAAAAATCCTAAGAATATCCCTTCATCGATGATACTTTGCTATCAAAAGTTTTCAAATCGATCTTTACCATTATTGTGTATGAAACACTTGCAACCAAACACACGAAAAGAAAGAAACAAGAGGCTTCCTTTCATTCCACAAAATCATATGGAGTTTTTTTTACTTGGTTCTTGGTCAAGATGGATCTGTTTCCGAGAGTAGCATGCAAAGTGTTGATAACCGAAATCCTTCAAAAAATCTCTTAGGAATATCGGGGTCAAACAATCATTGTCCTTGCGAGAACTTTTTCGTGGTCCTATTTCTTCTTTCAAAGAACACCATTACTTGTGGGGTCCTTTTGGCAAATTTGATGTTTCATGAGCTATTTCATTTCTTTGCACAATAATCGATATGATATGATTGATAAACTCAGTTCCTTTATCTGATCTGATTTTGACCACACTCAGATTCTTTTCAGTACTGAGCCTTTTTAGTAGTTCAGGTAGTTTTGTCTGAGTCTCTTTCTTATTGAGTAAGAATATGACCCATGTGTATCTAGAGTAGTCATCAACTACCACAAGTGTGTATTTTCTGCCATTAGTTCTCACAGGTGTTACTGGACCAAAGAGATCCATATGTAACAGTTGTAGTATTCTATCAGTAGAAACATCTACTTTGCTTTTGAAAGATGGTCTGATTTGTTTTCCTTTTTGACAAGCATCACATACATGATCTTTACTGAACACTTCATTGAGTAACCCCCTTACAAGTGCTAATCTTGTAAGTTTGTTCAGGGTTTTGAAGTTTAAGTGATTCATTCTTTTGTGCCACAACCAAACCGGGTATCGATTGGAACTTTTTGCAACCAAACATGTATCTTTAGGAGTTGAACTCCAATCAAAAGAGATACACATTTTATTTTCTAGTACCGGTCGATGGAAAATTTTTTTAAATGTAAGTATTGTCTTTTTACATAACATAAGTTTTTGAGAACTCAACACCTTATCCTCCTTGGTCCTTTGTCACGAAATTGGTGATAGAAAGCAAGTTATACTTTAGACCGCATACATATGAAACACCATGGATATGAACAGAGTCAACTTCAAGAGTTGCATATCCTTCAGTTAGTCCTTTGGAATTGTCTCCAAATGTGATCTGAGGGCCTTTTTGCTCAACATAGTCAGTGATTAGTTGCTTATATCCTATCATATGTCTTGAACATCCACTGTCCAGATACCATACAGCAAGAGCCAATTCATTTCCACTCATCGAGTCTTTATGTTGTTTTCATTCATTTCAATGCCCTTTTCCTTCACCAAAAAAGATCGGTTCTTAGGTACCCATTTGGTGCGGGTCCTACCGAAGACATGTTAAACATTTAAGAATATATAGACCTTTTGGAACCCAAATCGCCTAACAACTCTAATTACTTTAGAGTGGTTGATTTGTCTCCCACAAACATCTACATACACATTCACCACCCTAGGAGCCTTGGCAGTATCCTGTACATGAGTGTCAGTCTTAGCATGAACATAGCCTTAGAGTTCTTCTTGGGTTCAGGCCTTTTGTTCAAGTGCCTTAGCTTTTGTCCAGCTGGTCTCTGTCTCTGCTGACTTGGGTTCAGAAACCTTTACCCTTAGATAAGTGGGGTTTAGGTTGCTGTCTTTCAAATTTAACTCTTCAATGTCCCGAGGACTTGGTCTTTTCAGTTGAGAATATCTCTATCTATTTTTCTCGGTGTTTCTCTTACGAAAATTCCTCGATGGTTCAAATTGAGATCTCTTTTAGGTTGGTATTCTTAGCTGAGGCTTTTTTCAAGCATTGGCCTGAAAATTTCCTACCGAGTGTTCAGTTTTTCTAGCATTTTCCCGAGGTCCAGGTTTCTTCCTTGAACCTTGATTTTTTTAAACCATAGGTCCTTTACCCTTGTCTAAAACTCGGCGGTTCTTGAAGAAGAAGATTTGATGCCACCGGTTTAACAAAGATAAGATTGGTGCTACTAGAAGCGAAGATTCAAGACCTTGTGAGGTTCCCCAGAATGTATCCCAATCCAAATTTTTTATAGTTGGTATTTTGATAACTCAATTTCATCTATCACTTTAGATGCGAATTCAATAGAGCTAACTTTCTCTCGCAAGACTATCCTCACATTTCTTTTAGAGTTTTATGCTTCTCAAAGAGGTCATTGAACTTCGATTCGATAAAATTTGAATCTCTTTAGTGGATTTCTCTAATTTTCCATTCGGATCTCTATCACCTTCTTTTTTTTTTAGAGAGTTGTACTTTCGAAACATCCATTCATCGATGGTTCCCATCAATTGAGAAGTGATCTCAACATTTTTAGAGTCTTTCCACTTCAGATTCTCAGCAGTTAGTTCCTTGTTCTGCTCTTGAGTTTCAGTGAGTAGTTCTTGTAACACAGAATAGTCCTTCATAAGATTCTCAAACGAATCCATCAGTCAAAAATCTTTTTTACAAAACCCTGAACTTGAGAACTCATGTGCTTGTGTAGGAGCAACAACAAGAGATAGAAGAATTTACCTCCTCCATGCCCATAAGACGTATATCATCATCAGCATCCTTTAATACGAGAAAATTTCATCCATTTAACGAGGAACTGGAACCTTCTTGAGAATGTTCTTCCTCTTCTCGCAATCATAGCTTTCTTCTTTGGAGATCTTCCAACGGGTTCTTTTATTCTCTCTCTCTTATCTCGACAAACAAATATTGGCTTGTCTCTCCTTTCTTTCTTTTAGCACTCAAATAAGATCTAATCATATTGAAAGTGACCTTTCTTCCATTAACCCCAAGACAACAGTAGCATCTGTTGGTATCATCATCATCCCGATCACTTTCCTCCTTGGTCTTGGAGTCCTTCTTCTTGGATGAGGATCCTTCAGCTTTCTGGTCCTTCCTTTTCTCAGTGTATCTGTCCTCAGCTTCTGAGTCTCTCTTGTACCTGTGATTCCTGTAAAATTTCTTATATTTCCCATATCTGCTATTGAGTCTTTCAAACCTCCTTACCATCAGTACTAGCTTATCCTCCTGCTCATCCTGATTTTTGGCAAGTGAGTTCTCGGACTCTCTAGACTTCTTTTCCAAAATCACAACAAAGATTTCTCTTTGGCTTTGAAAGCCACATTCTTTTTCTAGATGAAGAATCTTCTTTCTTTGTCCCATTTCTTAGTTTTCTTGTAAATCACAAACTCATAAGTTTTCAGTTCAGAGAAAACTTGGTGATATGGCATGGAATCAATATTTTTGGTGTTTTCAATCACAACAACATGTATATCCCATTTCTTAGATAATCCTCTAAGAATTTTTTTTCAGTGCCACTTCTCTCTGTGGGTATCTTTTCCCAAGAGCACTCAGATCATTCATGATGCTAGTGAATCTGACCTCAAGTTTGTCAATGGATTCACTATCTTCCATTTCAAAGCTATCAAATTTCCAATAGCAACATAAAGTTTATTTTCCTTAATATGATCTGTGCCTTGACACATAACAACATATGTGTCCCATATTTCTTTTGCAGTTTCACAGTGAGAAATCATCCCCATAACACCATCATCAATAGTGTTATACAAAGTATCTTTAGCAATGTAGTCCAGATTGTCTAACTTTATCTCATCAGGAGTAAGTTGATCATCAGGCTTTGGAAATTCATCTCTGGGATCATTCCTCTCAGTATCAGTGATTCTGGGATTCACACCAGTAAATTTGAATGGTCCTTAAGAAACCACGCTCCACATTTTTTCATGTTTTAAATACAGATGAGCCTGCATTCTCAATCTCCATAGGTCATAGCTCTCAACAGAGAACATAGGAAGTTTCTTAGAAGACATGATGACTGAGCCTTGTAAGATATCGCCGAAATGATCTATTCAAGAGACCACCAAAGTTTTTCAACAAAATAGACTATGGCTACCAAAGCAAGTGGTCAAAATGAACCACCGCTCGATACCATTTGTTGGTCCCTTCTAACGAAGTCTCACACGTGTATGGGGGAATACACGTGTTCGATTTTTAAAAAAACTTTTCTTTCACCGAGGTCGATGGGTCCTAACTTAGTTATCCCGATGATTTTGCCTTGAGAAGCACAAAGAAACTATGGAAATTAACATTGCTTCGAGTCAAAGTCTCATCGAGACAATGATCCATCGAAATGATGATGAACGCTTTTTCGAAGCTTCAGATTAGCCCCACATTCAACCGAGCTGAGTTTATCGAGATCTGGCGGCGCTTTATCAAGAATCGATCGATAATTTTCTTCAACCTCTCGGTAAAGAGAGTTAGTTCAAGAAATGTTTGGTAACTATCTGTTCTAAAGAACGACTCAAGTGTCTTGGAATGGTTGGCCCTAAGTTTATACTGCTTTTAGCTTTCTGTGAAAATCTTCCCTTCAATAAAATGATGATTAAGATCGGTGATCAATTTGATGCAAGTTTAGTGGATTGGTTCCAATCAATATCGCGAACTATGCTTTTCAAAGGAAAAACATGCAACAAATAATAATACAAGATGACCTAAATGAAAGTAAAACAACACAAAGAATTATAGTGGTTCGAGAGACTCAAGCTCCCTACGCCCACTCTCTCGATCTTCGAGAGAAAATCCTTAACCACTTCCTAAAAATAACGCTTTACGGCTAACTCAAAAGTGCTAAGGCTCACTACAAAGCTTACTCACTTTTCTACCTTGAGTTTTAAGGTGGACTCACTCAACGCAACTTACTAACTAAAACACACACAAGTGTTCAGACTACCACAAGTAGCTTACTAACTTCTTCTTCTCTAGAGTTTTCTGGCTAACTCACTGTAGCTTACTAACTCTTTACAACTCTAACTCACCAACAAAACACACACAAACTACCTTAACAAAGGGTTTGGGTTTTGGGTTGGTTTCCAACTAGGGTGAGATATCCTTTACAATAAGAACTAATGCAAAGGTTAGGATATCTCTTCTAAGCTTTGGATATATCTATCACTCTAGGCTTAGAATAGTGAGCTCTCTCCAATGTGAAACACTTGGAAAATTCTAGGGTTTTTCGAGTGCTTCAATTTGCAATAATAAGAATGAGCTCTTGAGTTGCTTTGAAATTTCCCGTAACCTCTCAATGTAAAGGGTCATTGGTATTTATAGGCAACTTTACCAAGGTCACTCTTGAAAAACTATCCGTTGGAGGAGATAATATCAAGGGTTTCCTCTTCTGGTGTTTGATGAATGACTATATTTAGGGTTTGAATACTCCCTTGCATGTTTTAGGAAATATTCAGTGATGTAGCCAATCACCAATTTTTGCAGTCTAGAACTTAGTACTACTGACATGATTCAGGGTCCTGTCGCTTTCAATGTCGATTAAAAATACGATGTTGTCTTCCTGGATTGGTTCTTGTCTTGATGAATGTAGACAAACAAAACGGCTCTTTTTGGTCAATCTCTCTGAATGAGACAACCTTAAACAACACTTAGACTTAGTTCCTTTTGTCTGCATATGAATGTTTTGGGCAATATCTATTTTTCTGAATATTTACGTTTTTCTCAGTTTTTGTAGTCTTCAGATAGATTATATTCCATTGCCTCACGAACATTGAGTTATCTTGATATTAATATCTTCTTGAGTCTTGATTACTCTTTGATATCTTAGGAGTCTTGATGTCTTGATGACATCTTTGTCTTTAGTGTCTTGACAACTTCAAAGAGTCTTGATGTCTTGATGACATCTTGAGTCTTGATGTCTTGAAAGATGGCAACTTCTTGAGTCTTGATGTCTTGTCCAAGACTTCATTAGTCTTCATTGTCTTGATTTCTTAAAAAGAGAGTCTTGATGTCTTGATTACTTCTTGAGTCTTGATGTCTTGATTACTTATTGAGTCTTGATGTCTTGACAACTTCTTGAGTCTTGATGTCTTGAAATCTAACTTTGATCTATATCTGCCGACTATACATGGTGCGAGATAACTACTGAACAATCAATCTTTGAAACTGACTCAGTCTATCAAGATTATCCTGAACATGTCATACTCAGGGTTTTTGAGATCTAATCAAAACTTCTTTATTAAATTTATCTCCCAACATTTACATCATTTCGGATGAGCAGAATGTGTAGGTCCCGAACGGGTTTCAGTGAGATGGAAGTCTAGAGGGGAGGGGTGAATAGTCTTCCAAAATTCTTTCGTGTGATTAGCGTGTATGACCAGATAAGTGCTGATATTGAGTGCGTGTGATAAATCGGTAAGATAACCTCGATATTCAACTTCTTCGACAAATGATAAAGCATATCGCACCATTAGGTGCCTATCAGATCAACTGAAGTGTGGAAGCTAAGTTTTAACCCATGTGAAAAACCAGTTCAATAAATCAGATTCTAAGGTTTTCTGATTAGAAGATAAAGTGCCAAACTGATCAGATCAGTTGCTTGTGCAAATCTGATCTTGACTTAGAATATGCATGTTATCTTTATCAACCAGTAGTGTGCAGATAGTGTAAAGCAGATAAAGCACACAAGATTTATAGTGGTTCAGACAACTTGTCCTACGTCCACTCTTCCCTATCAGCACTCACTTAACCAATTGGACTTAGTTTAATGTGTTAGTCCAACATAGTACAATTAGACGTTTATGGAGTTCTCACTCAACAATCCCAAAAATTAAGACTAGAAACCCTAGCTTGAAATCTTGCGAAACAAACTTATCCTAACTCTCGGTTTGGGTAAGATTTGAATGGTTTCCAACTGGAAATCTATCCTAGTGTTCAAGTAGCCTAAAGCTAAAGGATGATATTTCTGCTAAGAAATTATGGGATGAACACTTAGAATAAACTTGAGTTCTTGGTGTTCTTATGCGGAAATAGCTTGAGCTTGAGCTTGAGCTTGTGCTTGTGTATTATTTCTGTAACCTTACTCTGAAGGTTTGATACCATAAATATAGGCACGAAATCGATTTAACCGTTGGAGAGCAATTCGAATTTCAGTCTATTTGAGGTAGTTGTGCAGGTCTGATTTGACTTGCTCAGTACCGGCATGGTCACATGTGTGCTTGTTGTCCTTTATAGCCATTTGACTGTGATACGCCGAATTCGCACTGTCAACTCCGTAAATACGTGCCTTGTTCTCATTGGTTATCCAGTACACTTATTTAGTGTTTGGTTTACCAACTTAGGTTGACATTCTTCTTATCTGATTAACTCGTATGACTTTGGTGAACCTTTGGTTGTCACCGATTGAAATCTTGTTGACTGATCGATTAAAAACCGATCGATCTACTGATTGAGTCTTCTGATGTAGGTTGTCTTAGCACACCTTACAGACTCTTCTGTGTTCTTATGATGTAGGTCATCTGAGGTCTTCTTGGTCTTGTTCTCTGGCAATCATTTGATCTTCAGATCTTCTGAGTCTTTAGCTTCATGTCTTCACTTGATCATTTGACTATCTAATCTTCTGGTCTTCAGATCTTCTTCAAGACTTTACCTATACATATTGAGTTCCCCCTCAATATGTGACCTATATATTACATCAGTTGTCTGAACAATTGAATTTAAAAAAGAGATGTTTATTCTCTTGCCGAAAAAAATAGACTGTTTCATTTGTACAATATTATTGTTCAATACGACATTACTTAAAAACAGATATTTTTTAAGAAAATTATCTTATTTTCTAAACAATTAAAACAACAGACATAACACAAACAATTTAATTATATAAACAACATAAACAACGTAAATAACTTAAACAATTTAAACATCGCAAACAATCATGACGAGGGCATTGTGTAATTTAATGAATACATAAAAATATATTTTTAAATCATTTAAATAGATAGAATTTAAATTAATTTTGATAGAGAAACTCTATAGTACAAATTGTACATACCATATTAGTTTAAACTGGAAGGAACTGAAAATTCGCAGATCCTTCGCGAGTACAATATTATACTTACAATATTAATTTAAATGGGAAGGAACTGAAAATTCGCGAATTCTACTATAAAGGAAAATATGTGTTACTCCCTCCGTCTCAAGATTATTTTCACACTACCTTTTTTTTCGTGTTTTAGCAAGCGGGTTGTTTATTAGTATTTTAAATGATAAAGTGACTTTTAAAAAGGAGTGTGATAGATCTACCTCTCCTCTATTACACGTCTCTTTAAAAATTACTTTATCATTTTTAATATTCATAAAAAACTCGTTTGTTAAAACACGAAAAAATAATAAACGTGAAAAAATAATTTTGGAGCGCGGATAGAATATTGTTTGAACAATTATGTGTTATTACATAAGTATGTACTACTATAAAGACATGTATGATATAAAACTCAATAGAGGACAAAAATAAATTATCTATTGCTTATGTATCAACTTATAAGAAGTGAAATAATACCAATATATTAAAATATTACATTTTTTTAATATACTTCACCTTTTATGTTTTGACACATCAACCGTAGATACCTTATTATTATTGGTGGCAATTGAATGTGTCAATTCAGTTACTCTCTCCGTCCCATTCTTTATGGTAAAATAGCCTATATTTTTGTCTCAATTTTTATGATAAAGTTATTTACACACTTTATCACTTTATCACATAAAATATTAATAAATAACACTTTTTACCCTCAATTATCCATCACTTTATCACTTTACCATATAAAATACTAATACACAACTCTTCTTACTCCACCACTTTATCACTTTATCACTATTCCACTAAATCCTTATGAACAATGAAAATCTCATAAAGATTGGGACGAAGGGAGTATATTTTTCTGTTCCACTTCTCGTATTCTATTTGACATTTCATTTTCTAAATTTTTAACACATTGACTCAGCATTACAGTGATTCATTTGATAATTATTAATATTTCACATGTTATACATTCAAACTATAAGATATGGTATTTTTAACACATGTACCAAATATTACAGTAATTCAAAAAATAATTATTTACTCTCTCCATCTCAACGTTATTTACTCATTTTGCTCAAAAGGTCCGTCTCAAACTTATTTACCCATTTCCATGAAAGGAAATAAATTAATTATATCATATTCAACTATCCCCTCCCAACATTTCAAAATTACATCTCATGTCATTATTTTTACCCACAAAAATTATCTACTTTAATAATAAAGTCAAAAGGATTTCAATATCCTCAACCAAAAACCAATTTATCACTTTAAATATTAATGAACAATTCTCACATTAAAATTTGTGCAAAAAATAAAAGGGTAAATAACTTCGAGATGGAAGGAGTAATATTTTACGTATTATACATCTAGACCATCTGACCATGAAATATAAAGTGAAACACAAAAAATGAAGACAAAGTCTAGTATAAAAATTTTCATACATTAAAAAACTTTAATTTACAATCAAATTGTGTAATTGGTGAAGGTAAGACAAAATTGAATGATTCATGGTTCACTCGATCCAAATGGTTCATGGTTCACCCGATTCGAATAGAACATAATTTAGAGTTCATTATTTAATATTTAAAGTGTAGATGGTTGATTTAGAACAATTTTATAAATTTTTATACGTAAAAATTTTCACTTTAGACCAACTAAAAAATGAAACGGTTGATATCGTTGGGTGTCAATGGGCTTAAATACATCCACACCAAGCCCAACTACCCCTCTCATATATACCATAATTGAAGTCATCGTTTTCTCAGACACAGAGCGAGGCGCTTTACCCAGATCTCGAATTCAGAAAAAAATGGAGAATAACTCCACCACGAGCCGAGCCGAGGCGGAGCGCCTGTTGGGCATCGCCGAGAAGCTTCTCCGCAACAAAGATTTCAGCGGCTGCCGCGATTTCGCCATCCTAGCGCAGGAAACGGAGCCCCTTCTCGACGGCTCCGACCAGATCTTGGCGGTGGCGGAGGTCCTTCTGGCCGACAACAAACGCCTCTCCAACAACCAGCCCGATTGGTACTCAATTCTCCAACTGCCCCCGCGCTCCGACGAGCCCGAGCTCATAAAGAAGCAGTACCGCCGCCTCGCGCTCCTCCTCCACCCCGATAAGAACAAATTCCCCTTTTCCGATTCCGCGTTCCGCCTCGTCGTCGATTCGTGGGCGGTTCTCTCCGATCCGGGGAAAAAATCGGCGTACGATAGCGAATTCGCCGCGAGATTCACGAAAGTGGATCTGGTGCCCACGAAGCAGCACCACCAATTTAATCAGCAGAAGAAGGGCAAAGAGGACAATTCGAATCAGAAATTGCCGGTGCGGCGGAGCGGGAGAGGCAGCGGCGGTGGTGGTGGTGGGGATTTTGTGTCCGGCGGCGGTGAGGGCGGAATTAGGGTTAATAAGAAAGGGGGAAGTGCGAAATTGGGGAATTTCTGGACGGCGTGTCCGTACTGTTACAATTTGTACGAGTACCCTAGGCCGTACGAGGGGTGTTGCTTGAGGTGTGATAATGAGAAATGCAAGAGAGCATTTACCGGTACGGAGATTCTGTCCATGCCGCCATTGGTGCCGGGGCGGGAGGCATATTATTGCTGCTGGGGTTTTTTTCCAATGGGGTTTGTGACTGAGAATGCAGGGGATTATCCGAAATGGATGCCGCCCATGTTTGAGGGAGGCGGTGGTGGAATGCCAGCTCCGCCACCAGCTCCGGCACCGGCGGCGGCGGGGCCTGGGATTGTGACGCCGGTGAATGTGGAAGTGGGGGCGTCGTCGGAGAAAAGGAAGAGGGGAAGGCCGAAGAAGAAATAAATTTTAGGGTTGTGTTTGTAGATTAAATTTTTATGAATGTCAGTTGTAGCCTCTTGTTATGTTATGTAATTTGTTGTTTTTCTTCCTAACTGGGAACTAATTCTTCCATCTGGACATTTTCTGCTCAAATGAAAGATGAAGTTATTTGAAACCCCTCTGTTAATGTCATGCAATTTCATATCTTTTGATCTGTTGTGCGTTTTTTTTTTAAGAGAAAGAAAGAATTCATATGAAGTTTTTTGTCTTTGATTGATCGAATTTGAGGGGGTTTGCTTGCTAGAAAGAAACTTGTGGTTTATTCATTAAATTATGGTTCTGTCTCATCAGACCTTTCCAAAATAAATGCACTTTACAATTTGATCCCTTGATTCCCTATTCCATTTTATCTATTCATCCTCTATTCTACACAATACACATTACACATCATTATTTTTTAAATATTTAATTATTTAAACAAATTCTTACAATTATTCTCAGTAATCTATCCATTACATTTTTTATGGATTCCACTATCACTTAATTTTTATCCATTTTTTTGCAAAAAGAATATTTTCTCTCTCCATCTATATATTTGGATGGATGACACTGGTGGAAATGAGATCGCGATAACAATCTCGAATAATTATAAATTGGAGAATCAACATTATTAGAAATTAGTTTTAATTAGGATGTTTATTCATTTGTTATAATTTACGTAGATTAGTTCCATATTTATCTATTAAGTTTTCATTCTTATTTAAAGAGTTCGATTATAAACGTATTATTCTTTTTTTTTTATCAGAAAAAAAGATTTCATTGATATAGGACATAAGAAGTACTCATATTACAATGAGTTAGGCAAGAAATGCCTATAGAACACTTACAAACAGAACCACCAGAATTCTAGTTTGAAATCAAAACTGCACAAATATTGCTCTAGGCTCGAGACTCCATTCGTTGTAGGACAATTTGTTACTCCATGATACTCTTGCATTAATCCAGCTCAAAAGTCTTCTTTTCACGTCTTCTACAATCTCTTTAACCTCTGTTTTTTCTTTTCGAAAAATTATTGCGTTCCGGGTATTCCAAATAGTCCAAACGATGCATTCCCACAAGCTCACCATGAGGGTCTTCCCATCATTCCAAAGTCTTCCCATGTTGAAAATATATTATTCTAGTTGATTATGAAATTAAAATATTGAGAGTGTTTTCTCTTTTTTTTCCTCATTGATTGTTTATTTTGTTCATGTTTTTCCCAACATCAGTTGGTATCCAAATTCAGTGCAACGTCCATGGCGGATCCCGTACACAATCCCGAGATCGAGCCCTGACCCTGTTTTCGATGAGTATCCGAATGATTCGAGGATGACACGATTTTTGTAGAAAATTTGCACACTCAACCGCTGCCTCGTCGCGATCGTGTTTCGTTCCCTTTGATTCGCGAGAGTTCCGACCCCATTGTTGGGCCCCCCTTCCCAAATCATCCTGTCGGCAACACCCGCCGCAAACCGCCGACAACTTCAACCAGAAATTGCAGAAGTTCAGCGCCACCCCATTAACTGATCAGCGTGTTTTCTCCTCTGTCGCATCCGGTGCGCCCATTGATTCATCCTTACGCCTTAAATCAGGCTTCGCGCAGGCCGCCGTTGCACATTGCGTCTCCAGTGACGATTTTAGAACGTCGATCTAGGCACCACCGCACCATGACTCGGAATCCACCGGAATTTATTCCCCCACCATCGCTCCCTGCTTTTCCTACGTATACCACGATACTAAAGCAGTTGAACACGTTTCAGGAAAGGCTGCCCTCAACCACCGTGGGCTTCTTCAACCTAGTAATGGGCTATTAATTAGTGGAGAAGAAAAAAGTATTGGACCATTCGATAAAGTTGGAGGATGGCCTATTTGGGCTTCTAAGTAAGGCTGGGCGTTCTAACTTTAATTTTAATTATAATTCAGTTGGGCAGAGTGGACCTGAGAAGTTGAAGCTACAATTTGGGCCTTTGAATTTTTTGGATTATTATAATAGCAATGAGCCTACAAATTTTTTCGATGTGGTTGAGCCACACGAGAATTATCTAGAGTCAAATATTTATGATGGACCTCCTCAATTTGATGAAGAGTTGCCTATACGTGATCTCGTGTATCCTGTTCACGACACCGAATCCGAAGATGATTACGAGGTAATTTTTTGGTTTTTGATATGCGGTCCGATGATTCCTACCTCTTGGATGATGAAGGTTATATCTCACAAAATAACTGTTGTTTTTTTAATAATTTAGTTATTTTGTTGGCAGTACTATGAGAAATTCATCATATCGCCTCAAAATTTTGGGGCACACCCGAACATCTGATATTTTTGAGCTCATTTATCTGGTGATTGTTAGTGTTAGTGTCCTAGAGACAATCTATTGTAAGGACATAATACTCGATGATATTCAGTTTGACTTAATATTATAGTTTATTTAATATTAAATGTATGGCGTTACACATATTAGAATATTATGTTTGATTGTTTGCATTTGTTCTTATATGTGTTCCCTTGAATTATTGCTGTCATTGAGGTTGTAAGAACTTAGAACAGAGTCAGTAATGTTGTCGTGCATACTCATCAGCTTGGCTACAGTCAGTTTTCTCTCTGCATCAACCAGAGCTTGCTGCTCTTCTCTGAACCTTTTCATCTAGTCAGTTGCCAAAGTGTTGAATTGTGTTTCAACGGCTGCCTTTACCCCATCTTGAATATTCTTCGTGTTGGGAAATTCTGTATTTTAGTTTTGATGAAAGTTCCAAAACAAAGTTTGTAATAGACCAAATCGGACACAGTTGGATCGATGACTTAGAATCGATTAAGATGACCAACCCAAATGTATAGATAGTCGATGTAAAGATAGGTCACATATTGAGGGAACTCAATATGTATAGGTCGTCGAATTATCGATTGACCCAGATAAGGTCGATGATCGTAAGACTAAGAACAAATCAAAGACAAGAAGTCAAGATCGGTGAAGACAAGACTCAAGACTCAAGAACTCAAGATATGAACCTGAAGACTCAGATGAACCTGAAGACTCAGATAAACCTGAAGACTCAAAGATGACCGAGACATCGAGGTTCGTGAGTCACCAAGATCGAAGACTACTAAAAGACCTGAAGACATATATCAGCCGAGTTTGCATATTGAGCTAAGATAATCTGCATCAGAAGACTCAACAAGGTAGACTGATCAATTTCTTGATCAAGTCAGCTCACACCTGGTGACAATAAAAAAGATACAACAGACAAGACGAATCTTCTACAAAAGGAATATCAATCGTCTAACGGACAAAATTACTAAAGTGCCGCCTCGCGAAGCCAAGGAGAAAGCGACACGTGCACAAAAAGAGCTGACATTACGGGATTCGACGCTGCGGACATAAACGACGCTAATCATGCATACGGTCACGCCGATATTCGGAGCACGTCACAATCATATCCTACAACCTTCCTAACATAGCCCGAAATTCAAATTGCTCTCCAACGGCTCTTTGATTTCGAGGTCTATATAATGGGATTGCTCGTCAAGTGAAAAGTAGGGAGGACAAGAGACCAACCATTCTCACATGAACAATTGAGCAAAGCGGAACCACAACATTAACGCAAATTCTCAAGAAGCAAAAAGCCTTCAGAATTTCCGCTGGAAGAACACCATATTTGAAGATTATTCTTAGAGTGTTCATCCCATTGGTCTTAGCAAGAAATCCTATCCACTAGCATTTGGCTACCTAAAATACCAGGATAGATTTCCAGTTGGAACCCTCAAACATTCTTTACTCAAACACAAGTTAGGTTAAGTTTGTTACCGTAAGATTTCAGACTAGGGATTCTAGTTTTCTGATTTCTAGTTCGGTTGAGTGTGAACTCGATAAACATCTGTTGAGTGTGAACTCGGTAAACATCTATTGGCCATCCTGTGAGGGAGATAAGTCCCGCAGGTTAAGTTCGGTTAAGGTTCCCCTGTGTTAAGGGAAGAGTGGACGTAAGACGGGTTTCGTCTGAACCACTATAAAAGTCTTGTGTGCATTTACTTGCTTTCTTATTGCTTTACACTATTCACACAACTGAGTTTAAAAGCGCATACATATTCTAAGTTAAGCTCAGTCTGCACCAAGCAACTGATCTGATCAGGTTGACACCTTAGTCAGCTGGTTGAAAACTGACTTAAGAATCTGAATTGATAAAACTGGTTTTTCACACGGGTAAAAACAAGCTTCCGTACTCACAGTTAAAACTGACAGATATCAAACTAATCTGCCCTCAGGCACTCAGTAAGATTGAACATCAATCTAAACTGACACACTAGCACTCTGATCAGGAAATATGCAAATCACACTTGATCCGCACGAAAAGTTTTAGAAGTCTATTCACCCCTCCCCTCTAGACTTCTACCCTCACAAAACCAGTTCGGGACCTACAAGTAGTATCAGAGCAGTGGTTCTACAGACCACTGGCTTTGAGTATCACCGATTCTTGAGGAAGAATCTTTGTGGTCATTTGAACAGATCTTGAAAAACCGTTTTCAAAACTCATTCGTTTTCAAAATCACTCAGCATGGATAATACCTCTAGTATGTATCATGATCTGCCTAAGTTTTCAATTGACGAGTATGCAGATTGGAATATATACATCTGCAATCATCTGGGATCGATAAGCGGCAGAATGATGGAAGTCATTGAACGAGGACCAATCATCATATATCACGACAACCCAGCAGTTGGAGGAGATCCAGATCATGCACCGGGAAGTCTTGTACGAAAAAAGCCCAGCCCTGATGGATGCAGAAGAAAGAAAGCTGTATACTCTAGATACAATCGCCAGACATATAATCATGAAGACGATGGATAAAGTCACCAAGGAGAAGATAAAGTATCTCAAAACTGCAAAACAAATGTGGGATACTCTTGCTGAGATGTGCGAAGGAAATGATCAGATCAAAGACAGCCGACTACAAGCTGAACTGGTGAAGTTCGAAAAGCTCAAAATGCTACCCAATGAGACCATCAACGAGCTCGGTGGGAGGATCACCATGTCAGTAAATAAGCTACGAGAACTTGGAAGAGAGATGTCAGACAAAGACATCAATTACAAGATACTGAGATCTCTCACCAAGAAATGGGACATGAAAGTCATGGTAATCAAGGATTGCCAAGACATTTCCAAGATGAAGCCAAGTAGCTTGTTCCTAAGCCTTAAAGCCCATGAGTTCGATTTAATCGAAAGAGGGTAAGCAGATGAAGACGAGATGCCTGCTGAAGCCTCAACATCTAAATCAGTTGCATTCAAAGCAACCAGGTGTAGATCAAAGGTCACTGAACCTGTTGGAAACATAATGAGTCAAGCAGAACATATCGCTCTGCTTACTAGGAAACTTGAAAGATCAAATACTCAACTTGGTAAGCATCGCAGATTCTACAGAGACTATCAAGACGACAGAAGAAACAGGAGGCCAACTGACATATCACTAGAAAGAACCAGATCTGATGATCGAAGAAATCACAAAGAAGAAAAGAAAAGAGATGATCTGTCAGATGAGAGAAGAGATAACAGATCTGACAGAAGGAGTTCAGATTACCATCAGAAAGGGAAGTCACCTGACAGATCCTACAGAAGGAGTGACTCACCTGGCAGAGGAAGTTCCGTAGATCGAGGATCATGCTTCAACTGCGAGAAACCAGGCCACTACAGCACCGACTGCCCTGACCTGACTCCCAGAGAAAGAGAAGAAAAACGGAACAAAAGAGAGCAACGCGTCAGAGACAGAAAAGCCATGGTCGCTGACACATCTGGAATTGATGATTCCTATCTGCCTTCTGAGGATTCTGGCTACTCATCTGTAGAAGACTTCGTCGATAATAAGGTCTTTGCTGATTTCTAACAGAAGATCCGATATTCTCTTCGATGACGATGAAATCACTTTGATGGCCAAGGAGGAAGACCAACTGAGGTAACCTCCAAACCTTCTACTTTTTCAATTTCCACACCGCTATTATTAGCACACCCGGAGAGATTGACTTGCAGCCTTACTCGAGCAATTGCTTGATGATCTCTCCGATGCAAAGAGACACTTATACAATATTGAAGTTTGAAAATGACAAGCTAAGGATCGTAAATAATCACCTTTGTTAAAGAAAACGCCACAAGAAAAGCTACCGAATCGAATCACCAAATCGCCGTAAGGTAACTGAGGAACTTAACGTTCTGAAAGTTAAATCTTCTGATCAGGAGAAGCATATCAAAGATCAGCTAGCAATCAACAAACAACAAGCTGATGATTTTAAAATCCTTCAAGCTAAATTTGATGAGCTATTCCGACTACATGGTAGTCTAAAATCTCATCGAGGATAGTTTATGCAAGAAAATAAAGGTTTTCACGAAGTCATCAAAAACCGTTCAAGAGATGAACACCTATTTTCGAATGCCGACTAACAAGAAGGGAATTGGGTATGAGAACCCTTCTACATCCTCAAAAGCCCCATTTGATTCACTTCAGAAGGGTGTAATCAAACGAGTCTCTGACAAAGATACACAAAAAGCTAAACATGTATCTGATAAGGGAAAAAGACATGCTGAGCAAGTAAGGCAAGTTCCTAATCAGAAAGGGAACATAAATGGACCCCAACTGATTAAGCATCGCAGAGGAATCAACAGAAGAATCCAGTTCTTACGAAAGAAACCTCAACTCGATCGTGATTAGGTATCGTAAGAGACAACCCAGTAAAATGGAAATCTAATCTGAGACCCAATCAAGGTCAGCTGCCTAATAAGCAAGCTATAGGTAAACTGCAAAGACCATCTAAGCCAAGAAGATATGAATCTTTTGATGGTAGCAGTCGTACCTACCTTTATAACCAGAGATCTAGGGCTACTGCACTTGAGCCACACTGGATTAAAAGAAGACAAAATATAAAGAAAAATCCCAAGTCTTCTAAGTCATCCAAGGCTCACACGAATAATCATACTAATCAGAAAGCATATAAAGAGACGTATGATTATGTTGATATGTATGAGAGACAAATCAGACATTCTAATCTATCCAATTTTCATAGAAGTGCTCTGTTTGTGTGGATCCCTAAATCCACCACTAACCCCCAAGGACCCAATTCCAAAGGGGTACCTAAAGCCTGATTCGATTGGGGTTCATGGGGGACTGGCCAACAACGGAGGTGCACAAGCAACTATCTGGTACATCGATAGTGGATGCTCAAGGCACATGACTGGAAGCAAACATCTCCTTAGCTCTTACAAAGAACAAAAAGTCCCACGTGTACTCTTCCGTGATGATAACTTTGGTTTTACCAAAGGATTCGGAACCTTAGAGAATGATGATGTACAAGTAACTGGAGTCTCGTATGTCGAAGGATTAAAGCACAATCCTCTATCAGTATCACAATTCAGCGACAACGGATTCAACGTTGAGTTCTCGAGCGACAAGTGTACGATAAAGAATCGAGCTACTCAACAAATCCTGCTAACTGGTTCAAGGAAAGGCACGATCTACACAGCAGATTGGAACAGTTGCCCAAGAAATGCATGCTTAATTGTTAAGAGTTCCAAAAGTAGCAGTTGGCTCTGACACAAAAGAATGAGTCATCTGAACTTTTAGACTCTTAACAAAATAGCTAGGGTGCCTTTGGTTGAGGGACTTCCGAATGAGATATTCTCCAAAGATCAGACATGTGCCGCATGTCAGAAGGGAAAACAAGTCAAAGCCTCATTCAAGGAATACGGACCAAAGATCCAAGAGAATATCTTTAATCTCCCATATGGATCTATTCGGACCGGGCTTACACCGATCGGTCTCGGTGGGCGAAAATATACTCTAGTAATCGTGGATGATTATTCCAAGTTTACTTGGGTTGTATTCTTATACAAGAAGAACGAGACAACGACAAAAGATACCGAAAACGCTCAAGAAGCTACAAAACGAAAAGGGTGTCAAAGATAGTAAAAATCAGATCAGATAAAGGTACAGAGTTCCTGAATTCTTTTATTACTGATTTTTGCACTGAGTTTGGTATACAACATGGAACGTCAGCTGCAAGAAAGCCACAAAAAAATGGAGTAGCAGAACGGAGAAACAGAACTCTCAAGGAAGTTCGCTGCACTATGTTAAATTTAACATGCGACACCAAGCCGTTTAAGGCGTAAGCAATCAATCTTGCATGCCATACTCGTAATGATGTGTTCTCGACTAAGACTCACTTCAAAACACCTTATGAACTGTGGAAGTGCAGAAAACCTCGTGTTTCATACTTCCATGCCTTTGGGTGCAAGTGTTTCATTCACAACAATGGGAAAAGTCAGTTGAAGACTTTTGAGGCCAAGTCAGATGAGGGTATATTCTTAGGATATTCCTCATCCAGCAAGGCTTTCAGAGTTTACAACAAACGAACCCTAGTTGTGGAAGAAACACCCCATGTGGTCTTTGATGAGATATCTTCTAAAACAAGAGAAAGTTACGCCTCGTAACAAGCCGTACCCGGATCAACCGCTACGACAAGCGGAAAATGGATCGGTATAAGCATCAAGGAGAAAGAAGCTGAACACGTAACAATGTACATCCCATAACTTGATCTTGCTGATTCAACAGGTCAATCAGACCCTAAGGTACGCTGGCAACCGCTGATGAAGAAGCCGCATTAACCGAGAGATAAGATAATCGAACCATCTGGTTCAAGGGGAACTCCTGAAGTTCCTACGAACAGACATCAGCACATGATGAGTCCAACATCAGTTGAGACATGTTCTTATCAAGTGGATCATTATTCCGCACCGCTCCCAATCACTAGTAATGAACTACTATCAGAAATAGATGATGTTCTCCAAACAGACGCACATCAGAAAAGAAGGACCTGGATTACCAGTCATCCAACTGATCTGATTATTGAAGATCCATCTGATAGAGTCAAAACTAGACATCAGATTGGTGAAAGTGCCATGTACTGTTGTTATCTGTCTTTGAAGGAACCAACTACAGTAGAAGAAGTTCTACAAGACGCAAGCTGGATTCAAGCCATGGAAGAGGAACTGGAATAGTTTGAGAGAAATCAAGTTTGGAAATTGGCGGACAGACCAACTCATCAAGACGTGATTGGCACGAAGTGGGTATTCAAGAACAAGAGAGATGAGAATAATGTCATAACCAGGAATAAGGCAAGACTTGTTGCTAAGGGATATTCACAATCAGAAGGAATTGATTATGATTAGACCTTTGCACCAGTCGCTCGCCTAGAAGCCATTCGGCTGTTTCTGGCATATGCTGCCCACAGAGGGTTCATTGTGTATCAGATGGATGTAAAGAGTTCATTCTTAAACGGGGGTACTAGCAGAGGAAGTTTATGTCGAACAACCTCCAGACTTTGAAAAAGGCAACCAAGTGTACCGTTTAAGGAAAACTCTTTATGGCCTGAAACAAGCTCCTCGAGCTTGGTATGATACACTCTCTCAGTTCTTGATAGACAGCGGGTTCACTAAAGGAATAGTGGACAGAACCTTATTCAGAATAGAAGATGGAGAAGATATTCTGATGTTTCAGATTTACTTGGACGACATCATCTTCGGATCTCCCAACAAGAAGTTGTGTGAGAAGTTCAGCAAATTGATGCAAGGGAAGTTTGAGATGTCCATGATGGGTCAGATGAATTACTTTCTGGGTTTACAAGTCAAGCAGAGTACAGAAGGGATATTCATCTGCCAGGCGAAGTACACAAGGAATCTATTGGCAAAGTTTGGAGTTCAACATTGCAAGGAAGCCAGAATTCCCATGATGACCGGGTTCAAGATGGATCCAGATGAAGATGGTCAGAAAGTTAATCAGAAAGAATATATGGCTCTGATTGGATCACTACTATACCTGACAGCCAGCAGACCAGACATTACTTTTGCAGTAGGTGTATGTGCCAGATTTCAAGCAAATCCAATGCAAAGCCACCTAGAAGCAGCTAAGCGGATTCTCAAGTATCTGAAGGGGACTGTAAACCTTGGTTTATTTTACCCATCAGATGATAATCTAGAGTTTAGTGGGTATTCTGATTCTGATTACGGAGGTTGCAGAATCGACAGGAAGTCAACCTCAGGTTCATGTCAGTTTCTGGGAAATAAACTGATCTCTTGGTTTTCAAAGAAGCAGACATCAGTTGCGACATCTACTACTGAAGCAGAATAAATGGCTGCAGGAAGCTGTTGTTCCCAACTGCTCTGGCTAACTCAGCAGCTAAGGGATTACAACATCGTAGCTAAGAACGTACCTATATTCTGTGACAGTAATAATGCTATTGCAATCACTCAGAATCCTGTTCTACATACAAGATGCAAACATGTGGATGTCAGACACCATTTCATCAAAGACCACGTTGAAAAGAAGAATATCAGGATGGAAAAGATCCATACTGACAAGCAGAAAGCTGATATTCTAACCAAGCCGCTAGCTGAGATAAGATTCAGAGAGTTATGCAACGAGCTAGGTCTTCTGTATCTTGGAGAAAGTGCACCAGAAATGATTGGTGGACTGATCTCCAGAACCAGTTGGTTAAAAGACTAACCAGGTTAAGAGGAATCAATTGAGTTAGGAATCTCAACTGATCAGCCGACCAGACAAGGAGCCGATCTGAAGTTCAGATAAGGAGCAGATCAGAAAGTCAGATAAGTAGCCGATCTGAAGTTCGGACAAGGAGCAGATCAGTTCAAAACATATCAGATTAAGGGGAAACTGATCAGATTGGAAGATTACTTTATAAGTCGATTAAAGCTGCAGTCAACAAGCAAGTCAAGTAAAGCTACAGATCACATAAGTCAGAAGAAGCAACACAACAATGGAATAACATAAATTTTCATTGATAAGGACCCGGAGGTCAGATTTACAAGTGATATCACAAGCTACCTACAAAGCTACATTCAAGTGGTATTACAAGCTACAAGTACAAAAAGACCCGGAGGTCAATACATAAACCATAAGCCCTAAGCCAACCCTAGGCAGGGAAAGAGAGAGAGAGTTCAAGGTATGATGCTCTCATTTTCCCTCAATCCCAGAAGGGGCGTCAGAGAGGCTTCTAGAATCCTGAGCCAAATCTCAAAAGCTTCAGAGTGAGGAGCGAGAGAGGCTTTGAAGGATGTCCAAGCCAGGAGCCCTCAGACGTGAAATCAATGGGCTCTCCAGCTGTTAAATGGGGCACAGTGCCACAGGTTTGGTCACAAGGATCAAACGGAAACTAGTGTCGCATGCAAAAATTGAGCTTGATATACGAAGATCAGCTGTTATCTGATCAAAATCGTATATCAAACTCACGTTTTGTTTCAGACTGAGTCTGTTGATGCTAATTCCGTCATCTCGATAGGCGCACAAGATGCATACGGTTAGGAGAAGTGCCTTCTCATTTGCCTTAGCAGATCCACCTCCATGGTGGTAAAGAAGCTTAGCATTGATCGTATGTGAAATCTTAGATGACGACGAAAGCAGTGTGAAGGAACACACATGGTTGATTTGAGAAGCTGAATTCATTGGAAAAGGGTTAAAGGTTCCCACCGGAAGTTTCACCGAAAATAAGGAACACATCAGAAAAGCATGAAGTATATGCTAAAGAAGATGAATGGTTTATGTTGTGTTGTTTGCCTAAACACCCCAGGCTAATTTATAGAAGGAAATTAGGGGTATAAATGCAAATTTATTTTCTCAGAAGATCTTAAGAGAAATTTGCATCGACAACGAGTAAGGAACACGCGGCTAATGGTTGGATGAGTTGACGGTGTGAGTAATCACAGCGTATCTATGCCATTATTACGGAATGTCAAATCGCGCCGATTTGGGAATCGAGGCGACTTTTTAACTCCCCGAAGTAAATGTTTTGACGGGAGTTGACTTCAGTAAATGCGGGCTGATTAGAAGAAGATTGAAGGATGATGTGTATTAGATAAGAGGATCAGATAAGTGACAAAGTGCTTCACACAAGAATCTGATCAGATGAGTGAGATATTGTTGGGAAATGCTTAAGGCTACCATCAGTAAGGTCAATAAGTACCAGATCAGATCACAAGTGGTAACTGGTTGATTACAATATCAATCAGTCAGATACGTTCTCTTATTTATCTCTTTCTGAATACCTTATATGCTTTATTTAAATAAACTGAATTTTATTCTGTTTTCACTTTATGACGCATGCTCTGCAAAACTTTTAATGCGGACTTGGGAATGTGTTTTTAATGCACTTTATTACGAATTTTCGAGTCCGAAATACGAGAAGACTACTTTTCTCAACCGTGCGATCAAAATACTTTTTGGCCGACTAATCTCAGCCACTGATTTCAAAACACGGATACTTGAGTACTTTGGAAAGTTGTGCAAAAAGGTTTTCCCTCGCATACTATAAAATCCAAATCTTTCTCAGAAAACTTCTTTCCACTACTTCGTCTTCTCAAAGTTCTTAAAAGATCAAAACTTTCAAAATCTTCAGAAAATTACTTTCGAAATCAATTGATTCTACTCTTCCGTTTTCTAAATCATTCGAATCAATTTCTGGTAATTTCTTGTTTAAACATTGCATGATCTCAATTTCTCTCTGGTACCTAGGTTTACAAGTTGTGATGCTATGGTTCTGTAATTTTTTTTATAGATCTAAACGCCTACTTGCTAAATTGATGCTAAAATTACCGGTTTGACTGAATTTATTGAAATATCTTACTCAAACTAAACATCAATTTGCATATCGTACAAAAATGGCATATCTTGTTCCACGACCGGGTCAAGGGAAAAAGTTCTGCAACTTTGCATCAATGAAGAAAGACATCATTGATGAAAAGTACGTAGTCTTCACCATCACCTCAGATCCTGAATTGCTGGAAATTCTGGAGTGCTTGCGAGCATGTGGGCTGGAAGGATATTGCTCTACACATCAGAACATCGTCCACACCCATGAAGCCCTGGAGTTTCTATATAATCTACAGAGGGATGAAGACAATGATGCTGACCTGATTTCTTCCATTGGCGGACTGGAAGTTCGAGTGTCGAATGACGATCTCCAGAGGATATTCGGTCTAACTCGAGGAAGCACAGAGACCTACACGACTGATGTAGGAGAAAAGGAATTTCTTGAAGCCGAGCTGTTGAGACCTACAAACAAGGAGAACACGACGAACGTCAAAGCCTCCTATCTGAAGAGTAAATATTGCCTTCTCCTTGAGATCGTTCAGAAGGTGATCATGTGCTCAACTTACAGTCTTGATGATGTCACTTCGTATAAGATCAGTGTCATGGCTGCAATAATAAAGAAGGCTTCAAATATCGATTGGTTGGGTATGGTCAAGGCACGACTGAGGAAAGACTCCGGGAAGTTCGAACTGACCCAGAGCAATGAAGTGTGCTTATCTTCCAAGTGCTCATTCATACACAAAATCTCTATCATTCTGTCAGATAAGCTGTCACAGAATTATGAATGGAACGAGAATGGAGCGAAGATATACCAAGCAAAACACAAGGCCATATTGGGCAAGGATGAGTCCCTACCTGGACAATCTGATGAAGATCCAACTCCTTATGTGCCCAAACCCAAGGAGAAAAGAAAGGAAAAGATAAGGCAACTACATCGTCTGAAGTGCAGGAAAAGGCCGTCCCAGAGAAGAGGATGAAGAGGAAGGATCTGACCAAGAAACCAGATGCTCAGCGGAAATGTCAGAAGAGAATCACATCTCCTCTGAAAACTGCTCCAAGTTCTGCCCAGCAAGTCAGCAGAACGAAGGATCTGATGCAAGTAGGATCAGAAGAAGAGATAGCACCGCGCTCGAGCCCACTATCAGAGAAGTAAGGGAAGAGCAGATGATCGCAGCAGAAGGAGAGAAATCTGTTAGAGGGACAGAAGTGGAGCAACCTGAGGAAGAATCACCATCCGATTCTCTGCCTCTCACCAAGATCTTCCAGAGAGCAAGATCGCCAACGCCCACTTCTAAATCACCTTCACCCTCTCCTCAAAAATCATCACCTCCACCCTCTCCCCACAAAAGCTTCTCACCCTCACCCTCACCTATCATAACAACATCTCCCACACCACCAATCAATGAACCTGAAAACCCAACACCCTCAACATCTTTGAAAATGAACCTCAAAACATCCCAATCCCGATCAAGTCTCAAGAACCCGAGAGATCCGACAAGTCGAGTGTCCATCTCTCATAATCCTTCAACACCGCAATTGGCTTGCTTCACCGCCCCGTAAAAGCCCCATCATAAGGATATTGAAGCAACATCCTGGCATCCAGCAACAAATAGAAGAAATCATGTTCTGGAGGGATATTCGACTGAAAAATATTGAAGAATTTCTGATTCTCATGACAACTCTGGGATCAGATTTCTTTGTAGACTTGGAGTTGAAATGCTTAAACAATGATGGGATTGAAAGTGCTGTTGAATTGGCATCCGCGATGATATCGATGGTTGATTCACGAAAGGTTCTTAATTGCGATAATAGGGGAGGAAACCGCTCAACCTCCTACAGATCATGAGGAGTGCCGATGAACCAAGAATGGGTGCTCTGCGATGAGACCCGACTTGGCAAGGCTTCAACATCCACCGCATCGCTACGATGAGCTCTCGATACCCTAGATCTTTATCTTCGAGAAGATTCAGATGGGATCAAGGCTCTTATTGAAGACAAATTCGCAATACCACAAAGCAGATCGATGAAGCGATTTGAAGAAGAGCAAGCAAAACTAGTTGACAGAGAAAGAAGTAACACAAATTGGGATGCATAATGTCATCCTTTCAAGTAATGCAACTAGTCAATCCTCTTGCCAAGAAGCTCAATCTCCAGTCGACAAACTCAAAGTTCGCACAGATATGCTCAATCGCATACAAGTACTATTGGAGAATGTCCGGGCATCTTTGAAGAGAACCGACAACCACATGGATATGGGTTGGAAACACTTTTAGCCTTCAGAAACGAGCAAGACAGACATCGAAGCTCTCGAACGATTCTTGAAACTCGCGACTTTTCGCACCGCTCGGATCACCCCTCTTGTTGTCGAGGAACTCGCAGAGGAGATCACACGGCAATTCAATGCTCTGAACCGCAAGATGTCCAACCTCTTTGATGAAATCAAAAAGGGGGAAGGACATGAGAATAAAGAGAAGAAAGAAACATGCATACGCTTGGTAACAATTGCATCTCTATCAAAAACCATCAGATTCGACTTGCCAAATTACACTCCATCTACCGATCTCGTTCTTTGAAGTGAAAGAAACAAAGGAAGCAACATAGTAAAGAGATCGCCGAATAGAAAATTGCCCTTTCGGAGGTTACTTTGCAGAGAGTCGATAAGATTGAAGACTTTTCTTCGCTCGCATGTAAAAAGAATGGAAATCGATGATCAAGCCAAAAGCCTTGAACTCGCTAAGAAATTAGTCAAGAAGACGAAACAAGATGAACTCGAAAGCGGACTCGAGGAGAAAGAAAGGCAAAGGCAAGATAATGAAAGCAACTGCGGAAGATCAGAGACAAGGCCAGCTATTCTCCACCAAAAGCCAAATGACTCCTGAACAAATTCAAGATCAAACAAGACAGAGAATAAGAGAGGCCGCCATCAAGAAGCGTGGTTAGCAGAGGCTAAGGGATCGAAACATCGCTTATCCGGCGGAAGAGGAAGAACGAAGTCCGCAGCAGAGGAGATTGCTTGGGAGAAGAATGCCCTTCCGCACCTGTTAAAGACATCCTCTGTTCATGGCTAGATCTGCTTCCAGAATGGGATCAGATCAGAGGAGAATGGTTATGTGACGTTTACATCCTGGAGAAGATTCCAATTAATCAAGATCGATCGAAAATGATGATGAATTCGAAACCGGTTAGAAACAAAGTATCCGCACTTCTACCGCATGCGGTGATGAAAGAAGGAAAGATCATGTCATCGATACCGTAAGTCCACCCTTTGAACTACTCCTTCCACCTTTGCGTTCAGACAAAAAACTAGACACTGTAAAGTTCAAGAATGCCTACTATGGATTTACTGAAAAAGGAGGGGTCCATAGAAGAGAGGATCCCACAAGTCGATGCAAAGGATGTACAAGATGTTTGCATCCCCAAAGAGTCGCAAATGTTCAAGTACACCAAGAAGACTACTTGGAATCGAATTTGATAGGTACGCTTTTCATGTATTCTATAATGCACACACCTATCTGAATGAAATATTCCATCTCTCTGATTCTAAGACAACATCTCATTGTCTTCTAAGGTATGTACTGATTTCATTATCTGCATTTCTATTCGTGGTATCTGTTTTTCTGATTAAGTGTTTTGGTTCCATCAAAAAGGGGGAACTTGTTGGGAAATTCTGTATTTTAGTTTTGATGGAAGTTCCAAAACAGGTTGTAATAGGACCAGTCAGACCTGTTAGCTGACTGATGACTTAGAATCAGATTAAGATGACCAGCTGAAATGTATAGATAGCTGATGTAAAAGATAGGTCACATATTGAGGGGGAACTCAATATGTATAGGTCAGGTCGAATTATTAGATGACCCAGATAAGGTCAGATGATCAGAAGACTAAGAACAAATCAGAAGACAAGAAGTCAGAAGATCAGGTGAAGACAGAAGACCTGAAGAATCAGATGAACCTGAAGACTCAGATGAACTTGAAGACTCCGATGAACCTGAAGACTCAGATAAACCTGAAGACTCAGTATGACTGAGGACATTGAGGTTCAGAGTCACCTGAAGATCAGAAGACTAATAAAAGACCTGAAGACCTATATCAGCAGAGTCTGCATATTGAGCTAAGACAATCTGCATCAGAAGACTCAACAAGGTAGACTGATCTATTTCTTGATCAAGTTAGCTCACACCTGGTGACAATAAAAAAGATACACCAGACAAGACGAATCTTCTACAAAAGGAATATCAATCATCTAACGGACAAAATTACTAAAGTGCCGCCTCGCGAAGCCAAGGAGAAAGCGACACGTGCACAAAAAGAGCTGACATTACGGGATTCGATGCTGCGGACATAAATGACGCTAATCATGCCTACGGCCACGCCGATATTCGGAGCACGTCACAATCATATCCTACAACCTACCTAACATAGCCCGAAATTCAAATTGCTCTCCAACGACTCTTTGATTTCGAGGTCTATATAATGGGATTGCTCGTCAAGTGAAAAGTAGGGAGGACAAGAGACCAACCATTCTCACATGAACAATTGAGCAAAGCGGAACCACAACATTAACACAAATTCTCAAGAAGCAAAAAGCCTTCAGAATTTCCGCTGGAAGAACACCATATTTGAAGATTATTCTTAGAGAGTTCATCCCATTGGTCTTAGCAAGAAATCCTATCCACTAGCATTTGGCTACCTAAAATACCAGAATAGATTTCCAGTTGGAACCCTCAAACATTCTTTACCCAAACACAAGTTAGGTTATGTTTGTTACCACAAGATTTCAGACTAGGGATTCTAGTTTTCTGATTTCTAGTTCGGTTGAGTGTGAACTCGATAAACATCTGTTGAGTGTGAACTCGGTAAACATCTATCGGCCATCCCGTGAGGGAGATAAGTCCCGCAGGTTAAGGGAAGAGTGAATCCGATTAAGGTTCCCCTGTGTTAAGGGAAGAGTGGACGTAAGACGGGTTTCGTCTGAACCACTACAAAAGTCTTGTGTGCATTTACTTGCTTTCTTATTGCTTTACACTATTCACACAACTGAGTTTAAAAGCGCATACATATTCTAAGTTAAGCTCAGTCTGCACCAAGCAACTGATCTGATCAGGTTGACACCTTAGTCAGCTGGTTGAAAACTGACTTAAGAATCTGAATTGATAAAACTGGTTTTTCACACGGGTAAAAACAAGCTTCCGCACTCACAGTTAAAACTGAAAGATATCAAACTGATCTGCCCTCAGGCACTCAGTAAGATTGAACATCAGTCTAAACTGACACTCTAGCACTCTGATCAGGAAATCTGTAAATCACACCTGATCCGCACGAAAAGTTTTAGAAGTCCATTCACCCCTCCCCTCTAGACTTCTACCCTCACAAAACCCGTTCGGGACCTACACTTCGAAAGGCGATCTAAGGTATCGACATCTAAGGTAACAACCCTGCCATATTTCCAATTGAAGGTCCCGTTTGAAACCGATTTTGCACGTGCGGAAGCGAAACATGTCGAGATGCATATAAAATCAGGGGTGAGGGCAGAGCGACTCCTAAATTTTTTAAACCATGTGTGTTGTTTTGCTTATAATCAAATGCATATGGAAAGTCAGAACATAAAGCAGTAAAGAACACACAATTTTATAGTGGTTCGGACAACTCGTCCTACATCCTCTCTTCCCTTCATGGGGCACCGACTTAACCGACTGGACTTAGTTTAACGTGTTAGTCCAACACCCAACAGATGTTTACCGAGTTCACACTCAAACGGGACTTATCTCCCTCACGGGATTGCCTACCCTCCCTTTCGGGATTGCTAGATGTTTACCGAGTTCACACTCACCTACAAACTTAACCAACTTTTGGGTTTGGGTATAAGATTGTTTGGTTTCCAACTAGGGTGAGATTTTCCCTTACATTTGTTTAGCCTCAATGCTAAGGATGGAAAAATCTCTCTAAGCTTAGGATATGGCATTTGTGCTTAGATCTAGGGTAGAACACTCTTGAATATATGCGTGTATTTCTTGCTCTGTGTTCTATGGTGGAAATGCTTGATGATTTGGCTCTGTAGCTTCAATGGTGTTTTCACGCATTTCACACACTTCCACACTTTAGAATGAAGGAAGAACTTGTATTTATAGTGTGGATTTGAATGTTACCGTTGGATGGAGTCACATTCAAATCCATACTATTCTCAGAACTTCTTGCGACTTTTTTTCAAGCTTGTTGTCTTCCTCTCATTGGTCCACGTCAGCTGAATCTAACGACAATATTCTTCAGGATCGTCTGATCCTCAGCTTCTTCAAACTCAGGCTTCCTTGGACTCAGGATTCTTGATTCAGTAGTTTCTCTTGGCCGGACCTTATACGTCGGCATCTTGACACTCGGGCTTCTAGAGTTCAGCTCTTCTGTATTCGGACATCGACCCTCAGTCACTAGCTTTTCGAAACTAAGCCCGTCATCGATGTAGCGTTACGATTCTCGATGAATATGACTTGAATGACTTCTCTTGATGACTTCTTTCTGATCTGGTATCGCAGATTTCGGTTTTCGATGTCGATTTCTTCTGCTTTGATCGATCGGTTCACATGATCGGATCGATTATAGCCTCAATCGACATATCGGTTTATACGCATCAGTTAGTACATCGAGGTTAGCATATTAGGTTAGCATATCATTTTAGCTTTGCTCCACATCTCAATCACGTCGATCTTGATCATCTGCTCATCTTCATGTCGATCTCGATCCGCGTCGATCTCGTCGATCTCATCTGCTCCTCTTACGATCTGCAACCTTCTCTTACGATCTTACGGTCGGTTTTTCTTTCGATCGGCTTGTTCGCTCTTCCGATCACCGGATCGGCTAAATCGTTCTTCCGATCATCCGATCAGTCTATTCGGTTATCTGATCAGGTCATCTGGTCATCTGATCTTCTGATCAGCTGGCTTAGCTTATCTTCTCTTCTGATTTTGCTCAGCTCATCAGTTAACTCTGGAACTCATCTTACTCATCTGATCTCGATCAGTCTCATCTGCAGCCTCGTCTGATCTCGATCATCTTCTTTTGATTTCGTGAGTTCCCCCTCAATTTGTTCTCTCGTTCCCCCTCAACTTGTTATTTGTAGATTAGCTTCAAAAACACAAGTTGATAATGTTTTGGCATAATTCATCAAAACTAAAATATCCCAACAACATCTAAGGTAACAACCCTGCCAGATGTTGAAGCCTCTCTAGGTAGTGTCACATCTGCAACACCCAAACTTGGTTCATCGGCAGCTAGCTCATATTCAGCATCACCATGAGCCCAGTAAGCTTCCTCCTCCACCGCAGCAATTCCAAACCTCTCGTGAATCAACCATCTGATGTCATCATCAGAAGCCAATTCAGCTGCACTGCTTACTCTAGCATTCTCCATACACTTTATCTCCAGATCCACAAAGTACTCAGATCCGAAAGCTTCCATCAGAATCAGAAATTCTTCAATACCCTTCAGACGGATATCCCTCCAGAAGATGATTTCTTCAATCTTCGGCTGGAGGCCTAGATGGTTAATCAGATCCGGGCAGATCTTGTTAAGATAAGCCTTTACTTGTTGCTTCAGAATGAATAGAGTGGGATCCTCGGTGTCTGACTCTAGGGACTCCAGAACAATCCTAATGTTAAATGGATTGTGGGTAAGAGAGACATAGAGGTCATCTCTTGGAACAACTTCTTCAGCAACCTGATCCTCAACCCTTTCTGGTTCCTTTGCAGTCGGTTCTGATGACTGATCTATTGTGGGAGTGGGAATTTGTGGTTCACTGGGTGGGGTAGGTTCTTGTTGTGATGGAGTTGGCTCAGATTGAGGTTGAATCTGGGGTTCAGGGGCAGTTTGCGGTTGGGGTTGATCTGGTGCAGATGGGTTTGGGGTTGGAGATGGTGGTTTGGCTGGTGATGGTGAGGGTGATTTGGATGTAGGTGTACGTGATATGTTCCTTCTGAATACCGTGCTAAGGGGCACAGAATCTGAGGGTTCCTGGTCCTCAGTTGGCTCATCTTCAACTTCTACTTCTTCTCCTTCTCCTTCTGCTTCACCTTCTCCTTCTGCCATCTGCTCTATCTGCTCCTCCTCTGATTCAATGTGAATCATCTCCTCAACTCTTTCTACTTCAGCTGGTTCAGGTCCAGCTTCCTCCATTACCACCTCAGAAGGTTGTCCAGGTGCCTTCTTCAGAAGAGTGGTAAGCTTCTTTTGACGCTTCTTTGACTCATCTGGTTTCTTGGCCAGTGCCTTTCGTTTTAACTTCTTTTTGGGGGCGGCCTGTTCCTGTATTTCTAACTGGACAGAAGACACAGTTTCCTTAGATTCTTTTCCTTTACCCTCTCCTCTTGGTCTAGGCATATATGGAGCTGGATCATCGTCAGATTGGCCTGGTAAGGGTTCATCTTTTCCCAGAATGGCCTTAAACTTTGCCAGATATACCTTCTTTCCATCTTCATTCCACTGAAATTATTAGGCAGTTTATCCGCAAGGATGATAGAAACCTTGTGAATAATGAGCACTTTGAAGTCAGAAAAACTTCATTCCTCTCATTAAGGGCAAACTTCCCATTCTCCTTCATCAATCTTACCTTGAACATCCCTAGCCAGTCAACATCCTTGGTTTTCTTGATAATAACAGTCATGACACCTTGCTTGTGTGAAGTGATGGCGTCAAGACTGTATGTTAAGCACATTATTACCTTGGAAAAAATCTCAAATAGGAGTCGATATTTCCTTTTGAGATGAGGGACACGAATGTTCATAATCTGGTCTCGATTCGCCGGTCTTAACAATTCGACCTATAGAAACCTCCTTTCTCCCAGTTCAATAGTGAACATTTCTGGAGCAATACTTCCCTGTCGAAGACCAAATATCCTCCTTAAGTCGTTATCAGTCACTACTATCTTCGTTCCTCCAACGGATGAAACAAATTTTTCCTCATCATCCTCTTCTCTCTTAAGATTGTACAGAAACTCCAGAGCTTCATATGTGTACACAATATCATGGTAATGATAACAGAACTGCTCAAGTCTGCAGGCTCGAAGGCATTCTAGAATTTCAAGCGACTCAGGGTCAGAGGTGACTGAGATGTTGGGGTTATACTGGAAAGTATGCTTTTACTTTGTATAACCACACTGAATTTCTGTCTTATTTACTGAAATAAATTATTTATCACTGATGCTTTAAATATCATCGAATGTTACATATATTTACTGCATAACTGTTCAATAAATAGTACGTGTTACATTATAGTTAATTTAGTGATACCTGATCACAGAAGATTAAATTAATAGTCCCCTGTAACTAAAAGTACACATTCACGACCTAGATGGAAATGAACCAACCATCGCAAAAGGTTGAAGTGTAAGGCTTAGATTGGCTTGTCTTGACCAAGAGATTGCACTAGTGCATCATGATGCACTAAACAGGACCTACAGGAGGATAAATTCTTTAGCGAATATAGAGGAATTAGACCTCAGTGGTTAATTATTTCTTAATCTCCGTCCCTTAAATAGGATCATGTGCAATCAATAGCCATTGATTTGACTTATGATGGGAAGAGGATCATTGTGATTCAATACCTTGTAACTTGGGCAATGATATTGGTTACACGACGATTGCTAAGATTTAATACGGCGAAACGTGTGCAAGTACGTCTTGTTTGATTTGTCCCCTTGGGAGGCTCATAAGTTTTATCATACCAAATCTTTCAAGTGGAATTAATTTCCGGTATGGATAATAATGTTGAGGCATTCCTTAACCAAGGAAAAAAATGTTAATTAATATGAAGTTATTTCAGTGGTCTAAATTAATTAATGGACTGGATGATCTTAAACATGGGAAATAATAACCGGGAGTCATATTAACAGTAATATGAGTTAAGATGGATAGTGCAATATTAATTATGTAGTGGGATTAATTAATATTTATGGGCTTGAATAATATTGTGGCTCAATATTGAAAATTCAAAGTCCATTGGAAGGTCCAATCTTAATTCTGCTAAAAGCCCCCCAAGTAGCCCAAACATAAAGTCCAATAACTGAAAAAGGTGTTTAAAATAAAATAAATTATTGTTGCCTAATTTTTCAATTTTTCGAAAATTATGAATAAAAGAGGGAGAAAGATTTTCTTTGAATTTTGTTATGGAATGAGAATAAGTATTCTTGGAATACAAGATTATCTCATTAAATTCAAGAAATCTCCCACTTGGCTATTCATAATGGAATTTTGGAAAATTCCATAACATAAGGAGGGGAAGATTTTATTTGGGAGATATATTGGAAAATAGAATATATTGAATATATTCAAGATTGTTTCTTGGAGAAGAAGCAAGAAAATTTCCCAATCTCCCCTAAAACCCTAGAAATTTTGCCCCCCCCTTAGTATTATAAATAGGGGATGAATTTTTCATCCCCAAAGCAATTCCATGTGTTGGAAAAATTAGAAATCCACAAAGGCGGTGCAACATAATTTTATTTTTCCCTTTTGTTAATTGTTCGCGAGTGTCCTACCACCGGATTGTCGAGCAAGGACTTGGGAATACTTGGGAAGGCTTTTTGATGTGTTCGTGTGAACGAGATCCATCTTCTCAACGGTTTTCACTCCAAGATGTTAGTTCACGTAAACTCCTAGCTATTCCGCATGCGTAGGATTTATGTGACGAACTTGTATGCATGATTTGTTGTTGAATTATTATTTGAATTAATATAGGATTAATTCATGCTAGTAATAATTGTTAGAATTAATTTTTTATTTAAATATTCATCCCGAATAGATCCGGGCAATTAATTCCCCAACAACTGGTATCAGAGCCACAGTTTCGGGCTCTGAATTTTAAATTCTAATTTAATTCGTTGTTCATTGAATTTGGAATTGGATAGTAGAATTGCTAGATCTTTTTTGCAGGTATCCAATTGTCATGGTATTTGAAGAATGTTTATTTATGCATGCATATAAATTGTGGTTTGTTCGATTCGTTCGAATTTATTTTGCCTCGTGAGAAAATCCACTAGTAGATTAGGATTTGTTTGATTCGTTCAATGTAATAGACTAGTCTAGATCTAGGTTTATTTATTTTTGTAAATAAATTATAACCGGAACGGAAATGGAGGCGGAGACGAAGAATTAAAGGACGGATCGAATCGGCGCAGCGGCGCGTCGTCGTCGTCTGGCGAACGTGTTAAAGGAGGCACGCACGCTTACTGTATACACGCAAAGCGCGGGGCGCGCGCGGGCGAGGCTAGCTGGGCCGAAAAGGCGGGATCGATCGCCGCCAAGATCGGGCGGAAGGATCGCGCGAAGGCGAAGCACACGCTACCGACAAGTTTGTAGGCGCGCGATGGGCGACGCGCATGTCGAGATCTGCCGAGGTGCACCGAGCTCTGTTGGGCGACGTGCGCCGGGTGCTTATGCACGCACGCACGGGCGCCGATCGACACGGCCGGGAGAGTGCAAGGCGTGCACTCCGACCCGCGAGCTGGTCGATGACGTCTGGTTTGACGTGGTGATTTTTTCGAGACGGTCGAGTGGGAGCTTCTCGAGATGAACGATGAAGGCAATAAGGACGATTTCTCAAGATCAAGACATGATAAAATTAACCGTGACAATTGGATATATGTGCCTAATATGTTTAATTTGTTTTTTTTGATATTTGCTTTATTTTTTCATGCGTATTTAATTGTGTTTTTGAATATACGATGCATGAGAAATTGTTTTGGAAAAATCTCACTTTCGAAAATTACTAAGTATGTTTTAAATAATTAATTGACAATTTTATTCCGGATAATAAAGTTTAATTAATTTTGGCCTCCATGATTTATTTATTTGTGAATTCTTTTGGAGAAATTCCCCCCACGGGATGGCCAAAAGATAGCTTTCACATGAATGAATTCCAAACGAATGATTGTGGATTATTATTAGTGGCGACGATGACCCTCCCCACGAGGCTCATTCAAAGCGAAATAATAATTCTGTATTTAATCATGGTTATTACTTAGGTATAAAATTGATATGCATATACTTCCCCGACGTCCCTGACAATTTTATATTGGTCAAGTGGGAGCCAACTATTAATCTGGATATTAAAGGTTTGTAACTGTTTCTTGTTTGTAACCTGCTTGAATGTGTTTAAATAATGACCCACCCCACGTGGCTTATTTAAATTGTTTTGAGATGTTGGCTGATGCATGTTTATATTTTTTTGAGATTTTAATATGAAATATGTGATCGAATTTTGTGATAATTTTGTGCTCATATAAATCGTTATTTATTTCAGTTCAACATGTCGCAAACTGTTCAATATACTGAAAGACAATTTACTTACTGGTGAAAACTTTGTCCATTGGAATCGAAAACTTACTATTGTCCTTACTGCACAACATCATAACTGGGTTCTTACTGTCCCAAAACCTGAAAAACCAACTGATGAGTCCACAAAAGCGGATAAGAAAGATTATGCTGATTGGGAGCGGTCAAATGAGATGGCTAAGTGCACTTTGCTGGCTTCTATGTCAGACGTGTTGCAACATCAGCATCAACATTTTGAAACCGCTGCAGACATCATGACGAGTCTTAAAGCGATGTTCCAGCATCAGAACCGTGTGGCTCGCCAGATCACCATGAGAGACTTGCTCTCCATGAAAATGGTGGAGGGAACGCCCGTAAGGGAACACGTTCTCCAGATGATGGCTCACCTAAATAAGCTTGAGGTACTTGGCGCTCAATATGATATCGAGATCCAGATTGATTTCATACTCCATTCTCTGCCTAAAAGTTTTGAACAATTCAGGCTGAACTATCATATGAACAAACAAGAGTTCACGTTGCCTGATCTGTTACAAGCTTTGGTCTCGGCAGAGGAATATTGGGGCAAAAGAGCCAATCCTTGGTGGCAAATGGTCTCTTTTCTTCTTCTATGCCAAGAGGAGGTAAGAATAAGAGGAGGGCAAAAGGCCAAAAACAAGTGAACTCAAGCGTTTCCAATGGCAAGGAGAAGGTGAAGGGAGATGGAGGAGTAAGGAAACCAGGTAAGGGGAAGTGTTTTAACTGCGGTGAGAAAGGACATTGGAGGTCAGCCTGTTCCAAACCTAAAAGGAATGGAAAGAAAGATAATTCTCACGCACTAGTTGTTGAAACTTGTTTGGCGGCATATGCTTTCCATTCGTGGGTAGTGGATACGAGATCCACTGATCATGTTTGTTTCACTTTACAGGGGTTCAAGCGGACCCGGCAACTTAGTAGAAGTGAGATCCTCATCACACTGGGCAATGGTACGAGAGTGGCAGCTGAAAGCAGTTGGAGAAGTGCAGTTGTCTTTTAAAGACAAAGTTTTAATTTTGAGAGATGTTATTTACGTTCCTAGTTTTAGAAAGTATTTAATTTCAGTTTCTAAACTTTTTCTTGATGGACATTCGGTTACTTTTAATAAAGTTGTTACCATTACTCTAAATAATGAGTTTATCTGTCATGGAACGTTGTCGAATAATCTCTACACAATTAACTGTGCACACCACTCACGAAATGCATCCTATAACACATCGACTATTTCGGCTAAAAGAAAATGTTCATCAGACGTGAACGAAACACGTCTATGGCATCTAAGACTAGGTCATATTAATCCAAAGATGATCCAAAAGGTTGGTCCAAGATGGTTAATTGGAGTCTCTCCAGGTTGAACCATTTCCAACCTGCAAATCGTGTTTGGAGGGTAAAATGACCAAGAGGGCATTTGGAGCCAAAGGGAATAGAGCCAAAGAAGTGTTAGAAATTGTTCACACCGATGTATGTGGTCCAATATCAATCAAAGCAAGAGGAGGCTATGAGTATTTCGTTACTTTTATCGATGATTACTCAAGATACAGATACATTTACCTTATGAAGCATAAATCTGAGACCTTTGAAAAATTCAAAGAATTTAAGGCTCAATCAGAGAATCATAGGGAAAAACGTATCAAGTCTCTACGATCTGATCGTGGAGGCGAATGCCTCAGCGATGAATTCTTGAAATACTTATCGGATGAAAGGATTGTATCCCAGTTAACTGTTGGGAAATTAGGGTGCCCGGATCTATTCGAGATGATTTTTAAATACATATTTAAATCAAAAAAATAATTACTAACATGAATTAATCCTAAATCAATTCAACATAATAATTAAACAACATGCGTACACGTAATTCACGTAAATCCTAAACATGCGAAACTAGGAGTTACAGAATTACTAACCTCTTGTAGAGACAACCTTTGAGACGATGGATCAACCCAAAAAGCCTTCCCAAATATATCCCCAAGTCCACGAAAGTAATCAGGTGGGAGGATTCGCACGAACGATTTTAATGAGAGAAAAATAAAATATTTTGCTACCACCTTTGTGGATTTCTAATATCTCCAACACATGGAATTGCACTTGGGAATGAAGAGTTCATCCCCTATATATAGGGAGGAGGGGGTCGAAATTTTAGGTAAAAAATATAAGGAATAAAATATTTTCTTGGTCTCCAAGAAATCTTGAATATATCTTCTATATTCTTTTCTCCTTAATTAAATTTTCCATAAAAATCTCTTTCCCTCTTTTCCCATTATTTTTGAAATTTAACAAGATTAAGGAGTCAAGATTTGACTTCTTGAATTTATGGGATAATTATGTATTCCTCTAATAATTATCTTTTTCCATAAAATATCCACAAGAAAATCAAGACAATCTTTTCTTCCTTTTATCTACATAATTTTTGAAAAATACAAGCATGGAAATATAGCAATATATTTTCTTCTCTCTCTCATTAATTGGACTTTATTTTGGGCTATTTGGGGGGCCTTTAGGAGAATTAAGATTGGACCTTCAATGGACTATGAAGCTTTAATATTTTGGGCCAAATATTATTCAAGTCCATTAATATTAATTTACTCCACTATAAATTAATATTGAACTATCCATCTTAACCCATATTACGATTTCACATAAAACATGGCTCCCGATCATTATTTCCCGCGTTTAAGATTTTATTAGTCCATTAATTAATTAAGCCACTGAACAAGCTTTATATTAATTAATATCTTTGTCCTTGGAGTAAAGACATCTCAACATTATTATCCATACCAGAAATAAATTTCCACTTGCAAGATTTGATATGATAAAGGTTTGAGCCCACCAAGGGGACAAATCAAGCAAGACGTACTTGCACGCGATTCTCCGTATTAAATGTCAACAATCGTCATGTAACTAATAATATTGCCCAAGATATAAGGTATCGAATCGCATTGGCTCTCTTCCCAACATAAATCAAAGCAATAGTTATTAATTTCACACGATCCTATTTAAAGGGCGGAGATTAAGAAATAACGCACCACTGAGGTCTAATTCTTGTATATTCAGTACCAAAGAATTTGTCCTCCTGTAGGTCCTCATTCAACGCACCTAAATGCGCTAGTGTGATCCCTTGGTCAAGACAAGCCAATCTGGGTCTCACACTTCAACCGTTCATGATGGTTCGTTCATTTCCATCTGGGTTGTGAATTTGTACTTAATTATGAGGGCTGTTAATTTGATCTTCAGTGATCGGGTATCTCCAAATAAACTACAACGTAATACGTATTGTCTTATTGAAAGGGTTTGCAATAAACATATATAACATTCATTCATATTTAATGCATCAGTGATTAAATAATTTATTTCAGTAAATAAATAAGAAACTTCAGTTTGGTTATACAAGTAAAAACATACTTTTCAGTATAACCCCAACAATCTCCCACTTATACTCAAAGTCTGTCTTTAAGTATACTACAACATGTCTCGTGTTCTATGTGACATCTAATGTCACCCTACACGAACCTAATGATATTTCTCCCACTTATACTCAAAGCAGATTGACAACTTCTTTGACACCCATTCCTTCCACATGTCTCTCGAATGTACTCTGAGGCAGACCCTTTGTGAATAGATCTGCTAGGTTATCTTCTGATGCAATCTTAGACACCTCAATGTCTCCTCTCTTAACGATTTCTCGTATGAGATGGTATTTTCTTTTAATGTGTTTGCTGGTCTTGTGGGCTCTCGGCTCCCTCGAATTTGCAACTACTCCGGCGTTATCACAGTAAACCGTGAACGTGCTGGGCAAATCCGGGATGACGTCCAAGTCCACTAGGAAGTTCTTGAGCTAAACTGCTTCCTTCGCTGCTTCACAAGCAGTAACGTATTTGGCTTCCATGGTAGAATCGGCGATGCATTTCTGCTTTACGCTTCTCCATGTCATGGCTCCTCCCCCCATGCAAAACACACTACCCGAGGTAGACTTTCTGGAGTCAACATCTGATTGGAAATCCGAGTCTGTGTAACCGATGGGGATTAGACTGTCTGACTTGTAAACCAACATTCTGTCCCGTGTCCTTTTCAGGTACTTCAGAATGTTCTTTACTGCAGTCCAATGCTCTTTCCCAGGGTTACCTTGATATCTTGCTACCATACCTACGGCAAAGCAGATATCCGGTCTCGTACACAGCATTGCATACATGAGGCTTCCCACGGCCGAAGCATAAGGGATGCTCTTCATGTCATCTATCTCTTTCTGTGTCTTTGGACACATCTATTTGGACAGATGGATTCCATGTCTGTAGGGCACAAAGCCTTTCTTGGAATCTTGCATGCTGAAACGCTTCAAAATAGTATCTATGTATGAAGCTTGAGAAAGTCCGATCATTCTTTTCCTGCGATCTCGAGTGATCTTGATCCCTAGGATGTGATCGGCTTCCCCTAAATCCTTCATATCGAACTGTTTTGACAACCATGCCCTTACATCTGATAACACCTTTACATCATTTCCGATGAGTAGAATGTCGTCCACGTATAGTACCAAAAATACCAATGCAGTTCCATCATGCTTTTTATAAACACAACTTTCAAAGTTATTTTGATCGAAACCGTAGGATTTTATAACTTGATCAAAACAGTGATTCCAAGCGCAGGATGCTTGCTTCAGCCCATAAATGGACTTCTTAAGCTTGCAAACCAGATAGATGCTCTTGGCCTTTTTCAATGAAGCCTTCTGGTTGTTGCATATAGATTTCTTCGTCAAGATTTTCATTGAGGAAAGCTGTCTTGACGTCCATTTCCCATATCTCAAAATCTAGATGCGCAGTAATCGACAAGAGAATGCGGATGGACTTCAGCATGGCTACGGGCGAAAAGGTTTCCTCATAATCGATCCCTTCTTTCTGAGTGTACCCTTTCGTCACTAGTCTATCTTCGGGACTATAGAACATGCATCCTTTAGTTCCTTCGGGGTACCCTATGAACATCCTTAATTCCGAACGTGCATCCAATTTTCCGGCTTCCTTGTTTAGCACGTATGCCGGACACCCCCAGATTCTGATGTGTCCGAAACTGGACTTGCGCCCATTCCACAATTCTCTCGGGGTTTTAGGTACCAATTTGGATGGCACTAGGTTCAGAATATAAGCCACTGTTTCTAATGCGTAACCCCAGAACGATTTTGGTAAATCAGCATAACTCATCATTGACCTTACCATTTCTAAAAGCATTCTATTCCTTCGTTCTGCAACCCCGTTATGTTGAGGGGTACCGGGTGCAGTCAACTGAGATGCAATCCCCACTTCCGATAGATAGTTCAGAAATTCATCGCTGAGGTATTCGCCTCCACGATCAGATCGTAGAAACTTGATACTTTTTCCCTTATGATTCTCTGCTTGAGCCTTAAATTCTTTGAATTTATCAAAGGTCTCAGATTTATGCTTCATTAGGAAAATGTATCCGTAGCATGAGTAATCATCGATAAAAGTAACGAAATACTCGTAGCCACCTCTAGCTTTGATTTGCATTGGACCACACACATCAGTGTGAACGATTTCTAACACTTCTTTAGCTCTAAACCCCTTGGCTCCAAATGCCCTCTTGGTCATTTTACCTTCCAAGCATGATTCGCAAGTCAGAAATGACTCAATTTGGAGAAACCCCAAAGAACCATCTTTCACCAACCTTTGAATCCTTTTCGGGTTAATATGACCTAATCTTAGGTGCCAAAGAAGTATCTCGTTCACGTCAGCCAAGCGCTTTCGTTTACAAGAAATAGTAGATGTGTTATAAGATGCATTTTGTGAGTGATGTGCACAGTTAATAATATAGAGAATGTTCCTTAAAGTTCCACGACAGATAATCACATCGTTACAAAAAATAGTAACATCTTTATTAAAACGAACAGAATATCCATCGTTAAATAACTTAGAAATAGAAATAAGGTTTTTCCGAAAAACAGGAACATAAAGAACATCTCTTAAAATTAACGTCTTCTCTTCAAAACACAGGTGCACTTCTCCCACTGCTTTAGCTGCCACTCTCGTAGCATCGCCTAGCGTGATGAGGATCTCACTCTCACTTAGTCGCCGGGTCTGCTTGAAACCCTGCAATGTGAAACATACATGATCAGTGGATCCCGTATCCAATAATCACGAATGGGTAGCATACTCCGCCAAACAAGTTTCAACAACTAGATAGTGTGAATTACCTTTCTTTCCATTCCTTTTGGGTTTGGAACAGGCCGACTTTCAATGTCCCTTTTCACCGCAGTTAAAACATTTTCCTTTTGGTATCTTCTGGACTTTTAACCAACTGGCTTTCTTATCCTTTTTGTTGATGGCATGCTTTGGATCGGACTATTCATCTCCTTCTCAATCTTACCTTCTATTTGTCTAGATCTTGAGAGCAGTTAAGAAGTCACCAAAACTTCGTCTTCTTGTCCCAAGTGTTTCTCTACCATCTCCAAGATCTCTTGTAGGGTATCCATGGTAAATGTAGGTCCCGAACGGGTTTTGTGAGGGCAGAAGTCTAGAGGGGAGGGGTGAATAGACTTAAAAAAACTTTTCGTCTTGGATCGTGTGATTGCGGTTTGCACGATCGAGTGCTTTAGTGAGTCGATTTGGACCGATGGTTCAATCTTCTTGAAAGTGCCTGAGGGCAGATAAGTTTGATATCTGTCAGTTTAACTGAGAGTGCGGAAGCTTGTAAATACCCGTGAAGAACCAGTTTTATCAAATCAGATTCTAAAGTCAGTTTTCAATCGGCTGACTAAGGTATCAACCTGATCAGATCAGTTGCTTGGTGCAGACTGATATTAACTTAGAATATGTATGCAATTTTAAGCTCAGTTGTGTGAATAGTGTAAAGCAATAGAAAGCAAGTTAATGCACACAAGATTTTTATAGTGGTTCGCATTTAAACCCGCCTTCGCCCACTCTTCCCTTAACACAGGGGCAACTTAACTGAACTTAACCGAACTTAACCGACTGGACTTAGTTTTATGTGTTAGTCCAACACTCAACAGATGTTTATCGAGTTCACACTCAACCGATCCCAGAAATTAGAAACTAGAATCCCTAGTCTGAAATCTTGCGGTAACAAACTTAACCTAACTTTGAGTTTGGGTAAAGAATGTTTGAGGGTTCCAACTGGAAATCTATCCTGGTGTTTAGATAGCCAAAATGCTAGTGGATAGGATTTCTAAGCTAAGAACTATGGGATGAATACACTAAGAATAATCTTCAATTTTGGTGTTCTTCTAGCGGAAATTCTGCTAGCTTTTGCTTCTTGATAATTTACGTGAATATTGTTGTTCCGCTTGCTCAATAGTTCATGTGTTGGTCCTTGGTTGGTGTACTTCATCACTTGACGAGCAATCCCATTTTATAGACCTCGAAATCAAAGAGCCGTTGGAGAGCAATTTGAATTTCGGGCTATATTAGGTAAGTTGTAGGATATGATTGTGACGTGCTCCAAATATCGGCGTGGCCGTAGGCATGATTAGCACCATTTATGTCCGCAACGTCGAATCCCGCATTGTCAGCTCTTTTTGTGCACGTGTCGCTTTCTCTTTGGCTTCGCGAGGCGGCACTTCAGTAATTTGTCTGTTAGACGATTGATATTCCTTTTGTAGAATATTTGTCTTGTCTGGTGTACCATTTTGGTTGACTCCATGTGCGAGCTGACTTGATCAGATAACTGATCAATCTACCTTGTAGAGTCTTCTGATGCAGATTGTCTTAGCACAATATGCAAACTCGGCTGATGTAGGTCTTCAGGTCTTCTGGTAGTCTTCTGATCTTCAGGTGACTCTGAGCCTCAGTGTCTTTAGTCATACTGAGTCTTCAGGTTTGTTACTGAGTCTTCAGGTTCATCCGAGTCTTCAGGTTTATCTGAGTCTTCAGGTTCATCCGAGTCTTCAGGTTCATCTGAGTCTTCAGGTTTATCTAAGTCTTCAGGTTCATCTGAGTCTTCAGGTTCATCTGAGTCTTCAGTGTCTTCTGTCTTCACCTGATCATCCGACTTCTTGTGTTCTGATTTGTTCTTAGCCTTCTGATCATCTGACCTTATCTGGGTCATCTGATACTTCGACCTGACCTATACATATTGAGTTCCCCCTCAATATGTGACCTATCTTTTACATCAGCTATCTATACATTTCAGCTGGTCATCTTAATCTGATTCTAAGTCATCAGTCAGCTAACAGGTCTGACTGGTCCTATTACATCCTGTTTTGGAACTTCCATCAAAACTAAAATACAGATTTCCCAACAATTTCCCCATTTTTGATGGAACCAAAACACTTAATCAGAAAAACAGATACCACGAATAGAAATGCAGATAATGAAAATCAGTACATACCTCAGAAGACAATGAGATGTTGTCTTAGAATCAGAGAGATGGAATATTACATTCAGATAGGTGTGTGCATTATAAAATACATGAAAAGCGTACCTATCATCTGATTCCAAGTTATCTTCGTCAGGTGTACTTGAACATTTGAAGCTCTTTGGGTATGCCAAACATCTTGTACATCCTTTGCATCAGCTTGTCCAGATCTTCTCTTCTATGGATCCCTCCTTTGTCAGCAAATCCATAGTAGGCGTTCTTGAATTTTACAGCATCTAGCTTGTTGTCTGGACGCAAAGGTGGAAGGAGTAGTTCAAAGGGTGGAGCTTCAGGTATCAGTGACATGATCTTCCCTTCCTTCATCACTGTCTGGTAGAAATCTGGGTACTTAGTTTCTAACCAGTTCCGAAATTCATCATCATTTTCTATCTGATTTTGATGAATCGGAATCATCTCCAGGATGTATACGTCACACAACCATTCTCCTCTGATCTGATCCCATTCTGGAAGCAGATCTAGCCGGGCACAGAGGATATCTTTAAAGGGTGCCAGAAGGGCATTCTTCTCCCAAGCAATCTCCTCTGCTGCAGCTTCGTTCTTCCTCTTCCTTCGGATGTATGCGATGTTTAGTCCCTTGGCCTCTGCTAACTTCTGCTTCTTGGTGGCAGCCTCTCTTATTCTCTGTCTTGTTTGCTCTTGAATTTGTTCAGGAGTCATCTGGCTTTTGGTAGAGAATAATTGGCCTTGTCTCTGATCTTCCGCAGTTGCTTTCACCATCTTGCATTTGCCTTTCTTTCTCCTTAGAGTTTGCTCAGGTTCATCTTGTTCGTCTTATTCAGCTAATTTCTTAGCGAGTTCAAGGCTCTTAGCCTGATCATCAGTTTCCATTCTTTTCTGTACGAACGAAGAAAAGTCTTCAATCTTGTCAACTCTGGCAATAACCTCTGAAAGAGCAATCTTCTGCTCGGTGATCTCTTTGCTATGTTGCTCCACAGTTTCTTTTACTTCAGCAACGAGATCAGTAGATGGAGTGGCTGGCAAGTCAGATATAATGGGTTTTGGTAGAGATGCAATTGTTACCAATCGTATACATTTTTTTCTTCTCTTTATTCTCTTGTCCTTCCCCTTTTTGGTTTCATCAAAGAGGTTGGCAGCCTGTGGTTCAGAGCAATGAATTGCAGTGAGATCTCCTCTCTGAGTTCCTCGACAACAAGAGGAGTGATCTGAGCGGTGGCAGAAGGTTCATGTGTCAAAAAGCATCTGAGAGCAAATTCGATGTCCTGTCTTGCTCGTTCTGTAGAAGCTACAAAGTGTTTCCAACCCATATCCATGTGGTTGTCGGTTTTCTCAAAGATGCCCGACATTTTCCAATAGTACTGTGGTTCGATTGAGCATATCTGTCTGAACTTTGAGTTTATCAGACTGGAGGTTGAGCTTCTCGGTAAGAGGATTTACTAGTTGCATTACTTCAGAAAGGATGGCATTATACATCCCAACTGTGTGACTTCTTTCTCTGTCAACCAGTTTTGCTTGCTCTTCTTCAAACCGCTTCATCAGATCTGGGCTGTGGTAGCTGCCGCGAATTTGTCTTCAATAGCAGCCTTGATCCCATCCTGAATCTTCTCAGTATAAAGATCTAGGGTATCAAAGCTCATCATAGCAGTCTGGTCAGATGTTGAAGCCTTGCCAAGTCGGGTCTCATCTGCAACACCCATTCTTGGTTCATCGACAACTCCCTCATGATCTCGGGAGGGTGAATAGTTTCCTCCTCATTATCGGCAATTCCGAACCTTTCATGAATCAACCATCCGATATCATCATCGATGCCAATTCAACAAATAGCTTTCAATCCCAAAGATTGTTCAAGCACTTCATCTCCAAGTCTACAAAAGAAATCTGATCCCGTTGTTGTCATGAGGATCGAAAATTCTTCGATGCTTTTTCGATCGATATCCTCCGAACACAATCTCTTCTATCTCTTTCTTTGGATGCCAGGATGTTGATCCATTCAGGGCCGCAGATCCAAAGATATACCTTGATCTGTTGCTTCATTATCCTTATGATGAGGCTTTCTGAAACAGGTGAAGCAAGCACGGTTTTGGTATTGAAGGGATTATGAGAGATGGACACTCGCTTGTCAGATCTCTCAGGTTCTTGTGACTTGTTTGGAGATTGGGAGTGGGATAGGGATATTTGCGGTTCGTTTTCAGCGTGTTGAGGGTGTCCAGTTTCCTGAACAGGTTCATTGATTGGGGGTGTGGGAGATCTGGGTGATCTGATTGGCGAGGGTGAGGGTGAGAAGGTTTTGTGAGGGGAGGGTGGTGGTGATGATTTTTGAGGATAGGGTGATGGTGATTTGGAAGTGGGCGTAGGCGATCTTGCTCTCTTGAAGATCTTGGTGAGAGGCAGAGAATCAGATGGTGATTCTTCCTCAGGATGCTCCACTTCTGTCCCTCTGACAGATTTCTCTCCTTCTTCTTCTATCATCTGCTCGTCCCTTACTTCTCTGGCAGTTTACTCAGGACTGACTGCTATCTCCTTTTCTGATTCCATCTGAATCAGATCCTCCGTTCTGCGAACTTGCTGATCAGAACTCGGAGCAGTCTTCAGAGGAGATGTAACTCTCTTCTGACGTTTCCGCTGAGCATTTGGTTTCTTGGCCAGATCCTTCCTCTTCATCCTCTTCTATGGAATGGCTGTTCCCTGCGCTTCAGAAGATGCAGTTGCCTTTTCTTTTCCCTTCTTTTCTCCCTTGGGTTTGGGCACATAAAGAGTTGGATCCTCATCAGATTGTCCAGGCAGGGGCTCATCCTTGCCCAATATGGCCTTGTGCTTTGCTTGATATATCTTCGTTCCATTCTCATTCCATTCATAATTCTGTGGCAGTTTATCTGACAGAATGATTGAGATTTTGTGTATGAAGGAGCACTTGGAAGATAAGCACACTTCATTCCTCTGGGTCAGTTCGAACTTCCTCGAGTCTTTCCGTAGACGTGCCTTGACCATACCCAACCAGTCCATATCTGAAGCCTTCTTGATGATTGCAACCATGACACTGATCTTATAGGAAGTGACAGCATCAAGACTGTAAGTTGAGCACATAATCACCTTCTGAACAATCGCAAGGAGAAGGCGATATTTTCTCTTCAGGTAGGAGGCTTTGACATTCGTCGTATTCTCCTTGTTTGCTGGTCTCAATAGCTCGGCTTCAAGAAATTCCTTTTCACCTACATCAGTCGTGTAGGTCTCTGGGTTGATGCTTCCTCGAGTTAGACCGAAGATCCTCTGGAGACCATCATTTGACACTCGTACTTCCAGTCTACCAACAGAAGAAATCAGGTCAGTATCAATGTCTTCACCCCTCTGTAGATTGTATAGAAACTCCAGGGCTACATGTGTGTGGACAATGTTCTGATATGTAGAGCAATATCGTTCAAGCCCACACGCTCGCAAGCACTCCAGAATTTCCAGCGATTCAGGATCTGAGGTGATGGAAAATACTACATACTTCTCATCAATGATATCTTTCCTCATTTACGCAAAGTTACATAACTTTTTCCTTTGACCCGGTCGTGGAACAAGATATGCCATTTCTGTACGATATGCAAATTTATGTTTAGTTTGAGTAAGATATTTCAATAAATTCAGTCAAACCAGTAATCTTAGCATCAATTTAGTAAGTAAGCGTATAGATCGGATAAAAATTACAGAAACATATCATCACGACTTGTAAACCTATGTACCAGAGTGAATTGAAATTATGCAGTATTTAAGCGAGAAATTACCATAAATTGATTCGTGGGATTGAGAAATCGTTAGAATAGAATCAATTGATTTTGAAAGTAATTTTCTGAAAATTTTGAAAGTTTTGATCTTTTAAGAGCTTTGAGAAGACGAAGTAGTGGAAAGAAGTTTTCTGAGAATTATTTGGATTTTATAGTATGCGAGGGAAAACCTTTTTGCACAACTTTCCAAAGTACTCAAGTATCCGTGTTTTGAAGTCAGTGGCTGAGATTAGTCGGCCGAAAAGTATTTTGATCGCAGGTTGAGAAAAGTAGTCTTCTCGTATTTTGGACTCAAAAATTCGCAATAAAACGCATTAAATACACATTCCCAAGTTCGCATTAAAAGTTTTGCAGTGCATGCGTCATAAAGTGAAAATAGAGTAAAAACCAATTTATTTAAATAACGCATATAAGATGTTCAGAAAGGGATAAATAAGAGAACGTATCTGACTGATTGATATCGTAATCAACCAGTTACCACTGTGATCTGATCTGGTACTTGTTGACCTTACTGATGGTAGCCTTAAGCATTTCCCAACAATATTCCACTCATCTGATCAGATTCTTGTTTGAAACACTTCGTTACTTATCTGATCCACTTATATGATTCTCTTATCTGATCCACTTCATCCTTCAATCTTCTTCTATTCAGCCTGCATTTAATATGCACTTAAGTCATACTCCCGCCAAAACATTTACTTCGGGGAGTCAAAAAGTCACCTTGATTCCCAAATCGACGCGATTTGACATTCTGTAATTATGGCATAGATACGCTGTGATTACTCACACCGTCAACTCATCCAACCATTAGCCGCGTGTTCCTTACGCGTTGTCGATGCAAATTTCTCTTAAGGTCTTCTGAGAAAATAAATTTGCATTTATACCCCTAATTTCCTTCTATAAAATAGCCTGGGGTGTTAGGCAAACAACACAACATAAACCATTCATCTTCTTTAGCTTATACTCCATGCTTTCCGATGAGTTCCTTATTTCCTGTGAAACTTCCGGCAAAAACCTTTAACCCTTTTCCAATGAATTCAGCTTCTCAAATCAACCCTGTGTGTTCCTTCACACTGCTTTCGTCGTCATCTAAGATTACACATACAATCAATGCAAAGCTTCTTTACCACAGTGAAGGCAGATTTGCTAAGGCAAATGAGAAGGCACTTCTCCTAACCGTATGCACCTTGTGTGCCTATCGAGATAATGGAATTAGCATCAATAGACTCAGTCTGAAACAAAAAATGGGTTTGGTATACGATCTTGATCAGACAAAAGCTGATCTTCGTATATCAAACTCAATTTTTGCATGCGACACAAGTGTCCGTTTGGTCCTTGTGACCAAACCTGTGGCACTGTGCCCCATTTAACAGCTGGAGAGCCCATTGATTTCACGTCTGAGGGCTCCTGGCTTGGACATCCTTCAAGGCCTCTCTCGCTCCTCACTCCGAAGCTCTGAGATTAGCTCGGATTCTAGAAGCCTCTGACGCCCCTTTTAGGGTCGGGGGAAAATGAGAGCATCAAGCTCTAAAATCTTTAAAGCCTCTCTCCCCTTCCCTACCTTGGGTTGGCTTAGGGTTTATGGTTTATGTAATGACCTCCGGGTCTTCTTGTACTTGTAGTTTGTTATACCACTTGTAGCTTAGCTTGTGATATCACTTGTGGCTTGTAATGTAAATCTGACCTCCGGGTCCTTATCAATGAAAAATTCTGTTATTTCATTGTTGTGTTGCCTCTTCAGACTTATTCGATTTGTAGCTTTAAACTTGTACGACTTGCTTGTTGACCGTAGCTTAATCGACTTATAAAGTAACCTTCCAATTTGATCAGTTCCCCCTTAATCTGATATATCTTGAACTGATCTGCTCCTTGTCTGAACTTCAGATCGGCTCCTTGTCTGACTTTCTGATCGGCTCCTTATCTGAACTTCTGATCGGCTCCTTGTCTGACTTTCTGATCGGCTCCTTGTCTGAACTTCAGATCGGCTCCTTGTCTGACTTTCTGATCAGTTGAGATACCTAACTCAACTGATTCCTCTTAACCTGGTTAGTCTTTTAACCAACTGGTTCTGGAGATCAGTCCACCAACCATTTCTGGTGCACTTTCTCTGAGATCCAGAAGCCCTAGCTCATTGCATAATTCTCTGAATCTGATCTCAGCTAGCGGCTTAGTTAAAATATCAACTTTCTGCTTGTCAGTATGGATCTTTTCCATTATGATATTCTTCTTTTCAACGTGATCTATGATAAAATGGTGTCTGACATCCACATGCTTGCATCTTGTATGTAGAACAGGATTCTGAGTGATTGCAAAAACACTATTACTGTCACAGAATATAGGTACGTTCTTAGCTACGATGTTGTAATCCCTCAGCTGCTGACTTAGACAGAGCAGATGGGAACAACAACCTCCTGCAACCATATATTCTACTTCAGTAGTAGATGTCGCAACTGATGTCTGCTTCTTCGAGAACCAAGAGATCAGTTTATTTCCCAAAAATAGACATGTACCTGAGGTTGACTTCCTGTCGATTCTGCAACCTCCGTAATCAGAATCAAAATACCCACTAAGCTCTAGATTATCATCCGATGGGTAAAATAAACCAAGGTTCTTCGTTCTTCAGATATACTTGAGAATCCGCTTAGTCGCTTCTAGGTGGCTTTGCATTGGATTTGCTTGAAATCGCACATACACCCATCGCAAAAAAGTGATATCCGGTCTCACCGCGGTCGGTATAGTAGTGATCCAATTAGAGCCCTATATTCTTTTTTGATTAGTTTTACGATTTGTCCTCATCTCGATCCATCTTGAACCCGGTCATCATGAGAATTCGCTTCCTTACGTTGTTGAACTCCAAACTTGGCGATGGATTCCTTGTGTATTTAAATACGCGATGAATATCCCTTCAGACTCTCTGCTTAACTTGTAAACCCGTAAAAGTAATTCATCCCGACCCATCATGGACATCTCAAACTTCCCTTGCATCAATTTGTGAACTTCTCACATAGCTTCTTGTTGGGAGATCCAAAGATGATGTCTTCCACGTAAATCTGAACCATCAGAATATCTTCTCCATCTTCTATTCTGAATAAGGTTCTGTCCACTATTCCTTTAGTGAATCCACTGTCTATCAAGAACTGAGAGAGTGTATCATACCAAGCTCGAGGAGCTTGTTTCAGGCCGTAAAGAGCTTTCCTTAAATGGTACACTTGGTTGCCTTTTTCAAAGCCTGGAGGTTGTTCGACATAAACTTCCTCTGCTAGTACCCCGTTTAAGAATGCACTCTTTACATCCATCTGATACACAATGAACCCTCTCGTAGGCAAAATATGCTTAAAATTGACCAAATGGCTTCTATGAGCGACTGGTGTAAAGGTCTCATCATAATCAATTCCTCCTGATTGTGAATACAACTTAGCAACAAGTCTTGCCTTATTCCTGGTTATGACATTATTCTCATCTCTCTTGTTCTTGAATACCCACTTCGTGCCAATCACGTCTTGATAAGTTGGTCTGTCCACCAATTTCCAAACTTGATTCCTCTCAAACTTTTTCGAGTTTCTCTTGCATCATGGCTAGAATCCGACTTTCAAGTCTTGTAGAGCTTCCTCTACTGTAGTTGGTTCCTTCAAGGACAAATAACAACAATACATGGCACTTTCACCAATCTAATGTCTAGTTTTGACTCTATCAGATGGGTCTCCGGTAATCAGATCAGTTGGATGACTGGTAATCCAGGTCCTTCTTTTCTGATTTGCGTCTATTTGGAGAACATCACCCACTTCTGATAGTAGTTCATTACTAGTGATTGGGAGTGGTGCAGAATTATGATCCACTTGATAAGAACATGTCTCAGCTGATGTTGGACTCATCATGTGCTGATGTCTGTTCGTAGGAACTTCAGAGTTCCCCACGAACGGATGGTTCGGGTTGATCTTTATCTCACCGCATTGAACTCTTCTTTCAATGACAGTTGTGTGTACCTTTATGGTCCGATTGACTGGTGAATCGCCAAGATCAAGTTCGGGATATACAATCATTACGTGTTGGATTCTTTCTCCTTGATACTTACGATCCATTTTATGCGTGACGTAATCTTGGTTGATCCGATGCGGCTTGTTACGAGGCGCTTTCTCTTGTTCAGAAGATGTCTCATCAAAGACCACATGTGGTGTTTCTTCCACAACTAGGGTTCGTTTGTTGTAAACCCTAAAAGCCTTGCTGGATGAGGAATATCCTAAGAATATACCCTCATCTGACTTGGCCTCAAAAGTTTTCAACTGACTTTTCCCATTGTTGTGTATGAAACACTTGCACCCAAAAATATGGAAGTATGAAACACGAGGTTTTCTGCCCTTCCACAGTTCATAGGGTGTTTTGAAGTGAGTCTTAGTCAGAGAACATCCGTTCTGAGTGTGGCATGCAGTGTTGATTGCTTCTTCCCAGAAACGGCTTGGTGTCGCATGTTCAAATTTAACATAGTCTTGGCGAACTTCCTTGAGAGTTCTGTTTCTCCGCTCGCTACTCCATTTTGTTGTGGCGTTCTTGCGGTGACGCCTCATGATGTATACCAAACTCAGTGCAAAAATCAGTAATAAAAGAATTCAGAATTCGTCATGCCTTTATCGATCGATTTTTTTTATCTATGCTGACGCCCTTTTCGGTTTGTAGTTTCTTGAGCAGCTCAGGTATCTTTGTCGTTGTCTCATTCTTCTTGTATAAGAATATAACCCATGTAAACTTGGAATAATCATCCACGATTACGTAGTATATTTATGACCATCGAGACCGACCGTGTAATCGGGTCCGAATAGATCCATATGGAGCGATTCGCGAGATTTCTCTTTGGATCTTTGGTCCGTATTCCCTTGAATGAGGCTTTAACTTGTTTTCCCTTCTGACATGCGGCACATGTCCGATCTTTAGAGAATACCTCATTAAAAGTCCTCAACCAAAAGGCACCCTAGCTATCTTGTTAAGAGTCTTGAAGTTCAGATGACTCATTCTTTTGTGCCAGAGCCAACTGCTACTTTTGGAACTCTTAACAATTAAGCATGCATTTCTTGGGCAACTGTTCCAATCTGCTGTGTAGATCATGCCTTTCCTTGAACCAGTTAGCAAGATTTGTTGAGTAGCTCGATTCCTAATCGTACATTTATCACTCGAGAACTCAATGCTGAATCCGTTGTCGTAGAATTGTGATACTGATAGTAGATTGTGCTTTAATCCTTCGACATACGAGACTCCAGTTACTTGTACATCATCATTCTCTAAGGTTCCGAATCCTTTGGTAAAACCAAACTTATCATCACCGAAGAGTACACGTGGGCCTTCTTGTTCTCTGTAAGAGCTAAGGAGATGTTTGCTTCTAGTCATGTGCCTTGAGCATCCACTATCGATGTACCAGATAGTTGCTTGTACACCTCCTTTGCTGGCAAGTCCCACGCGAACCTCAAAATGGTCTTCCTCCTTGGCCATCAGGCAGATTTATCGTCATCTGAAGAGAATATCAGATCTTCATGGTCGAGGAATTCAACAGCACTGCTTATCAGACAGAAATCTTCTACAGATGAGTAGCCAGAATCCTCAGAAGGCAGATAGGAATCACCAATTCCTGTTGTGTCAACAACCATGGCTTTTATGTCTCTGAAGCATTGCTCTCTTTTGTTCGCTTCTCTTCTCTTTCTCTGGGAGTCAGGTCTGGGCAATCGGTGTTGTAGTGACATGGTTTTTCACAGCTGAAGCATGATCCACGATCCACGGAACTTCCTCTGCCAGGTGAGTCACTCCGTCTGTAGGATCTATCAGGTGACTTTCCTTTCTGATTGTAGTCTGAACTCCTTCTATCAGATCTGTTATCTCTTCTCTCATCTGACCGATCAACTCTATTATCATCTCTGTGATCCCTTCGGTCATCAGATCTGTTTCTTTCTAGTGATCTGTCAGTTGGCCTCCTGTTTCTTCTGTTGTCTTGATAGTCTCTGTAGAATCTGCGATACTTACCAAGTTGAATATTTGATTTTTCAAGTTTCCTGGTAAGCAGAGCGATCTGTTCTGCTTGGCTTATTATGTTTCCAACAGGTTCAGTGACCTTTGATCTGCTGCTGGTTGCTTTGAATGCAACTGATTTAGAGGTGGAGGTTGAGGCTTCAGCAGGCGTCTCGTCTTCATCTGCTTGCCCTCTTTCGATTAGATCGAACTCATGGGCTTTAAGACTTAAGGACAAGCTACTTGGCTTCATCTTGGAAATGTGTTGGCAATCCTTGATTACCGTGACTTTCATGTCCCACTTCTTGGTGAGAGATCTCAGGATCTTGTAATTAATGTCCTTGTCTGACATCTCTCGTCCAAGTTCTCGTAGCTTATTTACTGACATGGTGATCCTCCCATCGAGTTCGTTGATGGTTTCGTTTGACAACATCTTTAACTTCTCGAACTTCACCAGTTCAGCTTGTAGTCGGCTATCTTTGATCTGATCATTTCCTTCGCACATTTCTGCAAGAGTATCCCACATTTGTTTCGCTGTTTTGAGATAATTTATCTTCTCTTTAGTGACTTTATCCATCGTCTTCATGATTATATGCCTGACGATTGTATCTAGAGTATACAGCTTTCTTTCTTCTGCATCCATCAGGGCTGAACTTTTTGGAACAAGGCTTCCAGGTGCATGATCTGGATCTCCTCCAACCGCTGGGTTGTCGTGATATATGATGATGGGTCCTCGTTCAATGACTTCCATCATTCTGCCGCTTATCGATCCCAAATGGCTGCACATGTATATAGTCCAATCTGCATACTCATCAATTGAAAACTTAGGCCGATTATGATACATACCAGAGGTGTCATCCATACTGAATGTGATTTTGAAAATGAATGAGTTTTGAAAATGGTTTTTCAAGATCTGTTCAAATGACCACAAAGATTCTTCCTCAAGAATCGATGATACTCAAAGCCAGTGGTCTGTAGAACCACTGCTCTGATACCACTTGTAGGTCCCAAACGGGTTTTGTGAGGGCAGAAGTCTAGAGGGGAGGGGTGAATAGACTTCTGAAAACTTTTCGTGCAGATCAGGTGTGATTGCAGTTTGCCTGATCAGAGTGCTAGTGAGTCAGTTTGGACTGATGTTCAATCTTACTGAGTGCCTGAGGGCAGATAAGTTTGATATCTGTCAGTTTAACTGAGAGTGCGGAAGCTTGTAAATACCCGTGAAGAACCAGTTTTATCAAATCAGATTCCCAAGTCAGTTTTCAATCGGCTGACTAAGGTATCAACCTGATCAGATCAGTTGCTTGGTGCAGACTGATATTAACTTAGAATATGTATGCAATTTTAAGCTCAGTTGTGTGAATAGTGTAAAGCAATAGAAAGCAAGTAAATGCACACAAGATTTTTATAGTGGTTCAGACGAAACCCATCTTACGTCCACTCTTCCCTTAACACAAGGGCAACTTAACCGAACTTAACCGACTGGACTTAGTTTTATGTGTTAGTCCAACACTCAACAGATGTTTATCGAGTTCACACTCAACAGATCCCAGAAATCAGAAACTAGAATCCCTAGTCTGAAATCTTGCGGTAACAAACTTAACCTAACTTTGAGTTTGGGTAAAGAATGTTTGAGGGTTCCAATTGGAAATCTATCCTGGTGTTTAGATAACCAAAATGCTAGTGGATAGGATTTCTAAGCTAAGAACTATGTGATGAACACACTAAGAATAATCTTCAAATTTGGTGTTCTTCGAGCGAAAATTCTGCTAGCTTTTGCTTCTTGATAATTTACGTGAATATTGTTGTTTCGCTTGCTCAATAGTTCATGTGTTGGTCCTTGGTTGGTGTACTTCATCACTTGACAAGCAATCCCATTTTATAGACCTCGAAATCAAAGAGCCGTTGGAGAGCAATTTGAATTTCGGGCTATATTAGGTAGGTTGTAGGATATGATTGTGACGTGCTCCGAATATCGGTGTGGCTGTACGCATGATTAGCGCCGTTTATGTCCGTAATGTCGAATCCTGCATTGTTAGCTCTTTTTGTGCATGTGTCGCTTTCTCTTTGGCTTCGCGAGGCAGCACTTCAGTAATTTGTCTGTTAGACGATTGATATTCCTTTTGTAGAATATTCATCTTGTCTAGTGTACCATTTTGGTTGACTCCAGGTGTGAGCTAACTTGATCAGATAACTGATCAATCTACCTTGTAGAGTCTTCTGATGCAGATTGTCTTAACACAATATGCAGACTCGACTGATGTAGGTCTTCAGGTCTTCTGGTAGTCTTCTGATCTTCAGGTGACTCTGAGCCTCAATGTCTTCAATCATATTGAGTCTTCAGGTTTGTTACTGAGTCTTCAGGTTCATCTGAGTCTTCAGGTTTATCTGAGTCTTCAGGTTCATCTGAGTCTTCAGTGTCTTCTGTCTTCACCTGATCATCTGACTTCTTGTCTTCTGATTTGTTCTTAGCCTTCTGATCATCTGACCTTATCTGGGTCATCTGATACTTCGACCTGACCTATACATATTGAGTTCCCCCTCAATATGTGACCTATCTTTTACATCAGCTATCTATACATTTCAGCTGGTCATCTTAATCTGATTCTAAGTCATCAGTCAGCTAACAGGTCTAACTGGTCCTATTACAACCTGTTTTGGATCTTCCATCAAAACTAAAATACAGATTTCCCAACAGTAAACATGTGATCACTCATCACAAAATTACAATAGAACTCATTAAAGCATCTTGGAAGAGTTAGGAACAAGAATTTTATTTGAGCATCATCACAGTACCGTGTACCTAGGTAAGCAAGTTTCTAAAAATGGCGTCTGATTTTGAGAACGTGATCCCTTACGGGCGTTCCCTCAATCATCTTCAGTTTTTCAACTCCATTTCGATGAAACTCCTTGATCATACAGCTCTCAGAGGAAAACATTTCCTCAAGACTTTGAAAAATCTCCCAGACTGTGAAGTCAAGATTATCGATTTCATTGATTCATTTGCTTGCTCCCATATTTTGTACAAACATCTTTCCGAGCTTGATGACCCTTCAATGATTTTTTCAGGTTTTTGTCCGCCAAGAACCCAATGATGTTTTTGTGCAGTGAGAGCAAAAGACATATTACGTTTCTAAATGACATAGTTTTCACCAGTGAGTTGGTGTTCTTTGAGCATATATTTTAATGGATTAAAAGGTTGCGACATGATGAACTGAAATAAACATATATTTTGTATCAATATCCAGATCTACACAAAATTAAATCACATAATTTGATCACATGATTCATATTAAAATCTCAAAAAAAAATATGAACATGCATCAACCAACATCTCAAAACAGATTAAAATGAGCCTCATGGGAGGGTCATCATTTAAATCACATTCAAGCAGGTTACAAACAAGAACAGTTACAAACCTTTAATTTAAAAAAAAATTAATAGTCGGCTCCCACTTGACCAATATAAAAATTGACAGCGACTTCGGAGAAGTATATGAATATCAATTTTATACCTAAGTAATAACCATGATTAAATACAGAATTATTACTTCGTTTTGATCGAGCCTCGTGGGAGGGTCATCATCGCCACTAATAATAATTCACAATCATCCTTTTGGGAATTTATTCATGCGAAAGCTATCTTTTGACCGTCCCGTAGGGGAATTTCTCCAATAGATTTCACAAATAAATAAATCATGGAGGTTAAAATTAATTTGTGTCAAAATAAATTAATTATTAAACATATTTAGTAATTTTTTGAAATATGAGATTTTTCGTTGAGCAATTCTCATGCAAACACATTTAAACAAATAAAAAAACGCACAAGAAAATACAACAACAATAAATCAAGCAAAGTAGAAAATAAACACATTGGGCACAAATTATCCAACTGTCATGGTTTGATTTTCTTTGGTTTGATCTTGAAGAAATGTCGTCTTCAATTTCTCCCACTCGTTCATCTAAAAAAGAACTCCGTCTTGAAACACCACGCAAAGCACTCGCAGCTGGATGCATGCCTTGCCCGCATCCGTGAAGCCACTTTCGCGCGGTCTCCCATCGCCTAGAAGCGCGGCGCCGCGTCGCCCCGCCAAGCCTCGGAAGAACTGGGTGCATTCTTGCCCCATGTCTTGAAATCACCACCACGTATTCGCCCGCCTTGCACCTTACGCCGTCTGCGCCCGCTTCGCGTCCGCCCGGCGTCCCGCTTCGTCCGTCGCGTGTCCGCGCTTTGATCCCAGCGCCAAAGTGCCTAAACCCGTCCGTCATCCGGCGTCATCCGCTTTCCACCAGCGTGCCTCCCTTAGCACATTTTCCATCGGTGCCGTCATTTAGCGTCTGCATTCCGGATCAAAATTTTTAACTCGTCTCGATCTTCGTCTCCGTCCGGGTTACAATCTTTTTAACAAAAAATAAATACCTTAAATCTAGACTAGTCTATTACATTGAACAAATCAAATAGCCTAATCTACTCGTGGATTTTCTCACGAGAAAAACAAATCCGAACGAGTCAAATTAAAAAAACCATTCATTCATACGCGTGAAAATAAAACACATTAAATAACATGACAATTGGATACCTGCAAAACAGATCTAGCAATTCTAATATCCAATTTCAATTTAATGTCCAACAATTTAAATAATAATTTCAAAAATCAGAGCTCGAAACCAGAGCTCTGATACCAGTTGTTGGGAAATTAGGGTGCCCGGATCTATTCGAGATGATTTTTAAATACATATTTAAATCAAACAAATAATTACTAACATGAATTAATCCTAAATCAATTCAACATAATAATTAAACAACATGCGTACACGTAATTCACGTCCTAGTTCTGAGATTACTAACCTCTTGTAGAGACAAACTTTGAGACGATGGATCAATCCAAAGAGCCTTCCCAAATATATCCCCAAGTCCACGAACGTAACCCGGTGGGAGGATTCACACGAACGATTTTAATGAGAGAAAAATAAAATATTTTGCTACCACCTTTGTGGATTTCTAATATTTCCAACACATGGAATTGCACTTGGGAATGAAGAGTTCATCCCCTATATACAGGGAGGAGGGGGTCGAAATTTTAGGTCAAAAATATAAGGAAGAAAATCTTTTCTTGGTCTCCAAGAAATCTTGAATATATCTTCTATATTCTTTTCTCCTTAATTAAATTTTTCATAAAAATCTCTTTCCCTCTTTTCCCATTATTTTCTAAATTTAACAAGATTAAGGAGTCAAGATTTGACTTCTTGAATTTATGGAATAATTATGTATTCCTACAATAATTATCTCTTTCCATAAAATATCCGCAAGAAAATCAAGACAATCTTTTCTTCCTTTTATCTACATAATTTTCGAAAAATACAAGCATGGAAATATAGCAATATATTTTCTTCTCTCTCTCATTAATTGGACTTTATTTTGGGCTATTTGGGGGGCCTTTAGGAGAATTAAGATTGGACCTTCAATGGACTATGAAGCTTTAATAATATCAAAATATAAGGTATCGAATCACATTGACTCTCTTCCCATCATAAATCAAAGCAATAGTTATTAAATTCACACGATCCTATTTAAGGGACGGAGATTAAGAAATAACGCACCACTGAGGTCTAATTCTTGTTTATTCAGTACCAAAGAATTTGTCTTTCTGTAGGTCCTCATTCAACGCGCCTAAATGCGCTAGTGTGATCCCTTGGTCAAGACAAGTCAATCTGGGTCTCAGACTTCAATCGTTCATAATGGTTTGTTCATTTCCATCTGGGTTGTGAATTTGTACTTAATTACGAGGGCTGTTAATTTGATCTTCAGTGATCGGATATCACCAAATTAACTACAACGTAATACGTACTATCTTATTGAACGGGTTTGCAATAAACATATATAACATTCATTCATATTTAATGCAACAGTGATTAAATAATTTATTTCAGTAAATAAATAAGAAACTTCAGTTTGGTTATACAAAGTAAAAACATACTTTTTAGTATAACCCCAACATTAACTACACCCGGAACCCCTCAACAAAACGGGGTTGCAGAACGAAGAAACATGACTCTTTTAGAAATTGTCAGGTTAATGATGAGTTATGCGGATCTACCCAAATTTTTTTGGGGTCACGCCTTGGAAACAGCGACTTACATTCTAAACTTGGTGTCATCCAAATCGGTTCCCAAAACCCCTAAAGAATTGGACCGCGAAAGCCCAAGCCCGCCTAGACACATGAAAATCAAAGTGTCCGCATACATGTTGGATAAGGAAGCTGGTAAATTGGATCTAAGATCAGAATTAAGATTATTTATAGGATACCTCAAGGGAACGAAAGGGTGCATGTTCTATGGTCCCGAAGATCAAAAGGTGGTAATCAGTACACACTTAGATTTTTGGAAGAAGACTATATGAACGACAAGAAGCCCAGAAGTGAGATTACCTTGAATGAGCTAAAGGGGCTTACCTCAATGACAATTATACAAGTCGATATACCAAACGACACACTTACACAACCAGAACCTCTTCGCAGTGGGAGGGTTATCCGACAGCCCGAGAGATTCATGGGGATAAGAGAGTCTTCAGACTTGATCCCTGGCGAAAATGAATCAGATTCATGGACTTACAAAGAGGCAATCCATGACAAGGATGCGGATTCTTGGCAACAGCAATGAAAGCCGAAATGGGTTCAATGGATCAAAACAAGGTGTGGGAGCTAGTCGAACCACTTAATGGGGTAAAACTCATTGGATGCAAGTGGGTATACAAGAGGAAAATAGGATCGCACGGAAAGGTAGAAACCTTCAAAGCTAGACTTGTGGCAAAAGGTTACACTCAGAAAGAAGGGATCGACTATGAGGAAACCTTTTCGCCTGTAGCCATGCTAAAGTCCATCCGCATTCTCTTGTCAATAGCTGCCCATCTCGATTTCGAGATCTGGCAAATGGATGTCAAGACAACTTTCCTCAATGGAAGTCTTGAAGAAGAAATATATATGCAACAACCTGAAGGCTTCATTGACAAAGGCCAAGAACATCTTGTTTGCAAGCTCAAAAAGTCCATCTACAGACTGAAGCAAGCATCGCGTGCTTGGAACCAATGTTTTGATCAATTTATAAAGTCTTATGGGTTCGATCAAAACGAGTTCAAAAGTTGTGTGTATAAAAAGCGTGTCGGAACTGCATTGGTATTCTTAGTATTATACGTAGACGATATTCTGCTCATCGGAGATGATGTAAAGATTTTGTCAGACGTAATTGTATGGCTGTCAAAACAGTTTGATATGAAGGACTTAGGGGAAGCCGGTCACATCCTTGGGATCAAGAGCACTCGAGATCGCAAGAAAATGATGATAGGCTTATCGCAAGCCTCATATATAGATACTGTCTTGTAGCGATTCAGCTTGCAAGATTCCAAGAAAGGCTTCGTACCTTTCAGACATGAAATCCATCTATCCAAAGAAATGTGCCCTAAGACGCAAAGGGAGATAGATGACATGAAAGGCATTCCTTATGTTTCGGCTGTTGGAAGCCTCATGTATGCTATGTTGTGCACGAGACCAGATATCTGCTTTGCCGTTGGCATGGTAGCAAGATATCAGAGTAATCCAGGGAAAGAACATTGGACTGTAGTTAAAAACATTCTGAAGTATCTGAAAAGAACTCGCGATAGAATGTTGGTTTATCAGTCAGACAGTCTAATTCCCATCGGATACACGGACTCGAATTTCCAATCAGACTTAGATTCCAGAAAATCTACCTCGGGTAGTGTGTTTTGCATGGGGGAGAAGCCATGACATGGAGAAGCGTTAAGCAGAAATGCATCACAGACTCTACCATGGAAGCCGAATACGTAGCTGCTTGCGAGGCAGCGAAGGAAGCGGTTTGGCTCAAAAAATTTCTAGTGGACTTGGACGTAGTTCCGAATTTTCCCAGCACCATCACGGTCTACTGTGATAATGTTGGAGCAGTTGCAAATTCAAGGGAACCGAGAGCCCACAAGGCCAGCAAACACATTGAAAGGAAATACCATCTTATACGAGAAATCTTTAAGAGAGGAGATATAGAGGTGGCAAAAATCGCATCAAAAGAAAACCTAGCAGATCCATTCACAAAGGGTCTGCCTCAGAATACATTCGAGAGACACGTGGAAGGAATGAGTGTCAAGACCGTTGCCAATCTGCTTTGAGTATAAGTGGGAGATATTATTAGGTTCGTGTAGGTGTAATGTAGATTCTACACGAGACATGTTGTAGTATACTTAAAAGCAGACTTTGAGTATAAGTGGGAGATTGTTGGGGTTATATTGGAAAATATGCATTTACTTTGTATAACCACACTGAATTTCTGTCTTATTTACTGAAATAAATTATTTATCACTGATGCTTTAAATATCATCGAATGTTACATATATTTACTGCATAACTGTTCAATAAATAATATGTGTTACATTGTAGTTATTTTAGTGATACCAGATCACAGAAGATTAAATTAACAGTCCACTGTAACTAAAAGTACACATTCACGACCTAGATGGAAATGAACAAACCATCGCGAAAGGTTGAACTGTAAGGCTCAGATTGGCTTGTCTTGACCAAGAGATTGCACTAGTGTATCATGATGCACTGAACAGGACCTACAGGAGGATAAATTCTTCAGCACTGAATATAGAAGAATTAGACCTCAGTGGTTCATTATTTCTTAATCTCCGTCCCTTAAATAGGATTGCGTGCAATCAATAGCCATTGCTTTGACTTATGATGGGAAGAGGATCATTGAGATTCAATACCTTGTATCTTGGGCAATGATATTGGTTACACGACGATTGCTACGATTTAATACGGTGAAACGTGTGCAAGTACGTCTTGTTTGAGTTTTCCCCTTGGGAGGCTCATAAGTTTTATCATACCAAATCTTGCAAGTGGAATTAATTTCCGGTATGGATAATAATGTTGAGTCGTTCCTTAACCAAGGAAAAATGTGTTAATTAATATGAAGCTATTTCAGTGGCCTAAATTAATTAATGGACTTGATAATCTTAAACAAGGAAAATAATAACCAGGAGCCATATTAACAGTAATATGGGTTAAGATGGATAGTGCAATATTAATTATGTAGTGGGATTAATTAATATTTTATGGGCTTGAATAATATTGTGGCTCAATATTGAAAATTCAAAGTTCATTGGAAGATCCAATCTTAATTCTCCTAAAGTCCCCCCAAGTAGCCCAAACATAAAGTCCAATAACTGAAAAAGGTGTTTAAAATAAAATAAATTATTGCTGCCTAATTTATCAATTTTTCAAAAATTATGCATAAAACAGGGAGACAAATTTTCTTTGAATTTTGTTATGGAATGAGGATAAGTATTTTTGGAATACAAGATTATCTCATTAAATTCAATAAATCTCCCACTTGGCTATTCATAATGGAATTTTCGAAAATTTCCATAACATAAGGAGGGGAAGATTTTATTTGGGAAATATATTGGGAAATAGAATTAGAAATCCACGAAGGTGGTGCAACATAATTTTTTAAATAGGGGATGAATTTTTCATCCCCAAAGCAATTCCATGTGTTGGTAAAATTAGAAATCCACGAAGGTGGTGCAACATAATTTTTTTTCCCTTTTGTTAATTGTTCACGAGTGTCCTACCACCGGATTGTCGAGCAAGGACTTGGGAATACTTGGGAAGACTTTTTAGTGTGTTCGTGTGAACGGGATCCATCTTCTCAACGGTCACTCCAAGAGGTTAATTCACATAAACTCCTAGCTATTCCGCATGCGTAGGATTTATGTGACGAACTTGTATGCATGATTTGTTGTTGAATTATTATTTGAATTAATATAGGATTAATTCATGCTAGTAATAATTGTTAGAATTAAATTTATATTTAAATATTCATCCCGAATAGATCCGGGAATTCCCCAACATGAGAAAATGACAAATTTCTCATCAATGATGTCCTTCTTCATTGATGCAAATTGCACATCTTCTTGCCATGTCCAGCGCGTGCAATGAGTTGTGCAATTTCTGTGAAAACAAACAATTTTACGGATGAGTTTGAATAAGTTATTTCAATAAGTATAGTAAAAAACACAACCCTAATCCAGTAATCATATATCTTAAGCACAGACTCATATTATGACAAGTATGCATTTAGAACAAATCAAGAACAGTACATTATCACAACAAGATCTATTTCCAGAATTTTAGTAACGCAGTTTGTAAGCATAAACAATCATTTTGACAAACAGTGATACCAAAAAGATATTTAAGTAAAGCATATTCAGAAATTTACCAGATATCGATTCAAAGATTTTGAAACACAAAAGATGAATCGATTAAGAGTTCGAAGTGAATTTGTTCGCAAAGTTTATCTCTCAAGAATTTGGTAAATTTAGAAGTGTAAAAGTTTTCTGGAAACTGAGTTAGGGTTTTATATAGTGCGAGGGAAAATATTTTGCACAACTCCCCGTAAATACTCAAATATCCGTGTTTTGAAATCAACAACTGAGATTAGGTGATCGTAAAGTATTTTAATCGTGCAGTTGAGAAAATTGACCCGCTCGTATTTTGGACACGTAAAGTGCAATAAATACCATTAAATACATAGTCCCCACGTCCGCATTTAATATTTTGCAATGCGTGCGTCATAAAGTAAAGCCAACAGTAATAATAACATTTAAATAGATAAGCTCAGACAATATGAATCAGATAAGGCAAATCAGATAATGTAAATCAGAAAACGTATCTGACTGATTGATATCGTAATCAATCAGTTACCACTAGATCTTATCTGACTTCTCTGATTTTTGTCGATCTTACTGTTTAGCTTAAACCTTAGCAAATTTTCCCAACAATGTTTTATCCCTTCTGATCTAAAAACCCTTAGTAAGTTGAAGTTCCCCCTTCAACTGATATTCCTTACTGATCAGTACCCAACTAATCTTATCTGATCAGTTGAAGTTCCCTTCTTCAACTGACCTTCTTACCTGGTCAGGTATGTAACCAATTGGTATTGGAGATTAAGCCACCGAAGTATTCTGGTGCATCTTCTCCAAGATCCAGAAGCCCTAGCTCATTGCATAGTTCTCTGAATTTGACTTCAGCTAAAGGCTTGGTTAAAATATCAGCTTTCTGCTTATCAGTATGAATCTTTTCCATTCTGATGTTCTTCTTTTTCACATGGTCTCTGATAAAGTGATGTCTGATGTCCACATGCTTGCATCTTGTATGCAGAACTGGGTTCTGAGTGATTGCAATCGGGCACTATTACTATCACAGAAGATAGGCACATTCTTAGCTATAATGTTATATAATCCATCAGCTGCCGACAAAGCCAGAGCAGTTGGGAGCAACAACTTCCTGCGTCCATATATTCCGCTTCAGTAGTAGATGTGGCAACAGATGTCTGTTTCTTTGAAAACCAAAAGACCAGTTTACTTCCCAGAAACTGACATGTACCTGAGGTTGATTTTCTGTCTATCCTACAACCTCCATAATCAGAATCAGAGTACCCAGTAAGCTCTAGATTATCATCTGCAGGGTACCATAAACCAAGGTTTACAGTTCCCTTCAGATACTTAAGAATCTGCTTAGCTGCTATCAGGTGGCTCTGTTTTGGATTCGCCTGAAATCTGACACATACACCTACTACGAAGGTTATATCTGGTTTACTAGCAGTAAGGTATAATAAGGATCCAATCAAAGCCATATACTCCTTCTGATTAGTTTTCTGACCACTCTCATCTGGATCCATCTTGAAAGTTGTCATCATTGGAATCTTTGCATCAGTTTGCAATTCTGGATTTCGTACTTAGCCAAAATATTCCTTGTATACTTGGCCTGACAGATGAAGATCCCAGTATGAGCTTGCTTAACTTGAAGACCTAGAAAGTAGTTCATCTGAACTATCATGGACATCTCGAATTTCCCTTGCATCAGTTTGCTAAACTTATCACATAAGTTCTTGTTGGGAGATCCGAAGATAATATCGTCCACATAGATCTGAACCATCAAAATATCATCACCATCTTCTATTCTGAACAAGGTCCTATCAATCAGTCCCTTAGTGAGACCATTTTCTTCCAAGAACTGGGATAGTGTATCATACCAAGCTCTAGGAGTCTATTTTAGGCCATAAAGAGCCTCCTTTAAACGGTATACCTGATTATTCATTTCAAAGTCAGGAGGTTGTTCAACATACACCTCTTCAACCAGTATTCCATTTAAGAACACACTCTTTACGTCCATCTGATACACAGTGAATCCCATTTGAGCAGCATAAGCCAGAAACAGCCGAATGGCTTCTAAGCGAGCAACAAGTGCGTAGGTCTCATCATAATCAATCCCTTCTGATTGTGAATACCCCTTTGCAACCAATCTTGTCTTATTTCTGGTTCACATTGTGCTCATCTTTCTTCTTCTTGAAGACCCATCTGGTTCCAATAACACTTTGGTGAGTTGGTCTGTCTACAAGTTCCCAAACTTGATTCTGTTAGTGTTAGTGTTCTAGAGACAATCCTTTGTAAGGACATAATACTCAGATAATATTCAGTATTGGTTTAATATTATTATTTGTTTAATATTAAATGTATGGTGTTGCACTAATTATAATATTATGTTTGATTGTTTGCATCTATTCTTATCTGTGTTCCCTTGAGTCGCTGCTGTCATTGAGTATGTGAGAACTTAGATGACTTAAGCATGATTCTCAAATAGCCCCGATCGAGGATCATCAAGAATGGGATATTGATGATGCAATGGAGATTGGTGTGCGATCTGCATCATACTCTTAGAGAGTGTAGCAAGATCTCACTTGCTACGAGATACTAGGTATCTCATGATGGATGCACAAATACCTTGGAGGATATTGGTATACCCATTCGAGAAACCATTTTATGTAGTTCCACTATATGTGTCTACGGGTGTCTCGGTTAGTGGGAGCGATGCGATACTCCTTTGACTTGAGGTCAATACGCACGACATGTGTGGAGTGATGAACTTTGACCATGACCGATGCTTGCACCCTTCCATGGGTAGATATGGCTTGGATTGGGTTCATCACGAAGTGCATGTGCGTGGTAGTTGAGCCAAGAAAATGATTCATTCCTCTAAGTGGATTTAGAGAGATTACTCATCTTCTCATCATAATTGGATCTAAGTCATTGGCTAATGCACGTGAACTTAGACTTTGTGACTAAGTGTGACACTAATGATCAATTAGTGATTTGAGATAAATTGATTAAGTTATTTGAATAAACACTTCATCATGTTCAAGACTAATCGAGTATTCATGAATGAAAGGAGGAAATCGCAATTGCCCACATTTCAGTTACAGGTAGTTGCATGTTTCTCTTAAAGTACCTCATATATTGAGAATGTCTGATTTATTGACTAGGGTTCAATTAAGACCGTCAGTTTAACTAATCGCTCGGTATATGAGGGCTTATGGGTCACTGATAGGTCCCGGTTAAAACCGATTTTACGCGTACGGAATCAAACATTTCATGTGATGCATATAAAAACAGGGTGAGGGCAGAGTGATTCCAATTTTGAACTTTTAAGCTCATGTGTTGTGTTTTGCTTAATAATCAAATGCATATGGCAAGTAAGAACATAAAGCAGTAAAGGACACACGATTTTATAGTGGTTCGAGTCCAACTCCTACATCCTCTCTTCCCTATCATCAGGGGCACCTACTTAACCAACTGGACTTAGTTTAACGTGTTAGTCCAACACCCAATAGATGTTTACCGAGTTCACACTCACCTACAAACTTATCCGACTGATTTGGGTAAGGTTTGTTTAGTTTCCAACTAGGTTAAGATTTTCCCTTACATTTGTTTAGCCTCAATGCTAAGGTTGGGAAAATCTCTCTAAGCTTAGGATACATCGTGGGTTGCTTAGATTGGGTTCTAGAACACTCTTGAACATATTTGTATATCTACAGACTTGTGTTCTAGGGTGGGAATGCTTTGGGTATAACTCTCTTTGGCTCTGTAGCATCTCGTGCTATAATCTCTACGCATCCACTTATTAGAATGATGAAAGACCTTGTATTTATAGTGTGGATTTGAATGTTACCGTTGGAGAGAATCATATTCAAATCCATACTATTCTTGTAAATCTGGCCGACTTCTTCAGTTGGTTGTCTTCCTCTCATTGGTCCACGTCGGTTGAATCTAACTTAATTATATTCTTGAGATTATGCGATCCTCGGCTTCTTCAAACTCGAGGCTTCCTTGGACTCGGGATTCTTGATTCAATGGACTTCTCTTGGCGGACCTTATACGATCGGGCATCTTGACACTCGGGCTTCTTCGAGTTCAACTCTTCTTCCGAATTCGAGACATCCCGACCCTCAGTCACTAAGCTTTTCGAGCTAAGCGATCATCGGCCCGTTGCTTACGATTCTCGGTGAATATGACTTCGATGACTTCTCTTCCGATGACTTCTTTTCCGATCCGGTATCTGATTTACGGTTCTCTCGATATCGATTTCTTCTCCTTTGATCCGATCAAATCACATGATCGGATCGATTATAGCATCAGTCGACATATCGATATATCTGCATCAGTTAGTACATCGAGTTAGCATATTAGGTTAGCATATCGGTTTTAGCACATCGATCTCAATCACGTCGATCTTGATCATCGCTCATCTTCATATCGATCTCGATCACGTCGATCTCGTCGGTCTCATCTACTCCTCTTACGATCGCAACCTTCTCTTACGATCTTACGGTGGGTTTTCTTTTCCGATCGGCTTTATTTACCTCTTGATCACCGGATCGGCTCATCTCGCTCTTCGATCGATCATCCGACGTCCATTAAGTTATCGATCGGTCATCTGGTCATCGATCTTCGATCGGTGGCTTAGCTTATCTTCTCTCCGATTTTGCTCAGCTCGTGATTAACTCGAACTCATCTTACTCATCGATCTCGTCGGTCTCGTCTGCGACCTCGTCGATCTCGATCATCTTCTTACGATTTAAGTGAGTTCCCCTCAATTTGTTCCTCGTTCCCCCTCAACTTGTTATCTGTAGATTAGCTTCAAAAACACAAGTTGATAATGTTTTGGCATAATTCATCAAAACTAAAATATCCCAACAGCATCTAAGGTAACAGCCCTGCCAGATGTTGAAGCCTCTCTAGGTAGGGTCACATCTGCAACACCCAAACTTGGTTCATCGGCAGCTAGCTCATATTCAGCATCACCATGAGCCCAGTAAGCTTCCTCTTCCACCGCAGCAATTCCAAACCTCTCGTGAATCAACCATCTGAATCAACCAATAAGAATTCCCAATAATTATATTTGGAAAATAATTGTAGGATTTAATGTATATGGAAATAAATCGTAGAGATTTTCATATAAAGCATTTAAATCCATAGAGATTTATATTTAGGGAATTAAATTAAAAGGAATTAATTTAATTCAAGATTAGGGATTTTATTTCCCTAATTGGGCTATCTTGGGAAATAAGCTAAGTCTCCTTATATATAAAAGCTATTGGGATTCACAAACTGTATCACTTCATATTTTCTCCATAAAATCTAGAGTTTGGATTTTCCTAGCAAATTCGTCTCGGGATTCAACGCTGACAAATCCGTGCAAATCCGTCATTGGGGATTATGTGGATACCATAGTAGAGAAATCTGCTCTCGAGTTACTGTAATATTTCTCGTTATGATTATTGTAATCGTTTATGCAATTATATGTTCGTTGTTGGTGAACTGTTTATTTTTGCTGCGCATGTATTACGTGTTTACGTGCCTCTATTTTCCAACAGTGGTATTAGAGCTCCAGGCTCTTGTTTATAATTGCAATTAAAACTGATTTTAATTAAAAAGATTTTTTTTTAAATTGGTTGGGCACGGCATTAGATACCGCACCCCTTTTGTTTCATTGTTGCGCTCGGTTGTTTATTTTGTTCATCCCCACCGATTCCTAGGGTTTCCCCTCGATGGGAATTAGCTGCCCCCACCTGCGATTCAGGCCGCTCTCGACCGGCGGTGCTATGTCACGTCGCTGAAGGCCAGATTCGGGAAGAGTCAGTGGTGACGCGCCGCCGTCTCGATTTCCCTTCCCCTTCGATTTTGCGATTTGGTTTTGAACCAGATTTTGCTCAAGGGGTGCGGCTCCGCACGACCCCCTTCCGCCGCCTCATTGTCAACGACGACCCGCCCGCACACTGGTCGTGATGCTTGCGGCTCGCGTAGGCTCGATGGTGTGCCCCGCCGCGTCGCTGATGACCGATTTCGTCGAACCCGTTGTTTTTCTTTGAACGATGAATCTGAATTTTTGGTTCCTGTTTCGAGAATAATGGGTTGATTAATTTGATTAATTATGATGAAATTGGATTCTGTAATTTTGGTCGAATTGGGTGTTTGGAAATTTTCGGATTGGATTCGATTGGAGGATGATGATGTAGGAGGGTTTTTTTGCAAATTTGATTTGAGACAGGCCCTCCCGTGCAAATTTTTGAATTTGCACCTGAGCCCCCGAAAACAAATGAAATTAAAACTTAAATTTTAGAATTTTATTTGATTTAATTTTGAAATTAAAATTGGTTGGACCAATAAATAATTAATTGGATTAATTGTATTTTAATAATCTTAAAACTGAAACTTTAATTGGACTTAAAGCTCGTTTTCAAAAGGATTTATTAAAACCCACAATTAACTTGTTTAATCGTTTTAAATTAGTTAACCCGTTTTATAGTCCGTGTTATAACTGTTTGGGTAGGCGACGCCCAATATTTGTCGGGCCGTATTAAATGTTTGGGTAGACGGCGCCCAAATATTTGTAAGTCCGCATATGTCATGTTTGGGTAGGCGGCGCCCGTAATTGCTCAAATATGACTTAGACATCATGACAGATCTCGATTAAGCAATTAATACCCCGCCTTTGAAAACGTTCCTCACTAAAATATGGTTTTCTCATTAATTTGATAAGATGTCTTCCATCAAAATTAAAAGTAAACCGAAGATTTTGTTCCAATGAGTACTTAAAGACCCTCGCCTTTTGCTCGAATCTACATCTAACAGGACTTTTATAGGGACATAAAATATCGAATGGTTGTAAACCAACTTAACTTTGTTTCGCTAGCCCTCGCGGGGAACAAAGGGTAAGTGACATCAGTTGAACTAGGTTCGACAAACTAGGAATTGCATTTTTGCAATTGGTTTGGAGACCTACCAGTTATGCCATTGTAATGATCATCCCTCGCTGGGATTATGATGATAGTAATGTGGATCCTAGTCCATTATGATTTATATTAGATATAAATTCGTACTTTTCCAATGAGGTCCTTAAGTATGTAAAAATAATGGAAAAAAAAATAAATTTAAAGGCCATATTTATTTTGATTGCTTAATATTGATCATAAGAATTATGTGTTTTAATTTCCGTTTTATTTTATTTCTCTAGGATTGTTGAAATGAATAACTTGTCATTGAGAAGCGTTTGGGAAACAAACAAATTGGCTGGGCCAATCTTTCTCGACTGGCACCGAAATGTTCATTTGGTGCTCAGGCAAGATAATATTGATTACGTGCTGGACATGCTAATCCTTGCTACCCCGGAGGCTGGTACTGAAGAGTATGAGGCGTTTGACGCCGAGGCTCAAAAGAAGCATCAAGAGGGTACTTCCCAGGCTCAGTGTGTTATGCTACTCGGGATGACTCCCGAGTTGCAAAGGCAGCATGAGAGGATGCTTCCCTTCGAGATGATCAAGCATCTGAAGGATCTCTTTGATTCTGAATCTCGTTCTGAGATTTACGAGGTGATGAGAGATCTGTTTAGATGCCGATTATCCGAGGGAGGGAAGGTTTCTCCTCATGTATTGAAGATGATAGGGCTAATTGAGAAACTTGGTCGTCTGGGCATTGAGCTCAAGACCAACGTTGCTGTTTATGCCATTCTTTAGTCTCTTCCCGATTCATATTCGAGTTTCGTAGTAAACTTTAATATGAATAAGACGGAATCGACCATGCCCGAGCTGCATAACATGCTCAAGACTTTTGAGTCTTCCACTGCTAAAGAGAAGCCCGTACTCATGGTGAGTGCCTCTACTTCTTCTGATCTGAAAGGAAAGAAGAAGCGGAGAGGCAAGGGGAAGAAAGGCTCTAAGCCTAGCTTCCTTAAGCCCAAATGTGGAATTCAAAAGAAGGATAGGGTGGACTAGGATGTATGCCTCCACTGTAAGCAGAAGGGGCATTGGAAGAAGGACTGTAAGGTTCTAGCAGCTGAAAAGAAGACACAAGGTGTCTCAGCCACTGGAACAAGTATGTTTGTTATTGAGATAAACATGTCCACAAATGATACTAACTGTTGGGTATTAGATACCGGTTGTGGCTCACACATTTGTACAAATGTGCAGGGTCTCAATCATAGCAGGGCAGTTAGGCCGGGTGAAGTCGCCTTACACGTTGGAAATGGAGCAAGAGTTGCTGCAGAACGTGTTGGCGTTTACGTTTTAGATTTACACTCTAGTTTTAGACTTGAACTAAATAATTGTTATTTTGTTCCTTCTATTACCTGCAACATTATTTCTATTCCGATGTTGGATATTGAATGTTTTTCCTTCCATTTTGCAAATAATAATTGTTATTTTTCGCTTAATGGTGATGTGTATGGAAATGCTCCTTTATCTAATGGTTTATATTTGTTGCATTGTGGACATAACATTCTTAATATACAAAACAAACGACTCAAACTTAGTAATCATGAAAACCCAACTTACTTGTGGCATTGTAGGCTTGGTCATGCAAATGAGAATAGGATAGCAAGGTTGAGAAAGTTAGACTACTTAACCCCATTCGACTTTGAGTCTTATGGTAATTGTGAATCCTGTCTCAAGGGCAAGATGATCAATAAACCTTTTTCTGGGAAAGGGGTTCGTGCCAAAGAAGTTCTAGAGCTGATCCACAGTGATGTTTGTGGACCACTTCCCACTCTAGCTAGGGGTCAATTCGGCTACTACATAACTTTTACTGATGATTTATCTAGATTCGGGTACTTGTATCTAATGAAACACAAGTTAGAATCGTTTGAGAAATTCAAGGAGTACAAAGCTGAAGTAGAGAAACGTCTTGGTAAGAGTATTAAGACTCTTCGATCAGATCGAGGAGGAGAATATCTTAGTCATGAATTCATTGATTATCTGAAGTTGCATGAAATCCAATCACAATGGACTCCTCCCGGTGCACCCCAAATGAATGGAGTGTCCGAGAGGAGAAACCGAACCCTGTTAGACATGGTAAGGTCCATGATGAGTTTCTCCTCCCTTCCCACATTCTTATGGGGATACGCACTCCAAACCTCAATCTACATTCTGAATATGATTCCATCTAAATCAGTTGAGCATACGCCATACGAGTTATGACATGACAAGAAGCCAAATTTCTCTCACATTAGAACATGGGGTTGCCCCGCGTTTCTGAAGAAAATGCTCACTGACAAGTTGGAAGTAAAAGGTGAAAAGGGTTATTTTGTGGGATATCCTAAGGAAACTAGAGGATATTATTTCTATCTACCTCAGAAATAAACAGTGAATGTTTCAAGGCAGGCTAAATTCCTTGAAGAAGACTACGTCTTCAAGGAACAAAGTCGTAAGACGATAGAACTTGAAGAAATTCAAGAACCACAACTTAACAAGGAGACTGATGTCTTGTCAAAGCAACATGACAAAGAATCAGTGGGAGCATTCAGCAGCTCACATGGTGGAAGTTTATCACTAAGCGATCCTCTTTCAGCCAGTGGGAGCGTAATTGGAGTTGCATTGCCCGAGCAACGAACTCCAAGTAGGCTGAATGAGAATAGCATAGTTCAAACTCTCGCCCAAGAGGCATCCGAAAGTGCTCAAGGAGCATCCAGAAGTGTCGCTCTTGAGGTCTCCCCGGTCGATGATGAAATCGCTGCATCACAAAATTTTCACGATTAGAATGTGCAGCCTGAACAACCAAAAATCCGTAAGTCCACTAGAGTTCGTAACCCACCCACAAGATATTATGGTTTCCTCTTAGAGGAGCATGATGATGTGGAGGTCCCGGATAAGGACGAACCTAGAACTTACACTGGGGCAACATTAGATGTTGACTCAAAGAAATGGCATGAATCCATGAAATCCGAGATGGACTCGAATTGCCGAAAGGGGTTAGACCCATAGGTTGCAAATGGGTCTTCAAGCGGAAGACTGATGTAAATGGCAAAGTACAAACCTACAAAGCTAGGTTGGTGGCGAAAGGTTACAGTCAACGCGAAGGCATTTACTATGACAAAACTTTCTCACCAGTTGCTAAGATCAAGTCCATTCGAATTTTACTTGCGATAGCAGCACATCTAGATTATGAGATTTGGCAGTGGATGTCAAAACAGCTTTCCTCAATGGCAACATTGATAAGGAAGTGTTCATGACTCAACCTGAAGGTTTTATATCAAAGCCAAAATCCAATCTCGTGTGCAAGCTTAAACGATCCATTTATGGATTGAAGCAAGCTTCAGAGAGTTGGAATATCCGATTTGATGAAGCTGCCAAATCATTTGACTTCATCAGAAACTCTGAAGATTCGTGCGTCTATCGGAAATGCTGTGGGAAGAATATTGTATTCATAGTTGTGTATGTCGATGACATACTCATTATGGAAAACAATGTCCCAATCATGCAGTCCGTGAAAGAATGGTTGTCAAGGACCTTCATGATGAAGGACCTTGGAGAAGCCTGCTACATCTTAGGGATCAAGATCCATAGGGATAGATACAAGAAGATGTTGGGGCTGTCACAGTCCACCTACGTAGACAAGGTGTTGAAGCGATTTGCGATGGAGAACACTAAGAGAGGTTCTCTACCGACATGTCATGGGATAAAGCTGTCTAAGAAGGATTGTCCTTCTACAAAAGCTGATATCCAGCGCATGAAGAATATACCATATGCATCTGCAATTGGATCCATCATGTACGCAAGGACTTGCACAAGGCCAGATGTGGCCTTCGCTGTCAGCACTGCTGGTAGATACCAACAGAGTCCGAGTGAACCCCACTGGATTGTCGTCAAGAACATTCTTAAGTACCTCAAACGTACTAAAGATTGCTTTCTGGTCTACGGAGGTCAGTCAGAGCTAGTAGCGACAGGCTATGCTGACGTAAGTTTCCAATCCAATTGTGATGATTACAAGTCACAGTCGGGCTATGTCTTCGTTCTCAATGGTGGGGCGGTTAGTTGGAATAGTTCCAAGCAAGATACTACCGCTGATTCAACAACTGAAGCTGAGTACATTGCTGCGGCGGAAGCTGCCAAAGAAGCTGTTTAGATAAAGCATTTCTTAAATGAACTAGGGGTAGTTCCGAGTGCCAGCAGTCCAATAAAGTTGTATTGTGACAACAATGGTGCGGTTGTACAAGCTAAGGAACCTAGATTCAATAATACAAACAAGCATGTACCGAGGCGTTATCACTTGATTAGAGAGATAATCGCTAGAGGAGAGATAGAATTAGAACGTGTCCCCACGGAGGATAATCTGGCTGATCCTTTCACCAAGGCTTTGAGCGTTCATGTATACACTAGACATTTTGATAGTCTAGGGGTTAGGCATGTAGGTGATTGGCTCTAGTTCAAGTGGGAGATTATTAGTGTAAGTGTCCTAGAGACAATACTTTGTAAGGACATAATACTTAGATAATATTCAGTATTGGTTTAATATTATTATTTGTTTAATATTAAATGTATGGCGTTGCACTAATTAGAATATTATGTTTGATTGTTTGCATCTATTCTTATCTGTGTTCCCTTGAGTCACTGCTGTCATTGAGTATGTGAGAACTCAGATGACTTAAGCATGATTCTCAAATAGCCCCGATCGAGGATCATCAAGAATGGGATATTGATGATGCAATGGAGATTGGTGTGCGATTTGCATCATACTCTCAGAGAGTGTAGCAAGATCTCACTTGCTACGAGATACTAGGTATCTCATGATGGATGCACAAATACCTTGGAGGGTATTGGTATACCCATCCGAGAAACCGTTTGATGTAGTTCCACTATATGTGTCTACGGGTGTCTCGGTTAGTGGGAGCGATGCGATACTCCTTTGACTTGAGGTCAATACGCACGACATGTGTGGAGTGATAAACATTGACCATGACCGATGCTTGCACCCTTCCATGGGTAGATATGGCTTGGATTGGGTTCATCACGAAGTGCTTGTGCGTGGTAGTTGAGCCAAGAAAAGGATTCATTCCTCTAAGTGGATTTAAAGAGAATACTCATCTTCTCATCATAATTGGATCTAAGTCATTGACCAATGCACGTCAACTTAGACTTTGTGACTAAGTGTGACACTAATGATCAATTAGTGATTTGAGATAAATTGATTAAGTTATTTGAATAGACACTTCATCATGTTCAAGACTAATCGAGTATTCGTGAATGAAAGGAAGAAATCACAATTGTCCACATTCCAGTTATAGGTAGTTGCATGTTTCTCGCAACGTACCTCATATATTGAGAATGTCTGATTTATTGACTAGGGTTCAATTAAGACCGTTAGTTTGACTAATGACTCGGTATATGAGGGCCTATGGGTCACACAACAAGTAGTTCCCTTTTACGGATTAAAGTTAGTTGATTAAATGTTAAATTTGATTTAATATTTAATTTATGGAGAAGTAATTAATAATAGATTAATTTGGAATTAATTATTATTAATATTTAATTAAATTGGATTTAATTAAATAAGAATTCCCAATAATTATATTTGGAATATAATTGTAGGATTTAATGTATATGGAAATAAATCGTAGAGATTTTCATATAAGGAATTTAAATCCGTAGAGATTTATATTTAGGGAAATAAATTAAAAGGAATTAATTTAATTCAAGATTAGGGATTTTATTTCCCTAATTGGGCTAGCTTAGGAAATAAGCTAAGCCTCCCTATATATACAAGCTATTGGGATTCACAAACTGTATCACTTCATATTTTCTCCATAAAATCTAGAGTTTGGATTTTCCTAGCAAATTCGTCTCGGGATTCAACGTTGGCGAATCCGTGGAAATCTGTCATTGGGGATTACGTGGATACCATTGTAGAGAAATCTGCTCTCGAGTTACTGTAAGATTTCTCGTTATGCTTATTGTAATCGTTTATGCAATTATATGTTCGTTGTTGGTGAGCTGTTTATTTCCGCTGCGCATGTATTACGTGTTTACGTGCCTCTATTTTCCAACAGATTCCTCTCGAACTGCTCTAGTTCTTCTTGCACGGTTAGAATCCTGTTTGCATCTTGAAGTGCTTCTTCAATGGTTAGCGGTTCCTTGCGAGATAAATAACAGCAGTACATCGCACTCTCACCAATCTGATATCTATTCTGAACCCTATTGCTTGGATCTCCTATAATTTAATTAGCTGGATGATCCCTTAACCAGATTTTCTTTGTTTGAGTAGCTTCATCTTGGAGATCTTCTTCATCATCATTATTTGCAATAGAATCACTAGAAACTTTTATGGGTTGTTAGTTGGGTCTACCTGATAGGGACATATTTCAGCAGATGTTTGAATCATCTCAGATTGTTGCATATTTGCCTGATTATCAGGTGTTCTCCCTGAACTGGATGGTTCACTTGTTACTGTCTCAGCTATACCAGCTTCTTCATTGACAGTTGTACGTACCTTAGGGTCTGACTGGCCTGGTGAATCATCAAGGTCAAAGTTGGGAATATACACAGTGTGTTTTGAATCCTTTCCTTTGAGCCTCAACTGATCCATTTTCAGTGTTTCTGGTCCATCAGGTTTGGCTTGTTCTGCGGCGGATTTCTCCTAATCAGATGTTGACTCATCAAAGACCACATGAGGTGTTTCTTCAACAACTAGGATTTGTTTGTTGAAAACCCTAAATACTTTGCTGGTTGATGAATATCCTAAGAATATACCCTCATCCGACTTAGCATCGAAGATTCTTAACTGACTCTTTCCATTGTTGTGAATGAAACATTTGCACCCGAACACATGAAAGTAGGAAACTCGAGGTTTTCTGCCCTTCCACTGTTCATAGGGTGTTTTGAAGTGAATCTTAGTCAGAGAACATATTTTCTAGGTTAACATGCAGTGTTGATTGCTTCTGCCCAGAAACGATTTGGTGTTGCATGTTCAGCTAACATGGTGCGAGCAGCTTCTTTGAGTGTTCTATTTCTCCTTTCTGCTACGCCATTTTGTTGTGGTGTTCTGGCAGCTGATGTTTCATGTTGTATACCAAACTTAGAGCAAAAATCAGATATAAACTAGTTCAAGAATTCTGTACCTTTATCTGATCTGATTTTCACTATGCTGAGACCCTTTTCATTTTGAATCTTCTTGAGAAGTTCTGGTAGCTTTGTTGTAGTTTCATTCTTCTTATACAAGAATACAACCCAGGTGAATTTTGGGTAATCATCCATGACCACCAGAGTGTATTTGCATCCGCTGAAACTAAGAGGCGTAACTGGTCCAAATAAATCCATATGGAGCAGTTGCAATACTCTGCTGGATGGAGGAGAAGGATTCCCTTTGAATGAAGCCTTGACTTGCTTTCCCTTCTGACATGCGACACATGTCTGATCCTTAGAGAAAACTTCATTCGGGAGACCTTCAACCAAGGACATCCTTGCTATCTTGTTAAGAGTCTTAAAGTTCAGATGATTCATTCTCTTGTGCCAGAGCCAATTGACACTTTTGGTACTCTTAACAATCAAGCATGCATTTCTTGGACAATTGTCCAATCTGCAGTGTAGATGGTTCCTTTTCTGGAGCCAGTTAGCAGGATCTGCTGAGTAACTCGATTTCTGATTGTGCATTTATCTGTCGAGAACTCAACACTAAAACCATTGTCGCAGAATTGTGACATGGATAATAGGTTGTGCCTTAACCCATCAACATACGAAACACCTGTAACTTGTACATTATCAATCACTAAGGTTCCAACTCCTCTGGTAAAACCAAAATTGTCGTCACCAAAGAGAGCTCGTGGGCCTGGTTTCTCAATGTAATTGCTGAGGAGATGTTGACTTCCACTCATGTGCCTTGAGCATTCTATGTACCAGATAGTTGCTTGTACACCTCCTTTATTGGTCAATCCCACGCGAACCTGCAAACAAATTATATTTTAGGTACCCCAGTAGAATTGGGTCCTGGGGGGTTAGCACCTTTCGGGATCAAGACAATCAAGGTGTTTCTTTTGTAATCATCAAGATCAGAAGGCCTTATTTGTCTCCCATACGCATCTACATAATCATACATCTCATCATGTGCGTTTTGATCAGTGTGAGCCTTAGATGAATCAGAAGACTTGGGATTTTTCTTGTTAACTGGTCTTCTTTTAATCCAGTGGGACTCAGGTGCAACAGTCCTAGATTTCTGATTGTAAGGTTAGGTACGACTGCTACCATCAAAAGATTCGTATCTTTTCTGCACAGATTGCTTAATCAGTTTACCATTAGCTTGCTGGTTAGGCAGCTTGGATTGAGTCGACTTCAGCTGGGACTATCCCTTGCGAGATGGTCCAGGCTGAGGCCTACTCTGTTGATTGTGCTGAGGTCTCTTCAGAAGAACATGATTCTTCTGTTGATTCTTTGGTTGGTGTCTGATCAGTTGGGGTCCATTTATATTCCCTTTCTGATCTGGCACTCGCCTTGCCTAATCCGCTGGTCCTTTTCCCTTATCTAATACAGATTTTTTGTATCTTTATCAGAAACTCGTTTGGTTACACTTTTCTGATGTGAACCAGATGGGACTTTTGAGGATCCAGAAGGGTTCTCATACCCAATTCTCTTCTTATCAGCTGGCGCACGAAAATAGTTGTTCAAATTCTGAATAGTTTTAGATGATTTCGTGAAAACCTCTATTTTCTTATGCAAACTGTCCTCAATGACTTTTAGATTCTCATGCATTCAGAAGAGTTCATCAAATTTATCCTGAAGGACTTTGAGATCTCCTGCTTGTTTTAGATTGGTAGCTTGCTATTCATTAATTGATATTCCCTGATCAGAAGAGCAAACTTTTAGAACATCCAGTCTATAGTCATCTTCTGAACAGTTTCAATCAATTTATGTTCAGTAGTTCTACTTTCCTTGCATTCTTTTACAAGCCGGACATTCTCTGTCCTTAGGTTATCATTCTCAACTTCCACTCTTGTATAAGTATCTATTGCATTAGAGAGATCATCAAACAATTGGTTATTATAGACCTGCAAGTTAATCTCTCCAGCAGATGTGCTCAGCACAACATGTGTGGAACAAGAAGTCACAGAAGGTTTAGAGAGTACCTCAGATTGGGCAGCTTCTCTGGCCATCAGACAGATGTCATCATCAGATGAGAAGTTCAGATCGTTGACATCGTCAGTGTTGGTTATCAGACAGAAATCTTCAACAGATGAGTATCCAGAGTCATATGATGGCAGGTAAGAGTCATCAATACCAGATGTGTTTGCTATCATAACTTTTCTGTCTCTGTATCGTTGCTCTCTTCTCTCTCTTTAGGAGTCAGGTAGGGGCAGTCTGTGCTGTAGTGACCTGGTTTGTGGCAGTTGAAGCAAGTTCCAGATTCTCCAGATCCTCTCCTGTTAGGTGAATCCTTTCTTCGATAAGATCTGTCAGATGACTTTCCACCTTGCTTGTAATCATAACTTCTTTTTTCTGATTTGCACCTCGTCTGTCTTCTTTGCGATCATCCCTTCGATCATCCTTTCTGTCATCTTTTTGATCGTCTCTTCTGTCATCAGAATGATTTTGTTCTGGTGATTTGTCAGTAGATCTCCTATCTCTTCCTCTGCTTTGTCTATAGTCTTTGTAGAACTTTCTGTACTTTCCCATTTGAATGTTTGATCATTCAAGCTTTCTAGTCATCAGAGCAATCTGTTCATCTTTGCTGATGATGTTTCCCATTGGTTCAACAGATCGTGAACTGCTACTGGTTGCCTGAAATGCAACAGTTTTTGTAGAGTTTGTGGTAGCTTTAGAAGGAACATCATCTGATTCCCTGCCTCTTTCAATCAGATCAAATTCAAGCGCTTTCAAGATGAAGAACAGATCGTTCGGCTTCATGGTTCCAATATCTTGATAATCTTTGATCACTGTTACGTTAGTATCCCATTTCTTTGTCAGTGATCTCAGAATCTTGTAGTTGATATCCTTATCTGACATTACTCGGCTTAAATCATGCAGTCTGTTCACTCCTCGAGTAATTCTTCCATCAAGCTGATCAATCGTCTCGTTTGGTAACATCTTCAATTTCTCAAAGTTTACCAGTTCAGCTTGTAATCTGCTATCCTTAATCAGATCATTACCTTTGCAAATTTTAGCAAGGGTATCCCATACTTCCTTAGCAGACTTCAAATACTTGGGCTTCTCATGTGTGGTAGAGTCCACAGTCTTCATGATCAGATGCCTGGCCAACGTATTCAGGTTGGACAATTTCCTCTCTTCTGCATCCATCAGGGAAGGACTCTTTCTGATTCTTGCTCCAACTGGTTGCGTCAGATCTCCTCCTTCAGCTGGATTATAATGATAGATAATGATGGGTCCTATCTCAAGAATCTCCTTCATTCTGTTGCTTTTGACTCCCAGATGGTCACTCATGTCGAGAGACCAGTCGGCGTACTCATCGACAGAGAACTTGGACAGATCATGATTCATTCCAGACGTGTTATCCATGCTTATGTGAATTTTAATATTTATGAGTTTTTAAAAATGAATTTTTCAAGATCAATTCAAGTGACCACAAAGATTCTTCCTCAAGAATCGATGATATTCAAAGACAGTGGTCGGAAGAACCACTGCTCTGATACCACTTGTAGGTCTGGAATGGGTTTTGTGAGGGTAGAAGTCTAGAGGGGATGGGTGAATAGATTTCTAAAACTTTTGTGAGATCAGGTGTGGATATGCAAGTATGCCTGATTAGAGTGCGAGTGAAGTAGTACGGACTGATATCCGACTTACTGATCTCTTGGAAGCAGATCAGTTCGGCGTCTATCAGTTCAACTGATGGCGTGGAAGATAAGTTAACCCGTGTGAAAAATAAGTTTGCTCAAACCAGATTCTGAGTAATCTGTTTTAGATCAGATGACAAAGGGGTCAAACTGATCAGATCAGTTGCTTGGTGCAAATCTGATCTAGACTCAGAACATGCATGGAATATAAAGCCGGTAGTGTGCTAAGAGTGTAAAGCAGATAAATCACACAAGATTTATAGTGGTTCGGACAACTTGCCCTACGTCCACTCTTCCCTATCAGCAGGGGCACTCACTTAACCAATCTGGACTTAGATTAATGTGTTAGTCCAACACAATACAACAAATATTTCAAGAGTTCTCACTCAACAATTCCAGAGATCAAAAACTAGAAACCCTAGTCTGAAATCTTGTTAAACAAACTTAACCTAACTTTGTGGGTTTGGGTATCATATTTGTATATTCCAACTGGAATTCTATCCTAGTATTTGAGTAGCCTAAAGCTAGAGGATAAAAATTCTATGCTAAGAACTTTATGGGATGAACACTTAGATTAAATATTGAGTTGTGTTCTTCGTGTGGAAATCTTGCTTGAGCTTGAGCTTGAGCTTGAGTATTTTCGGTAACCTTAGATTGAAGGTTGATCCCATATTTATAGGCATGAAATCGAACTAGCCGTTGGAGAGCAATTCGAATTTCGGTCTATTTAAGGTAAGATTGCAGGTTTGATGTGACGTGCTCAGAGGCGGCATGTCCGAAAGCATGAAAGCTTATCCTTTGTAGCCGTTAGACTCTAAAGTCCTAGTCCTGCAAGTGTCAGTTTTGTATGTATGTGTCTTCTTCTCATTGGTTCACAAGTACACAAATTCAACACTTGATTTACTAACAAGATTGATATTCGTCTTGTCTGTTGACTTGGCTCATAGTAGGTAACCTAATGTAGTCACCTGATGGATCTAACCAGATCAGTTAAGACTTATCTGTCTACCTAGTTTGAATCTTCTGATGTAGGTTGTCTTAGCACAACTTACTGATTCTTCTTCGTGTTATCTGATGTAGGTATTTTGGTCTTAATGTCTTCTGATCTTCAGCTCTAATGATCTTCTGATCTTCAGCTCTTCTGATCTTCTGATCTTCAGCTCTTCTGATCTTCAGATTATCTGATATTTTGATCATCTGATCTTCTGATCATCAAGACTTAGTCTATACATATTGAGTTCCCCCTCAATATGTGACCTATCTGTTACATCAACTATCTATACAACTCAGATGGTCATCCTATCTGATATCTAAGTCATCAGTCAGCTAACAGGTCTGACTGGTCCTATTACAATCTGTTTTGAAACTTCCATCGAAACTATAAATTTCCCAACATATGGGAAATAAATCTATGATATTTTATTTTACAAGATAGGGATTTTATTTCCTAATCAGGTTAGCTTAAGATTTAAGCTGGGCTTCCCCTATATATATGAGCTCTTGGGAATTCATAAGACAAGTATTCATATTTTCTCCATAAAATCTAGAGTTAGAATTTTCCTAGCAAATTCGTCTGGGGATTCGAAGCTGGAAAATCCGTGCAAGTCCGTGAACGGGAATTACGTGGATACCAAAGTAGAGGAAATTGCATACGAATTACTGTAAGATTCCTCGTTACGTTTATTCGTACTCGTTTATGCAATTAACTGTTTGTTGTTGGTGAACTATTAATTGGGAAAATTACTAGGAGGTTCAAAATACTCCTAGTAATTACTAAGAGGTGCAACCAAATCCAACTATTAATCATAAGTTCAAAGTGGGTCATGAAATACCTTTAATACCCTTAACTTGAATAAAGCAAATCCAACTATTAATATTAATTCAATAATCCTCAAATATGCTGCGAGTTTCCTTCCTTCAGAGACGGCGGAAGGCAGACGTCCCATCATAGAGAGGAGCAGGTATAGTACAATTCGCCGGTATTCATATGCTAATTCAAATTTTGAAATTTCATTAGAGATAAGTTTAGGTGGGTTTCAGAAATCCCAAAGGAACACACACATTTTGGGGCGATTTTTTTCAAAATAGTGGGTATCAGATTTCAAAACCAATTCCGTCCTTGAATATATGAATTTGTGATTCGAATAGCCATTTCCCCCTTCTGGGTGTTTATCTTCATCAGCCCAGTGTTTATCAATATCTATCAATATTATTCTTAGTGTTTCGCAAATGGGAGAGTGCATGTTGATATCTGGTAATGCAATATCAAACTACAATGATTTCATGAACCAGGTGGTGGGTAAGTGGCCCGATTTAAATTTGTGTAATCTTGAATCACGATTTTCAGTGGGTAGTGTTATGAATTGTTTCTTGGATTCTGAGAATGATTTCCTGAATTTGATATCACTGTACCAGCTGACCAATCAAAAAATAGTGGTTGTGGAAATAAAAAATAGGGGGGACAGTCTATTGTTGATAACTCTCCCAATTTGCATAGTAGGTATAAACAAGGTATGCATGATGATGTGTCTGTTGACAATAATGAAGTACCCATTAATGGTGGCATTAATCATAGTAATAGAAATTCTATACCACAATCCAACAAGATACCCTTTAAGCGTGTTAAGAAAAAGATGGATAAGGTAGACATGTAGAGTTTGGTGGTAAACGTAGTGCTCCTAGCTACGACATTTGTCCTACTGTTAAGAGAAAACCACTCTTATCTGATAGCTGGTCTGAAATCATGGAAGGTGGGGTTGGGCTTGAATTTATGGGGGTTGCTATTGAATTCAGAACTGAACTCATCAAGTACTCCACACAAATGGGTTTCAAATTTAAATATACTAAGAACACACGTAGATACATTTATGTTGTTTGTTCTGAGGTTGATACGTGTGATTGTGACTAGTTTATAAAAGCAAAGCAGCAACAAGTCACGGCATATTTTGAGGTGTCAAAATGCAAACTAATTCACAAATGTGTTGGTAATTTGGTTAATGATGCGACGAGCCGCATGGGAACCAGGATTATGGGTGACTTAGTATTGCATGACGTTAGAGCAAACCCAACAATTGGTGTTAGGGCTGTTATGAAAAGTTTGTTTCTGAATTATGGTATAGACATACCATATTGGAAAGCATGGCACACTATTGAGGTAGCAAGAGACCAGATATTCGGTAGTTACGAAGAGTCATACGATCAATTGCGGACAAATCCAGGTATTTGTTATAAATTACTGTAAATTTAAGTTTTTGTGCAATTTTTTCATTGCATGATGCAAAATAATGTTTTTGCACCAAACATGATTATTTTGTGAATGACAGGCCTAAACAGTTGTTTCAAGTTTTAAATAGATATGTGATCATCCATTGTTGTTTCAAGTTTTTTTGTGCTTGGTATTTTTATAGGAAGTGTTGTTTCGTTGGAAAAGAACAACAAAACATATTGTTTTGAATCCGTATTTATATCTTTCAAAGCGTGCATAGATGGGTTTAGGAAGTGTCGGCCCATGTTATTCATTGATGGTACCATTATGAATGGACGAGCAAAAGGGACCCTCCTATCAGCATCTGCTAAGGACGGAGATAATGGTCGGTTTAATTTATATGATATTCATGGAATTATATTTTTTTGAGCAATTGTTGTTTATTGTTTTAGCACTCATGGTTTTTCTGATGTTTTTATGACCTTTGAATTTTTACGCTCAGGTTTGTTTCCGGTGGCCTTTGCCGTTGTTTCATCCGAAACTACAAAGAACTGGACATGGTTTTTAACTAAGCTTCGAGATAACATTCATCATGATAATCCTATATTCTACATTTCAGACAGGAATGCAGGGTTAATGTCTTCATTCCCAACTGTGTTTGATGAACCAAGACATTTTTTCTGTTAATGTCTTCATTCCCAACTGTGTTTGATGAACCAAGACATTTTTTCTGTCTATACTACTTGATGACCAACCTTAAGGGCCGACTTGCTAAAGGATGGACCAATGATCAGCGCGCTAAAATGTGTGGTTACTTCAAAGCATGCACGTACGCACCTTCTATCCGTATATTTGATAGGAAGATTGAGCCTTCAAGAAGGTCGGTGGCCCGATAGCCAAAGAATGGCTTTCACAGTTGCCTTATGACAAGTGGGTCATTGCTCACTCGCCACACATAACTCGTTATGGTGAAAGGACATCCAACTCGGCAGAATCGTTCAACTCTTGGATTAAAGAAGCTAGGGGGCTGCCAATAACATATATGATGGATTGCATTTGCACAGGTTTGTATTTTCACTTAAACACTAAAAATTATAGTGTCATTTGTCATCCATTTTCTCTTAACATGGTTTTATGTAACACAATTTAACTTATTTTTTTAATTTTATGATAGAAATATCAAGGTGGCATATTGAAAGAAGGGAAGATTGTAAATTTTGGACAGGTGCGTTGTGCCCTAGTAAAGAAGATTTCTGGTTTAATTTGTTAGAGATATCTAGATCTTGGCAGGTTAGATTATCACCTGACGGGGAGTTCTTAGTATCATCAAAGCCATCAGTTGTAGTTAACCTGAGCAAGAAGACCTATACCTGTCACCAATGGCGGTGAAGGGTGAAGGGGTTCCCTGTGCACATGTTGTTGCAGTCATTAAGAGAAATTGCAAATCAGTGTATAGTCAAGTAGATGAGTGTTACTACACCATAAACTATCGTCAATGCTACAGCTATGATATTCATCCAATACCAGAAACGAAGAGGTTTGAATGTGAGATAGACGCGCCACAAGAGAAAATACTACCGCCTGTATTAAAGTGTACTCCAGGATGTCATCCATCTAAAAGAATCTCTTCTTACAGGGAGTATCCTAAGAGGAAGAAAATCTGGTGGACGAGATGTTGTAATGGGGTAGCTACGACTCCGTCACTTGTTTACATGTACCCGACCTAAACGATGATTATGATGACTCACAGTAGGTGCGTCTAACTGTTAGTTTTTGTGGGGGTTTCTTTTTTTTGACGTTTCAATGGCTAAAGATTACGCCAGTCGTGCGAAACTTGGAAAACAATTGATTTTTTTGCAAGTTTAGCTTGGGTGATGCATATGTGTTGAAAATAATTTTGATGGGGTTTTTATGCTGTGCAAGTTTATATTTTGTTTTGCGGGTGGGTTGTTGATGCATTTTGTAGGACTTCACCTTTTTTGTAATGAAATGTATTTTTTGTTGGCTATTTGACACAAGTGTGGTGTATAGTTATCCAGATGCAAATTTCTACAATGTACAAGCATGTTTACATGTTATTACAATTTGGAAAGTTTATATTCTTTGTTGTGTGGGGTTATGCATTTTATAAGAATTGCCATTTTTTGGAATGTTTTTTTATGCATCTCTTGGATATATGTGTGGTTTATAGTTATCCAGATGCATTCTATGTGTATAAGAGACACATGTTTTAGATATTATATTGTGATTTTTTTCACAAACATGTTAAGTTTTTGAACAAAAGAATATCAGTTTTTGCACCAACAGATGTTACTGCATAAATAACACAAATGCATCTTTATAACAGTTTTTGCACTCTTGATCAGATGTTTAAGATGTTCTTGCATAAAAATCAAACTTCATTAAATAAGAGATACAACATCACCAATTCGTTCCTTACATAAATATGTTTTTCTATTAAAACCAAAACAAATAGGAGCACAACAAATGTCATAAAGTTCCCAAACAACAAGGTAGGGAGGCTGATGTGGTAGTTATTGCAAGATGGATTACCTCTAACAACATCACCATAACTCGAATGCATACTTGAAACCTCCTCGTTGTAATTGGTGGGCGAACACCAACCCGACCAACCGTGTATTGCGCATCTGTAGAATAACCGACCCGGATTTGCGTCCGATTCAGACATAAATATCACAGTTGTTCTCCCACATTAACGGCAAGAAAACCTTACGTACATTGGGTAATCGACTCTCGACGTGGTCTGGCTGCTAGAAGACATCTTTCCCCGGCCCTTAATTTTTTTTTGCTTGCTCGATTTCTTTTTTCTTTGTTGTGGAGTATGGCCAATTTTCCTATAGCTTTAATGGTTGTATAATGTTTTTACACCAAAAATGCTCATATATATATAGGAAAACTAACGGCTACATGTTGTAACCTAGATTTTAAGTCTAGGGATGAATCGGATCAAACAGGTAACGAATAATAAACGTAAATTGTGCTCAAATTTGGTTACCCTGTTCGTCTTTTGAATAAGACTACGTCTGGGGGCGTCCAAGCTAGGAGTGTTTTATTATATATCTTCTGCCTAGATTTCTAAGGTTGCTCTCTTTACAATGAGCATTACACATTGTATGTATAGACAATAGATTAGGCCACAGATCTTCGTGGGCTTCCGCCGTGGGCTTACTTCCGTCACCAATGCTAGGGTTTCTTCAACTAACCCAAGATTTCCACGTCTGGATTTACCTGTCCTGCTTATGCCCGTAATATCCGCGCCGTTAGCTGTCCATATCTTTACCATATTTATCCCTTCATCGACCTCGGAATGAAGTCGCTTCCGACCTGTGGTCTTCTCTAAGTCACTGCGACCTCTTCGGCTCAAGTGAAGTCACTTTACGACCTCCTGATCTCAAATGAAGTCGCTCCAACTGATTTATATGTGAAAGAGAGTTGCCTTACCGAATCGGATTATTTTATGTTACAATAATTGCCCCTCAAGTCGAGGCCGCGTGCTTGAATCGAGAGCTGGACTTGACTTGTTACTTCATCGACCTGTGGCGAGTCGACCTCGGAACTCGTTCCCAAGGCGCATGGTCATCCTCGGGGAGGAGGATTGTCGCCTCGATTCCTGGAGTCGGCGTGAGATCTGATGGGTCCGTCATGATGATTCTGCAGGCTGGTGATGTCATGCGCCGCGAGTCCCTCCAATCGGTGACCGCGGTGTAAACTATGCGCGACTTCGTTTCCTCCTGAGGTGTCCGAATTATACCCTTATTTCACTTCGACCCCCCTTTCCTTCTATAAGGGGGCTAGGGCATCGTTGTGCATTCATTTCTCTCCTCCTTTCGCGCAGCCAAATTTTCCTCTAAATCCAAGCTTCAACCTCTCCGGTGAACTTCCGAGATTTCGACGAGACTACATTAAGGTAATCCCCCTGTTTCTACACATTCTTTCCATGGCCTCCGATCCTTCGACACTCGTTGCTTCTCGTCCTATGGTCTCTTCATCCTTAGTGGAGGACAACATAGCGATAGCCCTCCTCCGGCAACACCGCAGCTCTAGTTCAGTCGCCGGTCACAAGGGCGGATCCTCATCTGCGGTATTCGGCGCATTGTTCGGGACACTGAGGGCGTTGATGAGCGATTTTTGCAAGAGTTTGAGAATATCACTCATCTCCCTCCCCTGGATATCAGTATAGTCCACTCCGCTTCGTCAGAGAGGGAACAACCCGCCGGTACTTTGGCTCCGACCTGGGATTATGGGGCCTACGAGCGGGTCTTTGACTATCACTCCTATTCGGCTCAGGCCCCATATAAGCGACCTGAACGTGCGTATAGGAGGTCAGCTCGTTCTGAGTACATGGCTTCCGACCTATCCAAGTACAAGTCGGTTTTATCTGACAGGCACGTGCGTTCCCTCCGCCGGTTGTATGGTGCCCCGAGATGTTCACTTCTACGGGGCGACTTCTGATGAGAGTGCCGACCAGCCGCCTCCAGGGATGATTGCAGTTAATGAACATACCATGGAGGCGGGGATCCACTTTCCCCTTCATTCGGCCATCTCCCACCTGTTGGCGGCTTGGAACCAGAGCCTCACCCAAATCACCCTAAATGGTTGGAGCTATATCATTTCCACAATGACCATTCTGGGGTTGGCCGAGCTGACTCGATTTCCGACCCCTGGCGAGGTCGCTTATGTGATGACACCAATTATCCAAGCCGGCGGCTATAATGTCGTGCGACTTTGTAAGGGCCGGGAGCTCGTGAGTGGGATCCCGAACAAGGTCGTTGACTAGCACCGAAGGTGGTGGTTCGTCGGTGGTGCTTGGGAATCAACGGATCCTTTGAGTACATTGCCTATCCAGGTCCCTATAGATTACGCACGCCGAGTTGAACATGGTAGATCTTTCTTTTTATACTCCCAAGGTCGTACTGATCTAATTCTCTTCTTCTTTTGCAGTGTTCACTCCTTTAACCGCCGACCTGTACTGGGACTTCCAAGAGGCCTTCAAGATTATTTGTGACACTGCTCCGAGCCTTTGCGACGTCAATGCCCTTAATTTCGAGCTTGATCGACTTAAGGCTGGACTCTACACTTATCCCCGCCACTTGAACATCCCTTGTGAGTACATTTGAGCATGAACTTTTATTTTTTACCATTTTTTGTGTCTGATTTTTTTTATATGGTCAGTTCCCGATATTCCCGTCTACCGACGTCAACCTTCCACGTAGATCATGGCATCCAGGAAGAAATCTATGTTGGGCCAGATGAAGCACGTGGTGGCCGCCGATGCCCCTCCTTCGAGCTCGACTCCTACCGGCCCCGCTGCCGCTGACAGGGGAAAGAGGAAGTTGAAAGAGCCGGCTTCCGAACCTGCCAGGAAGAAGGCGAGGGAAGAAACCAGCCAGGGGACCGGGAGGTCACAGCCCGCCTCTGCCCCTAGGAGATCGTCATCTGAAAGATGACTCCTGGTTGGGCTGGGACACCGACCGTGTCAACGAGTAAGTTTTTGAACGCGTGATTCCTTAAATTCCTTTTGTCTCTTTGCTTGATCGACTTACCCGCTCTTTTTGTAGCCCGGAGCTTACTCCGCATAAGTTTGGCCTTGAGACGCTGAGCTTTCTGAGGTCGAGCCATGTCATCCCAGCCGGGGTCCCCGAGAGCTAGCCCGTTTAACTCCGGAGGGGTCTGCAGAATCTGTCTCGGGGATGGACGCAGTCAGACCGTAGCAATGCTCATCGACAGAAGACGACGGGCAACTTGTATTCGGCCTTTCCCCATTCTCAGAATGCGGTCTTCTATTTGGAGAAGACCAGCGCGCAGCTGGAGGCTGAGTTGGTGGAGCTGAAGAAAGCACAGACGAGGGTCGCCGATCAGACTAAGATGCTGATCTTTGCGGCCGATGCTCAAAAAAAACTGGAGTCCTCCAACTCCGAGCTGATCAAGTAACTTTCTAATGCCGAGGGACGTCTGGCGGAGGTCGAGGGCGAACTGAGGGCAGAAAAAGCAAAAGTGGTCCGGCTGGAGGGCGAGCTAGCCAAGGCTGGGAGGGTGCTGGTCGCCAAGGAGGACGACTTCAAGAGGACTGGGGAGCTCAATGCCAACTTTTCTTATGTGATGGCCTATGTCGGGGCCATCCGTGTCTTCCACAAGGCCCACCCGGCCGGCGACCTTGCCCCTTTTGTCGCAGAGCTATCTGACTATGTCCACGACTACCCTCCTGCCCCTACCGTCCTTCTGGAGATAAAGGATTTGGAATACATGGGTGTCAACCTCTCCTTTTTCGACAATCCCAGTCGGATTGTGCACCCCCGGTCCCCGACTCGGAGGGCATCCAGTCGGGGTATGAGCCGATCCCCGAGACTCCTCTACTGGAGGCTGCGGAGGGGGATGCTGGGGAGAGGCCGAGCGGCAGTCCTGCAGGGCCCTGAAGGGAGGTGGCACTTTTGATGACTTGTTTTGTTGTACTCTTTTTTATTAGCCTTCGGGCTTCTTTCCATGTAATTGCCTTCGGGCCACTTTGTTTATAGTAATGAATTTTTTCCTTTTTCGTATTCCTTCAACGTGTTGACTTGATTTCCCTATGCGACCTGATATTTTCTTAGTCCTTGTCGTCTTATTATTAGTGCGACTTTATGTTGAACCTTATTTTTAGTCGTCTTACAAAGTTGGGGAAGGTCGCCCCTCAAGGGGTGTCGATCCTTCCCTCGGTATGTTGAAAGTCGTACCTCGGGTGATCTATGTTCTCTTTACATAATCCCTTTGGGTTTTACATAGGAATTTTGAAACGAGGAAAAAACATTAATATTGATAAACAATTGATTACAAGGGTGTAAACCTATTGATAATATTTCCTCAAATGTGTTGCATTCCACGGGTACTAAGCCTTGGTGCCATCTGGTAGTTCGAGCTCGTAGGCTCCATTTGGTAGGATTTTTTAGATCTTGAATGGGCCCTCCCAGTTTGGTCCAAGGGCTCCTTTCGATTCGCTGAGTACCTTCTTTAATACCAAGTCTCCTTCTTTGAAGCATCAAAATCGTACTTTAGAGATATAGTACCTCTTCGACCTTTGCTTGTACCTTGCGTTTCTCATGTTGGCCTCCAACCGCCTTTCTTCGAGAAGGTCTAGGTTCCTGGCCAAGGCCTTATCATTGTGGTTGAAGGCGACTTGACTTGTGCGAAGATTGGGGAAGTCGACCTCTGCGGGTATGACCGCCTCGGTCCCGAAAGCCAGTGAGTAAGGAGTTTCTCCAGTCGAATTTCTACAGGTCATTCTGTAGGCCCACAAAACATTCGGGAGCTCGCTAGCCCATTTTCCCTTACCCCCTCAATCTTGGCTTTGAGAGTGTGTTTGATGATCTTGTTCACTGCCTCGACCTGGTCGTTTGACTGTGGATGATATGGAGTCGAGAAGAGTTTTGCGGTCTTCCATTTCTTGAAGAAGGCTTCGATTTTGAGGCCGTTAAATTGTTTACCATTGTCTAATATGATTGCTTGTGGTAAACCAAATCTGCATATGATATTCCGCCATATGAATTTGATGACGTGATCTTGATCTATGGTTGCTAGTGCCTCAGCTTCGGCCCATTTTGTGAAGTAGTCTACCTCCACCAGTATGTGTTTTGACCCAAAATTTTGAGTCAAGGGGAGTGGGGCCAATAATGTCTATCCCCCACTTTGCAAATGGCCAAGGACTGAGGATGCTTGTGAGCTCTTCTGGGGCACTTTTGATGGAAGGAGCATAAATTTGACATTTATGACATTTACGGGCGAAGATGATGGCATTGGCCCTTAGTGTAGGCCAAAAATACCCTTGCCTTGTGGCCTTATGGGCCAGCGATTCTCCACCGGTGTGGTTTCCACAAGCCCCCTCGTGTATTTCACGCAGGACCACTTGCCCTTGTTCAGGTGTGATACAACGGAGTAGAGGAATGCCGAAGCCATGCTTGTATAGCTCGTCTTGGATCATTGTGTATCGTGCGGCTCACAGTTGCAATTGTCGAGCTTAGACCCGGTCCATTGGCAGGAGACCTGTTGTCAAGTATTCAATGATGGGTGTCATCCAGCTCGATGTTGGGGTTTCTATAGTCGCGACTCTCGAGTGCGCGGTGGATGGGTGGGATAATGTCGTGATGGTGACATCCTTCATCTCTGGTGACCCCTCGGAAGTTGCCAGCTGTGCTAACGCATTGGCTCGTGAGTTTTGTTCTCTCGGGATTAATTTGACATGAATTTGGTCGAACTTCTGACACAACATTTTTACAATCTCTTGATAGGCTGCCATCCTGTCGTCCCGTGCCTCATATTCTCCCGAGACCTGGTAGGCCACGAGTTGGGAATCTGTATGGACTTGCAGTCTTTTGACACCCATGGCCGTCGACATTTCTAGGCCACTAACGAGTGCTTCATATTCGACCTCATTATTAGTTGCGGGAAAATCGAAAGTGATGGCATTCTGGAAGGAGATTCCTTCCAGGCTTATCAAAACTAAACCGGCCCCCAATTTGTGGGAGGTCGCTGACCCGTCCACGAATAGCTCCCACGGTGGGCTGTTTGAACATTCGGCCCCTGATGAGAAGGTGAGCTCCACGATGAAGTCGACTAATGCCTGGGCTTTAATGGCAGGTCGGGGTGCGTATGTTATACCGTATTGTCCGACTTCAATCGCCCATTTGAGGCATCGGCCTGTCGTATCTGGTCGATGTAGCACATTCCTTAGGGGTGTGGAAGTGAGGACCTCGACTTGATGATCGAAAAAGTACGGCCTTAGTTTCGTTACACTCATGACTAGTGCGTATGCCAACTTCTCCAGCACTGGATATCACTGCTCAGTTTCATTTAGTGTACGGCTGATGAAGTAAATTGGAAATTCATTCCTGTCTTCTACTCGGACGAGGACTACACTCAGATCCATTTCAGAGGCCGCGAGGTATAGGAAAAGCTTTTCGCCCGTAACTGGCTTTGATAGAATGCTTACGTCCGCTAGGTACGCTTTGACTTTGTCAAGCACTTTCTGGCTTTCAAGTGTCCACTCGAATTTTGATTTCTTCCTGATTGTGTCGAACAGTGGTTTGCATTTATCCCCCATTCGGGAGATGAACCTGTTCAAGGCAGCCAGACACCCTGTGAGCTTCTTTACTTCTTTCACATTTCGAGGTGCTCCCATGTCTAATATGGCCTTGACTTTAGCAGGATTCACCTCTATTCCTCGCTTGCTTACTAGGTGTCCCAAGAATTTTCCCGATTCAACCCCGAAATTACATTTCTTGGGGTTTAGTCGCATGTTGAATTTTCTTAGGATGTCAAAAGTCTATGCCAGGTGCGTTAGGTGGTCCTCCGACCTCAGAATCTTGACGACATGTCGTCCACGTAAACCTCCACAGACTTTTCGATGAGGTCGGCAAACATGTGGTTGACCAATCTTTGATATGTTGTCCCTACGTTCTTTAGACCGAAAGGCATCCTTTTCCAGCAATGGATATTCTTTTTTGTCAAGAACGAGGTGTGCTGCCGGTCTGGTTCATACATGGCTATCTGATGGTACCCTGCAAAGGCATCCATGAATGACATCATCTCGTGGCCTGCCGTGTTATTTATCAGGTGGTCGATGTGGGGCATTGGGAGGAAATCTTTTGGACAAGCGATGTTGAGGTCGTTGAAGTCGATGCATAGTCGCCAAGTCACATTCGAATTTTTCACTAACACGGCATTAGCCACCCATTGGGGTTGATTGGCCTGTGTGATCAGGTCATTGTCTAACAGTTTCTTTACTTCCTCGGCTAGTGCTGCGTACTTCTCCGGGCCGAATTTTTGCCTTTTCTGGGCTATCGTCTTCCGAGCTGGATCTATGAGCAACTTATGGCAAGCGACTTTTGGGTCGATCCCCACCATGTCTTTGTGCGACCATGCGAAAACGTCCAAGTTCTTCTGGATAAAGTCGATGACTTCCCCCTTCAGATCGTCCGGCATCTTGGAGCATATGATTATTTCAAGATCTGGTCGGGCTGGGTCTATCTTTACTTTCTCGAGGTCTTCCCCCGGGACGGCCCTCGGGGTATTTTGTCGGGGGTCATCTATCTCTGCTTCAAGCAGAAATTCTTCTAGTTCGGGCCTCATTCTCGGACCGAGGTCGTCACGACTTCTTTTCTTGCTCATCTTGTTATTCAAAATTCTGCATTTTTTTTCATTATCTATTACAAGTATTTGTTTGTTAGATATTAGTGCGGAATTGAAAAGAGACGAGGAATAAATCAAACAACCTCTTGCATCAACTTGGTCACCTTTGACGGTGCTGACCAGCCCACTCTTGGTGGGAAACTTGACACAAAAATAAAAAGTTGAGGACGCAGCCTCGAATTCGTGTTCAAAGGGCCTCCCGAGAAAACCATTATAGGAGCTCGGGAGGTCGACAACTAGAAAATCTATAAGCCTAGTGGCCCTAACTTCTTCATTCAATGTGGAGACTAACTCAACAGCTAGACGGATCATTCTCGTCGGCCTCACAGTCGCATCTCCGAAGCCCTTCACGACGTGGTCGCACGGGGTAACGTAGGCATCATAGTCCCCTAGCTGGTCTAGGGTCTTCTTGAAAAGGATGTTGCAGAAGGCCCCTCCATCTACTAGCAAACGGCATACGGTGGTGCCCATGATGTTGGCCTTGATCACCAAAAGGTCGACGTTTGGATAGACTATGTCGGCCTTATCCTTTTCGCCAAATTCGATCATGCTGGTCTCCTCCTCTACCGTGAAAACCGGTAGTACCATCTTTCTGGCATTTTCTATCTCCTTTATTTCTGCACTCAATCGCCTTTTGGATGAACCGGACTTGGAGAGCCCCCCGACCGTTCCGAGCGGGGAGAGGGTGTGTATGATGCGGCCTCCAGCGCCTTCATGCATGGGTGGCACTGGTCGCTTCCCCTAGTCGGCGTTCCCTGGGGTGGGTTCTGCCTGCCGAGGTCGGTTCTGCCGGTGGCCTCCCTGGGCTTATTCTTGATTCTTCTGAGCTCGCTTGACAAACTCGTCTAAAAGCCCATCCTCGTACAACCTCCAAAGTTGGGGAAGCAGGTCTTTGCAGTCACTTGTGTAATGGCCTGTCTGTTCATGGAAGTGGCAGAACTTGTTGGGATTCGACCTACCCTTATTCTTTATAGGTCACGGCGGGAGGAGTAACTCTCGATCTCTAATCTGGTTGTAGACATGTCCAGGTGTCATGCCTAATGCCTCCATCAGTTTTACTGGAATGTTCTCTTCGAAATGCTTGAAGTTACCGGGTGCCTTATAGTGACCCCCGGTTTTCTTGGAGCTTTTCTTTGAGTCTGCGACCTCTCTGTCATCGGAGAGTCTTGATTCCAGTAGTTCTGATGCGTGGAGCTCATTCCGAAAGTCGGTATAGCTGACTGGGTATTCGGTGGTCATGTGCCGCTATAGTTTGGTTCCCTTTTTGAGGCCGGAAATGGCTCCGAGTACCTTGGCCTCATCCCCGATTAGGTCCCTTCAAGTATGAGTTTGTCAATCCTTTCAATGTAGGATCGATCAGACTTGTTGTCCGCTTGCTGGGTATTCATTAGTCGCTGCCTGGTCGCAGGTCGCGATGCCAAGGCCGTGAAGTGGGTTAAAACAATCTGGCGAGCTGCTCGAACGTATCCACCAAGAAGGGTGGAAGCGAAGTGAACCACTGATGAGCCTGGTAGCCCAAGGTTAGGGAAAACAACCGGCATTTGGTGGCATCCGTCGTGCCCATGGAGGCCATGTAAAAGTTATACTTTGATATGTGGACCCTTGGGTCCGTTTTCCCACTGTAGCGATCTAGAGCCGCTGTGTTGATTTTCCGTTGGGTGGGTGCCAAGGTGACCATGGTCCCGAGGGGAGAGTCTGGGATGGTGAGATTATGGTCTGCGCCAGCTGGACCACTCTGATTCTCTGCCCACTCGAGAAGTCGCTGGACTGTTCTGGCTAGTGCATCGATCTTCACATCGCGGTGATCCTTTGGAGGGAAAGTTGCTCGGGGATCGTCCTGGTGTTGTCGAGCCTCTCGGTAATTCATCATGATGCATGTTTAGAGCCATAGCGAGGTCTCGCTCCAATTAGTCGGTGAGTCGGGGCTGAGAGTGTGCCTCGTCCTCGACGGCCAATGGGTCTTTCTGGGCCTCCTGACCCCCGAGTCGACCAAACACATTGCCCGATCCCGCCGGCCTTTCCATGAGCCTTCGATTCCGAATGATGGCGTGCTTTGCTAGGTCATACGCCAGTTGTCCTGTGGAGTGCCCTTTTTCGACAGGGGCATTTTTTCCCTTAGATGCCCCTACGTTGTGTGTCGCCTTCTTGATCGGCGGCTGCTCGTCCTCATCATCGAAGGCGAGGCATTTCTTGTGGAGGACGGCCAAGAATTCGCGTCCTCTGGTGTCTGGACAAGGTTCCACCAGTCGGGGGTGGCTACAGGGATGATGGGGTGAGACCGCTATGAACACATTGAGGACTCGACACCATCACGGAGATCCATCTCGTTCCTGGTAGTGTTACCTTTGTTGATCACCATTGACAAAGGATGGGTCTCCTGGGGATTTATGAATAAATCGACAGAAAATTTCCCATAGACGGCGCCAAATGTTGTAACCTAGATTTCAAGTCTAGTGCAACACACGTATGATGAATCGGATCAAACAGGTAACGAACAATAAACGTAAATTGTGCTCAAATTTGGTTACCCAGTTCGTCTTTTGAATAAGACTACGTCTGGGGACGTCCAAGCCAGGAGTGTTTTATTATATATCTTCTGCCTAGAGTTCTAAGGTCGCTCTCTTTACAATGAGCATTACACGTTGTATTTATAGACAAGAGATTAGGTCACAGATCTTCGTGGGCTTACTGAGGCTTCCGTCGTCAATGTTAGGGTTTCTTCAACTAACCCAAGATTTCCGCGTCTGGATTTACCTGCCCTGCTTACGCCCGTAATATTTGCACTGTTAGCTGTCCATATCTTTACCATATTTATCCTTTCATCGACCTCGGACTGAAGTCGCTTCCAACCTGTGGTCTTCCCTAAGTCGTTGCGACCTCTTCGCTCAAGTGAAGTCGCTTTGCGAACTCCTGATCCCAAATGAAGTCACTCCAACTGATTTATATGTGAAAGAGAGTTGCCTTACCGGATCGGATTATTTCATGTTACAACACTATATTACTGTTTTTCTGAACAAACGGTCACTGAAAATATTGGGAATTTCAATTTTTTTTAAATGGTTATATGCTGGTTGGTGTAACCAAAAAACGGCTATATTGGTTGTTATTAAACAACAATCATATTAATTTGTGGCACTATTAAATTTTTAATAAAACAAAACATGTAGTTTAACACTTTAATTTTTGTAATATCAGTCCTGGAGATCAATTTTTATAATTGATGGCATATTATTATCAACATATACAATAGTAATAATTTACCAATTATTTATTTTCATTATACACAAACAAATAAATACATATATGCAAAAAAGGTTTTAACGTCAATTAAGATAAAAACAAATCACTAAATCAGAACCCCACCATAATTCATGGATGATAGATAAACATTATAAGTCAAAAATATTCCATAGTCATAGTTTTTACAGACCAAAATCATTCAAAATGTGTCACATTTACCAAGCATAACAAAAACTTTGGGGGGGGGGACAGAGTCATATTACCAATATATGTCTACAAATTAGAGCAAAATAGAAGTTGGTTGTAGCAAAATAGAAGTTTTTTGGATACCACGAACTACATCAAAGAACAATCCTATACTAGTGCTTCATGAACATTTCTACCATTTTAGCACGGTAGTTCCCCGCTGAAACATAAGTTAACACACCTTTCCTGTAAGTCTTACGCATTATGGTTTTTTCGATTTGAAGGCACATGACAAGACCACAATCGAGCGAATCACTCTCCTGCTGCAAACTATCAACAGATTTTGGTTTCGTGCAATCGCAGCTAAGAATGGGTGAGCAGGGTTACAGCGCCGGATAACCTAGCGGAGTCGTGGCTTAATGTAATCAACCTGGATTAAATTTTTTTTTATTTTCACAAGTCAAATGGTTGCGCATTTTTGATAAATTAATTTTGTTTTGAAATTTTTATTGCACATAAAGCATATTTCAAACTATAATATCAAGCTTACCACAATCATCGATCTTCGAAGGTGTTTATCATCAGCCCCAGATGATCGAGGGCACATTGAGTTGTAAAAATACCATCCCCGTGTATGCATGTCCAAAGTCAGCAGCGTCCAATGATCCCCGGACAATCTCTTAGATTTCCCCCCACTTTTCGTCACCATAGGGAACATCAAAAAGTTCATATCCATGCATTTACCCAATGGAAAATTCACAAACTGATTCAGAAAACCATTCGGCCTTTGATCATTTACTGCTATCAACTCCTACAAAGACATAACATATATTTTATATAAAATACGCTTAGCGCCATTTTTCTATTTTTATTCAAAATAATCGAAGATAAAAAATTATCCAGCATTGAGAGGTGAAAACTTTTGTATTCTGACCACCACGCGTTGAACCATATGTTTCCCTTAGTAGATCTACCCATGTATCAATCACCTGTAATTCGCACATTGCAATCAAATATCATGCACCAATAATTTTATTTTTTGCACAAAACAGATCATTAAAATTACATCCCCACTTACATTACTTGTTAATCTTTCATGATGAAGTATGCTGATAATGTCAGATGTCGTCACCTCAGTCAGTAGGCGACTACCATTCCATATGACACGGCTGGTAAGAAAACAAAAGTTTAATGAAAAAATGTTGGAAAAAAAAAGGAAACAATGTTGGGAGATGAATTTAATAGATATTTTGATTAGATCTCAAAACCCCTGAGTATGACATGTTTCAGGACAATCTTGGTAGTAGGATCAGGTTTCAAGTTGTATTGAGATTCAGGATTATCTGCACCATGTATAGTCAGCAAATATAGTTCAGGATAAGATATGTTTAACAAAGTTTTGGTCTGAAGATCTCAGAAGATTCCTGAAGACCAAAGAACATCCTGAAAACCTAAATCATACTGAAGACCAGAAGATCCTGAAGACCAGAAGATCCTTAAGATTGTTTTGTACTGAATCAAAAGACCCTGAACAAGTCACTTCCAGTTTAATAGTGGTTGTTCATTCTTAGTACAAACAAAGACTAAGGAAAATATCAGATCAGTATGGTTGACTAAAAGAGTCGTTTTGTTTGTCTTTGTTCAAAGGAAGATTTCAACCAATGAGGAGGCGACAACAACGTACTTTACTGACACTGAAAGTGACATGTCTCTGAAGAATGTCAGCGTTGATGTTTGTCTTGTTCACAGAAATTGGTGATTGGCTGCTTGTCTGGATATTTCCTATAACATGCAAGGGTTTCAAACCCTAATATAGTCGTTCATCAATTACTCAAAGAAGAAACCCTAGATGCTATCTCTCCAACGGATAGTTTTCAAAGGTAGACTTCTGGAGAGTTGCCTATAAATACCATAGGCTTTGGACATTTCAAGGTTACGGGAAATCAAAGTAACTCCAGAGCTCATTCGTATTCAAGAAATCTTGTGAAGCACTCGAAACCCTAAGAATTTCCAGACTGTTTCATCTTTGAAGAGAGCTCATTTACTAAGCCTAGATCTAAGATATATCCAAAGCTTAGTTAGAGATATCCTAGCCTTTTACTTGTGTTGATTGTAAAAAGGATATCTCACCAAGTTGGAAACCAACCAAAACCCAAACCCTTTGATTAGGTAGTTTGTGTGTAGTTGTTGGAGAAGTGAGAGTTGTAAAGAGTAAGTAAGCTGCTGTGTTCAGTCTGAAAACTCTAGAGAGGAAGTTAGTAAGCTGATTGTTCAGTCTGAACGCTTGTGTGTGTTTTAAGTGAGTAAGCTGCAGTAGTTCAGCCTGAAAACTCGTGGTAGAGAGTTAGTAAGCTGCTGAGTTCAGTCGGAAAGCTTAAGGTAGTAGTAAGGTAGTAGAAGTAGTGAGTTAAGGAATTTCTCTGAGGATCAGAGAGAGTGGACGTAGGAGCTTGAGCCTCTGAATCACTATAATTGCTGTGTTGTTTGCTTTCTGTTTTGCATTATTAACTGTTGCATATTTTCACTGAAAGCATTCTGAAGTTTTTTGAAATTCAGTTGGAAACAATCCACTGAAGTTGCATTAACTCGATCACAACCTTAACCACTGTTTCATTAAAGAAAATATTTTCAGCAAAGTAAAACGAGTATAAACTTGGGGCCTACACATTCCGCACTCTAGATAAGCTAGTATAGATAGTTGTCAAACTGATCAACTCTCCTAAGTAGTCAGTAAGATTATTATCTACTCCAAGCTTATTTGGACTCTATTGTAGAAACTCAGAATCAGTTGAGCTAATCTGAAGTCTCTGAAAGTCGCTCAGTGTTATTGTCTCAGTAGACTTTGACTCAGGGAATTTTTTGCTTCTCAGGACTGAAACTCAGGACAACCTGACTCTCTGATTATTGTATTTTCTGAAAAAGTTAAAAAATCACTATACACGTGTATTCCCCCCCCATACAAGTGTGGAATTCGTTTACCGCAGGACCAACAAACAATGTTATGCAGCAAACATATTTTTTCAGGTACCTCCCTTGAAAATTCTTCCAATTTTCATAAAGATCCATCTTCACATTTTCCTTCATTTTTTTTACTGCTTGGTAAGCCAGGTTCAAATACGGCTCTGTTATCCGTTTCCTCGTGCTTAGCTTCTCAATTTTTATGACTGGCTTATCAAGACATTCCACGGGCACTTCACATTCATGATGCTTCATCAAATCAACTGTACTCAATTGTGGTGTTACCTCCTTCGCCTACCTTTCCTTGTTTTCAGTTCTAAATTTGACCCGCTTGGCAATATTGCTAGGACCAGTAAGACGATCTACCAGCTTAACCGGTACACAAGGCGTGATTTCAGGGTCAACTTTCATGACTTCCACCACTACCATCTCCGTATTTTCAGATTTGAATCGCTTCACATCACCATCTGCCGGTGAACTACTTCCAAACTTGGAAATATGCATCTTTGTAATAGCGTCAATTTGTGCAAGATTGGCTGGATCGGTGAAGATCTGGGTTGGCGTTGGAGTGGTGTATTCATCAAGTTTTGAAACCAGATTCTCATTCTCATCCTGCACCATCTTCAATCTGCTTTCATACATTTCTCGATCCAGATCTCGCGCGAGTTCAATTTTTTTGATCTCTTCTGCTTGTGTCTTCATTTGGACCATCATCAGGTTTATCTTTTGTTCAAGACTCATGTTCTCTGTCAATGTAATGTCTACCTCCATCGGGTCTTTCATTTTTTCTTCACTACCAACAACAACAGTATCTTCTTGTGCTTTGTCATCTGCCATATTTATGTACTCAACATCATCAGCGGGTTCACAAACCATCGCAACCGTATCATCCTGCAACTCACTGCTTTGTATTTCAGCAATAACGCTTTGCACTACTGCACCAACATATTGCACATCAGGGTCAACCTGAGAAAGGTTCAAACTGAAATCTGGGATGTCCATCGAAAGATCAGGTTCTTCATTTTCAATACCAACAGGGCCCACACAGATTTGTAGCGCATCATCAACAAAGTCAGTACCATCACATATCTTCGGTGAATCCTCAGTAAAGCTACTAAGCTCAGAGTTGTGCGGCGCTTGTTCAAGAAGGCCAACTACCTGGCAGATTTTTGGGAGATCCTCAATATAACCCATGATTTCTACTTTAGAAGTCGAGGCCATATCCTCGTGGACAACCATTTTAGACACCGACACACTGTTGGATGCATTCAAACCTGGGTCTGTAACGTTGTTATCTTGTGCAACACATCCTTCATCACCAAAATATTATTTCTCCCCAAAACCAGTGGAAAATCCATATGAGTCGTCCATAGTATCTACTTCGGCAGATTGTATAACTTCAAATCCTTTAGGAAGCTTGAATTGTTTTTCTCGTCTGATGTTGGCTTCAACACTGCCCTTCGTATCTGTTTAAAATAAACAAAATAGAAACGCTAATATATAATTGTCATAATTAAAAGTGTGTTAAATAACTCAAATTAGAACAAGATCATGTGATTCCACAACTTACATATTCATGTCCCAATTTCCTGAGCTTATCACGTGTTAGAACCTTCCTTAACACCTTCAAATCCCACTTTAAGAAGTGAGGAAATTTAACACCTTCTTCGAGTTCAATCAATAGAGTGTGTTCGCACAACCAAAACTACAATTTAACAAAACAAAATCAGAAAACAACAACACAAATCAGAATTTTAGCATAAAATATATAGGCAAGTGGTATATTCTAAAAAATCCTGCAGAATATAGTATGATTTATTATTCAATTGCAAAAAATAAATTTCATACTTACAGGTAGTATCATGGCACATCATGGTGCTGCTCGATTTAATTTGACTACGCAACAGATTTGCAATATAATTGCACCAATCATACTTCCATATATCATCAAAGATCTCAAAGAAACCTGTTAGATGTAACAAAATTGTCGAGTTCTGGTTTGGGGAAAGTACCGAAGCAAGCAGATAACAGCTGGTCAGCCTGGCAACATCTCTTGAGCTAAATTCATCATTTCTATTCAGCATAACTTTAAGTTTTTTCAAAATCTTCTTCTTGTACAGAGCAACTTGCTTTACTTCTCCAAAACAACGGCTCACCCATTCAGGCATATCATATTCATGGTTTTTCAAAGGTATTACATCTGGTCCACTTCCAATTCCAAAAATCAGCCCAACATCCAAATTCGTAAGTCTCAGAACTTTCCCACCAATAATAAAATTTTCAGTATCTTCATCATAACACATCAGGATCTTCCTTATGACATCCTCCTTCTTATCACACCTTGATCTCAACCATGCAACATCATTTTGGTATATTGCATTGAACATATACCAAAATGGTGTCTTCCTAATCTCCTTCAGATGATTCTCTTCAAAATTTAAAGACTTCAGATCCTTGATGCATGTTTTTAGATTGCTTCTGTAGTACGTAACAGATTTTTTGACTTTCACACCACCTAATGAGGATTTATCAAAGTTACAGAAAAAAATGCACATCAGTAAAACAGTTTTGCACAATAAACATAAATCTGTAAAAAAAAACACAGCTTCACAAGTAAATCAACTTACCAAACTCGTTAGTGGGCTTCAACTTCTTCCTCTTCAATTTCTTAGCACCGTCACTACTATACTCCAATGTCGAAGCATCCAACACATCCTTGTAATGTACACTATCATCTGCAAACAAAATAAAAGTTTTATAAATTTTTAAACGAGTTTTTATACCTTAGTTTTGTACTTTAGAATAATCAAATTACATAATTAAACTACATACCATCAGACTGGCATTCCGAGCTTGTGGTATCAGTACCCAAATAAGACTCATGCTCTATAATAAAAACATTTAATCCGTACAACACCATTACAAAAAAAAATCATCAGTACATTATCAAAAATAATGAAAAACAAAGAACATATTCTTTTGGGAGGTACAACAAACACTTACCCGAACTATATGATGTGTTGCTTTCACTATCCACCTCTTTACCTACAACAATCATGGTTAAATATGGTCACCAATATCTTTTTAAATGTTGTATAATTATAGGGTACAAACACTAAGTTTCTTAAAGGCAGAGATGAAAATATTAAAGAATTTTTTTTTTTTTTGCATTTTAGTCTTTATAGTATTTTGCACACAACTGTAGTTGAAAAGCACAGGATTACATTTTATTTGCACAAACAAGTTTTAAAAATAAATTATCATAAAATAGAAAGTTTTGCACACAAGTCCATCTCATATGCTATATACATATATATCAATTTTTTTTTCACAAACTCATTAACTTAAAAAAGGAAAAAGGTGGATCAGGTATAAAAAAACCCTGTTTATGGAAAAAAAAAGGGGCCCAGCGAATAAAACAAAACAACAACATCAAGAAACACCTGGGTCTTTGCAAGTTTACCTTTTCTACTACCTTTTCGAGTTTTGGGACTAGCTTTTCGAGTTTTGACTTGTTTCTTCCTGCTTGAATAAGCTGTAAATCACAAGAAAACAAAACAAAAGGTTTTTAAAACAAAAGCTTCTTCAAAATACTGAAGTTAAACAAACACAAATAATACCACAAAATACCTTTTCTTGGGGTTTTCTTCTTATTCTTGGAGTGAACTAAACTTTCTCCACTCAAACGTCTACTTCGTCTTTCGCCCACCATCACTTGCCAAAGTAAAACAAAACAATCAAAAAATTAAAAAAATAAAACACGAACTGGAGAATAAAGTCATAGACTGTATCTTACCTGCAGATACTAGAAATTGGACAACAAGAAACAAAGAAATCGGCCAGAAATAAGCCAGAAAACGCCTAAAACTTTCACCGGAAAGTATCTTAGTGAGAGAATGTTTTTTGTTTTGGATAGATTTTTTAAAATTGAATTTTTCTTCTGGAATGGTTAGCAATCTTCGGGGAGAAGGTAGTATTGAAATGCTAGCGTCTGAATTTCTCTGCATTGGGAAGCCAAATCCCGTCTCATCATGAACAGTAATGCGTGTCTGAATTATTTCTTTTGAGATTTTGGAGAAGCAAGGTTAGTAAGGGTATCATAGGGTTTTTACTACCAATTTGGTACCTAAGAGTAAGAGTTTTAGTTGGTTGCACCTCATAGTAATATAGTGTTCCATTTTGCACCTAATAGTGAGGCCCCCCTATTAATTTCTGTTGCGCATGTATTACGTGTTTACGTGTCTTTATATTCCAACAGTGATAGTCCTTTTTTTTTGTCTGGAGACGAGATTGGTTTCAATTCGAGGATGAATCATTTTAAAAAGGGTGAGAATGATTGAGACGAGATCGCGATAACAATCTCGGATAATTATGAGTTGATTTGGAGAATCAAGATTATTAGGAAATTAGTTTTAATTAGGATCTTTAATTTATTAGTTATTATTTACGTAGATTAGTTCCGTGTTATCTTTTAAGTTTCCACTCTTATTTAAGAGTTCGATTGTAAACGAATTATTCGGTTGATTATGAAATTAAAATATTGAGAGTGTTTTCTCTTGTTTTTCTCATTATTGGTATTCCATGGGAATCAACGGAGATTGAGAAGATTGTTCGTTTTGTTCACGCTTCTCCATGTATCACACTCTCTCTCCAATTTAAATATCATCCACAATAATTTTAAACACCAACTTTCATCCATCTATGTTTGAACATTTTTTGGATGAACCATTGTGGATGCTCATACTTGAACCAACTGGAATAATTATCCCATCATAAGAAAAAGAAAAAACTTGAATAGTTACACGACTGCAAGAGGGCTTTCTTACATAAAGACCCCGTGGAGTTTCCTATGCTTCAAACAGTAATGGTGGAACTTTATGCATATAAAGACCTAAAATGTAGCAATATCAGACACAACCAAAGGTTTAAGTCTTTATTTTCCCCATGGGCATAGTCGATTGCTAAGGTTTTTGGTGATGTGGGGAGAAATCCCTCGAAATATTACGGAGGTCATTTGAACCTCGTGTGAGACAAATCTCAATTGAAATATTACGGAGGTTTGTCCAGAAAATTGAATATTGTTGGCTCTCTCCCACAGATATATGTTACTTGGTCACATTTCTTGATTTGTACCCACCCGGCTGAGGGGCCAATAGTACGGATGAGAGAGTTTCTCGTCTCTCCCTTACAAAAGAAAAGAGTTAAATCTTTATTTGTCAAAATCTATTAAGAGCCAAATTGGTGGAAGTCATTGGATAACAACATATAGCAAGGGGTAAAAAAATTTAGTGATGGGGAGGGGTTATTACGTTGCTTGGTACTTGGTAGCATTTATTGAAAAGATCATGCAATTACAACAAATTAATTAGTAGGATACATTAAAATTCGTATAATTTAATTTTGTGTTTGGTAGGTTTTATAAATATAATTTTGCCCCTAAAATATTTTCCACCTAAAATATTGACGACCATTAAATTTGTCCTAAAATACTCCCTTCAATTCGCAATTCCCATTTTCACTCTTCATTGCACATTTGTTGCAGAAGGTCAAGTTAGAGGTTCAAACAAGGTAATTTGGAAGAGGAAATTTTTTCGAATTTAAAAATGACATCTCCACTACCAACTCATTCAAAACCCCGCTCCCTACAAACTCGAATCTCCCAACTCCCAGTCCCGCCACTTTCAAAGCAATTGTTCCCTTTAATTCAAATGAATCAAAGAATCTGGACAACTGTGGCTAGTGAAGGACTCGTTTATAAAGGTTAGGACTTTGTGAGTGTTAGGGCTTCATCAACAAATCTCAAAGGTACATTGATTCTAGTGATAATTTAGTTCTTCAATTCAATTTTTTTGGTAGTTTGGTAATTGCTAATAATTATAAATTGAGATCTAATGAACTAGTTTGATACTATTTCTTTATGGAGTACATATAATATTGTGATGACAAATTTTTGAGGTGCACCGTGCAACTCAAGTGCATATTTTAAAAGTGTAAGTTGTTTTCACTGCAAAATGTAAGTGTGTGAGTGAAAACAACTTGTACATTTCAGTAAAACAATTTTCACTTTTCAAAAATGCATTTGAGTTGCACGGTGCACCTGATGCACAAAAGACCTACTCTATTGTGATTGCTTCTCTATTTATTATATATTCTCTATTCTGGGTTTGTGATTGCACTCATTATGCATTTAACTACATTGTTACGAAGTTTGCATACTTATAAACTTTTCAAGTTTTAACATACGCAAAGCTTCAAGATTAAGGGCTAAAATATTATTTCCCTCTAGTCTTCCCTCTCATCAATAGATATTCCTTTCTCAACTTGGCAAAATCCTTATGCCACCAATCTTGGTTTATTTCTAGTCATAGCTTCTTCTTCATTCAATTTTTTTTGAACATCCATCTTGTACCAATCACTTTTTGGTGAGATGAACTGGAAACAAGTTTTCAAACTCGATTCCTTTCAAATCAAATTAATTCTTCTTGCATGACTAGAATCCAATTAACATCACTAAGAGATTCCTCAATATTCTTTAGTTTTGTTTTCGACGGAAAACAAGCAAATATAGTATCTTGTTGTTATCTTCATGTTCTTACTCTATCAGTTACATTTCCAATCACAAGCCCAGGAGGATATTCTTTTAGTTATCTTATATCTCATTCAAATTTCGGATTAACACAAGGAGTAGTTGCAGGTTCTATTTTTGTTGACTTTGTATGAGTCTCAGTTGTCACCTCAACAACTATTGGGGTAGGTTCAGGATTGTGTGTTGTATTTTCAACAGTATCCTCTATAATTGTATTCATAACATTTTGGTCTTTAAAGCTAATTAGTTAAGGGCACATGAACTTTGACAATGATGTATAGTTGTTCAGTCTTTGTTGTCTAATTATGGAACTTTTGAGAATCTTCTTCTAGTCCATTTTGATTGTTATGTGCTTAATCATGTTAGGGATATACTGATAAGTATGTTTTTAGTGTTACTTTGTATACAAACTGTTTCTTGCACTTTTTTATGAGAATAAATTTTTTATCACTGTTTGCTTTAAATATTATGAATGTTATTTATTTATGGCATAAATGTTCAAAATACTTTATATTTTAGACAATGTGGTGTGTAGTAGATCACAGAAGATCACATTGTCAGTTCCTTGTAAATAAGTATATTGATTCACAACTTAGATGTAATTGAACAATACATTGGTAGAAGTTGAGGTGTAAGGCTCGGATTGATTTGTCTTGGCAAAGAGATTACACTAGTGCATATGTTTCGCTGAATGGGACCTACAACGAGATAATCCTTCTACACTGGCTTGGAAAGAAGAATTAGATCTCATTGGTTATTGATTTTTTAATTTAAGTCACGTAAATAAGATTGTATGCAACGATCAAAGCTGCAAAAGCGAAATTAAATTAGATCAGTACAAAAAAGGTTCAAAAACACTATGAAAATCTTACTAGGTGATCGATCTCGGAAGTCAGTAGGAATTCGGATCTCATAGATAGAATTGGGGGGGCCACTCTGCCAAGCCCCACCCACGAACCACCAGCGAGGATGCCAATCTTTCAACTTGTTGGTGATGCCCCAAACTATGTGGCAATCAGGTCGATTTTTCAATGCGTAGTGCCCCTCTTGGCCGTGCTGAGAAATCAGCGACCAGAAGAAATTCATCTCCATCGGATTTGGCAAGCGAGTCAGGCCTTCCTGGCCGAGTAGGGTCATGGTCGCCAATACATGGCTCCACCTTGTTTAACAACAATCGTACCTCCAGGGGCTGCTCGCCCTCTCAGAGTCATCAGGCTAGTAAAAGTGGATGTCGTCGGGCGTCTCATAGATAAGGCAAGCCGCATCAAGCTCGGCTTCGATCACTATGGACCGCTTGTCTTTGTGGTTCATGAAGAACCTACTCGCCGCCGCAGCCACCCGATGTTCTCTGAGTGGTCGCCGATCCCTCTGGCCAACCAGATAGGCCTGGTAATCAAAAAATTCCAGGTGGTCCTCATCTCGACAAGCAGAGGTTGGCAGGTTGGGTGAATCACTTCTCCCCGCTGTCTCCGCCACCATCCCCGAGGATAAAGTGTCCAAGTCCTCCAGAGTGTCGAAAAGCTCCATATCTACCGGGCATTACCACCATTGGGCCTTGGGGTCAAAATGCAAATAATTTTTCAAAAAACGGGGCAAATTCGCAAAATCCCGGATAAATTGGGCGCGTAGCGAGCACGCGCCATCATTAGTGTACAGAGCGACGTAAGTAGTCACGTACTTTCGAGACAATGTTTGAGCTTATCAAGCATGTGAGGCGGCCACTGCCAGACATCGGGAACCGTGGTAAAAACGAATCTAGGACGACCAGCAACCACATCGCTAGCGACCTGGGTGCAATTGTTGTAGCTCTATGATAATTGGGCGACCACTGGTCGATGACATGACACCCGCTAATAATCAAGTCATCACCTCATGACAGGAAGGGCCTGGCCGACCATGAGGAGGCGCCCACCCTAGGGATGACCTTCACCGCCATGGTTGCCACTCACTAGCGACCACCCCCTGACAATCAGCGACCATCCAAGGTTTATCAACATAAAGAAGGAATAGATTTGGAATAACTCGGGAGTGGATTTTGGGGACCTAACCAGGGCAAGTATATCAGATGCCGAAGATCGCGGCCACGGATAGCGGGATTCGCACCCGGGTTACCCCAAACCCTAGAGGCCGATTGGCCTGGCCCATATAGGCCTTTAACCTAATTGTAATCCATAAATACTCTTTGTAAGGTTCATTGTAAATGATCGAAAATTTTAGTACTCTTAGGCATATATAGTTGAGAGGTTCCTGATTTGGTATTGCCCCTGGACGTCTTCCCCAGCGTGTCACCAAATTCCTATTTTGTTCTTGTTTTCATTCCATTCATTTATATTATTAATTGTTGGTAAACCGGATAAATATTTCGACTACAACAACATATGAATGAAATCAAATTATAACACAAACATGGAGTACATGTCAAAATGTTCAAAATTGCTCTTCCAGTTAAGCCCACTCTTCTTCATATTAAAATATTCTCGTACGAAACCAAGACTTGACACATAGTGGTAAGCTTTTGATGAATAAAATTTCCTGATTCACCTCAATACAAGTGTCTTCATTCTTAATAGAGCTCATTAATATTACCCATAAGCCAGGAAACTACACGACTCCTCTGCCAATTAAGAAGAAATGAAAACTGTATCTTATTCTAAACCAAACTCAATCATTTTCAAATTTGTGAAAAATCTCAGCAATTAAGAAAATCAATTGAAAATTACAACTTTGCTCTACAAAATACCATGAATCTTCTATCCATATTAGAGGTTTGAACAAAAACCTTTCCTAATGAACAACGGAGAAAACGCGAACGAACCTAACGATCATGGAGAAAATGCGAACGAACCTAACGAACAACGGAGAAAATGTGAACAACGGTCTTAGTGAGTGCAAAAATGACAGTGAAAGGCACAATCAAGACACGATGTAAATGATCTTTAAAAAAAGCGCCAAACCAACAAGCAGAAAGCGGCAATTTAACGGCAAAGAAAACCGTAAGGGTGGAGAATGAAGGGAAAAAACTTGAGGGAACGAAAAGAGAAAGGACGAAAAAAGGTATGTTGGGTGTTTTGGTTGCTTTATCCAGGTACCCGACATACCTAATTATAGTAATTTGGTAAATGGGTCAAGTAGATAGGGTATGGGTCAAATTTGAGATTCGTCTCATATATGTGTGACGGTCTCATATGAGTTTTTGTTTAGTCAAAAATATTAATAATTTAATAAATATTAAATTAACAAAATAACTTTAAATTAAACTTTCTACCATAGTTTATCCAGTGTTAAATTTAGGCCAAATAATCAAATTTTAGCACATATTTTTTTGTCTCTCTAAATTTAGCACATACAAGAACATCCCGAGTCATCATTTTCGGCAAAGTCCGTCTAATGTGGTCGCCGGAGGTCACTTATATAAATTTAGGCCAAATAATCAAATTTTAGCACATATTTTTTTGTCTCTCTAAATTTAGCACATACAAGAACATCCCGAGTCATCATTTTTGGCAAAGTCCGTCTAATGTGGTCGCCGGAGGTCACTTATCTTGTAGACGTATAAATATTAATATATATATATATATATATATATATATATATATATATATATATATATATCATCACCTAAAATTAGAAAATGCAGGATATAAAAACATCTCAGGTCAAGCTTTTTTTATTTTAGGCAGTGATATTTTTTATTTTCTTTATTTTAATGCTTACACATCAACAAGACATGTGAACTCCAATGACCACATCAGACAAACTTAAAAAATGGTAACCCGATAATTTTTTAAGTATTAAATTAAAGTATGTGCTAAATTTGAAGAGAGAAAAAATATATATATAAAAAAATGATGAAAAACTTAAAGTAAGTATGTGCTAAATATGATTATTTAGACTTAAAATTTATTAATACTACCGTGGGAAATACCCGCTTCTTTTAAAATGAGAGACAGAAACAACACCAATGAGTAAATAGGGCGAGTATATATATGTCTGTGTACGAATTCGAAACTAGTCTCTCACTCTTTTTTTTTTTTTTTTTCTTCATTTATTGCCTGTTTTAACGTGAATCGTTTTCTTCCAATAATTAGGGAAAGAATCTGCAGGAATTGTGCAATGAGAGTAACTTATTTTTTCATGTGTTATCTTGTTTCATTGTCTTCGATTTCTTTTTTGGGGAACCAATTATATCATGGTATATAAGTTTCGAAATCTGCGTAGTCGCTTCGAGTGTTCTTAAAATTTCTGCTAGGGGGTGTCAAAGCCGCAGGAGCTAAGGGGGTGCAGACACTGAAGTAATAATTATTCTGCTTTTGTGAAATAGACAAAGCTCCTGAAGGTTTCTTAGTTATACTATACCAACAAATTTGTTTAATTGCAATATATTGATGATAAGTCAAGTTTAATGAGTTATTATTGAGTTAATTATAATCATTTTGTGGTTATTAATTTACTATTAGTTTACTTTTATTCGACTTATTATATTTTAGTCTCGATACTTTGATTTTGTGTTTTTTGTGGATTTTAGGTTGTTTTTGGAGGATTTTTTTTAGTTGGAGAACAATTGGCAAATTGGATACAAGTTATGTGTAGACCGGAACCATATAAACATGTAAATAGTGGACAAATCGATCGAGAAATTCAGCACAGATATTGTCCATTCATTACCATTCATTGCCATCATCATTACCAATAGCTAAAGAATTGGGCCATGTGAGCTAACATCAAGGAAGACAATGAATGAAGGACTCTATTTCTTGCAAGATTTGAGGTCCTTGGAGTACTATATAAAGCCCCTCCTATTGGGCATTTCAACATCAAGGAAGAAAGGAGGAAATAATTGGAGAGAATTGAGAGATGCAAGAGTTTGTTTATTTTTATTTTATTTCATTAGCCACGTTTAGTGGTTAATTTTATATTCTAGCTCGAGGAGAGCCAAACCCTGAATAATTTTGATGTTTGATTAATTTATACCGTCTTTCTTACTTAACTTGTTTTCTTTGTTGTTTAATCTTACGCTATGCATGTTTAATTAATTGAATTATTAGGTTTGACCATCCAAATATTTCTTTTGATTATTTCTAGTTAGATTACACTTTATAAATTTGTAATTGTTATAATTGTGTAATCGGAGTAGCAAATAGGGTAACCTTGGGATAACGAAGTCTAGATTGTATGAAACGAGCATCTCGTATTCATAGTCTAGTTTGTCCTATTATTTTGAATTGTTAATGCATTCTAAGAGTTGAATCTCAAATACATGTTTTGAGGTTATTCTTGGAATAGATTAATAAGAAATCGTATTTCCATATTAATTAAACTTAAGAAATAATTCGAACTAGTTTGTTCGTACCACTGATTTAGGGGCAAGATTCGAGTAAAGTTAAGGATTTCGTATATTTTTAATTAAATTAATCATTCCATTCAGGGGGAAAGCTATCCGAGAGCTAGAAATTCAATTTCATTGCATTTTTCTTTTCATTAGTTAAGTATAAGTCAATCATTCAAACCCCCTCCCCCCCCCCCCCTTTTATTACAGTTTTAATACACAAATTATAAATTGAATTTCACTATTCCTTGTGGGTTCGACCCTTACTTATCCTACTGCACACATTAGTTGATTAGTCGAGGTATTAATTTATTTTTCGGTGCCGGCGATAGCACACCAAATTTTGGCACCGTTGCCAGGGACTAGTTAAAATTTTAATTTAATTATTCGTGTTGTTGTTTTCTGAAAGAATAAGGAGTATATTTTAAAATTAAAAAAAAATCTCGCACACACTATTTATTATTTTTGCAGACTACACTAACACTAACCCTTTCAATGTCTATTCTATTTTTTGTTTCTAATGAATGATCATACGTTCTAATCGCAGTGCCGACTTGAATTTAATCCAGAGGTTGAGAGGATTGCCAAAAGACTTAGGCAGGAAACTCCAGCACGACGACAAATCAATTTTTCGCCAATTGAAGAAACAAGTAGTGGAGGAGGAGTTAACAGTGGTGAAGGATCCAATTTCGATTTAAATTTTGAAAATATTGCTGAAGAAAGACCGATGAATGAGTTGGCAAACCCAACTACAAATCATCAACCACTTTGCATTTGTATTCCTGCTTTAGCTGCTAATATTAATTTTGAGCTTAAATTCGGTCTAATACATTTATTGTCGTCTTTTCATGGTCTTGCAGGAGAAAAGCCACATATTTTTCTCAAAGAGTTCCATGTCGTATGCTCAAGCATGAAACCAACCGGGGTTACTGAGGAACAAATTAAGCTAAGGGCATTCCCCTTTGCACTAAAAAACACAGCAAAGGACTGGTTGTATTTCTTGCCACCTTAGTCAATTACGACATGGAACGAGATGGAGAAGACCTTCCTACAACATTATTTTCCAGCCACTCGAGTGGCAGTTCCACGGAAGGAAATTTCAGGTGTTAAACAAGGATCAAGGGAGACATTGTATGAGTATTGGGAACGTTTCAAACACCTCATAGCAGCTAGCCCCCAATATCATATTAGTGATCAATTGCTCATAAAATATTTCTATGAGGGGCTCACTCTTATGATCGGAACATGATTGATGCAGCTAGTGGCAGAGCTTTGATGGTAATGACATGGAGGGCTGCACGAGAATTGATATCCAAAATGTCAGCAAATACTCAACAATTTGGTGCACGTGACGCAATGTCAAGGCCTGTTAATGAGTCGAAGGATTATGCACTACAAAAATTTACAACCATGATGGAAACACTCATAAAAGGTAGAACTCCAGAAGACCGACCATACCTACTTTGTACCACCAGGGAACACACTACTGATGATTACGAGATTCTGAATGAGGAAGTAATGTTGGGGAATTAATTGCCCGGATCTATTCGGGATGAATATTTAAATACAAATTTAATTCTAACAATTATTACTAGCATGAATTAACCCATATTAATTCAAATAATAATTCAACAACAAATCATGCATATAAACAGTTCACGTAAATCCTACGCATGCGGAATTACTACGAGTTTACGTGAACTTACCTCTTGGAATGACAATGGACTTGTCGATGAAAACACACCAAAAGACATTCCCAAGTATTCCCTAGTCCTTGTTCGACAATCAAGTGGAAGGAAGCTCGCGAACAATTAACAAAAGGAAAAATAAATTTTGTTGGACCACCTTTGTGGATTTACTAATTTTTCCAGCACATGGAATTGTACTTGAGAATGAAACACTCATCCCCTATTTATAGAGGTGTAGTGGTCGAATTTTTAGTGATAAAATAATATGAAAAAATCTTTTCTTGATCTCCAAGAAATCTTGAATATATCTCATATATTCTTTTCTCCATAATTAAAATATTCCACAAAAATCCCAATTCCTCTTACTATGGAATTTTTGAAAATAATAGGAACAAGATTCCAAAATTTGGATCTTCTTGAATTTATGAGATATTCTTGTATTTCAAGAAATACATATCTTCCATAATATCTTTTCAAGAAAATCTTTCTTTCCCTTTTATTTCAAAATTTCGAAAAATCCATATGAATAACCAAGTGGGAGATTTCTTGAATTTAATGAGATAATCTTGTATTCCAAGAATACATATCTTCATTCCATAACAAAATTCAAAGAAAATCTTTCACCCCTTTTATCCATAATTTTCGAAAAAAATGAGGAAAAATAAGAAACAAATTTATTTTATTTTTAAACATCTTTTTCAGTTATTGGACTTTATCTTGGGCTACTTGGGGGGCCTTTAGGAGAATTAAGATTAGACCTTCCAATGGATCTTGAATTATCAATATTGAGCCACAATATTATTCAAGCCCATAAATATTAATTAATCCCACTACATAATTAATATTGCACTAGCCATCTTAACCCATATTACAGTTAATATGGCTCCCGGTTATTATTTCCCGTGTTTAAGATTATCTAGCCCATTAATTAATTCAAGCCACTGAAATAGCTTTCCATTAATCAATATATTTTATCCTTGGTAAAGGAACGGTTCAACATTATTATCCATACCGGAAACTAGTTCCACTTGCAAGATTTGGTATGATAAAACTTATGAACCTACCAAGGGGGCAAATCGAACAAGCGTACTTGCACACGATTCTCCATATTAAATCTTAGCAATCACATGTGACCAATAATATTGCCCAAGATATAGGGTATTGAATCTCATTGATTCTCTTCCCGTAATAAGTCAAAGCAATAGTTACTAACCACACGCAATCCTATTTAAGGGACGAAGATTAAGAAATAACTAACCACTGAGGTCTAATTCTTCCTAGTTCAGTTCTGAAGAATTTGTCCTCCTGTAGGTCCTCTTCAATGCATCAGTCATGCACTAGTGTAATCTCTTGGTCAAGACAAACCAATCTGAGCCTTACACTACAACCTTTCACGATGGATTGTTCATTTCCATCTAGGTCGTGAATGGTGTACTTTTAGTTACAAGGAACTATTAATTTAATCTTCTGTGATCTGGTATCACTAAATTAACTACAATGTAACACATACTATTTATTGAACAGTTATGCAGTAAATATATGTAACATTCGATGATATTTAAAGCATCAGTGATAAACAATTTATTTCAGTAAATAAGTCCGAAATTCAGTCAGTCTGATTATACAAAGTAAAAGCATACTTTCCAGTATAATCCCAACAATCTCCCACTTATACTCAAAGTCTGCTTTTAAGTATACATCAGCATGTCTCGTGTAGTTCCTAATACGTGACATCTTATGTCACCTACACGACCCTAATAATGTCTCTCACTTATACTCAAAGCAGATTGGCAACGGTCTTGACACTCATTCCTTTCACATGTCTCTCGAATGTATTCTGAGGCAAACCCTTTGTGAATGGATCAGCTAGGTTGTCTTCCGACGCGATCTTTGTCACCTCTATATCTCCTCTTTTAATGATTTCTCGTATAAGATGGTATTTCCTTTCAATGTGTTTGCTGGCCTTGTGGGCTCTTGGTTCCCTTGAATTTGCAACTGCTCCGGCATTGTCACAATAAACAGTGATTGTGCTGGGCAAATTCGGAACTACATCCAAGTCCACTAGGAAGTTCTTGAGCCAAACCGCTTCTTTCGCTGCCTCGCAAGCAGCTACATATTCAGCTTCCATGGTAGAATCTGCGATGCATTTCTGCTTAACGCTTCTCCACGTCATGGCTCCTTCCCCCATGCAAAACACACTACCGGAGGTAGATTTTCTGGAATCTAAGTCTGGTTGGAAATCCGAGTCCGTGTAGCCGATGGGGATTAGACTATCTGACTGATAAACCAACATTCTATCTCGAGTTCTTTTCAGATACTTCAGAATGTTTTTAACTGCCGTCCAATGTTCCTTCCCCGGGTTACTCTGATATCTTGCTACCATGCCAACAGCAAAGCATATATCCGGTCTCGTACACAGCATTGCATACATAAGGCTTTCGACAGCCGAAGCATAAGAATGCCTTTAATGTCATCTATCTCCTTTTGTGTCTTAGGGCACATTTCCTTGGATAGATGGATTCCATTCCTGAAAGGTATGAAGCCTTTCTTGGAATCCTGCATGCTGAATCGTTTCAAGACAGTGTCTATGTATGAAGCTTACGATAAGTCTATCATCATTTTCTTGCGATCTCGAGTGATCTTGATCCCAAGGTTGTGTCCGGCTTCCTCTAAGTCCTTCATATCAAACTGTTTTGAAAGCCATGACCTTACGTCTGATAACACCTTTACATCATTCCCGATGAGCAGAATGTCGTCTACGTATAGTACTAAGAATACCAATGCAGTTCCGACACGCTTTTTGTACACACAACTTTCAAACTCATTTTGATCAAACCCATAAGACTTAATAACATGATCAAAACATTGGTTCCAAGCTCTGGATGCCTGTTTGAGTCCGTAAATGGACTTCATGAGCTTACAAACTAGGTGTTCTTGGCCCTTTTCAATGAAGCCTTGGGGTTGTTGCATATAGATTTCCTCATCAAGACTTCCGTTAAGGAAAGCTTTCTTGACATCCATTTACCAGATTTCAAAATCGAGATGCGCTGTTATCGACAAGAGAATCCGGATGGACTTGAGCATTGCTACAGGTGAAAAGGTTTCGTCATAGTCGATCCCTTCTTTCTGAGTATAACCTTTCGCCACAAGTCTTGCCTTAAAGGTTTCCACCTTCCCGTCCGGTCCCCTCTTTCTCTTGTATACCCACTTGCAACCAATGGGTTTGACCCCATTAAGTGGTTCGACTAGCTCCCACACTCTGTTATGATCCATAGACCCCATTTCTGCTTTCATTGCCTTTTGCCAAGAAACCACATCCTTATCTTGGATTGCCTCATCATATGTCCATGGGTCTGATTCGTCTTGTCCGGGAATCAAGTCCGAGGACTCTCCTATCCCCATGAATCTCTCGGGCTGTCTAACAACCCTCCCACTACGACGAGGTTCTGGTTGTGAAAGTGTGTCGTTTGGTATATCATCTTGTACAGTTGGCAATAAGGTTAGCCCCCTTAGCTCACTTAAGGTAATCTCACTTCTGGGTCATCTTTCGTTCATATAATCTTCCTCCAAGAATCTAAAGTGGGTGCTTATTACCACCTTTTGATCTTTGGGACCATAGAACATATACCCTTTTATTCCCTTGGGGTATCCTATAAACAACCTTAATTCTGATCGAGGATCCAATTTCCCGGCTTCCTTGTCCAACACGTAGGCCGGACACCCCCAAATTCTCATGTGTCTCAAACTAGGCTTGCGCCCGGTCCACAATTCTTTGGGAGTTTTGGGAACCGATTTGAATGGCACCAAGTTTAGAATGTAAGCCGCTGTTTCCAAGGCATGACCCCAGAACGACTTGGGAAGATCCTCATAACACATCATTGATCTAACCATTTCCAAAAGAGTTCTGTTTCTTCGCTCTGCAACCCCGTTTTGTTGAGGGGTTCCAGGTGCAGTCAGCTGGGATGCAATCCCTTCATCTGACAGGTAGTTCAAAAACTCATCGCTGAGGTACTCACCTCCACGATCGGATCGTAGAGACTTGATACGTTTTTCCCTATGATTCTCTGCTTGAGCCTTAAATTCTTTGAATTTCTCAAAGGTCTCAGATTTATGCTTCATAAGGAAAATATAACTGTACCTCGAGTAGTCATCAATAAAAGTGACGAAATACTCGTAACCTCCTCTTGCCATGGTTGACGTTGGACCACATACGTCTGTGTGAACGATTTCTAACACTTCTTTGGCTCTATTCCCCTTGGCTCCGAATGCCCTCTTGGTCATTTTACCCTCCAAACATGATTCGCAGGTTGGAATTGGTTCAACTTGGAGAGACTCTAGTGAACCGTCTTTCACCAACCTTTGGATCCTCTTTGGATTAATATGTCCCAATCTTAGATGCCATAGAAGTATTTCGTTCACGTCTGATGAATATTTTCTTTTACCGGAAACAGTTGATGTGTTATAGGATGCATTTCGTGAGTGGTGTGCACAGTTAATTGTATAGAGATTACTTGACAACGTTCCATGACAGATAAATTTATCATAAAGAGAAATGGTAACAACTTTATCAAAAGTAACCGAATATCCATCAAGGTAAAGTTTAGAAACTGAAATCAAGTTCTTTCTAAAATTCGAAACGTAAAGTACATCTCTTAAAATTAAAACTATGTCTTCAAAAGACAGGTGCACTTCTCCCACTGCTTCAGTTGCCACTCTCGTGGCATCGCCCAGTGTGATGAGGATCTCACTCCCACTAAGTTGCCGGGTCCGTTTGAACCCCTGTAAAGTGAAACAAACATGATCAGTGGATCCCGTATCCACCACCCATAAATGGAAGGCATACGCCGCTAAGCAAGTTTCAACAACTAGTGTGTGAGAATTACCTTTCTTTCCATTCCTTTTGGGATTGGAACAGGCTGACCTCCAATGTCCCTTTTCACCGCACTTGAAGCATTTTCCTCTTGGTACTTTCTTGACACTCATCCAACTAGTTGTGTTTCTCTTACTTTTCTTAGTGATGAGTTTGCTTTGGATCTGACCACTTTCCTTTTCTTGAATCTTGCCATCCATTGGCCTAGATCTTGAGAAAAGACTTTTGGTCACCAATGCTTCGTCTTTCTTTCCTAAATGCTTCTCTATTATCTCCAAGGCTTCTTGTAGAGTGTCCATAGTAAACATGTGATCGCTCATCACAAAACTATAGTAAAACTCATCAAAACACCTTGGAAGAGTTAGGAAAAGAAATTCGATTTGAGCCTCATCATAATACTTAGTACCGAGATAAGCAAGTTTATCAAAATGGCATTTTATTCTGAGAACATGCTCCCTTACGGGTGTTCCCTCAGCCATTTTTAGCCTAGCCACGTCGCCGGTTTTAAACTGATTGATCATGCGGTCTTTTGTTAAAACATTTCTTCAAGACTTTGTATAATTTCTACAGCAGACTCAACACCTTCATGAATGTGTCTCAAATCATCAGACAGTGAAGTCAAGATTACACATTTCATGGGTTCATTGGCTTGCTCCCAAATATTATACAAGTGCCTTTCCGCATCAGATCCATCAGTAGGCATACGGGGCTTGGGTACATCAAGAACCCAATAATGTTCTTGTGCCGGTAGGACAGAACTCATATTCAGTTTCCAAACAACATAGTTATCTCCAATTAATTGGTGTTCTTTGAGTGTATATAACAGTGGATTAAAAGGTTGCGACATGATGAACTGAAATAAATAATAATATGCATAAGCACAAATATATCACAAGATTCGATCACAAAACAGTTTAAATAAGCCACGTGGGGTGGGTCATTATTTAAACACATTCAAGCAGGTTACAAACAAGAACAGTTACAAACCTTTAATATCCAGATTAATAGTTGGCTCAGGGACTTCGGGGAAGTATATGCATATCAATTTTATACCTAAGTAATAACCATGATTAAATACAGAATTATTATTTCGCTTTGAACGAGCCTCGTGGGGAGGGTCATCGTCGCCACTAGTAATAATCCACAATCATCCGTTTGGAATTTATTCATGTGAAATATATCTTTTGACCGTCCCGTGGGGGGAATTTCTCCAAAAGCATTCACAAATAAATAAATCATGGAGGTCAATAATTAATTCAATTTTATTATCCGGAATAAAATTGTCAATTAATTGTTTAAACATACTTAGTAATTTTCGAAAGTGAGATTTTTCAAAACATTTTTCTCATACATCGCAAATTTAAACACAATTTAAATAAGCATAAATAATGCATAAACATCAAGACAAAAATTAAACATATCGGGCACATTTATCCAATTGTCATGGTTAATTTTGTCATGTCTTGATCTCGAGAAATCGTCTTCATAGCCTTCATCGTTCGTCTCAAAAAGCTCCCACTTGACCGTCCAAAAAAATCGCCTTGTCAAGCCACGTCATCGACCCATTTCGCCCGGCTCGTGCCCGCCTAACACTCCCGGCCGGTAATCGAGTGGCGTCCGTCTTGTAGCGCCAAATGCCCGTGCATCGCCGTCGCCCCCGATGCCCTCCTCCGTCGCCCGTGCCCGCATCCCGGCCAAGATCGCTTTCGCCCACAAGACGCGCACAGCCTCGGCCTCCTCATCGCGCCCGTCGCCCTCTTCACCTGCGTCGCCCTCTTCACCCATCGTCCCCCGGCGTGCCTAATCGCCCCTCGCCTTGTCGGATCCTCGCGGCCCTTCCCTCGGCCTCGCCCTACCCCCGTGCGCTTGGCCCCTCCGGCCTCGCCCTACCCCCGTGCGCTTGGCCCCTCCGGCCTCGAAAAACGTCAATTGTGAGTGTACAATTCCATGTGCTGGAAAAATTAGTAAATCCACAAAGGTGGTGCAACAAATTTTATTTTTCCTTTTGTTAATTGTTCACGAGCTTCCTTCCACCGGATTGTCTACTCATGGAATTGTACACTCACAATTGACATGTGCTGGAAAAATTAGTAAATCCACAAAGGTGGTGCAACAAATTTTATTTTTCCTTTTGTTAATTGTTCGCGAGCTTCCTTCCACCGGATTGTCGAACAAGGACTAGGGAATACTTGGGAAGGTCTTTTGGTGTGTTTTCATCGACAAGTCCATTGCCATTCCAAGAGGTAAGTTCACGTAAACTCGTAGTAATTCCGCATGCGTAGGATTTACGTGAACTGTTTATATGCATGATTTGTTGTTGAATTATTATTTGAATTAATATAGGATCAATTCATGCTAGTAATAATTGTCAGAATTAAATTTGTATTTAAATATTCATCCCGAATAGATCCGGGCAATTAATTCCCCAACAACTGGTATCAGAGCCTCGGTTTCGGGCTCTGAATTTTAAATTGTAATTTAATTCATTGTCATTAAATTTGAAATTGGATAGTAGAATTGCTAGATCTTTTTTTGCAGGTATCCAATTGTCATGGAATTTAATGTGTTTATTTATGCATGCATATAAATTGTGGTTTTTTAATTTGATTCGTTCGAATTCGTTTTGCCTCGTGAGAAAATCCACGAGTAGATTAGTATTTGTTTGATTAGATCAATGTAATGGACTAGTCTAGATCTAGGTTTGTTTATTTTTGTAAATAAATTGTAACCGGATCGAAAATGGAGGCGGAGACGAAGAATTATAAGACGGGATCCGGAACCGGGCGTAGGCAGCGTGCGTCGCGCAAAACATGCCAAGGGAGGCACGCGCGCGACGCAGACGCTGGCGGGCACGCACGGGTAGGGGCGAGGCCGAGGGGCCGAAAGCGAAGCTTGATCCGGTGCGCGTAAGCCGGGCACGCTGTAGGAGGGCGATGTTGCCGAGGCACGCTGGGCGACGCGTAATGAAGGAAACGCGGGCGAAGCGATGTTACCGAGGCGCAGAGCGCTGGCGACGATGCGACGCGGAGCGACGCGGAGCGACGGAGCGAGCGACAAAGGCGACGCGGGCGACGCCGGACGAGGGCGCAAGGGCGACGGGCGCTGGCGCTGAAGAAGACGGATGCCACTCGACATCACGGGGAGGAAAGAAGTGCACTTAACCCGCGAAATGGTCGATGACGCGGCTTGACAAGGCATTTTTTTTAAGACGGTCAAGGGAGCTTTTCGAGACTTAACGATGCAAAGTTATGAAGACGATTTCTCAAGATCAAGACATACGACAAAATTAACCATGAAAATTGGATAAATGTGCCCAATATGTTTAATTTTTTTCTTGATTTTTATGCATTATTTATGCTTATTTAAATTGTGTTTAAATTTGCAATGCATGAGAAAATGTTTTGAAAAATCTCACTTTCGAAAATTATTAAGTATGTTTAAACAATTAATTGACAATTTTATTTCAGATAATAAAATTGAATTAATTATTGACCTCCATGATTTATTTATTTGTGAATTCTTTTGGAGAAATTCCCCTACCGGATTTGGTCAAAAGATAGTTTCACATGAATAAATTCCAAACGGATGATTGTGGATTATTACTAGTGGCGACGATGACCCTCCCAACGAGGCTCGTTCAAAGAGAAATAATTTCTGTATTTAATCATGGTTATTACTTAGGTATAAAATTGATATGCATATACTTCCCCGAAGTCCCTGTCAATTTTATATTGGTCAAGTGGGAGCCAACTATTAATCTGGACATTAAAGGTTTGTAATTGTTCTTGTTTGTAACTTGCTTGAATGTGTTTAAATAATGACCCACCTCACATGACTTATTTAAACTGTTTTAAGATGTTGGCTGATGCATGTTCATATTTTTTTTTGAGATTTTAATATGAAACATGTGATCGAATTTTGTGATATATTTGTGCTTGTGCATATTATTATTTATTTTAGTTCAGCATGTCGTAACCTTTAATTCACTGCTAATATACTTAAAGTCAATACAATATGTATGGAAACTATATTGATTGGAAACGAAAAATTATTGTCCTAACTGCACAAAAGCACAAGTGGATTCTTGACACACCAAAATCAGATGAGCCAACTGACGAGTCAAAAATGCAGGACCCGTCAGATCACCTTGCGAGAGATGTCATCGCTGAAAATGGTGGAGGACAAACCCGTAAGGGATTACGTCCTCAAAATTGATGGCCCATCTGAACAAACTTGAGGTTCTGAGTGCAGATTATAATCTGGAGACTCGGATGAATTTGGTATTTCACTCTCTGCCCAAAAGTTTCTGAGCATTTTGGCTTCGCTAGCTGATTTGTTACAAGCTTTGGTCTCGGCAGAGATGTTGATGGGGCACCAAACTCAAGCTTTGACGGCAAGTGGTTTGTCTTCATTTTCTAGGCCAAGGGGAGGCAAGAAAAAGAAGAGGACCAAGAGCCATAAGCAATAAAACTCAACTGTTGCCAAGGGCAATGGTAAGATGAGGAATGCTTGTGGTGTCAAGGAAAATCCAAAGAGGAAGTGCTTAAGATGCGGTGAAAGAGGACAATGGAGATTTTGCCTGTTCCAACCCCAAAAAGGGACGGAAAGAAAGGTAATTCTCACGCACTAATTGTTGAAACTTGTTTAGCGGCGTATACTTCTCATTCGTGGGTAGTTGATACGAGATCCACTAATCATGTTTGCTTCACGGGTTCAAACTGATCCGACAACTTAGTGGGAGTGAGATCCTCATCACACTGGGCGATGCCACAAGAGTGGCAGCTGAAGCAGTGGGAGAAGTGCACCTGTCTTTTGAAGACAGAGTTTTAATTTTAAGAGATATACTTTACGTTCCGAATTTTAGAAAGAACTTGATTTCAGTTTCTAAACTTTACCTTGATGGATATTCGGTTACTTTTGATAAAGTTGTTACCATTTCTCTTTATGATAAATTTATCTATCATGGAATGTTGTCAAGTAATCTCTATACAATTAACTGTGCACACCACTCACGAAATGCATCCAATAACACATCAACTGTTTCCGGTAAAAGAAAACATTCATCAGACGTGGACAAAACACTTCTATGGCATCTAAGATTGGGACATATTAATCCAAAGAGGATCCAAAGGTTGGTGAAAGACGGTTCACTAGAGTCTCTCCAAGTTGAACCAATTCCAACCTGCGAATCATATTTGGAGGGTAAAATGACCAAGAGGGCATTCGGAGCCAAGGGGAATAGAGCCAAAGAAGTGTTAGAAATCGTTCACACAGACGTATGTGGTCCAATGTCAACCATGGCAAGAGGAGGTTACGAGTATTTCGTCACTTTTATTGATGACTACTCAAGGTACGGTTATATTTTCCTTATGAAGCATAAATCTGAGACCTTTGAGAAATTCAAAGAGTTTAAGGCTCAAGAAGAGAATCATAGGGAAAAACGTATCAAGTCTCTACGATCCAATCGTGGAGGCGAGTACCTCAGCGATGAGTTTTTGAACTACCTGTCAGATGAAGGGATTGCATCCCAACTGACTGCACCCGGAACCCCTCAAAACGGGGTTGCAGAGCGAAGAAACAGAACTCTTTTGGAAATGGTTAGATCAATGATGTGTTATGCGGATCTTCCCAAGTCGTTCTGGGGTCATGCCTTGGAAACAGCGGCTTACATTCTGAACTTGGTGCCATCCAAATCGGTTCCCAAAACTCCCAAAGAATTGTGGACCGGGAGCAAGCCTAGTTTGAGACACATGAGAATTTGGGGGTGTCCGGCCTACGTGTTGGACAAGGAAGCCGGGAAATTGGATCCTCGATCATAATTAAGGCTGTTTATAGGATACCCCGAGGGAACAAAAGGGTGTATGTTCTATGGTCCCAAAGATGAAAAGGTGGTAATAAGCACCCACTTTAGATTTTTGGAGGAAGACTATATGAACGAAAGAAGACCCAAAAGTTAGATTACCTTAAGTGAGCTAAGGGGGCTAACCTCATTGCCAACTGTACAAGATGATATACCAAACAACACACTTTCACAACCGAAACCTCGTCGTAGTGGGAGGGTTGTTAGACAGCCCGAGAGATTCATGGGGATAGGAGAGTCCTCGGACTTGATTCCCGGACAAGATGAATCAGACTCATGGACATATGATGAGGCAATCCAAGACAAGGATGCGGTTTCTTGGCAAAAGGTAATGAAAGCATAAATGGGGTCTATGGATCATAACAGAGTGTGGGAGCTAGTCGAACCACTTAATGGGGTCAAACTCTTTGGTTGCAAGTGGGTATACAAGAGAAAGTGGGGACCGGACGGGAAGGTGGAAACCTTCAAGGCAAGGCTTGTAGCGAAAGGTTATACTCAGAAAGAAGGGATCTACTATGAGGAAACCTTTTCACCTGTAGCAATGCTCAAGTCCATCCGGATTCTCTTGTCGATAGCTACGCGTCTCGATTTTGAAATCTGGCAAATGGATGTCAAGACAGCTTTCCTTAACGAAAGTCTTGATGAGGAAATCTATATGCAACAACCCAAGGCTTCATTGAAAAGGGCCAAGAACACCTAGTTTGTAAGCTCATGAAGTCCATTTACGGACTCAAACAGGCATCCAGAGCTTGGAACCAATATTTTGATCATGTTATTAAGTCTTATGGGTTTGATCAAAACGAGTTCGAAAGTTATGTGTACAAAAAGTGTGTCGGAACTGCATTGGTATTCTTAGTACTATACGTAGACGACATCCTGCTCATCGGGAATGATGTAAAGGTGTTATCAGACGTAAGGGCATGGCTTTCAAAACAGTTTGATATGAAGGACTTAGGGGAAGCCGAGCACATCCTTGGGATCAAGATCACTCGAGATCGCAAGAAAAGGATGATAGGCTTATCGCAAGCTTCATACATAGACACTGTCTTGAAACGATTCAGCATGTAGGATTCCAAGAAAGGCTTCGTACCTTTCAGGCATGGAATCCATCTATCCAAGGAAATGTGCCCTAAGACACAAAAGGAGATAGATGACATGAAAGGCATTCCTTATGCTTCAGCGGTCGGAAGCCTTATGTATGCAATGCTGGGTACGAGACCGAATATCTGCTTTGCCGTTGGCATGGTGGCAAGTTATCGGAGTAACCCGGGGAAAGAACATTGAACGGCAGTTAAAAACATTCTGAAGTATCTGAAAAGAACTCAAGATAGAATGTGGTTTATCACTCAGATAGTCTAATCCTCATCGGCTACATGGACTCTGATTTCCAATCAGACTTAGATTCCAGAAAATCTACCTCCGGTAGTGTGTTTTGCATAGGGGGAGGAGCCATGACATGGAGAAGCATTATGCAGAAATGCATCGCAGATTCTACCATGGAAGCCGAATATGTAGCTGCTTGCGAGGCAGCGAAAGAAGAGGTTTGGCTCAAGAACTTCCTAGTGGACTTGGATGTAGTTCCGAATTTGCCCAGCACAATCATTGTTTATTGTGACAATGCCGGAGCAGTTGCAAATTCAAGGGAACCAAGAGCCCACAAGTCCAGCAAACACATTGAAAGGAAATACCATCTTATACGAGAAATCGTTAAGAGATGAGATATAGAGGTGGCAAAGATCGCGTCAGAAGACAACCTACCTAATCCGTTCACAAAGGGTCTGCCTCAGAATACATTCGAGAGACATGTGAAAGGAATGGGTGTCAATATCATTGTCAATCTGCTTTGAGTATAAGTGGGAGACATTATTAGGTTCGTGTAGGTGACATTAGTTGTCACGTACTACACGAGACATGTTGTAGTATACTTAAAAGCAAACTTTGAGTATAAGTGGGAGACTGTTGGGATTATACTGGAAAGTATGCTTTTACTTTGTATAATCAGACTGAATTTCGGACTTATTTACTGAAATAAATTGTTTATCACCAATGCTTTAAATATCATCGAATGTTACATATATTTACTGCATAACTGTTCAATAAATAGTACGTGTTACATTGTAGTTAATTTAGTGATACCAGATCACAGAAGATTAAATTAACAGTTCCTTGTAACTAAAAGTACACCATTCACGACCTAGATGGAAATGAACAACCCATCGTGAAAGGTTGAAGTGTAAGGCTCAGATTGGTTTGTCTTGACCAAGAGATTACACTAGTGCATGTCTGATGCACTAAAGAGGACCTACAGGAGGATAAATTCTTCAGAACTGAACTAGGAAGAATTAGACCTCAGTGGTTAGTTATTTCTTAATCTTCGTCCCTTAAATAGGATTGTGTGTGGTTAGTAACTATTGCTTTGACTTATTACGGGAAGAGAATCAATGAGATTCAATACTCTATATCTTGGGCAATATTATTGGTAACATGTGATTGCTAAGATTTAATACGGTGAATCGTGTGCAAGTACGCTTGTTCGATTTGCCCCCTTGGGAGGTTCATAAGTTTTATCATACCAAATCTTGCAAGTGGAACTAGTTTCCGGTATGGATAATAATGTTGAACCGTTCCTTTACCAAGGATAAAATATATTAATTAATGGAAAGCTATTTCAGTGGCTTGAATTAATTAATGGGCTAGATAATCTTAAACACGGGAAATAATAACCGGGAGTCATATTAACTGTAATATGGGTTAAGATGGATAGTGCAATATTAATTATGTAGTGGGATTATTTAATATTTATGGGCTTGAATAATATTGTGGCTCAATATTGATAATTCAAGATCCATTGGAAGGTCCAATCTTAATTCTCCTAAAGGCCCCTCAAGTAGCCCAAGATAAAGTCCAATAACTGAAAAAAATGTTTAAAAATAAAATAAATTTTGTTGCTTATTTTCCTTGAATTTCGAAATTATTAAAGAAAAGGAGGGAGAAGAATTTTCTTGAAAAGATTTTATGGAAAGGAGATATGTATTCTTGGAATACAAGATTATCCCATAAATTCAAGAAATCTCCCACTTGGTTTCTTTAATTGTAATTTTCGAAATATATAGAGTAATAATAGGAAGAAGGATTTTCTTGATTTTCTTGAAAAGATTTTATGGAAAAAGATATGTATTCTTGGAATACAAGAATATCTCATAAATTCAAGAAAGATCCAATCTTGAAAAGTCTCCTATTATTTTTGAAAAAATGGGTTAAATAAGGGTGTGAGATTTTTGTGGAAAAATACACATGGAAAGAAGAATATATGGGATATATTCAAGATTTCTTGGAGATAAAAAAAAGATCTTTCCTAACCTTATTTTGAGTCCTAATTTTCGTCCCCCTCTCTATTATAAATAGGGGATGAATGTTTCATTCCCAGTGAACACGAAAATTAGTTTTTCGGAAAAATATCAGCGTCGATAAAATATCAAATATTTTGAAACGTCGACAGATTGTGTATTTTTGAAAAACGTCAATTGTGAGTGTACAATTCCATGTGCTGGAAAAATTAGTAAATCCACAAAGGTGGTGCAATTAATTTTATTTTTCCTTTTGTTAATTGTTCGCGAGCTTCCTTCCACCGGATTGTCGAACAAGGACTAGGGAATACTTGGAAAGGTCTTTTGGTGTGTTTTCATCGACAAGTCCATTGCCATTCCAAGAGGTAAGTTCACGTAAACTCGTAGTAATTCCGCATGCATATGATTTACGTGAACTGTTTATATGCATGATTTGTTGTTGAATTATTATTTGAATTAATATAGGATTAATTCATGCTAGTAATAATTGTCAGAATTAAATTTGTATTTAAATATTCATCCCGAATAGATTCGGGCAATTAATTCCCCAACAGTTCGTAATTCCTTGCACGATAGGGAATCTTAAGGTTGAGCGTGTTATGCTAGACCTTAGAGCCTCTATTAATGTCATGCCAAGTCAATTTATGAAAAACTTGGAGTTGGGCCATTGAAGGAAACTGGGGTGGTTATTCAGCTAGCCGATAGAAGTCTTGCCTACCCGGTTGGAGTAGTTGAAGGTGTCCTTGTGGAGGTAAACCAATTAATTTTTCCTGCTGATTTCTATGTATTAAATATGGATGGAAACCCGGAAGATTCCACACCTATTTTGTTGGGAAGACCTTTCTTGAATACTTCTCAAACAAAAATAGATGTTCGTGAGGGGACTCTCACAATGGAATTTAATGGGCAGATAATTCGATTTAATAATTTTAATGCTATGAAGTTTCCTAATCAGTTTGACTCTCTTTTTGTTGTGAGTGTCATTGAGCAAATTATACAGGATACTTTTGAGTTTGATTGCAGGAATAAATAGGAAAATGTTTTAACTTATGGTATAGATGAGGGAGACAAGATTTTGGGAATAGCACCTAAGTGTGATGGTGCATTTGGATTTGGATGATCTTACTTTTTTATGCACATCCTAAGTCGAGCCAACGACAATAAAAAAGGGTTGATTGGGAGGCAACCTAATATTTTGTAATTTTGTCTTTTTAGTTTTCTACTTTGTTTCTAATTCTCTCTCTAGTGTTCTTATTTTTGTTCCCAGGTTTATGTGCGGAAATTTAATTGGAAAAACCACTTTTTGTTGACCCACACAATGAGGCCCACACGGTTGCTCAAGGAACAACGCCCCTTCCCTAATTCTTAATATTTGGTACACTCGTTCCACTTTTTCATTCCTTATGCTTATTTTTGTACATTTATGCTAGGGACTAACACGTGTTTAAGTGTGGGGGTGAATTTGTTAGTGTTAGTGTCCTAGAGACAAACCAGTGTAAGGACATAATATTCAGTTCTGGTTTAATATTATTGTTTGTTTAATATTAAATGTATGGCATTACACTCATTAGAATATTATGTTTGATTGTTTGCATTTATTCTTATATGTGTTCCCTTGAGTCACTGTTGTCATTGAGTGAGTGAGAACTCAGATGACTTAAGCATGATTCTTAAATAGCCCCAATCGAGGATCATCAAGAAAGGGATATTGATGAGGCAATGGAGATTGGTGTGCGATCTGCATCATACTCTTAGAGAGTGTAGTAATATCTCACTTACTACGAGATACTAGGTATCTCCTGATGGATGCACAAATACCTTAGAGGGTATTGGTATACCCATCCGAGAAACCGTTTGATGTAGTTCCACTATATGTGTCTACGGTGTCTCGGTTAGTAGGAGCGATGCGATACTCCTTTGACTTGAGGTCAATACGCACGACATGTGTGGAGTGATGAACTTTGACCATGACCGACGCTTGCACCCGTCTATGGATAGATATGGCTTGGATTGGGTTCATCACGAAGTGCATGTGCGTGGTAGTTGAGCCAAGAAATTAGTGACTAAGTGTGATTGGATCTATGTCATTGGCCAATGCACGTCAACTTAGACTTTGTGACTAAGTGTGACACTAATGATCAATTACTGATTTGAGATAAATTGATTAAGTTATTTGAATAGACACTTTATCATGTTCAAGACTAATCGATTATTCATGAATGAGAGGAGGAAATTGCAATTTCCCACGTTTCAGTTACAGGTAGTTGCATGTTTCTCGCAACGTACCTCATATATTGAGAATGTCTGATTTATTGACTAGTGTTCAATTAAGATCGTTAGTTTGACTAATCGTTCTGTATATGAGGGCCTATGGGTCACACAACAAGTAATTCTCTTTTACGGATTATAGTTGGTTGATTAAATGTTAAATTGGATTTAATATTTAGTTTATGGAGAAATAATTAATAATAGATTAATTTGGAATTAATTGTTATTAATATTTAATTAAATTGGACGTAATTAAATAATAATTCCCAATAATTATATTTGGAATATAATTGTAGGATTTAATGTATATGGACATAAATCGTAGAGATTTTCATATAAGGCATTTAAATCTGTAGAGATTTATATTTAGGGAATTAAATTAAAAGGAATTAATTTAATTCAAGATTAGGGATTTTATTTCCCTAATTGGGCTAGCTTGGGAAATAAGCTAAGCCTCCCTATATATACAAGCTACTGGGATTCACAAAAGAATCACTTCATATTTTCTCCATAAAATCTAGAGTTTGAATTTTCCTAGCAAATTCGTCTCGGGATTCAACGATTACAAATTCGTGCAAATCCGTGATTAGGGATTACGTGGATACCATAGTAGATAAATCTGCTCTCGAGTTACTGTAAGATTTCTCGTTATGATTATTGTAATCTGTATGCAATTAATTGTTCGTTGTTGTTGAACTTTAAATTTCGCTGCGCATGTGATTACGTGTTTTACGTGTCTCTATATTCCAATAGTGGTATCAGAGCCACAGGCTCTTGATTAATTAATTGCTTGATTGTATGATTTATAATTTTTTTTTTATAAATCTTGGTGCGGTTTGACCGCACCTAATTGTTGGAATATGGAGGCACATAAACACGTAATACATGCGCAGCGAAAATAAATAGTTCACCAACAACGAACACACAATTGCATAATTTAGTACATATAAACATAAAGAGAAACCTTACAGCAGATCAAAGGCAAATTTCTCAACTATGGTATCCACGTAAACCCCGTGAACAGATTTGCAAGGATTTGCCAGTGTTGAATCTGAGACGAAATTTGCTAAGAAAATTCCTAATCTAGATTTTACGGAGAATCAGAACTCTTGTTATTTATGTAGTCAATAATGAATCCCAGTGTGTCATATTTATAGGGAAAGACTAGCCTAAGATTTAAGCTATCTTTTAGTTAGGAGGATAACTCCTAATCCTGTTGAAGCATATCTCAAGGATATGTTTTTCCCTACAAATATTTTCCTACAATAATATTCCATAATATTATTTTGCGATTCTTATTTAATTAAATCTAATTTAATTAAATAATAATAATTAACTCCAAGTTAATATATTATTAATTCTCCATAAATTAAATATTAAATCCAATTTAATACTTAATCAACCAACTCTAATCCGTACACGGGAGTTACTTGTTGTGTGACCCATAGGCCCTCATATATCGAACGATTAGTCAAACTAACGGTCTTAATTGAACCCTAGACAATAAATCAGACATTCTCAATATATGAGGTACGTTGCGAGAAACGTGCAACTACATGTAACTGAAATATGGGCTATTACGATTTCCTCCTTTCATTCGCGAATACTCGATTAAGTCTTGAACATGATGAAGTGTCTATTCAAATAACTTAATCAATTTATCTCTAATCACTAATTGATCATGTATGTCACACTTAGCCACAAAGTCTAAGTTGACGTGCATCGGCCAATGACTTTGATCCAATTATGATGAGAAGATGAGTATTCTCTCTAAATCCACATTGAGGAATGAATCATATTCTTGGTTCAACTACCACGCACATGCACTTCGTGATGAACCCAATCCAAGCCATATCTACCCATAGACGGGTGCAAGCGTCGGTCATGGTCAAAGTTCATCATCCCACACATGTCGTGCACATTGACCTCAAGTCAAAGGAGTATCGCATCGCTCTCACTAACCGAGACACCCGCAGACACATATAGTGGAAATACATCAAAAGGTTTCTCGGATGGGTATATCAATATCCTCTAAGGTATTTGTGCATCCATCATGAGATACCTAGTATCTCGTAGTAAGTGAGATCTTACTACACTCTCTAAGAGTATGATGCAGATCGCACACCAATCTCCATTGCATCATCAATATCCCATTCTTGATGATCCTTAATCGGAGCTATTTGAGAATCATGCTTAAGTCATCTGAGTTCTCACAACCTCAATGAGAGCAATGACCCATGGGAACACTTGTATGAATAAATGCAAACAATCAAACATAATATTCAAACAAGTGTATTGCCATATGTTAATATTAAATGAACTATAATATTAAATCAAACTGAATATCATCGAGTATTTTGTCCTTACAATAGATTGTCTCTAGGACACTAACATTAACAATCTCCCACTTGAACTAGAGTCAATCACCTACCTGTCTAACCCCTAGACCATCAAATGTCCAGTGTGTACATGAACACTCAGTGTTTTGGTGAAAGGATCTGCCAAATTAAATATGTGGGAATACATTTTAATTCTATTTCTCCTATCCTTATGATCTCTCGGATCAAATGATAAGTCTGGGTACATGCTCATTTATGCTTGTTGATCTCGGTTCCTTTGCTTGCGCAATCGCACCAACGTTGTCTCAATAAAAATTTATTAAACAACTGGCACTCGGAACTACCCCTAGTTCTCTTAAGAACTGTACAATCCAGACAGCCTTCTTGAGGCTTCTGATACAACAATGTACTCAACTTCGATTGTTGAATCTGCGGTCCTTTTGCTTGGAACTATTCCAACTGACCGCCTCATTATTGAGAGTGAAACGTAACCTGACTGTGATTTGTAATCATCATAGTCGGATTGGAAACTTACGTCAGCATAACCAGTCACTACTGGTTCTAACTGTCCCCTATAGACAAGGAAATATTCTTTAGTTCGTCTAAGATACTTCAGAATGGTCTTGACTGGATTCTGTTGGTATCTATCAGTGATGTTGATAGCGTAGGCCACGTTTGGCCTAGTGCAAGTCATGGCATACATGATTGACCCAATTGCATATGCATATGGGACATATTTCATGTGCTTGATATCAACTTCAACAGAAGGACAATCCTTAGTTGACAGCTTTATCCCATGATTTGCCAGTAGACACCCTCTCTTAGAGTTCTCTATCGCAAAACGCTTCAACACTGTCTACATAGGTGGACTGTGACATCCTCAACATCCTCTTGGATCTATCCCTTTGGATCTTGATCCCTAAGATGTAGCAGGCTTCACAAAGATCCTTCACCATGAAGGTCTTCGATAACTAATCTTCAACGAACTGCATTAACGGGATATTATTTCTTAAAATCAATGTGTCATTGACATACACGATTATGAAATTAATATTCTTCCCGTTGTGTTTACAATAAACACAAGGATCTTCCAAATTTCTGATGAAGTCAAAAGACTTGACAGCTTCATCAAATCGGATATTCCAACTCCTAGAAGCTTGCTTCAATCCATAGATGGATCTCTTTAGCTTGCATACTAGATAAGAATTAGACTTAGATATAAAACCTTCCGGTTGAGTCATAAACACTTCCTTATCAATGTTTCCATTGAGGAAAGCTGTTTTGACATCCATCTGTCAAATCTCATAATCACAGTGTGCTGCTATCGCAAGTAAAATTCGAATGGACTTGATCTTTGCAACTAGTGAGAAGGTCTCATCATAGTTAATGCCTCCGCATTGACTATAACCCTTCGCCACCAACCCTTCGCCACCAACCTTGCATTGACTATAACCCTTCGCCACCAACCCCTTTAGGAAACTCAACCAAGTCCTAGACTTTATTGGTGTACATCGAGTCCATCTCGGATTTCATGGCTTCATGCCACTTCCCTGAATCAATATCTGATATTGCTTCAGAATAAGTATTGGGATCGTTCTTATCCGGTATGTCCACATTATCTAGTTACTCCAAGAGGTAACCGTATCTAATGGGTGGATTACGATTCTTAATTGACTTACGGAGTTGTGGTTGTGCAGGTTGTAATTCTGATCGTGAAAATTTTGTGGTGCATTGATTTCATCAAAGTCCGGAGAGTCCTCAAGAGTTACACTTTCATATGTCTCTTGGGCGGGAGTTTGAACTATGTTGTTCTCATTCAGCCCACTTGGAGGTTCTTGCACTAGGAAGCATACTCCAATTACGCCCCCACTAGCTGAAACACGATCACCTAGTGAAAGACTCCCACCATGAAAGTCGATGAATGCTCCCACTGATTCCTTGTCATGTTTCTTTGACAAGATATCAGTCTCTTTGTTAATTTGTGGTTCTTGAATTTCTTCAAGTTCTATCAGCTTACGACCTTGTTCCTTAAAGACATAGTCTTCTTCGAGGAACTTGATCTGCCTAGGAACAATCACTGATTATTTCTCAGGTAGATAGAAATAATATCCTTTAGTTTCCATAGGATATCCCACAAAGTAACCCTTTTCACCTTTGGATTCCAACTTGTCGGTAAGCATCCTTTTCACAATCACGGGGCAACCCCATGTTTGATATGTGTAAGAGTTGGCTTCTTGCCACACCATGGTTCATATGGTGTATGCTCAACCGATCTAGATGAAATCCTATCCAGAATGTAAATTGAGGTTTATAACGCGTATCCTCATAGGAATGTCGGAAGAGAGGAAAAACTCATCATGGACCTTACCATGTCTAACAGGGTTCAGGTTCTCCTTTCGGACACACCGTTCATCTGAGGTGTTCCGGGAGGAGTCCATTGTGACTGGATTCCATGTAACTTCAAGTAATCAATGAATTCATGGCTAAGGTATTCACCTCCTCGATCCGATCGAAGAGTCTTAATAATCTTACCAAGTTGCTTCTCTACTTCAACCTTAAACTCTTTAAATTTCTCAAAAGATTCGGACTTGTGTTACATAAGATACACGTATCCTTATCTTGAAAAATCATTAGTGAAAGTGATGAAGTATCCAAAGTGACCCCTAGCTAGAGTTGGCAATGATCCACAAACATCGTTGTAGATCAACTCTAGAACTTCTTTGGCATGCACCCCTCTCCCAGAAAAGAGTTCATTGATCATCTTGCCCATGAGATGGGATTCACAATCTCCATAAGACTCACTGTCGAATGGGGTTAAGTAGTCTGACTTTCTTAACCTTGCAATTCTCATCTCGTTTACATGATCAATTTCTACAATGCCATAAGTAAGTCGGGTTTTCATGATTACTAAGTTTGAGCCTTTATTTTGTATATTAAGAACATCATATCCATAATGCAACAAATACATGTTGCGAGTAATAGAAAGAACTATATGATTATCATTAAGTTCTAATCTAAAACCAAAGGGTAAGTCTAACACATAATTCCTCACACGTTCAGGAGCAACTCTTGCTCCATTCCCACGTGTAAGACGACTTCACCCGCCCCATCTATCCTATGACATATGAGCTCTTTCACATTAATGCAAATGTGAGAGCCACATCAGGTATCCAATACCAAGCAGTTAGCGCTATTAGTGGACATGTTTATCTTAATAACAAACATACATTTTCTAGTGTTAAAGCACCTAGTGTCTTCTTTTCAGCAACCAAAACCTTACAGTCCTTCTTCCGGTGCCCTCTTCTACTTACAGTAGAGGCACACATCCTTGTTTACCAGCTCCTTTCTTTGAACACCATCTCGGTGATGGTGAACTCAAAAGTCTTGAGCACGTTGTGAAGTTCAGGCATGGTCGCATCCATCTTATTCATATTGTTGTTCACAATGAAGCTGAAATATGAATCGGGAGCGACTTGAGGATAGCATAAATGGGAACATTGGTCTTTTAGCTCAATGCCTAAATTACCAAATTTCTCAATTAAGTCTATCGTCATTAGCACATGAGGTGAAATCTTCCTTTCTTTAGCTAACCGGCATCTGAACAGATCTCTTATCACTTGTTGCGAGTCGTTTTTTATGCGAATTCTATGTGGCTAACTTTATAACAACTCACAAACAAAATGAGTACGTGTGCGATATTACAGTAAATAACAAGAAATTGTTGACCCAGTTCGTCAATAAATGACTACTCTGGGGGCATTCCAAGCCAGGGATGTCATATTATGATGTTTGCATATACATTACACGATAATACTTCTCACGCGGTAAACTTCTACGAAAGACAGGGATTTGGGAAATATATGTGAGTCTTTGGGAATTTTTTCTGAACCTGTCTCTTGTTCTTTTTTCTTCTATTTATAGTACTTTGACAAGCATTAGCTGGTTTGGCAAGCATGAGCTGGAGACTTCTTGTCTTGCAAGAACTCATGTGATGCTGCCACATTTTTAACTTCGTCTTCCTGGTTGACCTTTGGACTTATTTGCTTATAAGGCATTCTTTTTGTCGTCCAGATAGTTCAGTTCAGTTAGTGACTTGGCTTTCATGTCATCTGCCCTTTGTATCGACTCTTGCTCGATCAATCGCTCTGCTCGCCCCTTTGACCATATAAATTTTGCGCTGGAATAGTCCTTAACGAGCATATAAGAATGACTATAATACTTGTCAGATTTGGCGAGCAAACTTGTTTGGTCGGCAAGGCGAGCTCACTTGTATTGTTGTCAAGGCGAGCATACTTGTGGCGAGCATACTTGTGGCGAGCATGCTTGTAGCGAGCATACTAGGCGAGCATACTTGTTAGCGAGCATACTCGTATGGTTGGTAAAGCAAGCACACTAAAGCGAGCAGACTTGTACCGAGCACACAAAGCGAGTATACTAGGCGAGCATAATTGTTAGCGAGCATACTCGTATGGTTGGTAAAGCAAGCACACAAAAGCGAGCAGACTTGTAGCTAGCAGACAAAGCGAGCATACTTGTAGAGAGCACACTTGAATTATTATCTGAGCGAATACCTCTCCACCGGATATGGTTATTTTATTAATTTATTGATACATGTGTCCTCCGACGTGTACAAATTAATCGAGTAATTGTATCGATCTCAACAATACCCCCCAGTCGAGCCGCTTTATATTCATCAAGCCGCGCCAATTGTGTGTCGCTTTGTCTTCTGTGTCAGAACCCTCTTTTTTGAATTTTCAAAATGTTTGCAGCATCTATAAATACCTATTTTGCCGCCTCAGCCTTTCTTCTTTCTCTTCAGTCTGTCTTCTCTTTTTCTTCATACTCCATCTCGTCTGAAATTTCCGGCAAGAGCGCGCTTACTTCGGCGAAGGATTTCTTTCAGATAACTATTTTGTACGCTCTTTAATTCCAATTATGACTTCTCATTCAAGTTCTACTGCTTCAATAGAGTCGAACCATTATAGTTCTTCTTCCTCCTCTTTTCGTCCGATCTCCCGTAGTGGTGCTAATGCACTGGAGATGAATGCCTCGGGTTCAAGATCCCATTGGCAAGTTCGACAACCATTTGTCATTCTTTCATCGGATTCCGATTATGCTCTCAATGAATTAGATCGGGATTTAGCCCGTACTGATTTTTTAGATGATTCGGGTGAAGATTCTTTATCCCAACCCCAAATTATGTCTAGGGTTGTATATAGTCACGATGTAAATAGGGGTGATGACTCTATGAGGGAGGAAATCCTGGTGGCTGAGAATGTTAATGAGTCGAACAGAGGATTCGACGGCGAACATAACATGGAGCTCGACATCCCTGTTGGTCTTCCTCATAGCCCAACATATACCGAGTATAGTGCTCGTTATGATTTTGATTGGCCTGAACAACCTCATAGGACCATGGTTGAGAATGAATATCCGGCGAGCAAAATTGCAAGCGTGATTGATGTTGATATGCTCGGCCAATTGTATCGGAATTACGAGACCCCAAAAGATATATTTTTTTGGGCGTCTGGTCCTGATGAGCGAGCAGACTAGCCTCCTGAGGGTTGTGTTGCTGTGAACCTGGACACAATGGAAGCGGGTCTTCAATTCCCACTTCATCCGGCTATTACTCGCTTGCTCGTAGAATGGAACATCACCATTACACAGCTAAAGCCGAATGGGTGGCATATGATTATGAGTTTCCTAACTCTGTTCGGTAAAACAAAGCCCGTGTACTATCCAACAGCAGCAGAACTCTCTCGATTAGTTCATTTGTCCCGACCCAAAGGTGAACACGGATGGTTGTTCATGCAGGCGAATGCCAAATGTAAGGTCATCGAGGATGTGCCTAACAAGATCACGGATTGGAAAGAGAAGTTCTGGTTCGTCGGGGGTGATTGGAAAAGCCCTGCTTCTGGATGCGAACCAAATGCTCGCTTAGATATCCCTACAGATTTTGGGATCTGTCGAAGTAAGTATTTTTGTGTTTTTTCTCTTCACAATGAACTGATTTTAACTTATTTTCTCAATTTCAGGAATTCAAGCAGCAACGGACAAAGAGACAAACGACAGTTATTTCAGCAGTATCTGGCAAATCGATCTTGAGCCATACTCAGAACGGTCAGTGAAGACGTTGAATACTGCTGACCAAAGGAAGAAGGGAGGATTGTACATGCCCCCTCACCATTTAGTTAGCATCAATCCAGCTGGTAAGGATTGTTTTTTATACTTGCAAATGCGTTGTGCCCTTTGTTCCCGATTTCTCTTTCTTTTTTAATGAATTCTTCTGTCTATAGCTTTCCCTGTCGTCACTGTTGCTGTAAGCACATCCGAACATACTGAAATGGCTCGAACTAAGAGACCTGAAGAGCTTGCTCGAATTCAAGCTGAGAGAGATGCCCAGCGAGTAAACCGAGGGGAGGCGAGCAGAGTGAAAAAGGCGAGCCGACCAGCCGCGTCCGGACCGGGTGAGTCGAGTTGGCCGAAGAGGACAACTCATCCTGTCGAGCAGGGATCGAGCGACCAAGCTCCCTCGCCAAAAAGATCCAGAAGGGCACCTAACGAACAAAATCCGATAGCTTCGACGAGCATCGATGTTATTGAGGCGACCCCCACTGCTGAAGCGACCAGAATAGCTGCCTCTGTGGTCGGTCCGATCACACAAATTGTCGAAATGGAGGTCGGTACATCTACTCCACCTCCTGCAGGACCCCAAACCTGGACCCCTCTGAGTTCCCAGCTCCGTTCTCCCGAGGATAAATCGTTTATGGGATGGGACCCTACTCGGGTGAATAGGTACGTTTGCTCGCCTGTTGGGGTATTTCTTTGTTCCATCTGATTTGGTCGCTTAATCATACTTGTTTGCTTGTATAACACGTAGGTTGAGCAGATTGTCGCCTCTGATGCCAGAGTTGAAGGACTACTATTTCTCTCCTAGTGTCTGCAATGTTCCTGGCCTTCCCGAGCATGTCCAGAAAGTGTGCGAGACCCCCATCCGAACATGGACTACTGAGCTCGAAGAGGCCACTAAGGGTCCAACGCCTTTGGAAACCAAGCGACTTGGCCTAGTACGCCATGGCCAATCTTTGGTTCTCCTTGAGAAAGCTTACGCCGAGTTCGCCCAACTTCATGCCAACTACGTGGCTCTTATTACAAGTTTCGAAGAGAAGGTGAACGAGCTGACCAAAACTCAAGATGAAATGAAGTTGGCTCAGGGACAAGTATCCTTAGCCCAAGCAGAGGCTCGTAAAGCTCAAGAGGATGCTCGTCAAGCTCGGGAAGATGCTCGCCAGGCCAGAGAGGAGCTAGACCTTGCTCGGGAGGAGCTGCAACGCAATCGGGAAGAGGTGGCCGGCATTAGGAGAGTTCAGGACGAGCTGAACGTTGAGCTCCAGAAACTCAGAACTGGCATCAAGACTGCAGAATGCGAGAAAACTCTGCTCGCCCAACAACTCCTCACTGCTGAAGAGACTAACACTCGTCTGGGTCTTAAAAATTCAAAATTGCACACTGAGAAGTATGTTGATTCCATGTCCAATTTGTCTTATATATGCGTCTTTGCCAATATCATCCATTCTTCTAGAAAAACACTTACTGCCGACCATATTACCCCGCTCGTAACCCATCTTGAGAAGTACCTGATCGACAACCCCCCGGATCGCAACCTTCCAATATCTGATTTGAGTGATCTGTGTGATTTCTCTAATATTCCTGATGGGATCGATATTGATGACCCTATTTTGGATGAGGAAGATGGTTCGGATGCGGAGGTTTAAGGTGTTGTCGACCAAGCTCACCGAGCCGAGCACGGGTTTGATCAGGAGCAGAATGAGCAGAGTGGTCCTCCCGAAGACGAGCAGAATGTGCTACCCAGCGAGCAGACGAGGCACGATGATGCTGGAGGAGTTGCTCCCGAAAGGACCGAGCAGACAAGGCAGGACTTGCTGGATACATCTCTTCCGCCCACCCCCAATAATGAATTTATTCCTTAGTTTTGCTTTGTTGAACAATTTCCTCAGCACTATTATGTAATTTGTGTCTTGTTGAACTTGCTTGTTGAACAATTTTGTTGTTTCCATTGAATTTCCTCTGATTTGATCGTGGAGGATGAATTTAGCTGATGAACGGTTGATGTTGGTTTTGTTTCCTAGTTTATACCATCTTTTCTTCTGAATGAATTCGAACATGATAAGTGTTTATATTCCACCCTGACTTCTTTGGTTTTTTGATTGTCTTATAGAGGTGCAATCAGGTTGATCGTCTTATTTAGCTGCGACCAGATGGGTTAACTTATGTGCAACCCCCCCTTTCTTGTTTCGTAATCGTCTTATGTTAGCCGCGATCACTATTCTGCTCGGGTCGTCTTATTTAGTTGCGACCCCGTACTCATCACTCGCTTTTTTGCGGGTATTTGTAAAAGATTAGTCGTCTTATTTAGTCATCTTGTTGATACCCATCACTCGCTTTTCTTCGGTATCTAAGTACTAATTGTTTAAATGTATCTAAACTTCTACTCGTTCGTCTTTGTTCGGGTCATCCGGCTTAGTTTCGACCTCTGATAGGCTTTAACTAGAAAAACTTAACAAACAAAAATGCTTTTCAACACGTTGTTCTTCTATTACAACCTTTACATTTGGGGCGAACTGTTTCTATTACATTTAACTATGGGCATCAGACTATCGTTTTGCTAAATTCAAAACGTCGTCTTGAAATAGACATAAGCTGACCTCATCTCATCCGCGGAATTGATGTTGACAAGCATGAGGCGGATCAGCCTGTCTACTCTTCTTCAAGTAATATGCTCAAGCAGCAGCAGCATAAGTGTTTGCCCCTCCTAGACAAGTTGTGATTATGCGAACCGCTGTCTGCATGAGCATGTGGCGAGCACGCCTGCTCGCCTATATCAGGCTCGGGTAAAAGCCTTTGCTCGCACCATTTTATCCCCTTCTATAGATGCCTAAGCATCAGCGTCCGCGCGTCGTTTCGTGGTTACGCCACGACATCCCACCCCTTCGGAGGAGATTTTTGGGATGCGTAGGGGACTAGTGATTTACTACTGCATAAGCAGTGAGCAATGTGGAGTGGCAACCATGACTCTGCCGAGCATCTTGATCTGTAACGAGCATCATCCTATGCTCGGAGTGTCAATACCCATTTAGAGGAAAATACTTCTCCCGATTTGGATTGGCTTTCCCAATCTGAAGGGAGAGTATTTTCCTTCGTGACGGCGATACGGGGTTTAAAGCTCGTACTAGAGAAAGCGCCAGGATAGATGATTGAGTCAGTAGAATGATAGTTGAATCGAGTGATGGAAACTTCGTCTGGAGGCATACCAAACCAACTATCTCCCGATAACTGAATTTTCTTCTACTATGTGTGCAGTATTTTTTCCTTTTTCTCTTTTTTATTCCACTTTCTTCAGCTATCAATATGCCTATTTATACTACTATCCCAAACAAGTGCTGGCATACCTAGTTGGTGTTGGCCTTCTTGCTTTAAATCCTCCTTTTGACATATGTCCTTGTCTTTGCCAGTTCTTATTCAAGGATTGACACGTACCTTTTTGGTTGCCACCACTTCTCAACTTGTTTTGACACGTATCTTCTATCTTTCAATAGTGCTGGCCAAAATTTCTTCTAGAAGATTCAGAAATTTGTGTCAGAGACGGTGTGTTCTTTTTTCATGTTTGTCCTGGTCGTCTTAGCCGAACGGCTGATTATGCTCGGGTTTTTTTTACCCCAAAAGCTAGCCAGTTGTGCTCATCGTTACTGATAATACTTTTTCAGATTTGACGCATTCCACGAATAGGACAACGGAACTCCATTCAGGTCTTCCAAATCATATGCCCCATTTAACAGACGTTTTGTAACTCTGAATGGACCTTCCCATGGTCGGCCGAACACACCACTTGGTACCCCCATTGCTCGTCTTAGAACCAGCTCGCCCACGTTGAACCTACGTGTTCGAACTTTGGAGTTGTAGAACTTTTCTGATATTTTTTTATACATAGCGTTTCTGAAATCGGCCTCCATCCTTCTTTCTTCCAATAGATCTACACTTAGGGCGAGCGCCTGGTCGTTTATGTGCTCTCCAAAAGTCATTGTCCAATAGCTCGGAATCTTTACTTCTGCCGGTATAATAGCTTCCGCTCCAAATGCCAGGGCAAACGGGTTTCCGCAGTTGATGTTCTGAAAGTAGTTCGATATGCCCATAATATTTCTGGTAACTCTTCAGCCCATCCTCCCCCCTTGGAATTATCAAGTTTAGCCTTGAGGGTATGCTTGATAATTTTATTGACAGCTTCAACTTGTCCGTTTGACTGGGGGTAATATGGAGTAGAGTAATGCTTTTTTATGCCCCAACGAGCACAATTCTGTCGGAATTCACTTCCCTCGAACTGTCTGCCGTTATCTGTTACCAGTGATTGGGGAAGCCCAAAACGACAAATGATATTTTTCCAAACAAAATTCCACATTCTTTGTTCAGTGGCTTTAACAATGGCTTCAGCTTCTACCCATTTAGTATAGTAATCAACGGCAACCACGACATATTTTACTCCCGATGTGCCAGTAGGAAACGGGCCGATCAAATCGATTCCCCATTTAGCAAATGGCCATGGGCTGTAAACAGACACTAGTTCTTCAGGTGGGCTATGGATAAGTGGGTCGTGTACCTGACACTTATGACATGTGCGGGCATAAGCGAGTGAATCTTTCTTGAGGGTCGGCCAGTAGTAACCTTGTCTGATGATTTTATATGCCAAGATAAGTCCACCTGTATGGTTTCCACATACCCCCTCATGAATCTGCTCCAAAATTACATGACCCTCTTCAGGAGTAATACACTTCAATAACGAAAGAGAGAAACTTCTTTTGTATAAATGCCCGTCTAGGATAGTATATCGAGCAACTTGTAATCTGAGGCGAGTAGCTTGTGCTTTATTTTCGGGAAGGAATCCTTTTTGTAAGTAGTTAAAATTGGAGTCATCCAGGTTTCTTGCTCGCCTGTCACATGGGCGATCACAACTCTAGGAATTGATGGCGAACAAGTTGTGACGACCACAATGTCCGTCGTGTTCGTCACTCCTTCTGCTATTGCTGTCGTGAAAGTTTGTCGAGTTGGGCTGATGAGAACCACGCCCGCTCTGGCTCTTGAACTTGTTGATGAACCGTTCTACATACATACGCCATGGTTGGTCGACACCTCTTTCGGGTAATTGCGGATATGTCAGTTCAACCATGAAATCGGCCATAGTCTGGCCCTTCATTGTTGTTCGTGGGGCGAACGTAATGCCAAATTGGCCTAACTCCACCGCCCACTTGAGTAATCTGCCCGTAGTGTCTGGTCGGTGGAGAACTTGTCGCAATGGGAATGTGGTTAATACCTCGACTGAGTGATCGAAAAAGTATGGTCACAGTTTTCGGACACTCATAACGAGAGTATACGCGAGTTTTTCCAGTGGAGGGTACCGGAGCTCGGCTTCTTTGAGTACCTGACTTACATAATAAATAGGCAAATGTGTCGCCCCCTCTCTGCCGAACGAGCACAAATACCGATTGCATGCTCGATCGCAAAGAAGATACGATATAAAGTTGTTCGCCTCGAACAAAGCTTAGATAATGTCCGAGTATCTGCAAGGTATTGCTTTAATGACTTCGAATGCATTTTGGCAATGCTCGTCCCATCGAATTTCCCTTTCTTTAATGCGTCAAAGAAAGGTTTGCATTTGTCTCCAGTTCGTGATATAAACCGGCTTACAGAAGCCAAACGTCCAGTTAATTTTTGGACTTCTTTCACACTTCTGGGGGCCTGCATATTAAGCATGGCTTGAATCTTTGATGGGTTTGCTTCAATCTCCCGTTGACTGACCATATGTCCTAGGAATTTTCCTGAGTGAACCCCAAAACTGCATTTCTTCGGATTTAACTTCATGTTATACTTCCTGAGAATATCAAACGTTTGTTCCAGGTGGGTGATGTGGTCTTCCTTGTGCTCGATTTTTACCACAATGTCATCAATATATACCTCAACTGTTCGGCCTATGTGTTCGTTGAACATCTTGTTCACCAAACGTTGATACGTTGCTCCAGCATTCTTTAATCCGAATGACATGCGTTGCCAACAACACATGTTCTTTTCGCTGCAGAAAGTCGTATTCTTTTGATCGTCTAGATGCATGGGTATTTGGTGATAGCCAGCAAATGCATCCATGAAGGTCATGAGCTCATGTCATGTTGTGTTATCGACCAAATAATCGATATGTGGCATCGGGAAATTATCTCTCGGGCATGCCTTGTTTAAGTCAGTGAAATCTATGCATAACCTCCAAGTTCCATTAGATTTGCGGACGATTATAGGGTTTGCAAGCCATCTTGGGCATTTTACTTCTCGAATCAATTTATTATCGAGCAATTTCTTGATTTCACTATCCATAGTTGCTTACTTCTCCAGACTGGATTTTCTCCGCTTCTGGATTATTGGAATTTGTGTGGAGTCAAGGTTAAGAGAGTGACATGCATGTTTAGGATCAATGCCGACCATGTCCTCATGTGACCAAGCAAACACATCCAAATTTGCTCGAAGATACGAGATCATTCCTGTTCTGAATGGTTCCGGTAATTCTGAACCAATAAACACTTCTATTTCTGGTCTGATCGGGTCAATATTGATAGACTCCAATTGTTCAATAGGTGTTGCTCGTCTCTTTTTTTGCTTCCATCGAGGATCTTCGATCGACCCCCTGTGTTCATCAACTACCTCCATGGGATCAAAACCTATACTAGGTTCTAAGTCCGGTAGCTCGTTTGGTGGATCGATGTTCATTAAATCTGGAACAGAAGTTATCATCCCGGGTTCTATGTTCGCCCGTGGAGATGTGCTCGTCAGAGGAGGTATAAACGTCCTCGGCAACATATTCTCCTGTTGGCTTGATTCTCCGGTCTCCCATGTTTGCTCCATCATATTAATGATATTTTACTTTTCTGTCACGCATGACAGCAAACAATCTCGAGCTTTTTTCTGGTCGCCTTTTACGCTAAATGTCCCTTCTTGGGTTGGAAACTTAACACAATAGTAATAAGTCAAACAGGCAGCTTTGAATTCCTGAATAAACGGGCGACCTAAAAACCCATTATAAGTAGATGGAGCATCGACGATTACAAAGTCTAGCATTCTAGTTCGTCGGATCTCCAGATTTAAAGTTGACTCTAGCTCTACTCCTAACCTGATCAGACCATAGGGCCGGGTTATAGATTCCCCGAAACCCATGATGGTGTGATCACATGGTTCTATATAACTACTTAGGTCCCCAACTTGCTTCTCCATTTGGTGCAGAGTGTTAACGAACAGAATGTTCGCATATGCTCCGGTGTCGACCAGGAGGCGATGCACCTTCAAACCGAGAAGATAAGCACTGATGGTTAGAGAGTCATTGTGAGGGGTGATTATGCCGTCGAGATCATCTTTCGAGAACATGATTTGGTGAGAGGGTGGCGTGCTAGCTGATGTGCTCGCCACCTTCACCTGATGAATGCTTTGCATGGCCCACATTTCCATCTTCTTCCTCCTGTTCGATAACGTCGGAGCCTGATAGCTTCCACCCACCGGACCATAATCAGGATGAATCATGTTAATTTATTGACTCTCCCGACCTCTACCCATGGTAGGAGCCCCTCTTTTGGGTAATTCCAACCTCTTGTGGGATTCCTCGGGATCACTATCAGATGCTTCTTCGGCCTTACGCTTACCCCTACAATCACCTGATTTTTCCATTCGGGAATCTCTGTTCGCCGGCTTTTTGAGGAACTGTGTAAGACGATTCTCCTCATATAACTTCCAAAGTTGATGAAGTAAATCACAACATTCTTCGGTATTATGTCCGATATACTCATGATAATTACAAAACTTTGAAGCATTAAGCCGATTTTTATCTCTTATGATTCTTCGTGGCTTATCCAACATGTCCCGATCCTTAATTTGATTAAATATCATTTATGCTGAAATACCTAGAAGACTTCGTAGGGCATGTGCTTCTGCTCCTTCTTCAAAAGGTTTAAAAGATCCTGGGGGTTTATACCCCCCCCTCATTCATTACTTTTTTACCAACAATTCTTTTTGTTGCTACCTCTTGGCCTAATCGCGATTAGGCGAGCAGATCCTGCATAGCTATAATCTTGGTTGCTCGCTCTCGAAATTCAGCATATGTGTTCGGCCAATCCTGATGCATGGCTTTCCACATATCCGTATTCAGGGTCAGGCCTCCGACCACCGTGAGGATCTTGGCACCCTCTTCAACTGGGGCTCCATCGTACAAACATTTGTCAAATCTTTCAATGTATGCCCGATCTGACTCACCCTTTAGATGGGAGAAATGTGTCAATCTCTATTTTGGTGCTGGGCGAGCACACATGGATGAGAATTGGGACAGGAATTTCTGTCCCAACTGGGCAAAAGACGGGATGGACGCAGCGGGCAGAGTAGAAAACCATTTGTGGGCACGGTCACCCAACGTCATGGGAAATGATCTGCACTGCGTTGCATCGGTGGCGCCCATGGAGATCATAAAATCTGAATATTTGCTGAGGTGAACATGTGGGTCAGACTCAGCATCGAACATAGGGATTGGTGGATGGATCTTTGCCACTTTTTCTTGTACTTCGGCTGCCATGATCACCGGTGTTAATGGCGAACACGGCATTATGCTCGCCTGTGGAAGTCCTTTTGTTGCTGCCAGGTCGGCCTGTAAACCCTCGATTGCTTTCTGCATTTCTACAAATTTCGTGGAACTGACAGACTTAGATCGGGGTTGTGTCCCATCATGAGGACCCGGGGGGTCATGCTCATGATGGGGCAGTCCCCCTTTCCATGTTCGTCCTTGACTACCCAACCGATGATGGATAGACAATTTAGTTCCAGCCAATTTTTGTTGTTCTTGCTGTATTTCGGGATGCGAGCGATCATGAGGATCTGAGGGAGCCGGCATGTTCGTCGGTTGTTCCCTCCCGGGATCCTGACGCCTATGATTGCCGATTCGGTCTTTAACGGAGAGCCTCAAACGTCCAAACACTGATGGTCTGGACCCTTGAGGCTGCTCGTCATCCGACATATCATCAGCCTTTTTGTTGGCCCGCTTTCGAGAAGCTTTCACCTTAACTTGCTCGTTGTCAGGTGTATGCGAGCGTCGATCATCATCATCTTGAACTTTCAACTTGGCCAACTCGGCCCTCTCTTTCTGTGCTCGCAACAAGAAAGTGATGGCCTTTGTTGTGGCCGTTGGATCATTGGCAATATCTTCAAGATTGATGGTTTCCACGGTCTGATTTTTGTGAGGCTGATGTTGAGCCTCTTTCTGAGTGTGAGGTCGGCTCTGTCCCGACCTCTCCATCTGAGTATTCCTAGATTGAGGCATTCTATTTCTTTTTTCTGCCTCGGCTACCTATGGGATTGTGTATAGGCTAGTTTTTTCTAACCTTCTTCTAGCTCCAATTGTTGCGAGTCATTTTTTATGCGAATTCTATGTGGCTAACTTTATAACAACTCACAAACAAAATGAGTACGTGTGCGATATTACAGTAAATAATAAGAAATTGTTGACCCAGTTCGTCAAATGACTACTCTGGGGGCATTCCAAGCCAGGGATGTCATATTATGAGGTTTGCATATACAGTACATGATAATACTTCTCACGTGGTAAACTTCTACGAAAGACAGGGATTTGGGAAATATATGTGAGTCTTTGGGAATTTTTTCTGAACCTGTCTCTTGTTTTTTTTTCTTCTATTTATAGTACTTTGACAAGCATGAGCTGGTTTGGCAAGCATGAGCTGGAGACTTCGTGTCTTGCAAGAACTCATGTGACGCTGCCACGTTTTTAACTTCGTCTTCCTGGTTGACCTTTGGACTTATTTGCTTATAAGGCATTATTTTTTGTCATCCAGATAGTTCAGTTCAGTTAGTGACTTGGCTTTCATGTCATCTGCCCTTTGTATCGACTCTTGCTCGATCAATCGCTTTGCTCGCCCCTTTGACCATATAAATTTTATACCGAAATGCAGGTCCTTAACGAGCATATAAGAATGGCTATAATACTTGTCAGATTTGGCGAGCAAACTTGTTTGGTCGGCAAGGCGAGCTCACTTGTATTGTTGTTAAGGCGAGCATACTTGTGGCGAGCATGCTTGTAGCGAGCATACTCGTATGGTTGGTAAAGCAAGTACATTAAAGCGAGCAGACTTGTAGCGAGCAGACAAAGCGAGCATACTAGGCGAGCATACTCGTATGGTTGGTAAAGCAGGCACACTAAAGCGAGCAAACTTGTAGCGAGCAGACAAAGCGAGCATACTTTTAGCGAGCACACTTGAATTATTATCTGGGCGAACACCTCTCCACCGGATATGGTTTTATTAATTTATTGATACATGTGTCCTCCGACGTGTACAAATTAATCGAGTAATTGTATCGATCACAACATCACTTTATAGATCTAAGAATGAGATTCAGAATCAAAAAGATCCTTCAGACGCTTGAGCATCTAGAAGGGACCCATTTTTCTCACGTTGCCTATGTATATTGGAAGTCATGCCGAGCAACATCATACACTGAGCCTGGGAAGCATCCTCTTGGTGCTTCTTCTGAGCTGCTACGTCAAACGTGGCTGTCTCAGAGTACCAGCTTTTAAGGGTAACCAGGATATACGTGTCCAACACGTACTCAATCTTTTCTTGCCTTAGCACCAAACACATGTTTCGGTGCTAGTCCAGAAAATTTGGCCTAGCCAATTTTGTTTGTTTCCAAAACACATCTCAATAATTGTTATACATTTCAACTAACCAAGAGAAATAAAATAAAACGAGAATTAAACACATAATTCCTATGATCAATATTCAGCAATCAAAATAAACATGGCCTTTCTTTTGTATTTATTTTATCTCCATTATTTTCACATACTCAACGACCTCATCGGAAATGTACGAATTTATATCAAATATAAATTGTAATGGACTAGGATCCACATTCCTACTATCATGATCCCTGCTTTGGTGAATATCATAATAGCATAACCCAGAGGTCTCCAAACCAATTGCAAAATTTGCTAGTTGATTAAACCCGGTTTAATGGATGTCCCTTAACTTTTGTTTCCTTTTAATCAATAAACAAAGTTAAGTTTTACAACCATCAACTTTTGTTATAAAAGTCCCGGTTGAATGTAGATCCCAAGCAAAAAGACTTTGGTCTTAAATAATTGAACAAAATCCCTTTTTTTAATTTTGATGGGAGACATCTTTTTCAATCAATGAAAAACCATATTTTAGTGAGGATCATTTTTAAAAGGCGGGGTATTAATTAATTAATCGAGATCCAATATAATCTATATCACATTTATGCATTATTGGGCGTCGCCACCCAAACATGATATTATACGGACTTACACTTATATGGGTGTAGTCTACCCAAACAATTAATACTAGAGCTTTATTGGGCGCATTTACCACCCAAAAACTTATAAAAGCGGACTATAAAAATTTAATAATTAAATTATAAAATAGTTAAACAAAGGATTTAATTATTCCTTTAAAAATTTCAAAATCCAATTTTAAATTGCTTTTAAATTATTAAATAAAATTAATCTAATTAATTTTTTGAATAAAAAGTCCAAATTTTATTACTATCTTTTAATCAATTTTAAAATTTGTTTTACCCATATTTTAACACCAGTTTTTGGTGACATCATTTTTAAAAACCATTTTTCCCATCGGGTCATCCAAATCAAACATCCCACAATTCACCAGTTTATAGAAATTATTCCAAAATTTTCCAAAAATTGTTCCAATTATTAGGGCTTAATCTGATTTCAATCTTATCAATTCCAAACCAATCAAAGAAACCCAATCAGTTAATTTATCAGAATACACAGTTCATCAAAAATTAACCCAAAACAGAATCAGACATGCATCGAACAAGAACAAAATAGTCGCATATTGATCGCATCGGTGCACGGGCGCGAGTCGCCGTCGCCGCCTTCGTGTGCGAGCAACTCGCCACCGCAAATGGAGTAACCGGTTGGGGTCGTGCGTGGAGCCGTGACCCCTTCACTTAAATCGGTTCGAAATCGAGGCAACAAGATCAAATCGGCGGCGCGTCGCCACTGATTCGTCTCGATTCCGGTGGCGCGCCGCGTAGAGTCGAATCAAAACGGACACAGGGGCCAAGTTTTGAAGAGAATCGTACGGCAAAGGGTGAATCGAGCCAAATCGGTGGTGAACCACCATGTTTCGACGGGATTCGGAGGCACACCGCCGGGAAAAGAGGCGAGACCAGAGGAGTCGCAACTTAATCGGGGCGGAGCGGCCGGTTGGAAATCGAAAGGGGTGAGCACGCACGACCAACGCAAGCCACGACCTGAGGTCGCTGGCTCAAATTCAAGCAGCAGCGGCGTAGTTTCTCCCAGAGAAACCCTAGTGGTTATTCTGAGGACAAAGATGAAAAGGGGTCGGTTTAAACAAATAAGTGTGGGGTGCGTCTCATCTAATGAGTGTGCCCCATTTAATAATCATTTTTCAGTTGAAGACCGCATCTATTGATTTATAAAAAAAATTTAATTTTATATATCTAAACTTATGCAATTAATCAAATAAAATTAATCTAATTGAATTTTGAATAAAAACGCCAGCCAAAAATTTTAACACATTTCAAACATATAAACATAAAAGAAACCCTTATCCAATTAGATTTTAATTAGATTTATTTATTTTGAATCTGAGGCTCATAGGAAAATTCCTAATCTAGATTTTACGAGAACCCGAACTTGTTATTTACGTAATCAATAATGAATCTCGAAATAGTTAATTTTATAGGGAAAGACAAATTTCAAGATTTAAAAATATCTCAAATATATGTTTTTCCCTTTTCCATTTTTCAAAAATATTCCATAATTTTTTTTGGGATTCTTATTTAATTAAATAATTTAATTAAATAATAATAATTTTCCAAATTAATATATTATTAATTCTCCAAAATCAAAATACATCAACCAACTCTAATCCGTATTAATTCACCTTAGTTTATATCGAAATTATTCCAAAATTTTCCAAAATTGTTCCAATATATTAGGTAATGCTACGAGCATTAATTAAATCAAATAACTTATCAATTTATCCTAATCACAATCATCAAAACCATTTTTTCACACGCAATCGGCCAATTTTGATCGAATTATGATGAAAAAGATGAGTTGTTGGTCCCTGGAAAAACCTCAAAAAGACAATGAAAGTTCCAATTTTTTTCCTTTTGAGCTCATGTGTACTTTGCTTATAAAACGAAATTATGTAAGTATAAACATAAAGCGAGAAACAACAAAAAATATAGTGGTTTTACAAAACATCCATTCTCCCTCTAAAATTCCTTTAAACGACTTATCACCCTCCATCTTATCATATTCCTCACACTCAATCGGACTTATAACCTCTCTCGGGTTAGCCTCGGACAATGTTTAACGAGTTCACACAAAACTTATCACCCTCAAACCTCACTTCACCACTGGTTTGGGTTTTGGTGTTGTCTCCACATGTGAGATTTTCCTTCAAGGTTTAACAAATCTTTGATATCTCTAGCTTATGATACATCGTGGGTTGCTTACTTTGAATATATTTGTATATCTATGGAAAGTGTTGTGTTCTAGAATCTTTAACATGTATAACTAACACTTTGGCTCCACACTTCCACACTTGATAATGAAGGAAGAATTGTATTTATAGGGATTTGAATGTTACCGTTGGAGAGAATCACATTCAAATCCATACTATTCTTTACTTAAATTGTCTTCCTCGTTGGTCCACGCTACCGGATTCCAATTTATATTCCTCGCCTTGATTGCCTCGGAACATTCGGGGATATCTTGAGCATTCAAGATGTTCTTTGAGTCTTCCGGTCTTCTCAAGCCTCTTGATATTCCGATTCTTCAAAGATTTCTCGAGCGCTTGAAGCCTTCAGTCTCACGAGCCTTCGGTTTCTTGAGTCTTCGAGTTTTTACGAATCATCTTCTTCAGTCTTGAATCTCAAAGATTTCTTCTTGAAAGTTTTTGATAATATCCTCAACACTCTAAAACGAATCTCGATTCATCTATCAAGATTATCCCGAACATGTCATACTTAGGGTTTTGGGATCTAATCAAAATCATATAATCTTTTATTAAATTCATCTCCCAACAATTTCCCCCTTTTTGATGATGCCAAAACCTATCTTGTTTACAAACAACATATAACCTATACTCGGAGTTTTTCCTTTACAAGAAAGGTAAATCTCCAATCAATTTAAAAACATTCAACAAATTTCTTTAGTAATGAATCTTTTCTAAATAGATCATTACTAAATACTTGAAAAAGATCATATAGTTTCCTTATATATGAGCATATAATCGATCGAATTCAATCGTATATATCTAAATAATGAAAAAAAAGATAATGAGATATTATCTTTGAGCATAAAGATAAAAGTTTCATTGATTGTATGTTTATTAGTTACAAATTACAATGAACTTTATTGAAGAAAATAAAGACACAAACATAAAGAATTACAAGTCTTGGCCTTGGTCTTGATGTTCAACCCCATCCCTTCTTCTACGGACTTTATATATCAATACTCATCTTGGTCCCATCACAAACAATCTTGCGGCGGCGAGTTTCTCCCGATCGAGTTCGAACCCAACCATCTAGTGGTATATTAGCATCGTCATCAAAGGTTAGCGAAAATTCTTGGCTCTTTCGTTTAAACAAATAAGTGTTTAAATTACGCACGGTTTATCAAAAAAAATGAGTGTGCCCAATCATTTATATATGTCTCAACATATATATGCAAGTTAATTTAATGTAGAGCCAAGCTATTGATTTATAAAAAAAATTAATTTTATATATCTAAACTTATTAGTCACGATTAATTTGAAAGAGCATCAAGCTCGATACACTATATGTCAATCCGGCAGAATCCAATTATGGAGGCATTTCTACAAGTAATAAATTTTTCAAATAGGCTTTGAAACTCAAATTTGCATAAATAGTTCACCAATGTTTTACACAACATAACTCATTCACCACACAATTGCATAATTGAGTACAAACACTTAAACATAAGAGAAACCTTCCCTTATTGTCTTCAATTGGCAAGACCATTTCTCAACTATTATTTGATCGTTATGACGTAATCCGAAAATGAATGTTTTGATATCCTTAATGCCGTGTTGAATTCCTATATCAAACTCACCCTTTAACAAATTTTGCTCCTCCTAGGAAAAAAAAAAATCCTAATCTAGATTTTTCTTGATCTTGAGAACTGAACTCTTGTTATTTGGGGGAAAATGAGAATCAATAATGAATCTCGAGGTTTCCTTCCACTCATATTTATATATAACTTATGGGAAAGACTAACCTTTAAGATTAAAAAGCTTTATGTTTTTAGTTCCAGGAGGTAACTCCTAATCTGTTTAAAAAGAAGCATATCTCAAAGATATGTTTCTCCCTAAAACCTATTTTCTTTTCCTACAATAATATTCCATAATATTATTTTTGGGATTCTTATTTAATTAATTTAGCTCATTAAATAATAATAATTAATTCCAAATTAATATATTATTAATTCTCCATAAATTAAATATTAAATCTAATTTAATTATCACCCTCCACTTAATCAACCAACTCTAATCCGACTTATCACCTCCTCCACTGATCGCCATTACGATGTTTAACGAGTTCACACTCCATCGAGTTACTTGTTTGGGTTTTGTGACCCATAGTTTAGCCCTCTCTATATCGGGGTTGCGATTAGTCTTTGAACTATTTGTATATCTATAGGCTTGTCTTAATTGAATGAACCTATAACACTTTTTTGGCTCTGAGACAATAAATCGACATTCTCAATATATGAGGAGAATCACATTCAAATCCATACTATTCTTTTGTAAGTTCGATTCCCTGGTGGTTGTCTTCCTCTCGTCCAACTACCGATTCCAATGGCTATATTCCTCGGCTCGATGCCTCGGAACATTTTCATGGGCTATTACGATTTCCTCCTTTCATTAGCGAATACTCGATTAAGTCTTGAACATGATGAAGTGTCTATTCAAATAACTTAATCAATTTATCTCTAATCACTAATTGATCATGTATGTCACACTTAGCCACAAAGTCTAAGTTCACATGCATCGGCCAATGACTTTGATCCAATTATGATGAAAAGATGAGTATTCTCTCTAAATCCACATTGAGGAATGTAGGTCCCGAACGGGTTTTGTGAGGGTAGAAGTCTAGAGGGGAGGGGTGAATAGACTTCTAAAACTTTTCGTGCGGATCAGGTGTGATTTGAAGATTTCCTGATCAGAGTGCTAGTGTGTCAGTTTATACTGATGTTCAATCTTACTGAGTGCCTGAGGGCAGATCAGTTTGATATCTGTCAGTTTTAACTGTGAGTGCGGAAGCTTGTTTTTACCCGTGTGAAAAACAGTTTTATCAATTGATTCTTAAGTCGATTTTTCAACCAAATTTGACTAAGGTGTCAACTTTGTCGATCGATTGCTTGGTGCGATCGAGCTTAACTTAGAATATGTATGCGCTTTTAAACTCAGTTGTGTGAATAGTGTAAAGCAATAAGAAAGCAAGTAAATTCACACAAGACTTTTATAGTGGTTCGATTTAAACCCGCCTTTACGTCCACTCTTCCCTTAACACGGGGAACCTTTAACTCAACTTAACTTTGTGGGACTTATCTCCCTCACGGGATGGCCGATAGATGTTTACCGAGTTCACACTCAACAGATGTTTATCGAGTTCACACTCAACCGAACTAGAAATCAGAAAACTAGAATCCCTAGTCTGAAATCTTGAGGTAACAAACTTAACCTAACTTGTGTTTGGGTAAAGAATGTTTGAGGGTTCCAACTGGAAATCTATCCTGCCTGGTATTTTAGGTAGCCAAATGTTAGTGGATAGGATTTCTTGCTAAGACCAATGGGATGAACACTCTAAGAATAATCTTCAAATATGGTGTTCTTCCAGCGGAAATTCTGAAGGCTTTTTGCTTCTTGAGAATTTGCGTTAATGTTGTGGTTCCGCTTTGCTCAATTGTTCATGTGAGAATGGTTGGTCTCTTATCCTCCATACTTTTCACTTGACGAGCAATCCCATTATATAGACCTCGAAATCAAAGAGCCGTTGGAGAGCAATTTGAATTTTGGGCTATGTTAGGTAGGTTGTAGGATATGATTGTGATGTGCTCCGAATATCGGCGTGGCCGTAGGCATGATTAGCGTCGTTTATGTCCGCAGCGTCGAATCCCGTAATGTCAGCTCTTTTTGTGCACGTGTCGCTTTCTCCTTGGCTTCGCGAGGCGGCACTTTAGTAATTTTGTCCATTAGACGATTGATATTCCTTTTGTAGAAGATTCGTCTTGTCTGGTGTATCTTTTTGATTGTCACCAGGTGTGAGCTGACTTGATCAAGAAATTGATCAGTCTACCTTGTTGAGTCTTCTGATGCAGATTGTCTTAGCTCAATATGCAGACTCGGCTGATATAGGTCTTCAGGTCTTTTAGTAGTCTTCTGATCTTCAGGTGACTCTGAACCTCAGTGTCTTCAGTCATACCGAGTCTTGAGTTTATTCTTGAAGTCTTGATTTATCCGAGTCTTGAGTTCATCGAGTCTTGAGTTCATCCGAGTCTTGAGTTCATCCCGAGTCTTGGTCTTCTGTCTTCACCTGATCTTCTGACTTCTTATCTTCTGATTTGTTCTTAGTCTTCTGATCATCTGACCTTATCTGGGTCATCTGATAATTCGACCTGACCTATACATATTGAGTTCCCCCTCAATATGTGACCTATCTTTTACATCAGCTATCTATACATTTCAGCTGGTCATCTTAATCTGATTCTAAGTCATCGATCGACTAACAGGTCCGACCGGTTTCTATTACAACCTGTTTTGGAACTTCCATCAAAACTAAAATACAGAATTTCCCAACAATTTCCCCCTTTTTGATGGAACCAAAACACTTAATCAGAAAAACAGATACCACGAATGGAAATGCAGATAATGAAATCAGTACATACCTTAGAAGACAATGAGATGTCGTCTTAGAATCAGAGAGATGGAATATTTTATTCAGATAGGTGTGTGCATTATAGAATACATGAAAAGTGTACCTATCGTCTGATTCCAAGTAGTTTTCTTCAGGTGTACTTGAACATTTGCAGCTCTTTGGGGATGCCAAACATCTTGTACATCCTTTGCATCAGCTTGTCCAGATCTTCTCTTCTATGGATCCCTCCTTTTTCAGCAAATCCATAGTAGGCATTCTTGAACTTTACAGTGTCTAGCTTTTTGTCTGAACGCAAAGGTGGAAGGAGTAGTTCAAAGGGTGGAGCTTCTGGTATCAGTGACATGATCTTTCCTTCTTTCATCACTGTCTGGTAGAAGTCTAGATACTTTGTTTCTAACCAATTCCGGAATTCATCATCATTTTCAGTCTGATCTTGATGAATTGGAATCTTCTCCTGGATGTAAACGTCAGATAACCATTCTCCTCTGATATGATCCCATTCAGAAGCGGATCTGGCCGTGCCACGAAAGATGTCTTTAACAGTCTTGGGAAGGGCATTCTTCTCCCAAGCAATCTCCTCTGTTGCGAACCGTTCTTCCTCTTCCTTCGGATGTAGCGATGTTCAGTCCCTTAGCCTCTGCTAACTTCTGCTTCTTGATGGCGGCCTCTCTTATTATCTGTCTTGTTTGCTCTTGAATTTGTTCAGGAGTCATCTGGCTTTTGGTGGAGAATAGCTGGCCTTGTCTCTGATCTTCCGCAGTTGCTTTCATTATCTTGCCTTTGCCTTTCTTTCTCCTCGAGTCTACTCGGGTTCATCTTGTTAAATCTTCTTGACTAATTTCTTAGCGAGTTCAAGGCTTTTGGCACGATCATCGATTTCCATTCTTTTTCATGACGAACGAAGAAAAGTCTTCAATCTTAATCGACTCTAGCAAGAACCTCTGAAAGGAAATTTTACGTTCAATGATCTCTTTACTATGTTGCTTCACGCTTTTTTCTTTCAAAGAATGAGATCGGTAGATGGAGTGGCTGGCAAGTCAGATACAGTGGTTTTTGATAGAGATGCAATTGTTACCAACTGTGTCTGTTTTTCTTTCTTCTCTTTATTCTCATGTCCTTCCCCCTTTTTGGTTTCATCAAAGAGGTCGGACATCTTGCGGTTCAGAGCATTGAATTGCCATGTGATCTCCTCACTGAGTTCCTCGACAACAAGAGGGGTGATCTGAACGGTGGCAGAAGGTGCAGGTTTCAAGAAGCATCTGAGAGCAGCTTCGATGTCCTGCAGAAGCTACAAAGTGTTTCCAACCCATATCCATGTGGTTGTCAGTTCTCTTCAAAGATGCCCAGACAGTCTCCAATAGTACTTGTGTCTGATTGAGCATATCTGTCTGAACTTTGAGTTTGTCAGACTGGAGATTGAGCTTCTTGGCAAGAGGATTGACTAGTTGCATTACTTCAGAAAGGATGACATTATGCATCCCAGATGTGTTACTTCTTTCTCTGTCAACTAGTTTTGCTTGCTCTTCTTCAAATCGCTTCATCAGATCTGCTGTGAGCGCTGCGAATTTGTCTTCAATAGCAGCCTTGATCCCATCCTGAATCTTCTCAGTATAAAGATCTAGGGTATCAGAGCTCATCGTAGCAGTCTGGTCAGATGTTGAAGCCTTGCCAAGTCGGGTCTCATCTGCAGCACCCATTCTTGGTTCATCGGCAGCTCCCTCATGATCTGTAGGAGGTTGAACGGTTTCCTCCCTGTTATCAGCAATACCGAACCTTTCGTGAATCAACCATCTGATATCATCGTCAGATGCCAATTCAACAGCACTTTCAATCCCAGCATTGTTTAAGCATTTCAACTCCAAGTCTACAAAGAAATCTGATCCCAGAGTTGTCATGAGAATTAGAAATTCTTCAATGCTTTTCAGTCGAATATCCCTCCAGGACACGATTTCTTCTATTTGTTGCTGGATGCCAGGATGTTGATCCAATTCAGGGCATAGATCCAGCAGATACTCCTTGATCTGTTGCTTCAATATCCTTATGATGGGGCTTTCTGGAGCAGGTGAAGCAAGCACTGTTCTGGTGATGGACACTCGCTTGTCAGATCTCTCAGGTTCTTGAGAGTTGATCGGGGATTGGGATGTTTGAGGTACTGGTTCATTTTCAGCGTGTTGAGGGTGTTCAGTTTCCTGAACAGGTTCATTGATTGGTGGTGTGGGAGATGTTGTTTTGATAGGTGAGGGTGAGGGTGAGAAGCTTTTGTGGGGAGAGGGTGGAGGTGATGATTTTTTAGGAGAGGGTGATGGTGATTTAGAAGTGGGCGTTGGCGATCTTTCTCTCTGGAAGATCTTGGTGAGAGGTAGAGAATCAGATGGTGATTCTTCCTCAGGTTGCTCCACTTACATCCCCCTCGGCAATTTCTCTCCTTCTGCTGCGATCATCTGCTCTTCCCTTACTTCTCTGATAGTGGGCTCAGAGCGGACTGCTATCTCTTCTTCTGATCCTACTTGCATCAGATCCCGTTCACGACTTCTTTGGCGAAACTTGGAAGCGATTTTTCGAGGAGATGTGATTCTCTTGACGTTTCCGGAAAGCATCTGGTTTCTTGGCCAGATCCTTCCTCTTCATCCTCTTCTCTGGGATGGCCTTTTCCTGCACTTCAGACGATGCAGTTGCCTTATCTTTTCCTTTCTTTTCTCCCTTGGGTTTGGGCACATAAGGAGTTGGATCTTCATCAGATTGTCCAGGTAGGGACTCATCCTTGCCCAATATGGCCTTGTGCTTTGCTTGGTATATCTTCGCTCCATTCTCGTTCCATTCATAATTCTGTGGCAGCTTTTCTGACAGAATGATAGAGATTTTTTTGTATGAATGAGCACTTGGAAGATAAGCACACTTCATTGCTCTGGGTCAGTTCGAACTTCCCGGAGTCTTTCCTCAGTCGTGCCTTGACCATACCCAACCAATCGATATTTGAAGCCTTTTGATTTTTTGCGGCCATGACATTAATCTTATCTTAAGTGACAAAGATCAAGATCGTAAGTTGAGCACATGATCACCTTACGAACGATCTCAAGGAGAAGGCGATATTTTCTCTTTAGATAGGAGGCTTTGACGTTAAATGCGTGTTCTCCTTGTTTGCGTCTCAACAAATTTCGGCTTCAAGAAATTCCTTTTCTCCTACATCAGTCGTGTAGGTCTCTGGATTGATGCTTCCTCGAGTTAGACCGAATATCCTCTGGAGATCATCATTCAACACTCGAACTTCCAGTCCGCCAACGGAAGAAATCAGGTCAGCATCATTGTCTTCATCCCTCTGTAGATTATATAGAAACTCCAGGGCTTCATGGGTGTGGACGATGTTCTGATGTGTAGAGCAATACCGTTCCAGCCCACATGCTCGCAAGCACTCCAGAATTTCCAGCGATTCAGGATCTGAAGTGATGGTGAAGACTACGTACTTTTCATCAATGATGTCTTTCTTCATCGATGCAAAGTTGCAGAACTTTTTCCCTTGACCCGGTCGTGGAACAAGATATGCCATTTCTGTACGATATGCAAATTGATGTTTAGTTTGAATAAGATATTTCAATAAATTCAGTCAAACCGGTAATTTTAGCATCAATTTAGCAAGTAAGCGTTTAGATCTATAAAAAATTACAGAACCAAAGCATCACAACTTGTAAACCTAGGTACCAGAGAGAAATTGAGATCATGCAATGTTTAAACAAGAAATTACCAGAAATTTATTTTCGAATGATTTAGAAAACAGAATAGTAGAATCAATTGATTTCGAAAGTAATTTTCTGAAGATTTTGAAAGTTTTGATCTTTTAAGAACTTTGAGAAGACGAAGTAGTGGAAAGAAGTTTTCTGAGAAAGATTTGGATTTTATAGTATGCGAGGGAAAACCTTTTTGCACAACTTTCCAAAGTACTCAAGTATCCGTGTTTTGAAATCAGTGGCTGAGATTAGTCGGCCAAAAAGTATTTTGATCGCACGGTTGAGAAAAGTAGTCTTCTCGTATTTCGGACTCGAAAATTCACAATAAAGTGCATTAAAAACACATTCCCAAGTCCGCATTAAAAGTTTTGCAGAGCATGCGTCATAAAGGGAAAACAGAATAAAATTCAGTTTATTTAAATAACGCATATAAGGTATTCAGAATGAGATAAATAAGAGAACGTATCTGACTGATTGATATTGTAATCAACCAGTTACCACTTGTGAACTGATCTGGTACTTGTTGACCTTACTGATGGTAGCCTTAAGCATTTCCCAACAATATCTCACTCATCTGATCAAATTATTGTGTGAAGCACTTTGTCACTTATCTGATCCTCTTATCTGATACACTTCATCCTTCAATCTTCTTCTAATCAGCCCGCATTTGCTGATGTCAACTCCCGCCAAAACATTTACTTCGGGGAGTTAAAAAGTCGCCTCGATTCCCAAATCGGCGCGATTTGACATTCTGTAATAATGGCATAGATACGCTATGATTACTCACACCGTCAACTCATCCAACCATTAGCCACGTGTTCCTTATGCGTTGTCGATGCAAATTTCTCTTAAGATCTTCGGAGAAAATAAATTTGCATTTATACCCCTAATTTCCTTCTATAAATTAGCCTGGGGTGTTTAGGCAAACAACACAACATAAACCATTCATCTTCTTTAGCATATACTTCATGCTTTTCGGATGTGTTCCTTATTTTCGGTGAAACTTCCGGTGGGAACCTTTAACCCTTTTCCAATGAATTCAGCTTCTCAAATCAACCCTGTGTGTTCCTTCACACTTTAAACTTGCCATCTAAGATTTCACATACGATCAATGCTAAGCTTCTTTACCACCATGGAGGCGGATCTGCTAAGGCAAATGAGAAGGCACTTCTCCTAATCGTATGCACCTTGTGCTCCTATTGAGATGACGGAATTAGCATCAACAGACTCAGTCTGAAACAAAACGTGAGTTTGGTATACGATTTTGATCAGATAACAGCTGATCTTCGTATATCAAGCTCAATTTTTGCATGTGACACTAGTGTCCGTTTGATCCTTGTGACCAAACCTGTGGCACTGTGTCCCATTTAACAACTGGAGAGCCCATTGATTTCACGTCTGAGGGCTCCTGGTTTGGACATCCTTCAAAGCCTCTCTCGCTCCTCACTCCGAAGCTTTTGAGATTTGGCTCAAGATTCTAGAAGCCTCTCTGACGCCCCTTCTGGGATTGAGGGAAAATGAGAGCATCATACCTTGAACTCTCTCTCTCTCTTTCCCTGCCTAGGGTTGGCTTAGGGCTTATGGTTTATGTATTGACCTCCGGGTCTTCTTGTACTTGTAGCTTGTAATACCACTTGAATGTAGCTTTGTAGGTAGCTTGTGATATCACTTGTAAATCTGACCTCCGGGTCCTTATCAATGAAAAATTTTGTTATTCCATTGCTGTGTTGCTTCTTCTGACTTATGCGATCTGTAGCTTTACTTGACTTGCTTGTTGACTGCAACTTTAATCGACTTATAAAGTAATCTTCCAATCTGATCGGTTCCCCTTAATCGATATATGTCTTAGGCCGATCTGCTCCTCCTGTCCGAACTTCGATCGGCTACTTATCGACTTCGATCGCTCCTTATCTAAACTTCGATCGGCTCATGTCTGCAGTCGTCGATCGGTTGAGATTCCTAACTCAACTGATTTCTCTTAACCTGGTTAGTCTTTTAACCAACTGCTTCTGGAGATCAGTCCACCAATCATTTCTGGTGCATTTTCTCCGAGATCCAGAAGCTCTAGCTCGTTGCATAACTCTCTGAATCTGATCTCAGCTAGCGGCTTGGTTAGAATATCAGCTTTCTGCTTGTCAATATGGATCTTTTCCATCCTGATATTCTTCTTTTCAACGTGATCTCTGATGAAATGGTGTCTGACATTCACATGCTTGCATCTTGTATGTAGAACAGGATTCTGAGTGATTGCAATAACACTATTTATCCGCGAGAATATAGGTGCGTTCTTAGCTACGATGTTGTAATCCCTCACCGCCGACTTAGCGAGAGCGGTTAGGAACAACGAATTCCTGCAGACCATATATTCTACTTCAAGAGTAGATGTCGTGAATCGATATGCCGCTTTTTCGAAAACCAAGAGATCAGTTTATTTCCCAAAAACTGACATGAACTTGAGGTTGACTTCCCCATCGATTCTCGCAACCTCCGTGTCGAGAATCGAAATACCCACTAAGCTCTAGATTATCATCGATGGGTAAAATAAACCAAGTTTTACAAATCCCTTCAGATACTTGAGAATCCGCTTAGTCTTTTCTAAGTGGCTTTGCATTTGATTTGCTTGAAATCTGGCACATACACCTACTGGAAAAGTAATGTCCGGTTCATTGTCGATCGGTATATAGTAGTGATCCAATCAAAGCCCTATATTCTTTTTCTCGATTAACTTTTCGACCATCTTCATCCGGATCTATCTTGAACCCGGTCATCATGGGAATTAAAGCTTCCTTGCAATGTTGAACTCCAAACTTTGCCAGATTCCTTGTGTACTTCTTTTTGGCATGAATATCCCTTCACGTACTCTCTTTGACTTGTAAACCCGTAAAAGTAATTCATCCGACCCATCATGGACATCTCGAACTTCCTTTGCATCAATTTCTTTCAACTTCTCACAAAGCTTCTTGTTGGGAGATCCGAAGATGATGTCGTCCACGTAAATCTGAACCATCAGAATATCTTCTCCATCTTCTATTCTGAATAAGGTTCTGTCCACTATTCCTTTAGTGAACCCGCTGTCTATCAAGAACTGGGAGAGTGTATCATACCAAGCTTGAGGAGCTTGTTTCAAGCCGTAAAGAGCTTTCCTTAAACGGTACACTTGGTTGCCTTTTTCAAAGCCTAGAGGTTGTTCGACATAAACTTCCTCTGCTAGTACCCCGTTTAAGAATGCACTCTTTACATCCATCTGATACACAATGAACCCTCTGTGGGCAGCATATGCCAGAAACAGCCGAATGGCTTCTAGGCGAGCGACTGGTGTAAAGGTCTCATCATAATCAATTCCTTCTGATTGTGAATATCCCTTAGCAACAAGTCTTGCCTTATTCCTGGTTATGACATTATTCTCATCTCTCTTGTTCTTGAATACCCACTTTGTGCCAATCACTTCTTGATGAGTTGGTCTATCCACCGATTTCCAAACTTGATTTCTCTCAAACTGTTCCAGTTCCTCTTCCATGGCTAGAATCCAGCTTGCGTCTTGTAGAGCTTCCTCTACTGTAGTTGGTTCCTTCAAAGACAGATAACAACAGTACATGGCACTTTCACCAATCTGATGTCTGGTTTTGACTCTATCAGATGGGTCTCCAATAATCAGATCAGTTGGATGACTGGTAATCCAGGTCCTTCTTTTCTTATGTGTGTCTGTTTGGAGAACATCATCCATTTCTGATAGTAGTTCATTACTAGTGATTGGGAGTGGTGCGGAATTATGATCCACTTGATAAGAACATGTCTCAGCTGATGTTGGACTCATCATGTGCTGATGTCTGTTCGTAGGAACTTCAGGAGTTCCCCCTGAACCAGATGGTTCAGTTGATACTGTCTCAGCTGTAACAGCTTCTTCACTGACAGTTGTGCGTACCTTAGGGTCTGATTGACCTGTTGAATCAGCAAGATCAAGTTCTGGGATGTACACTGTTACGTGTTCAGCTTCTTTCTCCTTGATGCTTAGCTGATCCATTTTCTGCGTGTCAGGTAGCGGTTGATCTGGTACGGCTTGTTCTGAGGCAGCTTTCTCTTGTTCAGAAGATGTCTCATCAAAGACCACATGGGGTGTTTCTTCCACAACTAGGGTTCGTTTGTTGTAAACCCTGAAAGCCTTGCTGGATGAGGAATATCCTAAGAATATACCCTCATCTGACTTGGCCTCAAAAGTCTTCAACTGACTTTTCCCATTGTTGTGAATGAAACACTTGCACCCAAAGACATGGAAGTATGAAACACGAGGTTTTCTGCCCTTCCACAGTTCATAAGGTGTTTTGAAGTGAGTCTTAGTCAGAGAACATCTGTTCTGAGTATGGCATGCAGTATTGATTGCTTCTGCCCAGAAACGGCTTGGTGTCGCATGTTCAGCTAACATAGTGCGAGCAGCTTCCTTGAGAGTTCTGTTTCTCCGTTCTGCTACTCCATTTTGTTGTGGCGTTCTTACAGCTGACATTCCATGTTGTATACCAAACTCAGTGCAAAAATCAGTAATAAAAGAATTCAGGAACTATGTACCTTTATCTGATCTGATTTTTACTATGTTGACACCCTTTTAGTTTTGTAGCTTCTTGAGCAGCTCGGGTATCTTTGTCGTTGTCTCGTTCTTCTTGTATAAGAATACAACCCAAGTAAACTTGGAATAATCATCCACGATTACTAGAGTGTATTTGCGTCCACTGAGACTGACTGGAGTAACCGGTCCGAATAGATCCATATGGAGCAGTTGCAGTACTCTACTGGATGCTGGTCCAGGTATTCCCTTGAATGAGGCTTTGACTTGTTTTCCCTTCTGACATGCGGCACATGTCTGATCTTTGGAGAATATCTCATTCGGAAGTCCCTCAACCAAAGGCACCCTAGCTATTTTGTTAAGAGTCTTAAAGTTCAGATGACTCATTCTTTTGTGCCAGAGCCAACTGCTACTTTTGGAACTCTTAACAATTAAGCATGCATTTCTTGGGCAACTCTGCCCAATCTGCTGTGTAGATCGTGTCTTTCCTTGAACCAGTTAGCAGGATTGGTTGAGTAGCTCGATTCCTTATCGTACACTTGTCGCTCGAGAACTCAATGCTGAATCCGTTGTCACAGAATTGTGATACTGATAGAAGATTGTGCTTTAATCCTTCGACATACGAGACTCCAGTTACTTGTACATCATCATTCTCTAAGGTTCCGAATCCTTTGGTAAAACCAAAGTTATCATCACCGAAGAGTACACGTAGGCCTTCTTGTTCTTTGTAAGAGCTAAGGAGATGTTTGTTTCCAGTCATGTGCCTTGAGCATCCACAATCGATGTACCAGATAGTTGCTTGTGCACCTCCTTTGTTGGCCAGTCCCACGTGAACCTCAGATTGGTCTTCCTCCTTGGCCATCAGGCAGATTTCATCGTCATCTGAAGAGAATATCAGATCTTCCTGTTCGAGGAAATCAACAGCACTGCTTATCAGACAGAAGTCTTCTACAGATGAGTAGCCAGAATCCTCAGAAGGCAGATAGGAATCATCAATTCCAGATGTGTCAGCGACCATGGCTTTTCTGTCTCTGACGCGTTGCTCTCTTTTGTTCCGTTTTTCTTCTCTTTCTCTAGGAGTCAGGTCAGGGCAGTCGGTGTTGTAGTGGCCTAGTTTCTCGCAGTTGAAGCAAGATCCTCGATCTAAGGAACTTCCTCTGCCAGGTGAGTCACTCCTTCTGTAGGATCTGTCAGGTGACTTCCCTTTCTGATGGTAATCTGAACTCCTTCTGTCAGATCTGTTATCTCTTCTCTCATCTGACAGATCATCTCTTTTCTTTTCTTCTCTGTGATCTCTTCGATCATCAGATCTGGTTCTTTCTAGTGATCTGTCAGTTGGCCTCCTGTTTCTTCTGTCGTCTTCATAGTCTCTGTAGAATCTGCGATACTTACCAAGTTGAGTATTTGATCTTTCAAGTTTCCTGGTAAGCAGAGCGATCTGTTCTGCTTGACTCATTATGTTTTCAACAGGTTCACTGGCCTTTGATCTGCTGCTGGTTGCTTTAAATGCAACTAATTTAGATGTTGAGGCTTCAGCAGGCGTCTCGTCTTCATCTGCTTGCCATCTTTTGATTAAATCGAACTCATGGGCTTTAAGGCTTAGGAACAAGCTACTTGGCTTCATCTTGGAAATGTCTTGGCAATCCTTGATTACCGTGACTTTCATGTCCCATTTCTTGGTGAGAGATCTCAGTATCTTGTAATTGATGTCTTTGTCTGACATCTCTCTTCCAAGTTCTCGTAGCTTATTTACTGACATGGTGATCCTCCCATCGAGCTCGTTGATGGTCTCGTTGGGTAGCATTTTGAGCTTTTCGAACTTCACCAGTTCAGCTTGTAGTCGGCTGTCTTTGATCTGATCATTTCCTTCGCACATCTCAGCAAGAGTATCCCACATTTGTTTCGCAGTTTTGAGATACTTTATCTTCTCCTTGGTGACTTTATCCATCGTCTTCATGATTATATGCCTGGCGATTGTATCTAGAGTATACAACTTTCTTTCTTCTGCATCCATCAGGGCTGGGCTTTTTCGTACAAGACTTCCAGGTGCATGATCTGGATCTCCTCCAACCGCTGGGTTGTCGTGATATATGATGATGGGTCCTCGTTCAATGACTTCCATCATTCTGCCGCTTATCGATCCCAGATGATTGCACATGTATATAGTCCAATCTGCATACTCATCAATTGAAAACTTAGGCAGATCACGATACATACCAGAGGTATTATCCATGCTGAGTGATTTTGAAAACGAATGAGTTTTGAAAATAGTTTTTCAAGATCTGTTCAAATGACCACAAAGATTCTTCCTAAAGAATCGATGATACTCAAACCAAGTGGTCTATAGAACCACTGCTCTGATACCACTTGTAGGTCCCGAACGGGTTTTGTGAGGGTAGAAGACTAGAGGGGAGGGGTGAATAGACTTCTAAAACTTTTCGTGCGGATCAGGTGTGATTTGCAGATTTCCTGATCAGAGTGCTAGTGTGTCAGTTTAGACTGATGTTCAATCTTACTGAGTGCCTGAGGGCAGATCAGTTTGATATCTGTCAGTTTTAACTGTGAGTGCGGAAGCTTGTTTTTACCCGTGTGAAAAACCAGTTTTATCAATTCAGATTCTTAAGTCAGTTTTCAACCAGCTGACTAAGGTGTCAACCTGATCAGAACAGTTGCTTGGTGCAGACTGAGCTTAACTTAGAATATGTATGCACTTTTAAACTCAATTGTGTGAATAGTGTAAAGCAAGTAAATGCACACAAGACTTTTATAGTGGTTCAGACGAAACCCGTCTTACGTCCACTCTTCCCTTAACACAGGGGAACCTTAACCGAACTTAACCGAACATAACCTGTGGGACTTATCTCCCTCACGGGATGACCGATAGATGTTTACCGAGTTCACACTCAACATATGTTTATCGAGTTCACACTCAACCGAACAAGAAATCAGAAAACTTGAATCCCTAGTCTGAAATCTTGCGGTAACAAACTTAACCTAACTTGTGTTTGGGTAAAGAATGTTTGAGGGTTCCAACTGGAAATCTATCCTGCCTGGTATTTTAGGTAGCCAAATGCTAGTGGATAGGATTTCTTGCTAAGACCAATGGGATGAACACTCTAAGAATAATCTTCAAATATGGTGTTCTTCCAGCAGAAATTCTGAAGGTTTTTTGCTTCTTGAGAATTTGCGTTAATGTTGTGGTTCCGCTTTGCTCAATTGTTCATGTGAGAATGGTTGGTCTCTTATTCTCCCTACTTTTCACTTGCCGAGCAATCCCATTATATAGACCTCGAAATCAAAGAGCCGTTGGAGAGCAATTTGAATTTCGGGCTATGTTAGGTAGGTTGTAGGATATGATTGTGACGTGCTCCGAATATCGGCGTGGCCATAGGCATGATTAGCGTCGTTTATGTCCGCAGCGTCGAATCCCATAATGTCAGCTCTTTTTGTGCACATGTCGCTTTCTCCTTGGCTTCGCGAGGCGGCACTTTAATAATTTTGTCCGTTAGACGATTGATATTCCTTTTGTAGAAGATTCGTCTTGTCTGGTGTATCTTTTTGATTGTCACCAGGTGTGAGCTGACTTGATCAAGAAATTGATTAGTCTACCTTGTTGAGTCTTCTGATGCAGATTGTCTTAGCTCAATATGCAGACTCGGCTGATATAGGTCTTCAGGTCTTTTAGTAGTCTTCTGATCTTCAGGTGACTCTGAACCTCGATGTCTCGGTCATCTTGAGTCTTGAGTTTATTCTTATGAGTCTTGAGTTTATCTGAGTCTTCGTTTCATCTGAGTCTTCGAGTTCATCCCGAGTCTTGAGTTCATCAGTTCATCCAATCTTCGTTCATCTGAGTCTTTAGGTCTTCTGTCTTCACCTGATCTTCTGACTTCTTGTCTTCTGATTTGTTCTTAGTCTTCTGATCATCTGACCTTATCTGGGTCATCTGATAATTCGACCTGACCTATACATATTGAGTTCCCCCTCAATATGTGACCTATCTTTACATCGACTATCTATACATTTCAAATTTGGTCATCTTAATCGATTCTAAGTCATCGATTCATTTTAACAGTCCGACCGGTCCTATTACAACCTGTTTTGGAACTTCCATCAAAACTAAAATACAGAATTTCCCAACAAGGAATGAATCATATTCTTGGTTCAACTACCACGCACATGCACTTCGTGATGAACCCAATCCAAGCCATATCTACCCATAGACGGGTGCAAGCGTCGATCATGGTCAAAGTTCATCATCACACACATGTCGTGCGTATTGACCTCAAGTCAAAGGAGTATCGCATCGCTCCCACTAACCGAGACACCCGTAGACACATATAGTGGAAATACATCAAATGGTTTCTCGGATGGGTATACCAGTATCCTCTAAGGTATTTGTGCATCCATCATGAGATACCTAGTATCTCGTAGTAAGTGAGATCTTACTACACTCTTTAAGAGTATGATGCAGATCGCACACCAAACTCCATTGCATCATCAATATCCCATTCTTGATGATCCTTGATATGGGCTATTTGAGAATCATGCTTAAGTCATCTGAGTTCTCACAACCTCAATGACAACAATGACCCATGGGAACACTTGTATGAATAAATGCAAACAATCAAACATAATATTTAAAAAAGTGTATTGTCATACATTTATATTAAATGAACTATAATATTAAATCAAACTGAATATCATCGAGTATTATGTCCTTATAATAGATTGTGTCTAAGACACTAACACTAATATGATAGCCAAATTGGGGGGTTTTGTTTATTGTTTACTAGTTGCATTTTTCATTCCCCCTTTTCGTATCCGTGTGTCATCGTCTTCATCGCATCACTTTTAGGGTTTTCAAGAACCTAGAAATCGGCCCCCCATTTTGATTTGCCTCCTTGCGCCGCTTCGCTGGTGGCGGAGCCCGACGATGCTTTGCTTGAGGTGGCGGTTAACCACCGCGCCTCGCAAATCTCATGCGGATACGCTCGACCACGCGTGACGGTGGCGCTGTACGTCTCCTTCTCTCCACTCTTGTCTGCAACAACCGCGATGCGGTTTTGGCTTCTAATCGGCGGCGATTTGTCGTCGTCGTCTTAGAGGGGTCAATCGTGGCTAAGGTTTTGTGGCGATGGCGGCGGCTGAGTCTCCCGATTCATTGCTTGGAGCGAAAATCATGTGCACGCAATCGAAAGGCGGCGACGATTCACCAGCGCGCTTCGAGCGATGTGGTGAAATTCGCTCGCCCTCGAGCTTAGCGGCAGCAATTCACGGCTCACGCGATGTCGCAGCGGTGACCCACACTCGGCTTAAGTCGCTCTAAGCGATAATGATACGGGTCGTGTCACTGTGTTCGTTTATGCTTGCCGCTATGTTAACCCGGTTCTAGAATTTTATTTTATGTTCTTGTTCTTCGATATTGGATATTGAATGATGATGAATTGAACAAACTGGAATCGTGTAACTTGAGGGACTCAGATTTGGTTTGCAGATTGGATCTGTGGGATTAGGCGGTGATGTGAGGAGGGTTGTTTTGCAAAATTATTTTGAGACAGACCTTCCCATGCAATTTTGGAAATTTGCACTTGAGCCCCCTAGAAGTTTAATAAATTAAAATGGTTTTAATTTAATGATTATTAAGGGCTGACGAAGTTGGACTTGAAATACGTTAGTTGGACTAATAAAACTTAATTAATTAAATTAATTAAGGATCTAAAAATATTTTTTAAATTAAAACCAATTTGTCTTAAATTTAATTGGATTAAATTTGAAAGGAATGGTGATAAAAGTTGGACTTTTATTTGTAATTAATTGGATTAATTATTCATATATTAATAATGAAAATTTGAATTTAAAATTGGATTTAAAATTCAATGCTTTCTAAGGTTATTAAATCCCACTTAATTGACATTTCTTATAAATGTTATTTACGTCCACGTTATAACTGTTTGGGTAGGCGACGCCCAATAACTATCGGACCGTATTTATGCTGGGGAATGAGTTGCACAGATCTATTCGGGGTGAATATTTAAATACAAAATTAATTCATTAATTATTACTAGCATGAATTAATCCTATATTAATTCAAATAATAATTGCAACAACATATCATGCATATAAAAAGCCACGTAAAACCTACGCATGCAGAATCTACGGGTTTACGTGAACGTACCTCTCGGGATGGCAGTGACTTCGGTCGGACGGACTAACCAAAAGGACTTCCCAAGTATTCCCTTAGCCCTTGCTCAACTATCCGGTGGAAGGACACTTGTCGAACAATTAACAAAAGGAAAAAATAAACTTTGTTGCACCACCTTTGTGGATTTGCTAATATTTCCAGCACATGGAATTGTACTTGGGAATGAACTAATCATCCCCTATTTATAGGAGAGGGAGTGGTCGAATTTCTAGTGAAATATCAATGTGGGAAAAGACTTTTCTTGGTCACCAAGAAATCTTGAATATATCTTCTATATTTTTTTTCCCATAATTAAAATATTCCACAAAAATCCCACCTCCTCTAAATATGGATTTTTCGAAAAATTTTAATGTGCAAGATTCCAAGATTTGGATCTTCTTGAACTTATGAGATATTCTTGTATTTTAAGAAATACATATCTTCCATAATATCTTTTCAAGAAAAATCAAGAAAATCTTTCTTGCCCATTATATTTCCTATTTTTCGAAAATTACTATATAGATAAGCTAGTGGGAGATTTCTTGAATTTAATGAGATAATCTTGTATTCCAAGAATACATATCTTCATTCCATAACAAAATTCAAAGAAAAACTTTCTCCCAACATATCTATAAATTTTGAAAATTTTGGTTGGAAAATTAAGTAACAATATTTATTTTATTTTAATCACCTTTTTCAGTTATTGGACTATTTGTTGGGCTACTCAGGGGGCCTTTAGGAGAATTAAGATTGGACCTTCTAATGGATCTTGAATATCTAATATTGAGCCACAATATAATTCAAGCCCATAAATATTAATTAATCCCACTACATAATTAATATTGCACTATCCATCTTAACCCATATTACAGTCAATATGGCTCCCGATCATTATTTCCCGTGTTTAAGATTATCTAGCCCATTAATTAATTCAAGCCACTGAAATAGCTTTCCGTTAATTAATATCTTTTGTCCTTGGTCGAGGAACGGTTCAACATTATTATCCATACCGGAAACTAATTCCACTTGCAAGATTTGGTATGATAAAACTTATGAACCTCCCAAGGGGGCAAATCAAGCAAGCGTACTTGCACACGATTCTTCGTATTAAATCTTAGCAATCACATGTGACCAATAATATTGCCCAAGATAAAAAGTATTGAATCTATCTGATTCGCTACCCATGATAAGTCAAAGCAATAGTTACCAATCTCACGTGATCCTATTTAAGGGACGAAGATTAAGAAACAACGAACCACTGAGGTCTAATTCTTCCTTGTTCAGTTCTGAAGAATTTATCCTCCTGTAGGTCCTATTCAGCGCATCAGTCATGCACTAGTGTAATCTCTTGGTCAAGACAAACCAATCTGAGCCTTACACCTAAACCTTTCGCGATGGGTTGTTCATTTTCATCTAGGTCGTGATGGCGTACTTTTAGTTACAAGGGACTGTTAATTTAATCTTCTGTGATCTGGTATCACTAAATTAACTACAGTGTAACACGTACGAATTATTGAACAATTATGCAGTAAATATATATAACATTCAATCATATTTAAAGCATCAGTGATAAACAATTTATTTCAGTAAATAAGTCTGAAAATTCAGTTTCGATTATACAAAGTAAAAAGCATACTTTTCAGTATAATCCCAACAATTTATTGTTTGGGTAAACGGCACCCATATAAGTGTTAGTCCGATTAAATGTCATGTTTGGGTAGGCGGCACCCAATAAGTGCTCAAATGTGATGTAGATTAACATGGTGGATCTCGATTAAGCAATTAATACCCCGCCTTTAAAATGTTCTTCACTAAAATATGGTTTTCTCATTGATTTGATAAGATGTCTTCCATCAAAATTAAAAGAAAACTGGAGATTTCGTTCCAATGAGTATTTAAGGCCCTCGTCTTTTGCTTGGATCTACATCTAACGGGACTTTTATAGGGACATGTAATGTCACCGCTTGATGGTTGTAAACCAACTTAATTTTGTTTCACTTGCCCTCGTGGGGAACAAAAGTTAAGGGACATCAGTCGAACTGCGTTCGATAAACTAGGAATTGCAGTTTTTGCAATTAGTTTAGAGACCTACCAGTTATGTTATTGTGATATTCTGCCCTCGCTGGGATTATGATAGTAGGAATGTGGATCCTAGTCCATTATGATTTATATTAGATATAAATTCGTATTCTTCCGATGAGGTCGTTGAATATGTGAAAATAATGGAGACAAAATAAATTTGAAAGGCCATGTTTATTTTGATTGTTGAATATTGATCATAGGAATTATGTGTTTTAATTCCCGTTTTATTTTATTTCTCTAGGATTGTTGAAATGAATAACTTATCACTGAGAAGCATTTTGGAAACGAACAAATTGGTTGGGCTAAATTTTCTCGACTAGCACCAAAACGTGCATTTGGTGCTTAGGTAAGAAAAGATTGAGTACGTGTTGGACACGCTAATCCCTGCTACTCCGGAGCTGGTACTGAAGGAGCCGAGGCGTTTGACGCCGAAGCTCAGAAGAAGCATCAAGATGATGCTTCCCAGGCTCAGTGTGTTATGCTACTCGGGATGACTCCCGAATTACAAAGGCAGCATGAGAAGATGCTCCCCTTCGAGATGATTAAACATCTGAAGGATCTCTTTGATTCTGAATCTCGTTCCAAGATTTATGAAGTGATGAGAGATCTGTTTTGTTGATTGTCTGAGGGAGGGAAGGTTTCTCCTCATGTGTTGAAGATGATTGGGCTAATCGAGAAACTTGGTCGATTGGGCATTGAGCTCAAAACCAATGTTGTTGTTTATGCCATTCTTCAGTCACTTCCCGATTCATATTCGAGTTTTGTTGTAAACTTTAATATGAATAAGACGGAATCGACTATGCCCAAGTTGCATAACATGCTAAAGACTTTTGAGTCTTCCACTGCTAAGGAAAAACCCGTGCTCATGGTGAGTGCCTCTACTTCTTCTGCTCCGAAAGGAAAGAAGAAGCGAAGGGGCAAGGCAAAGAAAGGCTCTAAGCCGAACTTTCTTAAGCCCAAAGGTGGAATTCAAAAGAAAGAGATGGTGGACAGGGATGTATGCCTCCACTGCAAGCAGAAGGGGCATTGGAAGAAGGACTGCAAGGTTCTAGCAGCTAAAAAGAAGGCACAAGGTGTCTCAGCCACTGGAACATGTATGTTTGTTATTGAGATAAACATGTCCACAGATGATACTAACTGCTGGGTATTAGATATCGGTTGTGGCTCACACATTTGTACTAATGTACAGGGTCTCAAGCATAGCAGGGCAGTTAGGCCGGGTGAAGTCGCCCTACACGTTGGAAATGGAGCAAGAGTTGCTGTTGAACGTGTTGGCATTTACGTTTTAGATTTACCCTATGGTTTTAGACTTGAACTGAATAATTGTTATTTCGTTCCTTCTATTACTCGCAACATTATTTCTATTCCTATGTTAGATGTTGAAGGGTTTTCCTTCCATTTTGCAAACAATAATTGTTATTTTTCGCTTAATGGTGATGTTTATGGAAATGCTCCTTTATCGAATGGTTTATACTTGTTGCACTGTGGACATAATATTCTTAATATACAAAACAAACGACTCAAACTTAGTAATCATGAAAACCCAACTTACTTGTGGCATTGTAGGTTTGGTCATGCAAATGAGAATAGGATTGCAAGGTTAAGAAAGTTAGACTACTTAACCCCATTCGACTTTGAGTGGTATGGAAATTCTGAATCCTGTCTCAAGGGCAAGATGACCAACAAACCCTTCTCTAGGAAAGGGGTTCATGCCAATGAAGTTCTAGAATTGATCCACAGTGATGTCTGTGGACCATTGCCCACTCTAGCTAGAGGTCACTTTGCCTACTTCATCACTATTACTGACGATTTCTCAAGATATGGATATGTGTATCTTATGAAACACAAATCCGAGTCTTTTGAGAAATTCAAGGAGTTCAAAGCTGAAGTAGAAAAGCAACTTGGTAAGAGTATCAAGACTCTTTGATCGGATTGAGGAGGTGAATACCTTAGCCATGAATTCACTGATTACTTGAAGTTACATGGAATCCAATCACAATGGACTCCTCCCGGCACACCCCAAATGAATGGGGTATCCGAAAGGAGAAACCGAACCTTGTTAGACATGGTAAGGTCCATGATGAGCTTTTCCTCTCTTCCAACATTCTTATTGGGATACGCGCTCTAAACCTCAATTTACATTCTGGATATGATTCCATCCAAATCAGTTGAGCATACGCCATATGAACTATGGTGTGGCAAGAAGCCAACTTTTTCACATATCAAAACGTGGGGTTGCCCCGCGATTGTGAAAAAGATGATCACTGATAAGTTAGAATCCAAAGGTGAAAAGGGTTACCTTGTGGGATATCCTAAGGAAACGAGATGATATTATTTCTATCTACCTGAAAAACAAATGATAATTTTTATAGGCATGCCAGGTTCCTCGAAGAAGACTATGTCTTCAAGGACCAAGGCCGTAAGATGATAGAACTTGAAGAAATTCAAGAACCGCAAGATAATCAAGAGACTGAAATCTTGTCAAAGAAACATGACAAGGAATCAGTTGGAGCATTCAGCAGCTCACATGGTGGAAGTTTATCACTTAGTGATCCTCTTTCAGCCAGTGGGAGTGTAATTAGAGTTGCATTGCCTTCGCAACAAACTCCACGTGGGCTGAATGAGAACAGCATAGTTCAAACTCCCGCCCAAGAGGCATCAGAAAGTGTTTCTCTTGAGGACTCTCCGGACATTGATGAAATCGATGCACCACAAAATTTTAACGATCAGAATGTACAGCCTGCACAAACACAGCTCCGTAAGTCTACTAGGATTCATAATCCACCCACTAGATATTATGGTTTCCTCGTAGAGGAACATGATGATGTGGAGATCCCGGATAAAGATGATCCCAGAACTTACACTGAGGCAATATTAGACATTGACTTAGAGAAGTGGCAAGAAGCCATGAAATCCGAGATGGACTCGATGTATACCAATCAAGTTTGGGACTTGGTTGAGTTGCCGAAAGGGGTTAAACCCATAGGTTGCAAATGGGTCTACAAGCGTAAGACTAATGCAAACGACAAGGTACAAACCTACAAGGCTAGGTTAGTGGCAAAAGGTTATAGTCAACGCGAAGGCATTGACTATGATGAGACCTTCTCACCTGTTGCCAAGATCAAGTCCATTCGAATTTTACTTGTTGTAGCAGCACATTTAGATTATGAGATTTGACAGATGGATGTCAAAACAGCCTTCCTCAATGGGAACATTGATAAGGAGGTGTTTATGACTCAACCGGAAGGTTTTGTATCTAAGCCAAAGTCTAATCTTGTGTGCAAGCTCAAACGGTCCATTTATTGACTGAAGCAAGCTTCTAGGAGTTGGAATATCTGATTTGATGAAGCTGTCAAATCATTTGACTTCATCAGAAATTCGGAAGATCCATGCGTTTATCTTAAATGCAGTGGGAGAAATATTGTTTTCATAGTTGTGTATGTCGATGACATATTAATTATGGGAAACAATATCCCTCTCATGCAGTCGGTAAAAGATTAGCTATCAAGGACCTTCATGATGAAGGACCTTGGTGAGGCATGCTACATGATGGTCCCGGTGAAAAACCCATTTTGCGCGTGCGGAAGCAAACATTTTAAAAGCGATGCATATAAAACAGGGGTGAGGGCAGAGTGATTCCAGATTTTTCTCTTTTAAGCTCATGTGTGTTGTTTTGCTTGTAAACGAATGCATATGACAATATAAGAACATAAAGTAGTAAACAACACAACAATTTTATAGTGGTTCGGACAACTCGTCCTACATCCACTCTTCCCTTCATGGGGCACCAACTTAACCAACTGGACTTAGTTTAATGTGTTAGTCCAACACCCAACAGATGTTTACCGAGTTCACACTCAAACGGGACTTATCACCCTCACGGGATTGCCTACCCTCTCTTTCGGGATTGCTAGATGTTTACCGAGTTCACACTCACCTACAAACTTAACCGACTCTTGAGTTTGGGTATAAGATTGTTTGGTTTCCAACTAGGGTGAGATTTTCCCTTACATTTGTTTAGCCTCAATGCTAAGGTTGGGAAAATCTCTCTAAGCTTAGGATATGGCATTTATGCTTAGATCTAGGGTAGAACACTTTTGAATATATGCGTGTATTTCTTGCTCTGTGTTCTATGGTGGAAATGCTAGATGATTTGGCTTGATGGATGTTTCACGCATTCTTTCCACACATGATAATGAGGGAAGAACTTGTATTTATAGTGTGGATTTGAATGTTACCGTTGGATGGAGTCACATTCAAATCCATACTATTCTGTAGCTTCTTGCAACTTTTCCAGGCTGGTTGTCTTCCTCTCATTGGTCCACGTCAGCTGATTCTAACGGCTATATTCCTCAGATTCCTCGACTTGGAATCATTCAGGATTCTCTGAGTCTCAGTGTCTTCAGTTCCATCTGAGCCTTCAGGTCTATCTGAGCCTTCAGCTGACTTCTCTTCAGCGGACCTTGTCTGATCAGGCATACTGACACTCAGGCTGACTGAGTTCAGTTCTCTGAATTCAGACATCCTGACCTTCAGGTTACTTTGACACAGGCTATCTGATTTCTTCTTTGCCTGATCTGATCAGCTCGACTGATCAGATCATCATATCTTCAGTTCAGCATCTCAGGGTAGCATCAGATCAGTACATCAGGTTAACATATCAGTTTAGCACATCTGATCTCAATCACGTCTGATCTTGATCATCTGCTCATCTTCATATCTGATCTCGATCACTTCTGATCTCGATCAGTCTCATCTGCTCCTCTTCTGATCTGCAACCTTCTCTTCTGATCTTCTGGTCAGTTTCTTTCTGATCAGCTTGACTGTTCTTCTGATCATCTGATCAGGTCTGTTCTGGTCATCTGATCATTTGACCTTCTGATCAGCTGGCTTAGCTTATCTTCTCTTCTGATTTTGCTCAGCTCATCAGTTAACTCCAAAACTCATCTTACTCATCTGATCTCGATCAGTCTCGTCTGCAGCCTCGTCTGATCTCGATCATCTACGTCTGATTTCGTGAGTTTCCCCTCAATTTGTTCTCTCGTTCCCCCTCAACTTGTTATCTGTAAATCAGCTTCAAAAACACAAGTTGATATTGTTTTGGCATAATTCATCAAAACTAAAATATCCCAACACTACATCTTAGGGATCAAGATCCATAGGGATAGATCCAAGAATATGTTGGGACTGTCACAGTCAACCTACGTATATAAGGTGTTAAAGCGATTTGCGATGGAGAACTCTAAGAGAGGCTCTCTACCGGCATGTCATGGGATAAAGTTGTCTAAGAAGGATTGTCCTTCCACGGATGCTGATATCTGGTGCATGAAGGATATACCATATGCATCTGCAATTGACTCCATCGTGTACGCCATGACTTGCACAAGACCAGATGTGGCCTTCGCTGTTAGCACTACTGGTAGATACAAGCAGAATTCAGGTAAACCTCACTGGATTGCTGTCAAGAACATTCTTAAGTACCTTAGACGTACTAAAGATTGTTACTTGGTCTACGGAACACACACAATGAGGCCCACACAGTTGCTCAAGGAACAATGCCCCTTCCCTACTTCTTAATATTTGGTACACCCGTTCCACTTTTTCATTCCTTATGCTTATTTGTTGTACATTTATGCTAGGGACTAGCACGTGTTTAAGTGTGGGGGTGAATTTGTTAGTTTTAGTGTCCTAGAGATAATCCAGTGTAAGGACATAGTACTCAGATAATATTCAGTTCTGGTTTAATATTATTGTTTGTTTAATATTAAATGTATGGAGTTACACTCATTAGAATATTATGTTTGATTGTTTGCATTTATTCTTATATGTGTTCCCTTGAGTCACTGATGTCATTGAGTGCGTGAGAACTCAAATGACTTAAGCATGATTCTTAAATAGCCCCAATCGAGGATCATCAAGAAAGGGATATTGATGATGCAATGGAGATTGGTGTGCGATCTGCATCATACTCTTGAGAGTGTAGTAAGATCTCACTTACTGCGAGATACTAGGTATCTCATGATGGATGCACAAATACCTTAGAGGGTATTGGTATACCCATCCGAGAAACCATTTGATGTAGTTCCACTATATGTGTCTACGGGTGTCTCGATTAGTGGGAGCGATGCGATACTCCTTTGACTTGAGGTCAATACGCACGACATGTGTGGAGTGATGAACTTTGACCATGACCTACGCTTGCACCCATCTATGGGTAGATATGGCTTGGATTGGGTTCATCATGAAGTTCATGTGCGTGGTATTGAGCCAAGAAAAGGATTCATTCCTCAAAGTGGATTTAGAGAGGATACTCATCTTCTCATCATAATTGGATCTAAGTCATTGGCCAATGCACGTCAACTTAGACTTTGTGACTAAGTGTGACACTAATGATCAATTAGTGATTTGAGATAAATTGATTAAGTTATTTGAATAGACACTTCATCATGTTCAAGACTAATCGAGTATTCGTGAATGAAAGGAGGAAATCGCAATTTCCCACGTTTCAGTTACAGGTAGTTGCATGTTTCTCGCAACGTACCTCATATATTGAGAATGTCTGATTTATTGACTAGGGTTCAATTAAGGCCATTAGTTTGACTAATCGCTCGGTGTATGAGGGCCTATGGGTTACACAACAAGTAGTTCCCTTTTACGGATTATAGTTGGTTGATTAAATGTTATATGGGATTTAATATTTAATTTATGGAGAGGTAATTAATAATATATTAATTTGGAATTAATTATAATTAATATTTAATTAAATTGGATTTAATTAAATAAGAATTCCCAATAATTATATTTGGAATATAATTGTAGGATTTAATGTATATGGAAATAAATCGTAGAGATTTTCATATAAGGCATTTAAATCCGTAGATATTTATATTTAGGGAATTAAAAATGAATTAATTTAATTCAAGATTAGGGATTTTATTTCCCTAATTGGGCTAGCTTGGGAAATAAGCTAAATCTCCTTATATATACAAGCTACTGGGATTCACAAAAGAATCACTTCATATTTTCTCCATAAAATCTAGAGTTTGGATTTTCCTAGCAAATTCGTCTCGGGATTCAACACTGGCAAATCCGTGCAAATCCGTGATTGGGGATTACGTGGATACCATAGTAGAGAAATCTGCTCTCGAGTTATTGTAAGATTTCTCGTTATGATTATTGTAATCTGTATGCAATTAATTGTTCGTTGTTGGTGAACTTTAAATTCCACTGCGCATGTGATTACGTGTTTTACGTGCCTCTATATTCCAACAAAATTATACTTTGAAGGGTTTGTTTGATATGAGTTCATATTTCTGTATGTTCTAAGCATGATGTTTGGATACTCGTTTATGCTTTTAGTGGCTGAATTTTTTGTTAAATATGCTGAATTTGTTAAGTTGTTTGTCTTGATTGGTAATGGGATTTGGGTTCACGTATTAGTCACAAAGTTGAGTTAATTTTTTTTGTTTACTTAGCGCTGAAGTAACCCCTAATTGCTTGCACTATTGGTGATGTTGTCTTAATTTTCTTGATTAGGAAAACAATCTGAGTTGGTGTCTTGAGTCGAAAATAAGTTTTTGAGGGTTGGAGGAAAAGAAAGGTGTGTAGTCGAAAATAATTTTAAAAAAAATAACGAGGGGCCGATACAGCTGCCTACTTTCAGGGGTTCAAGTGAAAAATAAATAAATAAATCGATAAGAGCTGAACTAAAACCTGAAAAGTAGAAGGGAGCTGCGAGACCTCGTTTTTAAAAAAAAAAGAAAAAAAGAGCAAGAATAAAAGCCGAAAAGTTCCAAGACATGAATAAAGGCTAAAAAAAGGATATTTGGAGAAAGACCCTACTCAGATTGTTAACTTTGAAGGAAAATAAAACCAATTGAAACCATGGTCGATTCTTTAGGGTTTATAGAGGTAGCATGAGTAGCTCATGATTGATGATACTTTGTGCTTGATTGTGGATATGAGTCTTGGTTATTATTGAAGGACATACGGTTTATAAATTCGGCTCAAAAATTCGGTTACGAGGAATATAGATGAGTGTTTTAACTATCTTTGTTTAGAACTCTCGAATTTGCAGTGGTGGATGTGTGGGTAGTCTTTTCTTTTTGTGGAGTAATTTTTAGGCTTGAGGACAACCAATTGTCTAAGTGTAGGGGTATTTGATATGTCGAGTTTAATGAGTTATTATTGAGTTAATTATAATCATTTTGTGGTTATTAATTTACTATTATTTTACTTTTATTCGACTTATTATATTTTGGTCTCGATACTGATTTTGTGTTTTTGTGGATTTTAGGTTGTTTTTGGAGTTTTTTTTTTTAGTTGGAGAAAATTTGGCAAATTGGATACAAGTTATGTGTAGACCGGAACCATAGAAACATACAAACAGTGGACAAATCGACCGAGAAATCGAGCACAAATATTGCTCATTCATTGCCATCATCATTACCAATAGCTAAAGAATTGGGCCATGTGAGCTAACATCAAGGAAGACAATGAATCAAGGACTCTATTTCTTGCAAGATTTGAGGTCCTTTGGAGTACTATATAAAGCCCCTCCTATTGGGCATTTCAACATCAAGGAAGAAATGAGGAAACAGTTGGAGAGAATTGAGAGATGCAAGAGTTTGTTTATTTTTATTTTATTTCATTAGCCACGTTTAGTGGTTAATTTTATATTCTAGCTCGAGGAGAGCCGAACCCTGAATGATTTTGATGTTTGATTAATTTATATCGTCTTTCTTACTTAACTTGTTTTCTTCGTTATTTAATCTTACGCTATGCATGTTTAATTAATTGAATTATTAGGTTTGGCCATCAAAATATTTCTTTTGATTATTTCTAGATAGATTACACTTTATAAATTCGTAATTGTTATAATTATGTAATCGGAGTAGCAAATAGGGTAACCTTGGGATAACGAAGTCTATATTGTATGAAACAAGTGTCTCGTATTCATAGTCTAGTTTGTCCTATTATTTTGAGTAGTTAATGCATTCTAAGAGTTGAATCTCAAATACATGTTTTGAGGTTATTCTTGGAATAGGTTAATAAGAAATTGTATTTCTTTATTAATTAAACTTAAGAAATAATTCGAACTAGTTTGGTTGTATCACTGGTTTAGGGGCAAGATTCGAGTAATGTTAAGGATTTCGTATATTGTTTAATTAAATTAATCATTTCATTCAGGGGAAAAGCAATCCGAGAGCTAGAAATTCAATTCCATTGCATTTTTCTTTTCATTAGCTAAGTATAAATCAATCATCTGAACCCCCGCTTAATTATTGTTTTAATACACGAATTATAAATTGAATTTCTCTATTCCCTGTGGGATCGACCTTTACTTATCCTACTGCATAATGTCGGGAAATAGGGTGCCCGGATCTATTCGAGGTGCAATTTAAATACAAATTTAAATTATTTAATTATTACTAGCATGAATTAATCCTATATTAATTCAAATAATAATCAAATAACAACAACACATCATGCATATAATAAAGCCACTTAAATCCTACACATGCGGATTTCTAGGAGTTACGTAAGGCGTACATTTTTTGTGAATTAAAGGGAGACAGATGAGTAACGGTTCAACAAACACACCCAAATTCCTTCCTTAATATTCTCACGTCCTTGTTCAACAATTCGGTGGTAGGAAGCTCGCGAACAATTAACAAAATGGAAAAAAGAAAAATATATGCCACCACCTTTGTGGATTTCTAATTTTTCCAACACATGGAATTGTGTTGGGGATGAAAAATTCATCCCCTATTTATATATACATAGAGGGGCAAAAATTTTGAGATAATTAAGGTTTATGAAATTTCTTTGTATCTTCCCAAGATACAATTTTGAATATATCTCATATATTCTATTTCCATAATAATCACAAAATATATTTTCTTCCCACATTACTATAAATTTCGAAAATTTCATTAATAAAAGGAAGAAAAAGAATATTTGATTTTTCTTGAATTTATGGGAAAAACTTGTATCTCAAGAATATTTATTCCATAAAATTTTATATGGAAAATCAAGAAAATCTTTTCTCTCTCCTCTTAATATTTTTGAAAATATTGAAAAAAATAAGGCAACAATATTTCTTTTATTTTAAACACCTCTTCCAGTTATTGGACTTTATCTTTGGGCTACTAATGGGCCTTTATGAAAATTAAGATTGGACCTTCCAATGGACTTTGAATATTCAATATTGAGCCACAATATTATTCAAGTCCATAAATATTAATTAATCCCACTACATAATTAATATTTCACTATCCATATTAACCCATATTATTGTAATATGGCTCCCGGTTATTATTTCTCGTGTTTAAGATTATCTTAGTCCATTAATTAATTCAAGCTACTGAAAAGTTTTATATTAATTAATATATTTTATCCTTGGTTTAAGAATGACTCAACATTATTATCTATACCAAAAACTAGTTCCACTTGCAAGATTTGGTATGATAAATCTTCTGAGTTTCCCAAGGGGACAATCACGCAAGACGACTTGCACACGATTCTCCGTATTAAATCTTAGCAATCGTTGTGTAACTAATAATATTGCCCAAGATATAAAGTATCGAGTCACAATGACTCTCTATCCAACATAAGTCAAAGCAATAGTTATTAATTTCACACGATCCTATTTAAGGAACGGAGATTAAGAAATAACGAACCACTGAGGTCTAATTCTTCCATATTCAGACCTAGAGAGTTTATCCTCGTTATAGGTCCTATTCAGCGCATCATAATGCACTAGTGTAATCTCTTAGTTAAGACAAGTCAATTTGAGCCTTACACTTCAACCTTTCTTGATGGATTGTTCATTTCCATCTAGGTTGTGAATTTTGTACTTAGTTACAAGGATTTATTAATGTGATCTGGTATCACCACATTAACTGTAATGTAACACGTACTATGTAATGAAAAGATATGCAATAAATATATATAACATTCAATCATATTTAATGCAACAGTGATAAATAATTTATTTCAGTAAATAAATGAGAAATTCAGTTTGGTTATATATAAAGTAAAAGCACACTTTACATTATAACCCCAACAATATCCCACTTATACTCAAAGTCTGCTTTTAAGTATACTACATCACGTTTCGTGTCCTATGTGACATCTAATGTCACCTACACGAACTTAATAACATTTCTTCCACTTATACTCAAAGCAGATTGGCAATGCTCTTGACACTCATTCTTTCCACATGTCTCTCAAATGTATTATGAGGCAGACCCTTTGTGAATGGATCTGCTAGGTTGTCTTCCGATGCAATCTTTGTCACCTCTATGTCTCCTCTCTTAACGATTTCTCGTATGAGATGGTATTTTCTTTCTATGTGTTTGCTGGCTTTGTGGGCTCACGATTCCCTTAAATTTGCAACTGCTCCGACATTATCACAGTAAACCGTGATGGCGATGGGCCAATCCGGAACAACGTCCAAGTCCACTAAGAAGTTCTTAAGCCAAACCGCTTCTTTCGTTGCTTCACAAGCAGCTACATATTCGGCTTCCATGGTAGAATCTGCGATGTATTTCTGCTTTACGCTTCTCCATGTCATGGCTCCTCCTTTTATGCAGAACACACTACCCGAGGTAGACTTTCTGGAATCTAAGTCTGATTGGAAATCTGAGTCCGTGTAACCGATGGGGATTAGACTGTCTAACTGATGAACCAACATTTTATCCCGAGTCCTTTTCAGATACTTCAAAATGTTTTTAACTGCAGTCCAATGCTCTTTTCCAGGGTTACTTTGATATCTTGCCACCATGCCTACGATAAAGTATATATTCGGTCTCGTACACAGTGTTGCATACATGAGGCTTCCTACAGCTGAAGCATAAGGAATGCCCTTCATGTCATCTATCTCCTTTTGTGTCTTGGGACACATACAAAACCTTTCTTAGAATCTTGCATGCTGAATCGCTTCAAGACAATGTCTATGTATGAAGCTTGTGAGAGGCTGATCATCCTTTTCCTGCGATCTCGAGTGATCTTAATCCCTAGGATATGACCAGCTTCTCCCAAGTCCTTCATATCAAACTGTTTTGACAGCCATGCCCTTACGTCTGATAACATCTTTACATTGTTCCCGATGAGCAGAATGTCATCTACGTATAGTATTAAGAACAGCAAGGCAGTTCCGACGCGCTTTTTATAAACACAACTCTCGAAGTTGTTTTGATCAAAACCATAAGATTTTATGACCTGATCAAAACATTGATTCCAAGCACGGGATGCTTGCTTCAGTCCATAAATGGATTTCCTTAGCTTGCAAGTCAGATACTCTTGGCCCTTTTCAATGAAACCTTTGGTTTGTTGCATATAGATTTCCTCATCAAGACTTCCGTTAAGGAAAGCTGTCTTGACTTCCATTTGTCAGATCTCAAAATCTAGATGCACAGCAATCGACAAGAGAATACGGATGGACTTGAGCATGGCTACTAGCGGAAAGGTTTCCTTATAATCGATCCCTTCTTTCTGAGTGTACCCTTTCGCCACGAGTCTTGCTTTGAAGGTTTCCACCTTACCGCCAGATCCTCTTTTCTCTTGTATACCCACTTGCACCCTATGGGTTTTACCCCGTCAAGTGGTTCGACTAGCTCCCACACTTTACTGTGATCCATTGAACCCATTTCGGCTTCCATTGCAGTTTGCCAAGAATCTGCATCCTTGTCTTGGATCACCTCGTTGTAAGTCCAGGGGTCTGATTCAATGTCACTGGGGATCAAGTTCGAGGACTCTCCTATCCCCATGAATCATTCGGGTTATCTGATAACCCTCCCACTGCAACGCGGCACTGGTTTTGTAAGCTTTTCGCTTGGTGTATCGACTTGTACTGTTCGCATTGGGGTTGTCTCTCTTAACTCGTCTAAGGTAGTCTCACTTCTAGGCTTTCTATCATTCATATAGTCTTCTTCCAAAAATCTAAAGTGTGTACTGATTACGACCTTTTGATCTTCGGGACCATAGAACATGCATCCCTTTGTTCCCTCGGGGTATCCTATAAACAACCTTAATTCCGAACGTGCATCCAACTTACCGGCTTCCTTGTCCAACACGTATGTCGGACAACCCCAGATTCTCATGTATCTCAAACTAGGCTTGCGCCTGGTCCATAATTCTCTAGGGGTTTTGGGAACCGATTTGGATGGCACTAAGTTTAGAATGTAAGACGTTGTTTCCAAGGTGTAACCCCATAACGATTTTGGTAAATCTGCATAACTCATCATTGATCTGACCATTTCTAAAAGTGTTTTGTTTCTTCGTTCTGCAACCCCATTTTGTTTAGGGGTTTCAGGTGTAGTTAACTGGGATGCAATCCCTTCGTCTGATAGGTAGTTCAAAAATTCATCGCTGAGGTATTCGCCTCCACGATCAGATCGTAGAAACTTGATACTCTTTTCCTTATGAGCCTTAAATTCTTTGAATTTGTCAAAGGTCTTAGATTTATGCATCATTAGGAAAACGTACCCATAGCTTGAGTAATCATCGATAAAAGTAATGAAATACTCATAGACACCTCTAGCTTTGATTTGCATTGGACCACACACGTCAGCGTGAACGATTTCTAACACTTCTTTAGCTCTAATCCCCTTGGCTCTAAATGCCTGCTTGGTCATTTTACCCTCCAAACATGATTCGCAGGTTGGAAATGGTTTAACCCAGAGAGACTCCAATGAATCATCTTGGACCAACCTTTGTATCCTATTCGGATTAATATGACCTAATCATAGATGCCAAAGAAGTGTCTTGTTCACGTTAGTTGAACGTTTTCTTTTAGTGCTTGAAACAGTCGATGTGTTATAAGATGCATTTTGTGCGTGGTGTGAACAATTAATATTGTAAAGATTGTTCGACAATGTTCTATGACAGATAAGCAGATTATTTTGAAAAATCGAAACATGTTTAGAAAAAGTAACTGAATATCCATCCAAAAATAATTTAGAAACCGAAACTATTGGAATTTAGAGGCACGTAAACAGTAATACATGCGCAGCAAAAATAAACAGTTCACCAACAACGAACAATTAATTGCATAATTAAATACGAGTAAACATGAACAGAATTCTTACAGCAATTCGTACACGGATTCCTCAACTATGGTATCCGTATACAGTCGTTTACTAATTTGCACAGATATGCCAGTGTTGAATCCCCAAGATGAATTTGCTAGGAAAATTCTAACTTGGAGATTTTATGGAGAAAATATGAACTCACGTATTATGAATTCCCAAGAGCTCATATATATAGGAGAGGCCCAACTTAAATCTTAAGCTAACATTTATTAGGAAAATTCCTAATAAGATAAATCTCTTTTATTTACCACATATAAAATCTCTACGGATTTAATTCCATGTATATCAAATCTCTACGGATTTGATTCCATATATATTAAATCCTATAATAATAATAATATTCCATATATTATTATTGGGAATTCTATTTAAATAAATCTAATTTAATTAAATAGTAATAATTAATTCTAAATATAATTATTATTATATTCTCCATAAATTAAATATTAATATCCAATATAATATTTAATCAACCAACTATAATTAGTAAACAACTGTTACTTGTTGTGTGACTCATAGACCCTCATATATCGAGCGATTACTCAAACTAACAGTCTTAATTGAACCCTAGACAATAAATCAGACATGCTCAATATATGAGGTACGTTGCGAGGAAATGTGCAACTACCTGTAACTGAAACTATTACGATTTCCTCCTTTCATTCGTGAATACTCGATTAAGTCTTGAACATGATGAAATGTCTATTCAAATAACTTAATCATATTGTCTCTAATCACTAATTGATCATGTATGTCACACTTAGCCACAAAGTCTAAGTTGACGTGCATCGGCCGATGACTTAGATCCAATTATGACGAGAAGATGAGTATTCTCTCTAAATCCACATTGAGGGATGAATTCTATTCTTGGCTCAACTACCACGCACATGCACTTCGTGATGAACTCAATCCAAGTCATATCTACACATAGACGGGTGCAAGCGTCGGTCATGGTCAAAGTTCATCACTCCACACATGTCGTCGCATATTGACCTCAAGTCAAAGAATTATCTCATCACTCCCACTAACTGAGACACCTGTAGACATATATTGTGGACTTACATCAAACGGTTTCTCGGATGGGTATACCAATACCCTCTAAGGTATATGTGCATCCATCATGAGATACCTAGTATCTCATAGTAAGTGAGATCTTACTACACTCTCTAAGAGTATGATGCAGATTGCACACCAATCTCAATTGCATCATCAATATCCCATTCTTGATGATCCTTGATCGTGGCCATTTGAGAATCATGCTTAAGTCATCTGAGTTCTCACAACCTCAATGACAGCAATGACTCATGAGAACACTTGCATGAATAAATGCAAACAATCAAATATAATATTCAAACAAGTGTATTGCCATACATTAATATTAAATGAACTATAATATTAAATCAAACTGAATATCATCTAGTATTATGTCCTTACAATAGATTGTCTCTAGGACACTAACACTAACAGAAACAAGGTTATTTCTAAAACTAGGAACGTAAAGAACATCTTTTAAAACTAAAACTTTGTTTTTAAAAGACAGCTTCACTTCTCCCAATACTTCGGCCTCCACTCTCGTAGTGTCGCCTAGTGTGATGAGGATCTCACTCCTACTAAGTTGTCGGGTCCGTTTGAACCCTTGTAAAGTGAAACAAACATGATCAGTGGATCCCGTATCAATTACCCACGAGTGGGTAGCATACGCCGCTAAACAAGTTTCAACAACTAGTGTGTGATAATTACCTTTCTTTCCATTTCGCTTGGGTTTGGAACTGGCCGACCTCCAATGTCCTTTCTCACCGCAATTGAAACATTTCCCATTAGCCGACTTCTTAGCTCCTCCCTCTCCCTTCACCTTTCCTTTGCCCTTGGCAATGCTCGAGTTAACTTGGCTTTGGCCTTTTGTCTTCTTCTTGTTCTTGCCTCATTTTGGCCTAGAATAAGAAGAAGGGTCATTTGCCACCAAGGTTTGGCTTTACTGCCCCAATATCCCTTATGCCGAGACTAAAGCTTGTAGCAGATCAGGCAACGTGAACTTATGATTGTTCATTTGGTAGTTCAGTCTGAATTGCTCAAAACTTTTCGGTAGAGAATGGAGTATGAAGTCGATTTGGGTATCGATATCATATTCAGCGCCAAGTACCTCGAGCTTGTTTAGGTGAGCCATCATCTGGAGAACGTGCTCCCTTACGGGCGTTCCCTCCACCATTTTCATCGAGTGCATGTCCCTCATGGTGATCTGACGAGCCACTCGATTCTGATGTTGAAACATCGCTTTAAGATTTTTCATGATGTCCGCAGCAGTCTCAACATTTTGGTGTTGGTGTTGCAACACATCTGACATTGAAGCTAAGATGATACACTTTGCCATTTTGTTGGACCGCTCCCAGTCAACATAATCCTTCTTATCCGATTTGCTAGATTCATCAGTTGGCTTGTCAGGTTTAGGTGCAGTAAGAACCCAGTTATGATGTTGTGAGGTTAGGACAATAGTAAGTTTACCATACCAATAAAAAAAAATTTCTCCAGTAAGTAAATTATTTTTAAGTATATTGAACAGTAGGTTAAAAGGTTGTGATATGATAATACTGAAAATAAACATACATTTTGTATTAATAACACAAAAATTATCACATAATTCGATAACATGAATCATATTAAAATCTCAAAAAATATGAACATGCATCAACCAACATCTTAAAACAGTTTAAATGAGCCACGTGGGTGGGTCATCATTCAAAACACATTTAAGCAGGTTACAAACAAGAACATTTACAAACCTTTAATTCTCAATTAATAGTTGGCTTAAACTTTGACCAATATAAAATTGATGGGAACTTCGGCGAATTATATGCATATCAATTTTATACCTAAGTAATAACCATGATTAAATACAGAATTATTATTTTGTTTTGAACGAGCCTCTTGGGAGGGTCATCATCGCCACTAATAATAATTCACAGTCATCCTTTTGAGAATTTATTCATGTGAAATCCTTCCTCTTGGTCGTCCCTTAGGGGAATTTCTCCAAAAGAATTCACAAATAAATAAATCATGGAGGTCAAAAATTAATCCAATTTTATTAACCATAATAAAATTTTCAATTAATTATTTAAGCATACTTAGTAGTTTTAAAAAAAAAACGAGATTTTTCATGCACAACAAATCCTCATGCAAACATATTTAAACAAATTAAATACAAGCATAAGAAAATAACAAAGCATCAACAAAAAATAAACACATTGGGCACATATATCTAATTGTCACGGTTTAAATTTGTGTCTTGAATTTGAGAAATCGTCCGTCTTCAATTCCTCCACTCGATCGTCTAAAAAAAATTCTTCACATCTCGTGTACCGATCAGCTCGCGGGCCGAGATGCAAGCCTTGCATCCGGCCCGACCGCATCTGCCAACGCCCACGCACCCCGTGCACGTCTCCTAGGCAGACTCGGCATCGCTCGGCAGCCTCGGTCGGCACCGCGCGTACCTGCGCGCGCCCTTGCCTTGCTCTCGGGCGCGTCCCCATCGCCCTAGGCGTCCGCGCGCCGCACGGCGCCCTTCGCCCGATCTCACGCGCCTCAGGCCCTTACCATGCGCGCGCGCCAACGTTCGCATTGCGTGCGTGCCTCCCTTGGCATGTTTCGCATGACGCACGCTGTCTGCACCCAATTTCCGGATCTCAATCCTCGTCTTCATCTTCGATCCGGTTACAATTTATTTAACGGAAAAATAAATAAACCTATGATCTAGACTAGTCTATTACATTGAACAAATCAAATAAAACTAATCTACTCGTGGATTTTCTCACGAGAAAAATGAATTCGAACGAGTCAAATTAAAAACCAATAATTATATGCATGAATATAAACATACATTAAATTACCATGACAATTGGATACCTGCAAAAAAAGATTTAACAATTCTACTATCCAATTAAAAAATTTAATGAAAAACAATTTAAATTACAATCTAAATCACAGAGCTCGAAACCGAGGCTCTGATACCAGTTGTTGGGAACTAGGGTGCCCGGATCTATTCGAGGTGAAATTTAAATACAAATTTAAAATATTTAATTATTACTAGCATGAATTAATCCTATGTTAATTCAAATAATAATATATAACAACAACGCATAATACATATAATAAAGCCACGTAAATTCTACACATGTGGATTTTTAGGAGTTACGTAAGGCGTACCTTTTTTACGAATTAAACGGAGACAAATGAGCAACGGTTCAACGAACACACACAAAGTCCTTCTTTAATATTCTCACGTCCTTGTTCAACAATCTGGTGGTAGGAAGCTCGCGAACAATTAACAAAAGGGAAAAAAGTAAAATATATGTCACCACCTTTGTGGATTTCTAATTTTTCCAACACATGGAATTGAGTTGGGGATGAAAAATTCATCCCCTATTTATAGATGCATTGAGGGGCGAAAATTTTAAGATAATTAGGGTTTATGAAATTTCTTTGTATCTTCCCAAGATACAATCTTGAATATATCTTATATATTCTATTTCCATAATAATCACAAAATATCTTTTCTTCCCACATTACTATAAATTTCGAAAATTTCATTAATAGAAGGAAAAAAAAAAGAATCTTTGACTTTTCTTGAATTTATGGGATAAACTTGTATCTCAAGAATATTTATTCCATAAAATCTTTCCAAGAAAATCAAGAAAATATTTTCTCTCTCCTCTTAATATTTTCGAAAATATTGGAAAAAATAAGGCAACAATATTTCTTTTATTTTAAACACATTTTTTTAGTTATTGGACTTTATCTTTGGGCTACTAAAGGGGCCTTTAGGAGAATTAAGATTGGACCTTCCAATGGATTTTGAATATTCAATATTGTGCCACAATATTATTCAAGCCCATAAATATTAATTAATCCCACTACATAATTAATATTGCATTATCCATCTTAACCCATATTATTGTAATTTGGCTCCCGGTTATTATTTCCCGTGTTTAAGATTATCTTAGTCCATTAATTAATTCAAGCTACTGAAAAGCTTTATATTAATTAATATCTTTTATTTATGGTTTAAGAATGGCTCAAAATTATTATCCATACTAGAAACTTGTTTCACTTTCAAGATTTGGTATGATAAATCTTCTGAGTCTCCCAAGGGGACAAATCACGCAAGACGTACTTGCACACGATTATCCGTATTAAATCTTAGTAATCGTCGTGTAACTAATAATATCGCCCAAGATATTAAGTATCGAGTCATAATGACTCTCTACCCAATATAAGTCAAAGCAATAGTTATTAATTTCACACGATCTTATTTAAAGAACGGAGATTAAGAAATAACGAACCACTGAGGTCTAATTCTTCCATGTTCAATACTGAAGAATTTGTCCTCGTTCAAGGTCCTATTCAGCGCATCATAATTCACTAGTGTAATCTCTTGGTCAAGACAAGTCAATCTGAGCCTTACACTTCAACCTTTCACGATGGATTGTTCATTTCCATCTAGGTTGTGAATTTTGTACTTAGTTACAAGGATTTGTTAATGTGATCTTCTGTGATCTGGTATCACCACATTAACTGCAATGTAACACGTACTATTTAATGAACAGATATGCAGTAAATATATATAGCATTCAATGATATTTAATGCAAAAGTATAAATAATTTATTTCCGTAAATGAATGAGAAATTCGGTTTGGTTATATATAAAGTAAAAGCACACTTTACAATATAACCCCAACACATTAGTGGATTAGTCAAGGTATTAATTTATTTTTGGGTGCCTACAATATCTTTGTTTTTAATTTTTAGGTTTATGATCTACTCCAGGTAAAGATCCGCCCAATTTTGATTTGCACTTATAGGAAAATCAACCACCTAAATTGTACAGGCTCATACAGGGGCGGATTCAGGATATTCAATTTGGGAATACGATTATAATTTAAATAGTATTCACTCTGTCCCAAACTTGTTTACCAATTTTCTCCAAAATATATGTCTCAAACTTTTTTACCCATTTTCTCCAAAAAATATGTCTCAAACTTTTTTACCCATTTTCTCCAAACGATATGTCTCAAACTTATTTACCTCTTTTCATAAAAGATAATAAGGTAGGGATTGGTAGGTGTAACAAAACTGGGTAGTATAAAGTATATTGATATAATATATTATGGGTTGGTAGTATTACGTCGTTTGGTACACTAGAATAAAAATGATAGGATAAATTTGTATAAATTTGTATTCCACTTGGTAGGGGGTAATAAATTTGTATAAATTTGTAGTGGCACTTGGTATGGGGTAATAAATAGGCATAAAAGTGTGTATTTCAATGAAATGACCAATCTACCCCTCCTTCAATGAAATGACCAATCTACCCTCTCCTTTTTCTGCCGCAATTTTTAGGGCTCCACTGCACGATAACAATGGCAATTGGTTAGTGTTGTTTGAGTTGTCTATTTTCTTCATCCTTGTTGGCCGATTCTTGGTTATTGTTCTCGTTTGGCCGATTGATTGACTCTCAATCGCGACTTCACTTCCATCTTGTGACGTTGTCTTCCTGCTCGCGGTGCTTCCGGATAAGAAAAATGAATAACCCATTTTATTTGTTCATTCCATTTTCGACCAAGCGCACCTTTGTTTCGCATTGATTTGTTCGTTTTGATTTTGTGTATGTTGGGGATGATATGTGAAATCATGTTTGTATGGGGTGATGACATTTTTGCTTTTTGTGTTGGGGGTGAAGAATCCAACATTTTTGTGTTAAGCCTCTGTGGTGGGCGTGATTCTTGATATTAGGGTTCGTTTTGAATAAAATTTTGTATGACACAACTTCTTTAGTTTTCATTTCCTACATTCCAATGTGTTGAGATTATCAGTTTTGAATAGAATTACAGTATGTATTGGGTATGACATTTGTATTTTTTGTGTTGCCATGTGTATTGTGTATGTTTTCTGGATAATGATGTGCATAACTTATGCAGTGTTGATGTTATTTTAATTGTGGTCTAACATGTGGTATATATAGCAGTCGTGAAAGATTATTGTCTTTATCAGTTTTCAAATGTGGTTGCGTTCGTGTTTCATATGAAGTAATGATACGCGTTGCTTGGAGAATCTGTTTGTTATTTTAAGCATTGATATTTGTTTGTGTCAATTCATATTTTTTGGACTGTGTCGTAGTAATGGATAACGATAGCTGTTGGGATTATACTGGAAAGTATGCTTTTACTTTGTATAATCAGACTGACTGAATTTCGGATTTATTTACTGAAATAAATTGTTTATCACTGATGCTTTAAATATCATTGAATGTTACATATATTTACTGCATAACTATTCAATAAATAGTACGTGTTACATTGTAGTTAATTTAGTGATACCAGATCACAGAAGATTAAATTAACAGTTCCTTGTAACTAAAAGTACACCATTCACGACCTAGATGGAAATGAACAATCGATCGTGAAAGGTTGTAGTGTAAGGCTCAGATTGGTTTGTCTTGACCAAGAGATTACACTAGTGCATGACTGATGCATTGAAGAGGACCTACAGGAGGACAAATTCTTCAGAACTGAACTAGGAAGAATTAGACCTCAGTGGTTAGTTATTTCTTAATCTTCATCCCTTAAATAGGATTGCTTGTGGTTAGTAACTATTGCTTTGACTTATTACGGGAAGAGAATCAATGAGATTCAATACCCTATATCTTGGGCAATATTATTGGTCACATGCAATTGCTAAGATTTAATACGGAGAATCGTGTGCAAGTACGCTTGTTCGATTTGCCCCCTTGGGAGGTTCATAAGTTTTATCATACCAAATCTTGCAAGTGGAACTAGTTTCTGGTATAGATAATAATGTTGAACCGTTCCTTTACCAAGGATAAAAGATATTGATTAATGGAAAGCTATTTCAGTGGCTTGAATTAATTAATGGGCTAGATAATCTTAAACACGGGAAATAATAACCGGGAGCCATATTAACTGTAATATGGATTAAGATGGATAGTGCAATATTAATTATGTAGTGTGATTAATTAATATTTATGGGCTTGAATAATATTGTGGCTCAATATTGATAATTCAAGATCCATTGGAAGGTCCAATCTTAATTCTCCTAAAGGCCCCCCAAGTAGCCCAAGATAAAGTCCCATAACTGAAAAAGGTGTTTAAAAATAAAATAAATTTGTTGCTTATTTTTCCTCATATTTTTCGAAAATTATGGATAAAAGGGGAGAAAGATTTTCTTTGAATTTTGTTATGGAATGAAGATATGTATTCTTGGAATACAAGATTATCTCATTAAATTCAAGATATCTCCCACTTGGTTATTCATATGGATTTTTCGAAATTTTGAAATAAAAGGGAAAGAAAGATTTTCTTGATTTTCTTGAAAAGATATTATGGAAGATATGTATTTCTTGAAATACAAGAATATCTCATAAATTCAAGAAGATCCAAATCTTGGAATCTTGTTCCTATTATTTTCGAAAATTCCATAATAAGAGGAGTTGAGATTTTTGTGGAATATTTTAATCATGGAGAAAAGAATATATGAGATATATTCAAGATTTCTTGGAGATCAAGAAAAGATTTTCCCATATTATTCTATCACTAAAAATTGGCCACTACACCTCTATAAATAGGGGATGAATGTTTCATTCCCAAAAACAATTCAATGTGCTGGAAAAATTAGTAAATCCACAAAGGTGGTGCAACAAATTTTATTTTTTCCTTTTGTTAATTGTTCGGAAGTTTCCTTCCACCGGATTGTCGAACAAGGACTAGGGAATACTTGGGAAGGCTTTTTGGTGTGTTTTCATCGACGAGTCCATTGACATTCCAAGAGGTAAGTTCACGAACACTCGTAGTAATTCCGCATGCGTAAGATTTACGTGAACTGTTTATATGCATGATTTGTTGTTGAATTATTATTTGAATTAATATGGGTTAATTCATGCTAGTAATAATTTTTAGAATTAAATTTGTATTTAAATATTCATCCCGAATAGATCCGGGCAATTAGTTCCCCAACAACTGGTATCAGAGCCTTGGTTTCGGGCTCTGAATTTTAAATTGTAATTTAATTCGCTGTCATTAAATTTGAAATTGGATAGTAGAATTGCTAGATCTTTTTTGCAGGTATCCAATTGTCATGGAATTTAATGTGTTTATTTATGCATGCATATAAATTGTGGTTTTTTAATTCGTTTCGTTCGAATTCTTTTTGCCTCGTGAGAAAATCCATGCGTAGATTAGTATTTGTTTGATTTGATCAATGTAATAGACTAGTCTAGATCTAGGTTTATTTATTTTTGCAAATAAATTGTAACCAGATCGGAAACGGAGGTGGAGACGAAGAATTAAAAGACAGGATCCGGAATCGAACGTAAGCGGCGTCGTAAGGCGTCAAACGAAATGTGCCAGGAGGCACGCCAAGACGACGCTTAACGCTTAAGGGGCGCCAAGACGGGCGGCGGGCGAGGGCCGGGAGGGCCGAGTGCACGCAGATCCGGGACGCGGGCGACGCGGGCGCGGCAGAAGTGGGTGATGTCATTGGGAGAAGGCGAAAGGCCGGCCGGGAGACGGCGGCAGGGCGATTCGAGCGTCGGGACCAAAGGCGGGCGCTGTGATGCCGACGAGGCGCGGTGACGCTACTTTGCAGCGAGGCCGCTGAGGTAACGCGGCGACAAGGACGACGGATTTAGGCGATGCGTGGGCGACGCAAGGCGACGGGACGGGCGCCCGCTCGACACGGCCGGGGAGTCTTAAGCGGGCACTCGACCCACCATGAAATGGGTCGATGACGTGGCTTGATAAGGCATTTTTTAAGACGGTCAAGTGGGAGCTTTTTCGAGACTGACGATGAAGGGCTATGAAGACGATTTCTCAAGATCAAGACATGACAAAATTAACCATGACAATTGGATAAATGTGTCCAATATGTTTAATTTTTGTCTTGATGTTTATGCATTATTTATGCTTATTTAAATTGTGTTTAAATTTATGATGCATGAGAAAATGTTTTGAAAAATCTCACTTTCGAAAAAATACTAAGTATGTTTAAACAATTAATTGACAATTTTATTCCTGGATAATAAAATTGAATTAATTATCGACCTCCATGATTTATTTATTTGTGAATTCCTTTTGGAGAAATTCCCTCACGGGGACGGTCAAAAGATAGCTTTCACATGAATAAATTCCAAACGGATGATTGTGGATTATTACTAGTGGCGACGATGACCCTCCCCACGAGGCTCGTTCAAAGCAAAATAATAATTATGTATTTAATCATGGTTATTACTTAGGTATAAAATTGATATGCATATATTTCCCCCAGTCCTGTCCAATTTTATATTGGTCAAGTGAGAGCCAACTATTAATCTGGATATTAAAGGTTTGTAATTGTTCTTGTTTGTAACTCCGCTTGAATGTGTTTAAATAATGACCCACCCCACGTGGCTTATTTAAATTGTTTTGAGATGTTGGTCGATGCATGTTCATATTTTTTTTTTTTTGAGATTTTAATATGAAACATGTGATCGAATTTTTGTGATATATTTGTGCTTATGCATATTATTATTTATTTCGATTCAAAGATGTCGCAACTTTTTTAATCCATTGCTCAATATACTTAAAGACAATTTGCTTACTAGTGAAAACTTTGTTGATTGAGTCGAAACTTACTATTGTCCTCATTTGCACAAAAGCCATAACCGGGTTCTCACTACACCTAAACCGGAAAAAGCCAAATGACGAGTCAACTAAATCGATTAAGAAAGAGTATCTTGTTGGGGCGTTCAACAAAATGGCAAAGTGTACCATCTTGGCTTCAATGTCGATGTGTTTACACACCAACACCGAACGTTGAGAACGCTGCAGACATCATGACTAGTCTTAAAGCGATGTTTCAACATCAGAATTGTGTGGCTCGTCAGATCACCATGAGGGACTTGCTCTCTATGAAAATGGTGGAGGGAACGCCTGTAAGGGAGCACGTTCTCTAGATGATGGCTCACCTTAACAAACTTGAGGTACTTGGCGCCGAATATGACATCGAGACCCAAATCGATTTCGTGCTCCATTCTCTGCCGAAAAGTTTTGAACAATTCAGGTTGAACTATCAGATGAATAATCAGAAGTTCTCGATGCCTGATCTATTGCAAGCTTTGGTCTCGGCAGAGGCGATATTGGGGCAAAAGAGCCAAGCCTTGGTGGCAAATGGACCTTCTTCTTCTTCTAGGCCAAGGGGTGGTAAGAACAAGAAAAAGGACAAGAGCCACAAGCAAGTGAACTCAAGTGTTGCCAAAGGCAAAGAAAATGTGAAGGGAGGTGGAGGAGTGAGCAAGCCAGCTAAGGGGAGGTGCTTCAAGTGCGGTGAGAGAGGACATTGGAGGTCAGCCTGTTCCAATCCCAAAAGGAATGGAAAGAAAGGTAATTCTCACGCACTAGTTGTTGAAACTTGCTTAGCGTCTTATGCCTCCCATTTATGGGTGGTGGATACGGGATCCACTGATCATGTTTGTTTCACTTTACAGGGGTTCAAACGGACCCGGCAACTTAGTGGGAGTGAGATCCTCATCACACTGGGCGATGCCACGAGAGTGGCAGCTGAAGCAGTGGGAGAAGTGCACCTGTCTTTTGAAGACAGAGTTTTAATTTTAAGAGATGTACTTTACGTTCCGAATTTTAGAAAGAACTTGATTTCAGTTTCTAAACTTTACCTTGATGGATATTCGGTTACTTTTGATAAAGTTGTTACCATTTCTCTTTATGATAAATTTATCTATCATGGAACGTTGTCAAGTAATCTCTATACAATTAAATGTGCACACCACTCACGAAATGCATCCTATAACACATCAATCAAGCTTTCCTTGAAAAAAAATATTCATCGACGTGAAACGAAACACTTCTATGGCATCTAAGATTGGGACATATTAATCCAAAGAGGATCCAAAGGTTGGTGAAAGACGGTTCACTAGAGTCTCTCCAAGTTGAACCAATTCCAACCTGCGAATCATGTTTGGAGGGTAAAATGACCAAGAGGGCATTCGGAGCCAAGGGGAATAGAGCCAAAGAAGTGTTAGAAATCGTTCACACAGACGTATGTGGTCCAATGTCAACCATGGCAAGAGGAGGTTACGAGTATTTTGTCACTTTTATTGATGACTACTCGAGGTACGGTTATATTTTCCTTATGAAGCATAAATTTGAGACCTTTGAGAAATTCAAAGAATTTAAGGCTCAAGCAGAGAATCATAGGGAAAAGCGTATCAAGTCTCTACGATCCGATCGTGGAGGCGAGTACCTCAAATGATGAGTTTTTGAACTACTGTCGGATGAAGGGATTGATCTCGGTAATTGACCGCACCTTTAACCCCGCTTCAGAGTGAAGAAACAAACTCTTTTTGAAATGGTTAGATCAATGATGTGTTATCGCGGATCTTCCCAAGTCGTTTTGGGGTCATGCCTTGAAACAAATGCTTACATTCTCGAACTTGGTGCCATCCAAATCGGTTCCCAAAACTCCCAAAGAATTATGGACCCAAGGCAAAGCCTAGTTTGAGACACATGAGAATTAGGGGTGTCCAAATTTACGTGTTGGACAAGGAAGCCGGAAATTGGATCCTCGATCGAAATTAAGATTTGTTTATAGGATACCCCGAGGAACAAAAAGGGGTGTATGTTCTATGGTCCCAAAGATCAAAAGGTGGTAATAAGCACCCACTTTAGATTCTTGGAGGAAGATTATATGAACGAAAAGAAGACCTGAGTGAGATTACCTTAAGTGAGCTAAGGGGGTTAACCTCATTGCCAATCAGACAAGATGATATACCAAATGACACACTTTCACAACCTAACCTCGTCAGTAGTGGGAGGGTTGTTAGACGCCCAGAGAGATTCATGGGGATAGGAGAGTCCTCGGACTTGATTCCCTGACAAGACGAAATCGCACCCATGGACATATGATGAGGCAATCCAAGATAAGGATGCGGTTTCTTGGCAAAAAGGAAATGAAAGCGTAAATGGGGTCTATAGATCATAACAGAGTGTGGGAGCTAGTCGAACCACTTAATGGGGTCAAACCCATTGGTTGCAAGTGGGTATACAAGAGAAAAGAGGGGCCGGGGCGGGAAGGTGGAAACCTTCAAGGCAAGGCTTGTGGCGAAAAGGTTATACTCGAAAAGAAGGGATCGACTATGAGAAAACCTTTTTCACCCGTGAAGAATGCTCAAGTCCATCCGGATTCTCTTGTCGATAAAAGCACATCTCGATTTTGAAATCGCAAATGGATGTCAATACTGACTTTCCTTAACGGAAGTCTTGATGAGGAAATCTATATGCAACAACCCCAAGGCTTCATTGAAAAGGGCCAAGAACACCTAGTTTGTAAGCTCATGAAGTCCATTTACGGACTCAAACAGGCATCCAAAGCTTGGAACCAATGTTTTGATCATGTTATTAAGTCTTATGGGTTTGATCAAAACGAGTTCGAAAGTTGTGTGTACAAAAAGCTTGTCGGAACTACATTAGTATTCTTTGTACTATACGTAGATGACATTCGCTCATCGGAACGATGTAAAGGTGTTATCGGGCGTAAGGGCATGGCTTTCAAAAACAGTTTGATATGAAGGACTTAGGGGAAGTTCCCCACATCCTTGCATCAAGATCACTCGAGATCGCAAAAAAAGGATGATAGGTTTATCGCAAGCTTCATACATAGACACTTTGTCTTGAAACAATTCAAAGATCTTGAGGATTCCAAGAAAGGTTTCGTACCTTTCAGGCATGGAATCCATCTATCCAAGGAAATGTGCCCTAAGACACAAAAGGAGATAGATGACATGAAAGGTATTCCTTATGCTTCTATTGTTTAAGCCTTATGTATGCAATCTTTGTGTAGAGACCGGATATCTGCTTTGCCATAGGCATGGTGGCAAGATATCGAGTAACCCGGAAGGAACATTGAGCGGCGATTAAAAACATTACGAAGTATCCGAAAAGAACTCGAGATAGAATGTTGGTTTATCGATCGATATAATCTAATCCCCATCGGCCACGGACTCGGTTTCCAATCGGACTTAGATTCGAAAAATCTACCTCCCAGTGTGTTTTGCATGGGGGTAGGAGCCATGATGTGGAGAAGCGTTAAGCAGAAATGCATCGCAGATTCTACCATGGAAGCCGAATATGTAGCTGCTTGCGAGGCAGCGAAAGAAGTGGTTTGGCTCAAGAACTTCCTAGTGGACTTGGATGTAGTTTGAATTTACCCAAAGACAATCATCATTTTTATTGTGACAATGCCGGAGCAGTTGCAAATTCAAGGGAACCAAGAGCCCACAAGGCAAGCAAACACATTGAAAGGAAATACCATCTTATACGAGAAATCGTTAAGAGAGGAGATATAGAGGTGGCAAAGATCGCGTCGGAAGATAACTGGTGATCCATTCACAAAGGTCGCCTCGAATACATTCGAGAGACATGTGAAAGGAATGAAAGGAATAAGAGACATTATTCAAGACATAAGATGTCACGACAGGAACTACACGAGATGTCTTGAAATAAATTGTTTATTAGTGATCCGGTATCACTAAATTAACTCTGATGTAACACGATTATTTATTGAACAATTATGCGAAGAAATATAGTAACATTCGATGATATTTAAAGCATCGGTGATAAACAATTTATTTGATAAATAAGTCATCTTAAAAACATACTTTCCAAATCCGATAATCTCCAACAATCTAATAATACTCTCCATCTGTCTCCCCTTATACATCTTAAAAGGTAAAAAATACCAAAAGGTAAAAAAGCCGAAAGGCGCATCCCGGAGAACATGGAAACTTAACGAGGAAGTAATTATAATGTATTTGTTTAAAGAACTCATTGCATGCGAGGCTAGAAGAGTGAGAACGGCTTTCGGCATGGGTACCTACAAAAATTAGAGGAAAAACTACGTGAGAAGATCCCTGGAACAGATCTTCGAGTTAATCCTCACATCAAATCTAGGATAAAAATTTGGAAAAGACACCATGCGGCCATTCAGATAGCTCTAGGGGATTCCGGTGGAGGTTTTAACACTGAGACGAAGATCCTTGATGTATCGGACATTGCTTGGAAAAAAGCTGTGAAGGTTAGCATATCATTAATTACTCATTTTGTTGAAATATACTACAGTCTAATGCATTTATAAATTAATTTTTCGCTTTCTTGCAGAAGGAATCGACAGTGGCTAGTATGAGATACAAGTCTTGGCCTTTCCACTATGATTAGTTAGAGTTGTTTGGTAATGATGGTGCAACGGGTAATTCAAGCCAGAGTGTCATAGATGCTGTGAACGATGTGTTCGAGGATACAATGGCAGATGCAGATGCTACTAGGGCAGAGGCAGATGGTAATAGGACAAAGGCAGAGGCTACTGCAAGCCACCAAGGTGTAGGGAAATCTACCCCGGCTGAAGATGGCCCTTGCGAGATGGACGTTAAAAGCTAAGCTCCTAATGTTGAACCGTCTAAACCTTCTGCTCCATCATCCAGTAACAAAAGGGTCTCACAATCACATCCTGGAAACAACCAAGAATTGTTTGATGGATTGGATGTCTTGTTCAAGCATTGCTTTCCCTAAACCATTGCACACCCAGAGAGTTAATCAGCTCACTGAAACAGTCATACCTTACCTCAAGGGCACGCCTTCTTGCATCGGCGACGTCCAGAGAAAAATTAGTGTGGTAAGTCTCTTTCACATATCATATGGCAAATCTCATAGCATGAAAATTGGGCTCATCTCGCCCACCCCAATTGCCCATATAGTGTTGTTCCACTAATGAGAGTATGAACCAACGATCCAAGTATTTGATCCATCGGCTCGTGTAAAATATTGTTTCCTGAGTTGGAATTTTAAGAGTCATTGACAAGAAAATACAGACAATCATTTAAAATGTGAAGTTCTATTTATAGGTGAAACCATAATGGGTTGTAAAAAAAATTGAACCACTTTGGAAAATTATTTAATGCTCTGCCCACTGTATGACCGACTCATATGCCCATAGTAAAAACAGATGAGCCTTTACCCAAAATTTAATGCTCTGCCCACGATATGATAACTGACCGACCAATTCATATGCCCACAATAAAAACGGATGAGACTTGACACAAATTAAATGCTTTGCCCTCAATATGAGGTATGACCAACTCATATGCCCACAGTAAAACGGATGAGCCTTGACCCTAATTAAATGCTTTGCCCACAATATGACTTATGACCAACTCATATGCCCACAGTAAAAACCAGTGACCGTTGAATTAAATTTTAATGCATGTCTCTCACACCAATCGAGAATATATATATTTTATCTATTTGGAGATATAAGTAGTAATTAATCAAACCAATCGGACATTCAAATGGAACCGTCTTCTGAGGATAAGAAATGCAATTAATTAGTCTTAAAAGTATAGTTGTAACCTACAGATATATCACCCCAATGAATCAAATAACATGAATTCACACGAAGTATATACGGAGGACATATAATTAACTTTAACCGAACACTAAATTTAACATGCTCAAACAATTGCTATCACCAGCTAACTAACAAACAAGAAAAAATACGAATGTTTCACAATCAGAAAAACCATTGAATAAATCCAAGCACAACAATCTCTTGCAATTCAACTAAGTAGGATTTCTCCATTGTTGATGCATGGCCATGGAGAATTGGTCCATCCATTGATTAAATTCAGGCGAAGAGTCAACCGTATCAATGATATCTTCTGGCTCATCCTCAGTGTCATCGTCGTCGCCTTTGTCAAGCTGTTGCTCAACGGGATCAATGGACATCTGTAGTCGAATGAAGTTGTGTAACAAAAAATAGGCCATTATAATTCTAACTTATGTCTTGATAGGGTAAAATGCGGGGCTCCGAAGTATTGCAAAATACTTTTTAAGACACCAAATGCACGCTTTATGATGTTGTGGGCTCTAGTGTGTCTCATATTGAAATGTTCTTGATGATTAGTTGGCCGGCCGATTCTGGCCCCACTCTTTTAGATGGTATCTACATCCCCTATAGGGATAAAGAAATCCCTCTGCATTTGCATAGCTATTGTCACAAAGATAGTATTGTCCTACACATACACATGTCAACAAATTGAGAAACAGGGGGTTGATACTGAATAATTATATATATAAATTTTAATTAAAAGGATGGTCATACCCTTTGGGACTTTCAAACCGGTGGATCTCGTAAAACCTAACATCGGCATCTCGTAAAACCCTAACATTTAAGTAACTTTGAATCAATATTGGTTGTAAGAGGATTATTATACCTTAAACCATTTCCATAGTGGATCAATTGAATATAGAGAAACAGATTTGCATTTAAGTTTGATAACTTTTAGAATCAATATTGTTTGTTTTGGTAAGAGGATTATTATATGACTCAAAGGCCTTAAACCATTTCCATACACATACCGTTGAAAACCTCAAATTGAATATACAAAGTCGTGCAAAAGTGTTTAGTTCCATTCGTAAATTTTTACACACGCAACATCGACCAAACCTACCCAAACTGATAAAGAGTGAAATCATGTTATAAGACATAATATCTTCACTTTTTTCTATAAGTTGTTTAAGTTCATGTAATATAAGACATTTCTCCGTTTGTGTTCTATCAATATATACAACAATAGTTTCTTCATGTGTAGTAACAACATAAATTATGTAGTGGGCCCCGAACAGTTGTTACCTACAAACAACAAACAATTTTTTGATGATAAGATAGAATAGGTGAATATCATGGACAATGTATAAGATAACTCAATACACACATACATTACATTTCCCCCAAATTAAACCCAACAAGCATAAGATGTTTTAAACCTTTGAGCTAGAAAACAAATATCCCCATGGATGAACAAATTGCTCTAAGCGACCGTAAACCATCCCTAAAGCCATTCTTCTTGTCGCCATACGCAAAGTCGGTGTCGTTTCCCGAGGCCAAATTTTTTTTATTCAAGCGGATTAAATGTACAAATTTTTTTTACAACCCATAACAAATCATCGAACTTATTGTGAAATCGTGATAATCCATAACCTACCCAAATCGGCTTACTTGGTCGCTCATTATCTTACTAATCATGTTATAAGACATAATATCATCACGTTGGGATATTTTAGTTTTATTTAGTTTATTTTTTTGAAGTATCAAATTGAGGGGAAGATAAAAACACTCACGGCCTTTCTCCGACGTTGTGACGACCGACGTTCTATCAATATATACAACAATAGTTTCTTCATGTGTAGTGACAACATCGTCGGATATGTAGTGGGCCAAAACAGATTGTTACCTACAAACAACAAACAATTGATCGGATAAGATAGAATAGGTGATATATCAATGAACAACGTATAAGATAACTTTGAGCTAGAACAACTAGAACAACGTACATTACATTTCCCCCAGCATTAAACCAACAAGCCTATAAGATAACTTTGAGCTAGAACAACTAGAATATTTGTTCAAATCATTTGAGCTAGAAACAACATATCAATTAGTCCCATGGATGAACAAATTGCTCTAGGCGGCCACCGTCCGCCACGATTTTACAGAAACCATCCCTAAAAGCCATTCTTGTATGCTCCATCCAATCCATTCAAATTATAAATACGTTCTTCCTTCATTATTTGTGTGGATGCGTGGAGAATATGCAAAAAGATGCTTCTGAGCCAAGAGCCTTATATTCAAGCATTCCCACCATAGAACCTTTGAACAAGAAATACACGATATATTCAAAGAGTGTTTTAGAACCCAATCTAAGCAACCCTTGATGTATCTATTCAGAGAGATTTTCCCAACCTTAGCATTGAAATTTAAACAAATGTTTCTCACCATAGTTGAAACCAAAAAAACCTTACCCAAATCGGTTTGATAGGATAAGTTTGTAGGTGAGTGTGAACTGGAAACATCTAAAGAATCCCGAAAGGGAGGGTAGTAATCCCCAGTGAGGAGATAAGTCCCGTTTGAGTGTGAACTTCGGTAAACATCTATAAGCGATCCCGTGAGGGTGATAAGTCCCGTTTGAGTGTGAACTCCGGTAAACATCTGTTGGGTGTTGGACTAACACGTTAAACTAAGTCCCAGTTTGGTTTAGTAGGTGCCCTCGATGATAGGGGAAGAGTGGATGTAGGAGTTGGACTCAAACCACTATAAAATCGTGTGTTATTCTTGCTTTATGTTTATACTTGTCATATGCATTCTATTATAAGCAAAACAACACACATGAGTTTGAAAAAATGCAAAATCTGGAATCACTCGCCTCACCCATTTTAATATGAAATCGAAAATGATGAAGAAAAATTAGTTTTAGAGATCCCCTGAGATTTTGGGTGTTGATTTAATGTTTTGGGTGTATTATTTGGCAACAATTTGGTTGATTTGGCAACGTGATTTGGTTGATTTGGCAATTAGCAGAGACCGTGAATATCTCATATTATTTATTTCATTATAATTTTATTAAATATTTTTTATTATTAAAAAAAAAAACTCAACCGCCTAGGCGGCCTAGGCGCTAGGCGGCCAGAATCCGTCCGCCTAGCGATTTTTGATTTCTGCACCTTTGATTAGTCCACATGTATTACCAAAACAACTAATTCAGCCCATATATCAACTATAACAACACATCAGTCCACATTTAAACCAATAAACTTGGAGAGCCTCATTCAAATAATTAAACCATTTGAGCTACAACAAATAAGGGTATCAATTGAGTTTGAAACAACATTTCAGTCCACAGCTAACCAACAAACCCCTTAGCTAAATGATTCTCAATGGAGAGTCTCATTTATACAATCAAAACTTTGACATAGAACAACAAGAAAAACATACATAAATTTCCCCCAATATAAAAACAACATTTCAGTCCACATTTAAATCAATAAACTTGCAGAGCCTCTTGTGTAAACAATCAAATCTTTGAGCTAGAACAACTAGAACAACATATCAATTTAGTCCACATTTATTCCCAAATATCAAACTAGAATAACATAGAACAAAAAGTAGAAAAACTAGAACTAGAACTACAACAACTAGAACAACATATTTCTTGAACACCACATAATATATTTAGTCCACATTTAATCTTTTAATTACCCAAAAAATAAAGAACCCATGTATTTGGTCGAATTACCACCCATATATTTTTCAATTGAAGATAGACACATTTCTTTTTCGTGGTGATATTCCTTGCGGGATGAATCCATATAAAAACACGTCTGAGAATTGATAATTTTTTTCCAAAAAATCGATAACCATTACAACGTACCTTGAGATAGTTGCGGGATGAAACAAAAATGAACGACGCCGTTTATACGCGATGAAACAAAAATCGACAACACGGTGAGCACCTATATGAAACAAAAATAAAAAAATCCAAAAAAAGGAAATCGTATAATCTAGAGGAAAGGAAATAAAAAATCGATCGCTGTAAAAAAACATACCTGATTTTTGGGAAAGAAGATGGTGGATTTCCCTCACAACCTATGTTTTAAAAACCCGGTCCGACCGCCGGCCGAATCGACCGATTGAATAGGGTGAACATACTGAACCGTCCAATAGAGGTATAAAAACCGCTATTGGACCACTACCCCCAAAAACCGGAAAAACCGGTTCAAAATCGGTCAAAATCGGAACCGATCAACCGTTAAACCGGCGGTTTTGACCGGTTTTCATTAAAATAATTTTTTTTTTACGGTGGGACAAGGGATCCAGATGGAGAGGTGGAGCCCAGCGGCGGCGAGCTGGTGGTGGGCGCAGGGTGGTGGGAGTCCTGAGTTTGGGCGTGGATGGCGGAGGCGGTGGGGGACCGTGGCGGCGAGAGGTCGTGGATGGCGGAGGCGGGGATCTGGGGAGTGGGGGTCGATGGCGGAGGAGGAGTCACGGTGGCAAGCGGTCTTTGAGACATCGGTGGCGGAGATGTCGTGATTCTTTGAGAGGGAGGAGGAGCCCCGCCACCGGCCATGCCAGAGATCAACATTTTTCAGAGGGTTTCTCTCTCTTACCCGCTTTTTAGAGAATTTTTTCGGTGGTTGGAAATAACGAAAGTGGGTCTTGGTTTTTTGGTTTTGGTTGTTTTAGGGCAAATTTGAAGGGACCAACCAAGTCTAGCACGCGAAGTTTTTCCTTCTTCTTTTCCTCTTTTATTTATTTTCCTTTTCCCTTCAATTATTATTATAAAATTGAAAATGATATAGTTATTGTGACGAAATTATGAGATTTTTAGTCTATGTGATTAGTATCAATTTTTTATTACCCAAAAATTACTAGTATCAAAGTTTGAACTTTGAAGTTTGAAGTGACTTTAGATACTTTATATTCACTTATCATACTCTATATTTTGAATTTTTTTTAAAAATTATGCATATTATATATATATAATATTTATTATGACATCATACCGGCTCAATCCGGCTCAATCCGGTCCGACCGGTCCGAACCCGGTCCAACCTTTTTTTGGGGTCGTCCGGCTCAACTTCCGATTCCGGTTTTTAAAACATAGCTCACAACGCCGCCATTCGTATGCCGTCGTCAATGGTTGCCTCCGTCGTGAAACCCTAAATTGCACAAACAAAACCCACACAAAAACGAATACGAAATTGGAGAAAGAGAAATGAACAGGCCAACATGATTTTGTGATATATTAATCTAGAGGAGGGACAAAATCGACCAGAAAAATGTACTGTGGAACCCTTACTTACTGAAGACGATAGGGGGGTCGTCTTCGACAGTGCTGAAGGCTACATGGAATTGGCCATATTACCGCTGGATCGACCGCATAAAACGTGGGTCAATATAAATTAGTACGGGCATAGTATGGGCTACCAACTGGGTTCTTATATTATTACAGGACACTATTTAGGCCATATTAAGGCCTACCAAATGGAGCATAAAGTAACTACATCTTTTTCAACAATCCATCTAAATTACATCTCATTTCATTACTTTTATCCACAAAAAATAATTTACTTTAAAAATAAAGCAGAAAAGACTACAATACTTCCAACCAAAAATCACTTTATCACTTTAAATACTAATAAATAAATCTCACATTAAACTCGTTGTAAAAGCAAATGTGTAAATAAATTTAGAACTTAATATTTTAAAATTTTAGAGATCGATACTAAAATATATAGTATCGAGATGGTATTATAATTTATTTATTTTTGATAGAGGAGATGGCATTATAACTACACTATTCATTGAATCTAATTTTTAGAAACCTTCTAAAACAACATTCTGAAATTTGAAGTACACTTAAACTCTTTATAAAAAATATACATATTAATTGTATTTTATAAAAGAAAAATGAAAAACCCCAAAAAATTTGATAAATGTGCTGGGCTGAAAAAGCCAAAAAAGTGGCCGGTTAAAAAATCCTAATCTTCTCTCTCCCTTCATTCTCCAATTTCTTCAATCGGCGCCTGTCGCCCGTTAAGCCATCCACCACCTGACCACCTCTCACGCCACCCGCTCTCTTTCTCCACCAGATCTCAGGTAACTCTCCTTCTCTCATTTGTTAATTTCAACTGATTTTTGCTAAAAAAATCGATATATTTTTTGACCGGATAAGTAAGTGACGGCGGCAGATGCCGGTGACTGACGTTAAACTAAGGATTGAATATATATTTTTAATATAAAATGATGAGGGAATTATGGGATTTTCATAATATTTTGTATCTACTAATATGCTGGGGTGTTAATAACAAAAAAATCACTTGCACAATATAGCCCGGAAATATAGAACATATAAATTTGGCCTTAAGCAAAACAAAATTCAGCTCAAGCAATTCCTCTGCAGTTTTTCATTTTGGGGGTGCAAGTGTACCCCTTTGTTCTATGGTGGATCCGCTCATAGTCTTCATGCAGTGTACTTAAATGTTTTAGTTACATGCTCTGTGTTGAATTATTCCAAATATTTGCAGGATAAGTGTGCTCACTTGACTTCAGATCCGAATGAGAGCATGAGTGAGGGATCTCCATCTGATACTGAAAACAATAATGGTTTGATTGACAACTCTTGCTTCTTTTCTTGCTTCACTTGCACTTTTCCTTTTTCTGCTTGTGTGTTTTAGAAAGGATGCACTTTGGTTTAGATATGGGATTTTCGTGGAAGCAGTACCTTTTACTTACCATCTATGTTGCATTGTCGCAGCTTCTTCTGATGGACCGTCACCTGACAATGGGTTCGATGCTTGGGGCTTGGTAAACATCTATAAGATTTTCATTGTCCCCGTTAGATCATTAACTCTTCGCTAGTATTCTTTTCATACTTCATTTTGATCAATGGACTAGAGATGATATCTATTTAATGTTGCTGGAAAACTGCTAAGTCATTATTAAGAATCGACGTGGTTGTTCTCAAATTGATAAATTATCTGATTGTTTCCCTTTTCTAGAATAGCTTCCGTCTTCAGCATTGATTAATAAGGCTTGAGTAATAGAAATATACTGGTAAATTAATAAAATTCCCTTTACTTTGGCAAGTGTCTATACTGTTGGAAAAGTTCTTTGTAATGATGAAATTTGGAAGTAGTACTTTTAAGCCTTTGACGAATGCCTATTGTGATTGCCTTTGTATTCTTGGTACTTGTTAGTGAAATATGGGATAATTTTGTTTGATATAGTTTGCACTTGCACGAGGGTCCGGGGTTATTGCCTCTTGAAGCCCCGACTCGCAGGGAACTCACCTTGCACTCCTCAACACTAAATGTTTTTTGTACAATGTTTAATTTACCAAACATGTTTTAGACAAAAAATATAAATAGCATAAACAAGAAAAGAAAGTTGAATTCTGGCCTAGGGTTTTAGGGTAACTTGATAAAAAAGAAGAAACACTCCTCCAAATCTCGATAGCCAAGCATATTCACTTTTCAACTCTATATCTCATTCCCATAGCAAGAATTTGAGATTTTTTTATTTTTTTTTATTTTGATAAGATTAGCTTATTGGGCAATTCCTCAAATCATTATGGCTCATCTCATGCGCTAGAAGGCCCATTTTGCCTCTCCCCTTTAACAACTATACTGTTCATAAATAAACAAATTTAGAAGGTGATGAAAATCCTTCTGACTCTTGCATTGAATTAGAATTTGATCTTTGATCTCGAACATTTGTTTGTTTTTAGGTGTCCTGTGCTTCTCTTTTCCATCTAACTGTTTTCTTCTATTCTAGGTTATCTAAATATTTTCTATGTTTGTGTTCCGTGTTTAATTGCCATGAAATATTCTAACTTGTGGTCTTGTGGGGTAGGATGCCATTGGCCAAATTGATAGAAAAATGTTCCCGTGTGAAATATATTGAGTCATGGAGGTTCTACTTTGACACAGATAGTTCATTTTTTACTTTGTGTTTATGTGATACTACATATACTACCTCATCGGAGCTGAATGTCTTTAGATGATGTGTACTCTAAGCCTGTCTTTCATGGATTTAAGGAATAGGCTCATCTTGACTCAACAATTAGAGCACAAATTAAATTGTGTGTATCCACATTTTGCATGATCAAAGTTGTAAAATGTCTTTTCGATTGGCAGGGTGATGGGATGGGAGTTGTTTTCTATCCTGATTATATAGATTACCATGGTACACATTACCTGGACTCCATGGTGAGCTTTTCTAGAAGTTATGTTGAAGCTAGAAGTAAAGCCATCTATGAAAGTAATGAAAATTTTCATATCCATTTGGAAGTTGAGGATATAGTCAAAATAAAGTCTCAATGGAGTGCTCAGGTATGTAACTGTTGCGTGATTGGTAGATAATTTTTTTTTTCCACATAATGTGTGAAAATTGACATTGTCATGATGGCCTTTATTCAGTTTGAAGTAGGCACCATAAGTATATATTTCATCTCAAAAGATGCTGCGGAAGACGATATTGAAATCATCCACAATGCTTCAGGTTGGTTCTCGATCTGCTTGCTTTTACTGCTTTCTCCTGTTGCTTTGCACAGGTACCAGTTTATTGTGTTTCTCCCTTGTTCTAATAATAGTTTGTTTGGATTTGTCGAAAATTTTCTCTCTGGTGTCCTGTTTGGGTATGTTGTAGTTTTATGAGGTCCCGTTCATAACCTATATTCTGCATTAAGTTATAGTGCTGTATTTTCACACATTGTATGAATGGCAGTGAGTTGTCAGGCTTTGTCAAGGTATTTGGAAGTTTGATTTTGCTATGATATGCACACAGTGTGGCTGGCTCGAGGGCATTATTGTAAATTAAACATCAGGATGTACGTACTGTTTATGTGTTCTGATCTGATGCATTTAGAACTGTTAGGTGTCCTTTAAGCTTTTCTTGGGTGCATTTCTTGCATCATAAGGCATTGCGAGTCAAGTTCACACCATCAATGATGTTATTTAATAGTTCGTAAAGTTTATATTACATAGAGTTTGATAGAGACAAGAGTACAAGGAACTAGTAGACTAGATCAATAATATTAATCACGTAAAATCACTACACCTCAGGATAATCTCCTACCCAGGTTATAGCTGAAGTTCACAATGATATCTCTAGATGCCCTAACTAAAAAAGACAAAGCAATATAAATAGACCCTCAAAACCTAAACCCTTATCTAAGCCCACCAAGCAATAAAGCCAACGGGTAGTTTATTAAGGAACTTAAATTAAAAAGGCACTAATGGACCCAAATATAATAGTAAACCTAAATTTGAATGCTATCAGAGTTTGACTTTAGGTCTAATTCTACAGCTCTGAAGATGAAGGGATTAAAATCGTTTAAAAGCTGGTCTCTGAGATTATATTTTTCCATTTGGTTAACTTCATTTAATCTTGTATCAGTCTAAAGATTAATGAGTCCCTTTCTTGCAAATATCGTGGGGAACTCTTAAGAAAATTGTCAATTTAAGTAATCAGAATTAGAATAGAATGCCACTTTTTTTATAAGAAACATAGTACTTTTTTAATGAAGAGGAAAAGGTCAGGGATGACTGATAATGGATCCGATCACCAGAATACAAGAACATCAATTACAAAGCAAAGCTCCAATCCCTGGTAGAATGCAATTTATGTTTCTCCTCTAGAAAATACTTACTTTGACAACGAGGGTCGAATTGGTTGGTGGACCTTGTCATTGTCATAAGATTGGATTAACCATATTCAGTATTCCTTATGATTTAGTATGGTTTGTAAAATGTAAACTGATATATGACTGGCAAAATGAAAAAGAAAATCAAAGAAGAAACATAGATATTACATCAAGGCCTTGTAGAAGAGAGATAAAAAGAGTGATAGAAATGTAAAATACACATGGGTGAGAGACTTGACAAGTCAACTACAGGTCTGAAGATTAGGTGATATTTGATTTGGGTTTATAGTGGATTTTGAAAAACAGTTTATAAAATCTAATGGATTTAGAAATCTTGATAAATAGTAATGGTGTGTTTGTTTTGGGGTTTTAAGTAGGTTGGGATTTAACTTTATGTCAAATCAACTTGTAAGAATGAACGATGTTGTATTATTATATTGTTGTTGGCTGTGATTGTTATGATTGGATATGTGGGTGATAATTTAAATATATTAAAGTGTGAAGAGAGAGAATTGATTGTGTTGGAAAATGTGATAATAAGTTTATAGGTTGTGTCATGGTGGTTTTTTAAAACAGGATTTCAAAAATCCCAAAGTAGAACTGTTTTTGTATTTCCAAATCCCATATCAAACATCACCTTATAAATAAAGATAGAGAGTAATAGTTTTTGTAAGAGTTTGTTAGTAAAGGGATTTATGAATGTATCCTTGTCTATATAAATCATGATTCTTGAGATATATTATACTCCCTTCGTCCTGCGCAAAGATTTACATTTTGCCATTTCAGGCATCCCAACCAACGCTTTACATTTCTTTCTTTTTTGGCAAGTGTGGCCCCACTTTTATTAACAACTATCCCTACTTTTACTCAAAATTACACCAATTTCCACTCAATTAAAATTAAAATACAGACACAATCTCTTTCTCTCTCCACCTTTTTACTTTTCTTAAACATCCCACTAACCAACAATACATTTATGACTATATTCCTTAAAACCCTGTGCCATTTCCAGATGTAAAGCTTTGCCCGGGACGGAGGGAGTAATATGTTTATGATGTTATCTGTATACCTGCAGTCTCTGCAGTGTAAGTGAGTACACTAAATTGGGCATAGCTCGTGATGGGCTCTTAATACTATAATACAACAATAATGTTTGCGCAAATAGTTAATCTCAGTTATCGGCTCGATCTAATACAAGAATAACAAGATTGTCCACTCGATTGTTAATCAGATATCAGCTTAATTAATTAGGCAAGTTGTAGTTGAAAAGATGAAGAATTGGATTAATTTTTCTCCGAGAGACCAAAGATTCATACTTTAGGATTAGATACAAACTAAAAGCACAGGATATTAGATATCTCATTGATTTTTTTTTTAGTTAATTGGTCTTCCTCTTAAGCTGAACAGTGTGTATCTTTTTTTTAAGAATTTATGTGTTGTTTATCTTATTTCCATTATGCTGCGTACTGTATCAGGACTCCAAGAGTTGAAATTCCCAGCTACTGACTCTAACTGGTACCAAAAACAAGAGGCAATTGAATCTCTGGATGTCAGATATAAGGCACTATGGAGTGTCAGACATGAGTGAGTTTTTCTTCATTTATGGATTATTAAAAGAATATTTTAATTTTGCATACAATGTTAAATATTCTATCTTTTGCTTGAATTGTGTAATCAGTAAAGAATTGCTTGTTGTATGACCGTTATTTCATATTTGTAGAATGTCTTAGTTAAGTGATTATGTTGATCTAATTCTTTCTGACTTTCCATTGGGGGGAACATCTTGGTCCAATCATCACAGACTATACCTTAACTGCTGCACTAATCCGAGATGCTGAGATTCAAATATAGTTGAAGTTCAGAAAAGTAATTTCAATTGTTCCTTTTACTGACAGTCCAATTTGAGATGCTGAGAGTTCTAGTAATTGAAGTTAAGAAAGTAATCGACGTAGTTTAGCTTGAGTTATTGTTTGATATGCTGTGGCTAATGGAAAATCTTGTTCTCGTCATCTTGATAGTAATCATTCTTTTAACATTGTGCCTTTGGTTTACTAAGTCTTCTAATGTGGTATGGGTGCAACCCTTCAGCTGGAATAGTCTCTAGGAATAAGGATTGAGTTGTACCACATGTCCTGTGCTTGGGTATTGGGATGCAGTTTACTGTTTCTCCTTTTAGCAAAGTATTTTATGTTTTTCGTATAATGTGGTTTAGAAAAGCAAAGGAAACATAGGTAACAAACTAACTGGGTTTTCCACCAACAATATGGCACTGGTGAGCTCATTTTAGCTGGAACTACGCCTCATGTGAAGAATGCATCTATTAGTGATTGTTTTGTTTAATTATTGTTCTGCACATCTAATTTTCTGTTCCCCTGAGATCCTTCTATTGAAACAGTTTTCTTTTTATCTGCTCAAGCCCATTACGTGACATCTGCATGCATCAATGGTAGTTTCTCTAGCTATTCTTAGTAAATAATTTTGTTCAGGCATGCATACTTAACCTGCCTGAGTAATCTCTTTCAGCCTTGGACCTGTGATGGTATCACTACAACGTCACAATTTATGAATTCCTTTGATATTGCACGGAATAGCTGTTGCTATAAGCCTGTTGGTCTAGATTCTTTCATTATTTCCTTTTATTCTCCTTGTTTTTTGTTTTCAACGGCAAACTAAAAGATAGTTTAAGGGTGCTTGTTTGGAAGGTTTATGGTGATGGGGAGTGAGAATCAAAGTCATAGTGTGTGTTTTGAATTACAGTATTATGACTTTGCTTCCCAAAAACTAAGAAATCCACCATGTCTCACCTATTTGAGTGGTATGGATATGATTCCACGCCCTTTTCATTCCGATACCGGTAATACCCAAACCATTCCTTACAATTTTATTTAACACCCTTTAATCGTAGTGTTTGTATTCTATACCGAGAGGTAATTCAGTGAATTCTTTTTATTCAGATATTCAAGAGTAGTGATTACACAAATTTCTCAAAATATTATTCTTCTGATGAGTTTCGTTGGTGTTTGCTTGGTTCATGTTCAGCACTGGCACCAAAAATATTGCAGCTTTGCCTGCAGGGGAAGATGGGATGCTAACAAGACGCTATTTTCCAAAGTGAGTGAATATGACTGGAAATTATCATTTTTTCAAATGTTCTCTTATTTTTATTATAGCAATCTTCTCTTTTAAGGGCTTAGTTGAAGTGTTTTCTCTATGTTCTCCTGTTTTCTTTTGCATGGACCTCTTGGGTTATTATGCTTGGCATCTGCTCCTTTTCCCCCTTGACAATGTTCAAACCTTCATCAGTGATTGAATGATGGAACCAACTTGTCACTCAGTTACATGTCTTATGATTTGGATTGACATTTTAATAATGGTTGGCTCTATTATGTTATGATATTTTTACTCTTTTATAGTGTAAATTATATTAGCTGTATTCATGTACGTTTGTTAAGATGTAGGGGATCTACCCTTGTGTTGCTTAGTGTGATAACCCCTTGATCCACAGCAATCAAATCTCTCACTCAACCACCCATTTTGGTTTTTTTTTTTTATCTGATATACGGAAATAAAGAAAACCTACAAATGTTGCTTCAGCAGTCTGTTTTAAACATATATTTTCTACTGTAATGGTACCAAGTTGACCAATAGCATATTTAAACAAGATACTATTCTCACTCATTTCAATAAGTTATAAATTACTTTTAAGGGCTATCAAATGATTCTTATAGTGTCTTTATTATTTTTTGTGGACTAAAACTGTACTCAAGGAAACCTCTCTTTTAAGCTGAATAACTAACATCTCTAATATTATACTGCAATTTGATAAAGCCATGTAGTAGCATAAGAATAATCTTTCTTGCTTGTTCAACTACTATGTGAACTGAGCTACTTTTTATGCTACAGTTTTGATAGGCCATTTGAAGACGTGATTTATCCAAAAGGTGATCCTGATGCTGTATCTATAAGTAAGAGTGACGTAGATCTCCTACTGCCAGATACATTTGTCAACGATACAATTATAGACTTTTACATAAAGTAAGTTTGTATATAGTTATAGCTTTACATAGATTTTTTATCTTTCCATAGCTCTTTCCTTTGTATGACTTTTATGCTAGCTTGCAAGCAAGGAATATATGAATTTAATTCCTTGTATGCAATTGGAAAGAAATTTGGGGAATAATGTCTTTTTATTGGATCTGCTTATGGATATAGTCCTTGAAATTTTAAAAAAAAAAAAGTTGAGGTGATGAATTATAGTAGGTGGGATAGAATGTGTTAGTCAAATTGTTTTTTCCTCAAATTGTTTTTTCCTCAGGTAGACTGAGGATGGATAGAATATATGTTTCATTCCCATGTACATTTGATGAGTTGCATTGGCCAAGTGAAAATGGTTCTTAGATCTTTTCAGGTTATACTTTAGCTGATCATTTTTTTTCTAACCTTATAACAGACATTTGAGGGCTAGACAAAAGGTGGACGAGAGAACTAAGTTCCATTTTTTCAATAGTTTCTTCTTTCGGAAACTGGCTGACATGGATAGAGATCCATCGATTGCTTTTGATGGCAAGGCAGCTTTCCAGGGTGTTCGTAAATGGACAAGAAAAGTAAATTTACTTGAAAAGGACTTCATTTTTATTCCTGTCAACTACAGGTAAGAAATTTAAAAAACCCCAATTGAAAATTTTGATTTTATAGATAACGTCTTAACTTATAATGCAACGGTATGGCAGTTACCACTGGAGTCTTATTGTCATTTGTTACTTTGGCGAAGTTGCTAGCTATAAAGGCAAGTTCTTTTCCATCTGTGTACTATCTCTTAGTAAAGGATTTTCCATCTTTTGACATATTTCTTGTTTATTTCCATTGCTACATCTCAGATGATGGCAAGTCGGTAAGAGTACCCTGTGTATTACATATGGATTCACTGAGAGGAAATCATGTAGACCTTAAAGATCTTATACAAAGGTAATATTTTTACTTTAGTTAATAAGAAAATATGTGTGTAGACGAAGTGGAATAGCTCAAGTGGTTAGAGCACCACTACCTATGCCTTGAGGTCATGGGTTCGAGTCACCATTTGCCCGATAAAAAAAAATGTGTATATCTCGGTGTGTAGGTGTAAATGTTTTAGTATGTCAGTGAATATACAAGCATACAAAATGGAAAATGGTCTAGTAGTGCGAGTACAAGGCAATGAACACATATGCGTAATTTTTTACCCGTGATGTTATAACATAATATGTACTGTATCACATAATCAGCCCTTAATTATATAAAACATGGAACTCATGTTTTCTTTACCTTCTTTTCTTTTTCTTTCCTAAATTATATATTCTTCTGATATCGTTTATATGTTTTGTCAATTATCGTGAAATGACAGTTATTTATGGGAAGAATTTAAAGAAAGGCAAAAAGGAACATGTGAAGATTTGTATTCAAATTTCAGAAATTTAAAGTTCGTACCCCTCGAGGTATGTTTAGTATATATGTTCATAACACATGCACAGTAGACATATAAGAAGTCTAAGTAACCTCTTCTGGTGTCTTATGCAGTCAAAGTACTAGAAATTGATTCAGAAATAAATGGTGGTCTATAGAAGAAAAGCATTGATAGTCTAATTTGATTTAGAAATTAACAGTGGTCTGTAGAAATTGATTCAGAAATAACTAATAAGTAACCCCTTAGTTTTTTGGACATTCTTCTGCTTGATATGTGGACTCAAAGTTTATAAGAAGAGCATTGATGAACTAATTTGCTGACAAAAAAACCACTAAGAAGGCATGTGACATCATGAATTGCAGATTAATGGGGCCTGCATTATCTTCATAGTTAGACATGAAAAGTCAACACTTGATATTGTCTCTTTTTGATTGGTTTTGTTTGGGTGCACTTTAAGCTGCTTATCATGTGTAGAATGCTGATTTGAGTAAGGCCTTCTAATACTCTTGACGCTGTCACCCAAGTTATTCTTTCCATCCAACTTCCCATAAAATCCGCATTCTGGACATTAATAACACAGAGATCGTTAAAAAATCCTTCTACTTCTGTCTTTTCCTCAAGCAGAAATTTTGTGCACTCCAAACTAAGCACTTCAAATTAGTGTGCTCTTACTTGACCCGCTAAATAATATTTGACTCGTCTAATGCTCATTTCTACTCCATTGCATTACTTCCATTCCATATGCCATGCTTGTTTTTTAATATTGAAATGATTTCATTGTACAAAATTGATCATGCATCTCAAGTCTCAACCACTGGCCATCATAAGTTATTTTCTCCTAGACATCATAACTATGTGGAGCTATAAAAAGCAGAAACCAGAAACTCACAGCTGTAATCTCCACACGAAAATGTGTGTTTTATGTAATTAAAGGTCAGAAAAATGTTAAAAGTATGTAGCTAGTGAAATTATATTCCTTATATTATCCTTGAGTCAAGATCAAGAAGATCAAGAAGCTTGTCGAGGCTAGTGTTCTATGATTTGGTTGGATTTGCTGGCATAGTTGCCCTTTTTGTGGTTGATCATGAGTATTTCTTGATTGCATTTGCACATTTCCAGTTTTGACCCTTGACTTCAGTTATTGGACTGTGCAGCTGCCTCAGCAGCAAAATTCTTTTGATTGTGGTCTTTTCTTGCTTCACTATGTGGAGCTTTTTCTGGAGCAACTTCCTGCTAACTTCAATATTTACAAGATTGCAGCATCCTCCAAGTTTGTAAGTTCATTGTTTCCTCCTGTACCAAATAACTGCTCCTTTGTCCTTAATTGTTATAAATTGATTATATTCCTAATTGGTCATGAGATAAGTGGAATCAAATAATTGTTTGAGGTCTACAATTTCATTTAAAAAAAAATTATGAGACTGCTGAAATTTAGTTATAAGTGCTTAAGTAACGACAGGGAATTTTCATTTCTCTGTTCTTTTTTGTATCTATTGTGCAATTATTATGAATTACTGGGGCATTCACTAACTACTTCAATTCTAAGAAGGCCACACAGAGAAATTGAAGAGGTCATTCTGATCATAGAATGATAGATTGTAGTTCTTAGCTTGAGTTATTGGTTTTTCTCGATGTTTGTGTATGCTTCAGAGGCATTTTGGAACCTATTACATATGGCATATAAATCGTTATGTAGGTGTTTCACTTAGGAGTTATGGTATTCAGATGTTCTAATCTTCATTTAAAGCTCAAATTGTATATATTTCCTGTCAAAAGTCAAAGGTCCGACTTATTTCTTATCACTTTAGGTTTTATACTATTGTGCATGTCAATTTATTTGTTAGATATTTGTCCATGAGCTGTGCAGGATTCTCTCTCTTTTTTTAAGCTTGCTAATATCAAGACTACTAATGCTTAAGTGGCTGCTTCCAGCTTCAAGCAGATTGGTTTCCTCCTGGTGAAGCCTCCTTGAAACGAACTCATGTCAAGAGATTAATTAATGAGCTTCTGGATACAAAATCCCAAGATTGCCCTCCACATCGGGGGAGTGATATGAACAATACTCATGGCTATGAAGAGGATGTTGAGTTTTCAGTAAAATCGGGTCCTTTGAGTAGCTCAGTATGTCAACGTGGGCTGGGAATTGAGATGACTTTATTACCAGCTTCATCTGTAAGGACTACGCAGTTTACCAGAACTTCGGGATTGGTTCTTAAGGAGTTGTTTAAGCAAGAATCTTCTTCAGTACCTTTTGAAAATGCAACCTGGGGAGTTTTTGAGAGCAGAGCATCTTTTAAGGAGTTTAAAAGACCTGCTTCTGTGATGGAGGTACTTTATATTCCACCATCTTAGACCAGCCTAACTTTAGCTATTTAACTTTTTGATGAGTGTGGAGTACCATTGGAGATGGCTCTTTCAGAGCACTGCATGTTTGTTTATGGATTAGAGTGGATTTCAGATCCAGTAGGTGGATTTGATGAGTAGTAAAGTAAAAGGTGTATTTTGATTTTGTATATATTTGGGAGTGTAGGTTTTGTAAAATTTGATAGGGTAGGATTTTGAAAATGTATGTGATAGATGATTCATTGTGTATTTAAATCTGTGTGTAAAGTAGGGGAGAGAGTGTGTAAAGTAAAAAGGAGGGGAGAGATTGTTGAGTTGGGTAGATAATTAAAAAATGGAAGATAGATGATTTTTAGTGTAATAGGAAAATTGTGTTTGTAAAAAGTAAAATAAGTGTATTATAGGATAGAGAATTTGAGATCTGATAACAAAATCCGGAGAAACGAACGTGTATATGAATTTGAAATAGAAAATAGAGTGGAGTAGGAACCTAGAAACAAACGGTTACTGTATTCAACACAGAGCAATAGCTGGTAGTAGAAACCGAAGCAGACTGGGATTTTCAATAGGTGTATGGTCAGCAAATAATTTATAATTGTATGTATATGTACTTGTATCTTTCATGATTGCTGTTTCTTTTGAGAAGAAAAAGTTTTGTTCCCTAAAATATATACTTGGCAATTGGTAATATCCTTCACCAACTAATTCATGTTTCATGTGTTCTTTTTAAAGGAAGAGGCAGAAGCTGGTGAGTGTTTTGCAACAGAACTAGCTGGACCCGTTTTCCCCGATTTAGATGGTGTCAATTCAGAGACACCTGCCTTTCCTTACTCATCTGAAGATTTTAGATTAGAGCCTGTTCACCAACATATATCAGATGTTGACTCGTCTCCAGTAGCATCAGCTTGCGACTCTGGTGATGTATTAGTAGATGCTGATGAAAAGCAGGAATGTGTTGAACAAGTTAGCTTAGATGGTAAAATAATTTTATTTTTAGGTCCCTGTACTTTTCCCCTATTTTCGAATTGGATCCCTGTACATATTTGTTAACATAGGTCCCTGTACTTCTTCCACCTACTGTCTGATTGGATCCATGTACGCTTGCTTAATTGTAAACATCGAGTCCATTATTTTTGTTAATTAGGTCCCTATACTTTCAACTTTATTTAAATTTAGTCCCTGTACTTAATGGTTACGTAGGGAACAAATTTTAATACAGATCTCAATTTTTACAAATGAAAACATAGGGACCTAATTCAGATAAAATTACAAGTATGTGGACCAAATGTTTATAGTAAAAGTGCATGGACCAAAAAGTGATCCAAATGTACATATTTTTCTATATTATAAGCATAGATATAGTTAGCACTTGACTATTTGCTTTGCCTTTTTTCTTCAGGAGAAGTGCTCAACGCTGGAGCATCTAATCAGAATGTTGTTGAGGATAGTGAGCGAAAGGGTGATTCCGTCTTTTTGAAGAATTCCTCTGAAGAAGAAAACGAGCTGCAGAATCATGCCCCAATTTGCCCTTCCGCTGCTTCTGATGATAAGTTGAACAAGAGCGCATCTGATCCATGCATACTCCCCTCACGTTATTCGCCTCAGCCATCCCGTCTGGCAGATGTGGTCGTTCAGGATGAGTGGATATCAGAATCAGCAGACGAGGAGAACGTTGCAAAACGTATACGAACCACCCTTACTGATGGTGAAAATGGGTGTGCTGCTAATTTGTCCAAAGATGAACTATCTCTGTGAAGTGTCATGTACATCTTTCATGAATCCTTTGTACTTACTGATGCGAGTTGAAAGCTTTCTGGTGGCTTGCAGATTTGTTGTTTGTTATGTGGAAAGTTGGGATAAAAGATTTTATTAAGCTAATCTGCTTTTGGTGTAAAAAGTGCGGCTTCCTAATTTTTCCGTTTAAAGTTACACGAACTTTTCTAATTATTTCAGCTTTCTAAACGTTCATGTTTCCAGAATTGAAGACGTGATCATACTTATTTAATGATACTGCCAGGTGGAGTGATACTATAGGAGTTTTTGCTAATTCAAGTAAGGGGTCAGAATCACTTTTTAATTGAAGTTTGTTGAGGAAAAACATATTATTGTGCCTTCGTTAAAAAGTAAATGATGGAAGGACATTATAGATATTTAATATATTTCATGTAATCCTAGATATTTGTATAACATATATAAAGGGATTTCTTGTATAGAATAATATGCTGATAATATAGTGAAATCTCCTAGTTTGGTATGTTCCCAGACGTAGTCATTCTCGACGAATTGGGTTAACGAACGATTGTCTCTATTATCCTACAACACGTTGTTAGCACGAATGTTCTACAATTAGATCTTACGATTACTTCACTCCATTCAAATCTCCATTTTACGGCACGAGATTCAATTGTTTTTCTTTGTTGGTACTCGAAATCAGTTTATGCCAATATTTTCCTAAGGCTGGTAGAATTGTCCTGCATATGAGAGAGAAAATAGACAGATGAACCTGCACTGGACGCGAGTCAAGTCTTTCATTAGAAATTAGGAACCCTTACCGTAGGGTTCCATTCTGGTAAAGAAGCTTAATATTGCCACAGTATAGACTTGAGAATTATTTGCTGTAGAAATTAAGATTTTTGTGATATTTCACTTATTGCCTCTTATTATCACGTATTCTCAAAAAAGGGCCTTGAGAATTAAAATTATTTATTCACGTATAAGATTATGAGTGCAAATTTTTTTAAAGATATTATATTGATGAAAATCTTTTCAAATAACATATCTCATGATGTATTTGGGTATGTGAGGTTATGATTATATTGTGAACTTTAAATTTTTATTTATTAACTTGTCATTTATATGTCATACTCTATTTGTATACATGTTCACTAATGTACACTTTCATGCACGGGCTATATATATGAATATAAACTAATGTGAAAAAATATTTTCACAAAGCATCGATATATATGGTCTTTGGTTTAAAAAAATCTAATTTTTATGCACATTCTTGAAAAGTAAATATTTAAATTGCTACATTTGCATAATTAATATACTTTCTCCCTTGCCTGTAATAAATGACTTAACCAACTTGACCTAAATTTTAAATGTTGGGCTCAAAAGAGATTGAGTATCGTTGTTAGGTTTTCGATGTGGAATGTACCTTATTAGGAAAGGATTATCTTTTCACAATCAAACAATCCGCTAATCCCAAGGACAAAGAATTGTCTGAAAAGGTGAAAGTAAATTATCCTAATATTACTAAGACAACATATCAATCCTAGTTTACGCTGGGATTACCTTCAATTGAAAACACCCAAAGAACTGTGGGAGATTGGGACGTTTAGAAAATATAAACGATATCCTACTTCCAGAACTAATTGTCTAGTGGAATGAAATCTGCTTACTTACTATTAAATGATCAATTTTCTTGATAATGATATGTTGTGTGTTAAAACACGTCTTAACTTCTGTGAAAAGCAAATCACAGAAAATGATCACACTTTCCTTTTATTATTCATGCATAGTAATTTTGATTTTATTGATAGGCTATAGCTTCTTAACTACTTCATATTTTCAAATTTATGGTGATATGCGTACTTCTTAACAAATTTTAAATGATGATTTTATTAATCAAGATCTTATTTTTATGAATTATCACCTTTTATAAATTCAATAAGGAAATAAGGGAAGTGTTTGTCAGTCTAGTGTGTGGCCATTATTATGCTATCAGTCCTGGTGAATTGCCCAAATTTGTATTGGGCTTATACGTTTTCATAATTCGACTTTTGTCCTGATTCAAGTATAGTAGGCCGCCAACAAATTCCTTGATGATGTGGGTCATGTTGCAAGTAATTGAAAAGTATGACCAAATTCTTTTAAATAATAATGTCAAACCTAATGGGACAAAAAAAGTTCCCGACGTTAACTTTATTAAGGGAACAATGGAAAGATTCCCAGAGGAAAGTGGACACGACGTGTTAATCCCTACCAACGTGAAAATAATGAATGCACCACATGGTACGGGCTGTGAGACCCATGGTAAGGGTCACCATTACCATGCAAGCACAAAATAGCAATTAATTATAAGAGGCATGAGAAATCTAAAGAACGTGAAACCCACTATATGGAAGGCGAGAATCATCGTAAAGATATTAACCTCACAATTACAGATTGAAGATTGGGCCGGATAAAAAAAGTTTATCACCCCATTTTCGGCCAAGCAAACGAGGCCTAATAGTCTAATACTATAGCTCATATCCACTATTATTATAGATCCTAATAATTATAGTTTATATCCACCAATACTATAGCTTATATCCATTTATACTATAGTTCATATCATCTAAAATTATGCTCATATAAACTAATACTATAGTTCATATCCACTAATACTATAGCTAGAGTCGGTCCTATGATTGGAGAGGTCCGATGCAATTTCTTTTTTTAACTTTCATATTCATACCGTACCATAAATAAAAAGTAACATAATTATTAACCATCTTAAAATACAAGATTTAGCATTTATCCAACACCGACTCAGTTGAATAAATTATTGGAATATTTCATAACATAAATATATATAAAAAGTTTAAATAAATAATTAATTGAAAAAAAAATTGGGGCCCTCAATTGGGGTGGGGCCTGTTGAAATTTAGAGGCACGTAAATACGTAATACATGTGCAACGGAAATAAACAGTTCACCAACAACGAACAAATAATTGCATAATTGAATACGTATAAACATAAAGAGAAACCTTACAGTAAATCGTACACATATTTCTCTACTATGGTATCCACGTAATCCCCATTCACGGACTTGCACAGATTTGCCAGCGTTGAATTTGAGACGGAATTTGCTAGAAAAATTCTTATTCTAGATTTTATGGAGAAAATATTAATTAACGTTGTTTGTGAATTCCCAAAAGCTAATATATATAGGGAAGGTCCAACTTAAATCTTAAACTAACCTGATTAGGAAATAAAATCCCTAATCTTATAAAATAAATCTCTTAGATTTATTTTCCATATATAAAATCTCTACGGATTTAATTCCCATGTATATCAAATCTCTACGGATTTGATTCCATATATATTAAATCATATAATAATATTCCATATATTATTATTGGAAATTCTATTTAATTAAATCCAATTTAATTCAACATTAATAATAATTAATTCCAAATTAATCTATTATTAATTAATTCTCCATATATTAAATATTAAATCCAATTTAACATTTAATCAACCAACTATTATCCGTAAAATTGAACTACTTGTTGTGTGACCCATAGGCCTCATATATCGAGCGATTAATCAAACTAACGGTCTCCATTGAACCCTAGACAATAAATCAGACATTCTCAAAATATGAGGTACATTGCGAGAAAAGTGCAACTACCTGTAACTGAAACATGGGCTATTACTATTTCCTCATTTCATTCGCGAATACTCGATTAAGTCTTGAACATTATGAAGTATCTATTCAAATAACTTAATCATATTATCTCTAATCACTAATTGATCACGTATGTCACACTTAGCCATAAAGTCTAAGTTGATGTGCATCGGCCGATGACTTAGATCCAATTATGATGAGAATATGAGTATTATCTCTAAATCCACATTGAGGAATGAATCTGTAGGTCCCGAACTGGTTTTGTGAGGGTGGAAGTCTAGAGGGGAGGGGTGAATAGACTTCTAAAACATTTCGTGTGGATCAGGTGTGAACTGCAGATTACCCGATCAGAGTGCGAGTGTATCAGTTTAGACTGATGTTCAATCTTACTGAGTGTCTAAGGGCAGATCAATTTGATATCTGTCAGTTTAACTGAATGGTGCGGAAGCTTGTTTTTACCCGTGTGAAAAACCAGTTTTATCAATCAGATTCTTAAATCAGTTTTCAACCAGTTGACTAAGGTGTCAATCTGATCAGATCAGCTGCTTGGTGCAGACTGAGCTTAACTTAGAATATGTATGCTGTTTTAAACTCAGTTGTGTGACTTGTGTAAAGCAATAAGAAAGCAAGTAAATGCACACACGACTTTTTATAGTGGTTCAGACGAAACCCGTCCTACGTCCACTCTTCCCTTAACACAGGGGAACCTTAACCTACTTTAACCTGCGGGACTTATATCCTTTTGGCCGAGATGTTTACCGAGTTCCCACTCTTACAAACTTAACCTGCGGGACTTATATCCTTTTTAGGATGGCCGAGATGTTTACAGAGTTCTCACTCAAGCTTAACCTACGGGACTTATATCCTTTAAAAGGATGGTCGAGATGTTTAATGAGTTCCCACTCTTACAAACGTAACCTGCGGGACTTATATCCTTCAAAAGGATAGCCAAGATGTTTAATGAGTTCTCACTCTACAGACTTAACCTAACTTGCGTTTGGGTAAAGAATGTTTGAGGGTTCCAACTGGAAATCTATCCTGGTGCTTTAGGTAGCCAAAATGCTAGTGGATAGGATTTCTTGCTAAGAACTAATGGGATGAACAATCTAAGAATAACCTTCAAATATGGTGTTCTTCGAACGGAAATTCTTCTTGAATTTGCTTGCGTGAATGTTTTTGTTCCGCTTGCTCAATAGTTCATGTGATGGTGGTTGGTCTCACTTTTTTCCTTCCTTCGAGCAATCCCATTTTATAGACCTCGAAATCAAAGAGCCGTTGGAGAGCAATTTGAATTTCGGGCTTTATTAGGTAGGTTGTAGGATATGATTGTAACGTGCTCCGATTATCGGCGTGGCCATAGGCATGATTAGCGCCGTTTTTGTCTGCAGCATCGTATCCCGTATTGTCAGCTCTTTTTGTGCACGTGTCGCTTTCTCCTTGTGCCCATGAGGTGGCACTTCGAAATTTGTCCGTTAAGCGATTGATATTCCTTTTGTAGAAGATTAAATCTTGTCTAGTGTATCTTTTTGATTGTCACGGTGTGAGTAACTTGATCGAATGGCGGTCGATCTACCTTGTTGAGTCTTGGATGCACATTGTCTTAGCTCAATATCTGAACTCGATGATATAGGTTTTGGTCTTTTGATCTTCAAGTGTCTCTGAGCCTCGGTGTCTTGATCATCTTGAGTCTTGAGTTTTATTCTTGAGTCTTGAGCTTATCCCGAGTCTTGAGTTCATCTGTCTTGAGTCTTCGATCTTCTTCATCTGAGTCTTGAGTTCATCCCCGAGTCTTGATGTCTTCTTGTCTTCACGATCTTGACTTCTTGTCTTCGATTTGCGCTTAGTCTTGATCATCGACCTTATCTGGGTCATCGATACTTCGACGACCTATACATATTGAGTTCCCCCCTCAATATGTGACCTATCTTTACATCGACTATTTATACATTTCATTAGGTCATCTTAATCGATTCTAAGTCATCGATCAAATTTAACAGTGTCCGACCGATCCTATTACAACTTTGTTTTGGAACTTCCATCAAAACTAAATTACTGATTTCCCAACAATTTCCCCTTTTTGATGGAACCAAAACACTTAATCACACTTAATCAGAAAAACAGAAACCATGAATGGAAATGTAGATAATGCAAACAGTACATACCTCAGAAGACAATGAGATGGTGTCTTAGAATCAGTGGGATGGAAAATTTTATTCAGATAGGTGTGTGCATTGTAGAATATATGAAAAGCGTACCTATCATCTGATTCCAAGTTGTCTTCTTCAGGTGTACTTGAACATTTGCAGCTCTTTGGGGATGCCAAACATCCTGTACATCCTTTTGCATTAGCTTGTCCAAATCTTCTTTTTTTCTATGGATTCCTCCATTTTTTAGCTAGTCCATAGTAGATGTTCTTGAATTTAACAGATTCTAGCTTGTTGTCCGGGCCTTGAAAGGTGGAAGGAGTAGTTCAAAGGGTGGAGCTTACGGTATTAGTGGCATGATCTTGCCTTCTTTCATCACTGTCTGGTAGAAGTCTGGATACTTTGTTTCTAACCAGTTCCGAAATTCATCATCATTTTCAGTCTGATCTTGATGAATTGGAATCTTCTCCAGGATGTAGACGTCACATAACCATTCTCCTCTAATCTGGTCCCATTTTGGAAGCAAATCTTGCCGTGCACAAAGGATGCCTTTAATAGGTGCCGGAAGGGCATTCTTCTCCCAAGCAATCTCCTCTGCTGCAGCTTCGTTCTTTCTTTTTCCTTCGGATGTAGCGATGTTCGATCCCTTAGCCTCTGCTAACCTCGCTTCTTGATTGCGGCCTCTCTTATTCTCTGTCTTATGCGCTCTTGAACTTGTTCAGAGTCATCCCAACTTTTATTGGAGAATAGCCGGCCTTGTCTCGATCTTCATGATTGCTTTCATCATCTTGCCTTTGCCTTTCTTCCTCCTCAGAGTCTGCTCAGGTTCATCTTGTTCGTCTTCTTCAGCTAATTTCTTAGCAAGTTCAAGGCTCTTGGTCTGATCATCAGTTTCCATTCTTTTCTGAACGAACGAAGAAAAGTCTTCAATCTTGTCGACTCTGGCAGTAACCTCTGAAAAGAGCACTTTTTTACCTTTCGATGATCTCTTTCTTGTGTTGCTCCACAATTTCTTTCATTTCAAAGAACGAGATCGGTAAATGGAGTGGTTGTGCAAATCGAATCTGATGGTTTTGGTAGAGATGAAAATTTTACCAAGCGTATAATAAAGTCTGTTTTTCTTCCTTCTCTTTATTCTCTTTTTCTTGAGTCTGTTTTTCTTTATTCTCGTTTCCTTCATTCTCTTTTCCTTCCCCCTTTTTGGTTGCATCAAAGAGGTTGGACATCTTGCGGTTCAGAGCAGTTAATTGCCGTGAGATCTCCTCTCTGAGTTCCTCGACAACAAGAGGAGTGATCTGAGCGGTGGTAGAAAAATCTTGAGTGTGTAGAAGCATCTGAGAGCAGTTTTGATTTCCTGTCTTGCTCGTTCTGTAGAAGCTAGAAAATGTTTCCAACCCATATCCAAGTGGGTGTTGGTCTTGTCCAAGGATGCCCAGACACTCTCCAAAAGTACACAGTATTCGATTGAGCATCTCTGTCTGAATCGAGAGTTTGTTAGGCCGGAGTTTGAGCTTCTCAGCAAGAGGATATACTAGTTGCATTACTTGACAAGGATGGCATTGTGCATCCCAACTGTGTGACTTCGTTCCTTGTCAACTAGTTTTGCTTGCTCATCTTCAAATCGCTTCATCAGATCTGCTGTGAGCGCTGCGAATTTGTCTTCAAATGCAGCCTTGATCCCATCCTGAATCTTTTGAGTATGATGATCTAGGTATCGAGCTCATCGTGGCGATCTGTTCGGATGTTGAAGCCTTGCCAAGTCGAGTCTCATCTGCAGCACCCATTCTTGGTTCATCGGCAGCTCCCTCATGATCTGTAGGAGGTTGAACGGTTTCCTCCCTATTATCAGCAATACCGAACCTTTCGTGAATCAACCATCTGATATCATCATTAGATGCCAATTCAACAACACTTTCAATCCCAGCATTGTGTAGACATTTCAACTCCAAGTCTACAAAGAAATCTGATCCCAGAGTTGTCATTAGAATCAGAAATTCTTCAATGCTCTTCAGTCTGATATCCCTCCAGAACACTATCTCTTCTAGCTGTTCTGCTGGATGTCAGGATGTTGATCCAATTCAGGGCATAGATCCAGTAGATACTCTTTGATCTGTTGCTTCATTATCCTTATGATGGGGCTCTCTGGAGCAGGTGAAGCAAGCACTGTTCTGGTGTTGAAGGGATTATGAGAGATGGACACTCGTTCGTTGGATCTCTCAGGTTCTTGAGACTTGATAGGGGATTGGGATGTTTGTAGTTCAGGTTCATTTTCAGCGTGTTGAGGGTGTTCAGTTTCCTGAACGGGTTCATTGATTGGTGGTGTGGGAGATATTGTTCTGATAGGTGAGGGTGAGGGTGAGAAGGTTTTGTGGGGAGAGGATGGTGGTGATGATTTTTGAAGAGAGGGTGATGGTGATTTGGAAGTGGGCGTTGGCGATCTTGCTCTCTGGAAGATATTGGTGAGAGGCAGAGAATCAGATGGTGATTCTTCCTCAGGTTGCTCCACTTCTGTCCCTCTGACAAATTTCTCTCCTTCTGCTTCGATCATCTGCTCTTCCCTTACTTCTCTGATAGTTGGCTCTGAGCGGACTGCTATCTCTTCGTCTGATCTTACTTGCATCAGATCCTTTGTTCTGTTGACTTGCTGGGCAGAACTTGGAGCAGTTTTCAGAGGAGATGAGACTCTCTTCTGACGTTTCCGCTGAGCATCTGGTTTCTTGGCCAGATCCTTCCTTTTCATCCTCTTCTCTTGAATGGCCTTTTCCTGCACTTCAGACGATGCAGTTACCTTGTCTTTTCCTTTCTTTTCTCCCTTGGGTTTGGGCACATAAGGAGTCGGATCCTCATCAGCTTGTCCACGTAGGGACTCATCTTTGCCCAATATGGCCTTGTGCTTTGCTTGGTAAATCTTCGCTCCATTCTCGTTCCATTCATAATTATGTGGCAGCTTATCTGACAGAATGATAGAGATTTTGTGTATGAATGAGCACTTCGAAGATAAGCACACTTCATTGCTTTGGGTCAGCTCGAACTTCCCGGAGTCTTTTCTCAGTCTTGCTTTGACCATACCCAACCAATCAATGTCTGAAGCCTTCTTGATTATTGCAGCCATGACACTTATCTTGTACGAAGTGACCGCATCAAGGCTGTATGTTGAGCACATGTTCATCTTCTGAACAATTTCAAGAAGAAGGCGATACTTTCTCTTCAGGTATGAGGCTTTGACGTTTGTCGTGTTCTCCTTGTTTGCTGGTCTCAACAGCTCGGCTTCAAGAAATTCCTTTTCTCCTACAACAGTTGTGTAGGTCTCTGGATTGATGCTTCCTCGAGTTAGGCCGAATATCCTTTGTAGATCGTCATTCGACACTCGAACTTCCATTCCGCCAACGGAAGAAATCAGGTCAGCATCATTGTCTTCATCCCTCTGTAGATTGTAGAGAAACTCCAGGGCTTCATGGGTGTGAACGATGTTCTGATGTGTAGAGCAATATCGTTCCAGTCCACACGCTCGTAAGCACTCCAGAATTTCCAGTGATTCCGGATCTAAGGTGATGGTGAAGACTACGTACTTTTCATCAATGATGTCTATCTTCATCGATGCAAAGTTGCAGTACTTTTTCCCTTGTCCCGGTCTTGAAACAAGATGTGCCATTTCTGTACGATATGCAAATTGATGTTTAGTTTTAGTAAGGTATTTCAATAAATTCAGTCAAACTAGCAATTTCAGCATCAATTTAGCAAGTAAGCGTTTAGATCTAATAAAATTACAGAATCACAACTTGTAAACCTAGGTGTCATAGAGAAATAAGATCATGCAATTAATTGAAACAAGAGATTACCAGAAATTGATTCGAAAGATTTAGAAATCGGAAGAGTAAAATCAAATGATTTCGAAGGTAATTCTCTGAAGATTTGAAAAAATATGATCTTTTAAGAGCTTGGAGAAGACGAAGTAGTGGAAAGCGGTTTTCTGAGAAGGATTTGGAATTTATAGAATACGAAGGAAAACCTTTTTGCACAACTTTCCAAAGTACTCAAGTATCCGTGTTTTGAAATCAGTGGCTGAGATTAGTCGGCCAAAAAGTATTTTGATTGCACGGTTGAGAAAAATAGTCTTCTCATTTTCCGGACTCGAAAAATCGCAATAAAACGTTTTGAAAACATTTTCCCAAGTCCGCATTAAAAGCTTTGCAGAGCATGCGTCATGAACAGTGTAAAATAAATCATTTATTAAATAACGCATATAAGGTATTCAGAAAGAGATAAATAAGAGAGCGTATCTGACTGATTGATATTGTAATCAATCAGTTACCACGGTGATCTGATCTGGTACTTTGTTGACTTATCTGATAGTTGCCTTATGCATTTCCCAACAATATCTCACTTATCTGATCAGATTCTTGCTTGAAACACTTCGCCACTTATCTGATCCTCTTATCTGATACACTTCATCCTTCAATCTTCTTCTAAACATTCTTCTTAACAACCCGCATTTACTGAAGTCAACTCCCGCCAAAACTTTTACTTCGGGGAGTCCAAAAGTCGCCTCGATTCCCAAATCGGCGCGATTTGACATTCCGTAATAATGACATAGATACGCTGTGATTTAATCACACCGTTAACTCATCCAACCATTAGCCGCGTGTTCCTAACGCGTTGTCAATGCAAATTTCTCTTAAGATCTTCTGAGAAGATAAAATTTGCATTTATACCCCTAATTTCCTTCTATAAATAGCCTGGGGTGTTAGGCGAACAACACAACATAAACCATTTCATCTTCTTTAGCATATCCTTCATGCTTTTCCGATGAGTTCCTTATTTCCGGTGAAACTTCCGGTGGGAACCTTTAGCCATTTTTTAATGAATTCAGCTTCTCAAATCAACCCTGTGTGTTCCTTCACACTGCTTTCGTCGTCATCTAAGATTTCATATACGATCAATGCTAAGCTTCTTTACCATCGTGGAGGCGGATCTGCTAAGGCAAATGAGAAGGCACTTCTCCTAACCGTATGCACCTTGTGCGCCTACCGAGATGACGAAATTAGCATCAACAGACTTAGTCTGAAACAAAACATGGGTTTGATATACAAAATAGTGTATCAAACTCAATATTTGCATGAGACACTCTTGGCCATATGGTCTTTGTGACCAAACCTGTGGCATTGTGTCCCATTTAACAGCTGGAGAGTCCATTGATTTTAGGTCTAAGGGCTCCTAGCTTAAAGATCCTTCAAGGCTCGCTCTCGCTCCTCACTCCAAGATTCTAAGAGCGGCTTTCAGGATTCTAGAAGCTTCTCTGCTGCCCCCTTGGTCGGAGAGTCTGAGAGCATCAGCTCTTAAAATCTCTCTCTCTCCTTCCCTGCCTAGGGTTGTCTTAGGGCTTATGGTTTATGCTTTGACCTCCGGGTCTTCTTGTACTTGTAATACCACTTGAAGATAGCTTGTATCATTTGTAGCTTGTGATATCACTTGTAACTTGTAAATCTGACCTCCGGGTCCTTATCAATGAAAAACCCTGTTATTCCATTGTTGTGTTGTTTCTTCTGACTTATGAGATCGGTAGCTTTACTCTTGATTTGCTTTGTTAACTGCAGCTTTAATCGACTTATAAAGTAATCTTCCAATCTGATCAGTTCCCCCTTAATCTGATATGTCTTGAACTGATCTGCCCTTTGTTTGAACTTCAGATCGGCTACTTATCTGACTTTACGATCTGCTCCTTATCCCGAACTTGGATCGCTCCTCGTCTGAAATCGTCGATCGGTTGAGATTCTAACTTTCAACCGATTCCACTTAACTTGGTTAGTCTTTTAACCAACCGGGTTACGGAGATCAATCCTTGACCATATCACGGTGCATTTTCTCCAAGATCCGAAGTCCTAGCTTCGTTGCATAACTCTCGAATCGATCTCGGTAGCGGCTTGGTTAAGATATCAACTTTACGCTTGTCGATATGGATCTTTTTCCATCCTCGATATTCTTCTTTTCAACGTGATCTCGATAAAATGGTGTCCGACATCCACATGCTTGCATCTTGTATGTAGAAACGAGATTACGAGTGATTGCAATAGCACTATTATTTGTCACGAGAATATAGGTAATGCGTTCTTAGCTACGATGTTGTAATCCCTCACCGCTTGACTTAGCGGAAGCGGTTGGGAACAATCCTTCTGCGACCATATATTCTACTTGATGGTAGATGTATGAATCGATGTCTGCTTCTTCGAAAACCATGAGATCAGTTTATTTCCCAGAAACTGACATGATCCTGAGGTTGACTTCCTGTCGATTCTGCAACCTCCGTAATCTGAATTAGAATACCCACTAAGCTCTAGATTGTCATCTGATGCGTAAAATAAACCAAGGTTTACAGTCCCCTTCAGATACTTGAGAATCCGCTTAGCTGCTTCTAGGTGGTTTTGCATTGGATTTGCTTGAAATCTGGCACATACACCTACTGCAAAAGTAATGTCTGGTCTGCTGGCAGTCAGGTATAGAAGTGATCCAATCAGAGCTCTATATTCTTTCTGATTAACTTTCTGACCATCTTCATCTGGATCCATCTTGAACCCGGTCATCATGGGAATTCTAGCTTCCTTGCTATGTTGAACTCCAAACTTTGCCAGTAGATTCCTTGTGTACTTCGCCTGGCAGATGAATATCCCTTCTGTACTCTACTTGACTTGTAAACCCAGAAAGTAATTCATCTGACCCATCATGGACATCTCGAACTTTCCTTGCATCAACTTGCTGAATTTCTCACATAGCTTCTTGTTGGGAGATCCGAAGATGATGTCGTCCACGTAGATCTGAACCATCAGAATATCTTATCCATCTTCTATTCTGAATAAGGTTTTGTCCACTATTCCTTTAGTGAACCCACTGTCTATCAAGAACTGGGGAGTGTATCATACCAAGCTCGAGGAGCTTGTTTCAGTCCGTAAAGATCTTTCCTTAAACGGTACACTTGGTTGCATTTTTCAAAGCCTGGAGGTTGTTCGACATAAACTTCCTCTGCTAGTACCCCGTTTAAGAATGCACTCTTTACATCCATCTGATACACAGTGAACCCTCTGTGGGAAGCATATGCCAGAAACAGCCAAATGGCTTCTAGGCGAGCGACTGATGCAAAGGTCTCATCATAATCAATTCCTTCTGATTGTGAATACCCCTTAGAAACAAGTCTTGTCTTATTCCTTGTTATGACATTTTTCTCATCTCTCTTGTTCTTGAATACCCACTTCGTGCCAATTACATCTTGATGAGTTGGTCTGTCCACCAATTCCCAAACTTGATTTCTCTCAAACTGTTCCAGCTCCTCCTGCATGGCTAGAATCCAGCTTGCGTCTTGTAGAGCTTCCTCTACTGTAGTTGGTTCCTTCAAAGACAGATAACAACAGTACATGGCACTTTCACCAATCTGATGTCTAGTTTTGACTCTATCGGATAGGTCTCCGAATAATCGGATCGGTTGGATGGTAGGTAATCCGAGTCCTACGTTACGATGTCGTCTGGCCTGTTTGAGAACATCATCCATATCTGATAGTTCATTACTAGTGATTGGGAGTGGTGCGGAATTATGATCCACTTGATAAGAACATGTCTCAGCTGATGTTGGACTCATCATGTGTTGAAGTTTGTTCATGGGAACTTCAGGAGTTCCCCAAACCGGATGGTTCGATTGATCTTTCTCGGTATAACAACTTCTTCAGCGGCGGTTTTGCGTACCTTTGGAGTCCGATTGACTGTTGAATCGGCAAGATCAAGTTACGGGATGTGCCTTTATTACGTGTTCGTTTCTTTCTCCTTGATGCTTAGGCTGATCCATTTTCTGCGTGTCGGTAGCGGTTGATCCGTCTGCACGGCTAGTTACGAGGCGCTTTTCTCTTTTTCAGAAGATGTCTCATCAAAGACCACATGGGGTGTTTCTTCCACAACTAGAGTTCGTTTGTTGTAAACCCTAAAGGCCTTGCTGGATGAGGAATATCCTAAGAATATGCCCTCATCTGACTTGGCCTCAAAAGTCTTCAACTGACTTTTCCCATTGTTGTGAATGAAACACTTGCACCCAAAAACATGGAAGTATGAAACACGAGGTTTTCTTCGCCCTTCCACAGGTTCATAAGGTGTTTTGTAGTGAGTCTTAGTCGAGAGAACATCTGCATTACGAGTATGGCATCTTGGTATTGATTGATTACGCCTGAAAAGCGGCTTGGTGTAGCATGTTCAATTAACATAGTCGCGGCGAACTTCCTTGAGAGTTCTGTTTCTCCGCTTCTGCTACTCCATTTTGTTGTGGTGTTCTTGCAGCTGAAGTCTCATGTTGTATACCAAACTCAGTGCAAAAATCAGTAATAAAGGAATTCAGGAACTCTGTACCTTTATCTGATTTGATTTTTACTATGATGACACCCTTCTCGTTTTGTAGCTTCTTGAGCAGTTCGGGTATCTTAGTCGTTGTCTCGTTCTTCTTGTATAAGAATACAACCCAAGTAAACTTGGAATAATCATCCACGATTACTAGAGTATATTTGTGTCCAATTTGAGATCGACCGTGTAACTAGTGCGAATAGATCCATATGGGCGATTCTGCAATACTCTCTTGGATCTTTGGTCCGTATTCCCTTGAATGAGGCTTTAACTTGTTTTCCCACCTGACATGCGGCACATGTCTGATCTTTGGAGAATATCTCATTCAGAAGTCCCTCAACCAAAGACATCCTAGCTATCTTGTTAAGAGTCTTGAAGTTCAGATGACTCATTCTTTTGTGCCAGAGCCAACTGCTACTTTTAGAACTCTTAACAATTAAGCATGTATTCTTTGGGCAACTGTTCCAATCTGCTATGTAGATCGTGCCTTTCCTTGAACCAGTTAGCAAGATTTGTTGAGTGGCTCGATTCCTTATCATACACTTGTCACTCGAGAACTCAACGCTGAATCCGTTATCACAGAATTGTGATACTGATAGTAGATCGTGCTTCAATCCTTTGACATGCGAGACTCCAGTTACTTGTACATCATCATTCTCTAAGGTTCTGAATCCTTTGGTAGAACCAAAGTTATCATCACCAAAGAGTACACGTGGGCCTTCTTGTTCTTTGTAAGAGCTAAGGAGATGTTTGCTTCCAGTCATGTGCCTTGAGCATCCACTATCGATGTTCCAGATAGTTGCTTGTGCACCTCCTTTGTTGGCCAGTCCCACGCGAACCTGCAATCAAATCGGGCTTTAGGTACCCCTTTGGAATTGGGTCTGGGGGTTAGTGGTGGATTTAGGGATCCACACAAAAGCGAAACTTCTATGAAAAAATCGATAGATTAGATGGTCCGATTTGTCTCCCATACATATCAACATAATCATCGTCTCTCTTTATATACTTTTCGATTAGTATGATTATTAGTGTGAGCCTTTGGTTGACTTAGAAAACTTGGGATTTTTCTTTATATTTTGTCTTCTTTTAATCGGTGTGGCTCGGTGTAGTAGCCTAGATCTCTGCGGTTATAAGGGTAGGTACTGTTGCTACCATCAAAAGATTCATATCTTTTTGGCATAGGTGGTCTTTGCAGTTTACCTATAGCTTGCTTATTAGGCAGCTGACCTTGATTGGGTCTCAGATTAGATTTCCTTTTTACAGGTTGTCTCTTCTGATACCTAATCTGCTGATCAGGTTGAGGTTTCTTCAGAAGAACTGGGTTCTTCTGTTGATTCCTCGGCTGATGCTTTATAAGTTAGGGTCCATTTACATCCTTTTACGATTAGGCACCTTTTACTTGCTCAATGTCTTTTTTCCCTTATCAGATACAAGTTTAGCTTTTAGTGTATCTTTGTCAGAGACTCGTTTGATTACACCCTTCTGAAGTGAATCAAACGGGGCTTTTGAGGATTTAGAAGGGTTCTCATACCCAATTCCCTTCTTGTTAGTCGGCGTTCGAAAATAGGTGTTCATATCTTGAACGGTTTTATATGACTTCGTGAAAACCTCTACTTTCTTGCGCAAACTATCCTCAGTAGATTTTAGACTCTCATGTAGTCGGAATAGCTCATCAAATTTAGCTTGAAGGATTTTGAAATCATCAGCTTGCTCTTTGTTGATTGCTAGCTGATCTTTGATCTGCTTCTCCTGGTCAGAAGATTTAACTTTCAGAATGTTGAGTTCCTCAGTTACCTTAAAAGCGGTTTAATGATTTCGATTCGGTAGCTTTCTTTGAGGCGTTTTCTTTAACAAAATTGATTATTTACGATCCTTAGCTTGTCATTTTCAGCTTCCACTATAGTATAAGTGTCTACTGCATCAGAGAGATCATCAAGCAATTGCTCAGAGTAGAGGTGCAAGTCAATCTCTCCAGCAGGTGTGCTAATAATAGCCGGTGTGGAAATTGAAAAAGCAGAAGGTTTGGAGGTTACCTCAGTTGGTCCTCCTTGGCCATCGAGCGGAACTTCATCATCATCGAAGAGAATATCAGATCTTCATGCTCGTGGAAGTCAACAGCCTTTACTTATCGAACCGAAGTCTTCTCGGAAAAGTAACGAGGAGTCCTCGGAAAGCGGATAAGGAATCATCAATTCGGATGTGTCGGCAACAGGGGCTTTCCTATCTTTGGCGTTGCTCTCTTTTGTTCGTTCTCTTTCTCTGGGGAGTCGGTCGAGGCGATCGGTCTTTGTAGTGACACGGTTTCTCGCTTGATTGAAGCATGATTCTCGATCTCTGGAACTTCCTTTGCGGGTGAGTCACTTAAATCATAGGATGTGTCGGGTGACTTCCCTTTCGATGGTATCCCGAACTCCTTACATCGAATCTGTTATCTCTTCTCTCATCAGCCGGATCATCTCTTTTCTTTTCTTCTCTGTGATCTCTTGATCATCCGATCTGGTTCTTTCTCGTGTAATCGGTCGGTTGGCCTCCTGTTTCTTTGATAGTCACTGTAGAATCTCTGATACTTACCAAGCTGAGTATTTGTTCTTTCAAGTTTCCTGGTAAGCAAAGCGATCTGTTCTGCTTGACTCATTTTGTTTCCAACAGGTTCAGTGGCCTTCGATCTGCTGCTGGTTGCTTTAAACGCAACTGATTTAGACGTTGAGGCTTCAGTAGGCTTCTCGTCTTCATCTGCTTGTCCTCTTTCAATTAGGTCGAACTCGTGAGCTTTAAGGCTTAGGAACAAGCTACTCGGCTTCATCTTTGAAATGTCTTGGCAATCCTTGATTACCGTGACTTTCATGTCCCATTTCTTGGTGAGAGATCTTAAGATCTTGTAGTTGATATCTTTGTCTGACATCTCTCTACCAAGTTCTCGTAGCTTATTTACCGACATGGTGATCCTCCCATCGAGCTCATTGATGGTCTCGTTGGGCAACATCTTTAGCTTTTCAAACTTCACCAGCTCGGCTTGTAGTCGGTTGTCTTTGATCTGATCATTTCCTTCGCATATCTCAGCAAGAGTATCCCACATTGCTTTCGCGGTTTTGAGATACTTTATCTTCTCCTTGGTGACTTTATCCATCGTCTTCATGATTATATGCCTGGCGATTGTATCTAGAGTATACAGCTTTCTTTCCTCTAAATCCATCAAGGCTAGGCTTTTTCGCACAAGACTTCCCGTGGCAAAATCTGGAACTCCTCCAACTGCTGGGTTGTCGTGATATATGATGATGGGTCCTTGTTCAATGACTTCCATCATTCTTCGGCTTTTCGATCCTAGATGGTTGCACATATATATTGCCCAATCTGCATACTCATCAATTGAAAACTTAGGCAAATCATGATACATACCAGAGGTATTATCCATGCTGAGTGATTTTGAAAACTAATGAGTTTTGAAAAACGGTTTTTCAAGATCTGTTCAAATGACCACAAAGATTCTTCCTCAAGAATTGATGATACTCAAAGCCAGTGGTCTGTAGAACCACTGCTCTGATACCACTTGTAGGTCCCGAACGGGTTTTGTGAGGGTGGAAGTCTAGAGGGGGGGGGTGAATAGACTTCTAAAACTTTTCGTGCGGATCAGGTGTGAACTGCAGATTACCCGATCAGAGAGCGAGTGTATCAGTTTAGACTGATGTTCAATCTTACTGAGTGCCTAAGGGCAGATCAGTTTGATATCTGTCAGTTTAACTGAATGGTGCGGAAGCTTGTTTTTACCCGTGTGAAAAACCAGTTTTATCAATCAGATTCTTAAGTCAGTTTTCAACCAGTTGACTAAGGTGTCAATCTGATCAGATCAGTTGCTTGGTGCAGACTAAGCTTAACTTAGAATATGTATGTTGTTTTAAACTCAGTTGTGTGACTTGTGTAAAGCAATAAGAAAGCAAGTAAATGAACACAAAACTTTTTATAGTGGTTCAGACAAAACCCGTCCTACGTCCACTCTTCCCTTAACACAGAGGAACCTTAACCTACTTTAACCTGCGGGACTTATATCCTTTTCAGGATGGCCTAGATGTTTACCGAGTTCCCACTCTTACAAACTTAACCTGCGGGACTTATATCCTTTTCAGGATGGCGGAGATGTTTACCGAGTTCCCACTCAAGCTTAACCTACGGGACTTATATCCTTTAAAAGGATGGCCGAGATGTTTAATGAGTTCCCACTCTTACAAACGTAACCTGTGGGACTTATATCCTTCAAAAGGATAGCCGAGATGTTTAATGAGTTCTCACTCTACAGACTTAACCTAACTTGCGTTTGGGTAAAGAATGTTTGAGCGTTCCAACTGGAAATCTATCCAGGTGCTTTAGGTAGCCAAAATGCTAGTGGATAGGATTTCTTGCCAAGAACTAATGGGATGAACACTCTAAGAATAATCTTCAAATATGGTGTTCTTCAAGCGGAAATTCTTCTTGAATTTGCTTGCGTGAATGTTTTTGTTCCGCTTGCTCAATAGTTCATGTGAAGGTGGTTGGTCTCACTTTTTTCCTTCCTTCGAACAATCCCATTTTATATACCTCGAAATCAAAGAGCCGTTGGAGAGCAATTTGAATTTCGGGCTATATTAGGTAGGTTGTAGGATATGATTGTGACGTGCTCCGATTATCGGCGTGGCCGTAGGCATGATTAAGCGCCCGTTTTTTGTCTGCTGTGTCGTATCCCGTATTGTCGACTCTTTTTTGTGCACGTGTCGCTTTCTCCTTGGCCCCAGGCGGCACTTGAAAATTTGTCCGTTAGGCGATTGATATTCCTTTTGTAGAAGATTAAGTCTTATGCGGTGTATCTTTTTATTGTCACGGTGTGGTGACTTGATCGTGTGGCGATCGATCTACCTTGTTGAGTCTTGAGGATGCACATTGTCTTAGCTCAATATCACGGACTCGGATATAGGTCTTGGTCTTTTGATCTTGGTGTCTCTCTCGAGCCTCGGTGTCTTGATCATCTTGAGTCTGAGTTTGTTACTCGGTCTTGAGGCTTATCTGAGTCTTGAGTTCATCCGAGTCTTCATGTCTATCCCGAGTCTTGAGTTCATCCGAGTCTTGAGTTCATCCGAGTCTTGATGTCTTCTTGTCTTCACCATCTTGACTTCTTGTCTTCTGATTTGCGCTTAGTCTTCTGATCATCTGACCTTATCTGGGTCATCTGATACTTCGACCAAACCTATACATATTGAGTTCCCCCTCAATATGTGACCTATCTTTTACATCAGCTATCTATACATTTCAGCTGGTCATCTTAATCTGATTCTAAGTCATCAGTCAGCTAACAGGTCTGACTGGTCCTATTACAACCTGTTTTGGAACTTCCATCAAAACTAAATTACAGATTTCCCAACAGAATCCTATTCTTGGCTCAACTACCACGCACATACACTTCGTGATGAACCCAATCCAAGCCATATCTACCTATAGACGGGTGCAAGCGTCGGTCATAGTCAAAGTTCATCACTCCACACATGTCGTGCGTATTGACCTCAAGTCAAAGAAGTATCGCATCGCTTCCACTAACCGAGACACTCCTAGACACATATAGTGGAAATACATCAAACGGTTTCTCGGATGGGTATACCAATACCATCTAAGGTATTTGTGCATCCATCATGAGATACTAGTGTCTCGTAGTAAGTGAGATCTTACTACACTCTCTAAGAGTATGATGCAGATCGCACACCAATCCCCATTGTATCATCAATATCCCATTCTTGATGATCCTTTGAGAATCATGCTTAATTCATCTGAGTTCTCACAACCTCAATGACAACAATGACTCATGGGAACACTTGCATGAATAAATCCAAACAATCAAACATAATATTCAAACAAGTGTATTACCATACATTAATATTATATGAACTATAGTATTAAATCAAACTGAATATCATCGAGTATTATGTACTTACAATAGATTGTCTCTAGGACACTAACACTAACACTAACAATCTTCTACTTGGACTAGAGTCAATCACCTACATGTCTAACTCCTAGACCATCAAATGTCTAGTGATACATGAACACTCAGTGTTTTGGTGAAAGGATCTGTCAAATTAAATATGTGGGAATACGTTTTAATTCTGCCTCTCCTATTGTTATGATCTCTCGGAACAATTGATATAAGCCTGATTACATACTTGCTTCTGTTTGTTGATCTCGGTTCCTTTGCTTGCGCAATCGCACCAACGTTGTCTCAATACAACTTTATTAGACAACTAGCACTCAGAACTACCCCTAGTTATCTTAGGAACTATAAAATCCAGACAGTCTCCTTGAGGCTTCTGATATAGCAATGTACTCAGCTTCGGTTGTTGAATCCGCGGTCGACTTGCTTGGAACTATTCCAACTGACCGCCTCATCATTGAGAGTGAAACGTAACCTGACTGTGATTTGTAATCATCACAGTCGGATTGGAAACTTGTGTCAACTTAACCAGTTACTACTAGTTTTGACTGTCCATCATAGACAAGGAAACATTCTTTAGTTCGTCTCAGATACTTCAGAATGGTCTTAACAGCAATCCAATGAGACTCACCCGGATTCTGTTGGTATCTACCAGTGATGTTGATAGTGTAGGCCATGTTTGGCCTAGTGCAAGTCATGGCGTACATGATTGACCCAATTGCATATGCATATGGGACATCTTTTATGTGCTTGATATCAGCTTCAACAGAAGAACAATCCTTCTTTGATAGCTTTATCCCATGATTTACCGATAGAGATCCTCTCTTAGAGTTCTCCATCGCAAAACGCTTCAACACCTTGTCTACATAGGTGGACTGTGACAGTCCCAACATCCTTTTGGATCTATCCTTGTGGATCTTAATCCCTAGGATTTAACAGGCTTCACCAAGACCCTTCATCATAAAGGTCTTTAACAACAAATCTTTAACGGACTGCATTAACAGGATATTGTTTCCAAAAATCACTATGTCATTGACATACACGATTATGAAAACAATATTCTTCCCGTTGCGTTTAAGATAAACGCAATGATCTTTCGAGTTTCTGATGAAGTCAAAAGACTTGATAGCTTCATCAAATCGGATATTCCAACTCCTAGAAGCTTGCTTCAATCCATAAATGGATATATTTAGCTTGCATACTAGATTAGAATTTGACTTAGATGTAAAACCTTTCGGTTGAGTCATAAACACTTCCTTATCAATGTTTCCATTGAGGAAAGTTGTTTTGACATCCATCTGTCAAATCTCATAATCATAGTGTGCTGCTATCACAAGTAAAATTTGAATGGACTTGATCTTTGCAACTGATGAGAAGGTCTCACCATAGTCAATGCCTTTGTGTTGACTATAGTCCTTCGCCACCAACCTAGCTTTGTAGGTTTGTACTTTGCCATTTGCATCAGTCTTACGCTTGAAGACCCATTTGCAACATATGGGTCTAACCTCTTTAGGCAACTCAACCAAGTCCCAGACTTGATTGGTGTACATCGAGTCCATCTCGGATTTCATGGCTTCATGCCACTTCCCTGAATCAATATTTGATATTGCTTCAGAATAAGTATTAGGATCGTCCTTATCCGATATGTCGATATTATCGAGTTCCTCCAAGAGGTAACTATATCTAATGGGCGGATTACGATTCCTAATTGACTTACGGAGTTGTGGTTATGCAGGCTGTACACTCTAATCGTGAATTTTTTTGTGGTTCATCAGAGAGTCCTCAAGAGCTACACTTTCAGATGCCTCTTGGGCGGGAGTTTGAACTATGTTGTTCTCATTCAGCCCACTTGGAGGTTCTTGCATAGGCAAGCCAACTCCAATTACGCTTCCACTGGCTGAAAGATGATCATCTAATGAAAGACTCCCACCGTGAAAGTTGCTGAATGCTCCCACTGATTCCTTATCATGTTACTTTAACAAGATATCAGTCTCTTGTTAATTTGTGGTTCTTGAATTTCTTCAAGTTCTATCAGCTCACGACATTGTTCCTTAAAGACATAGTTTTCTTCGAGGAACTTGGTCTGTCTAGAAACAATCACTGATTATTTCTCAGGTAGATAGAAGTAATATCCTTAAGTTTCCTTAGGATATCCCACAAAGTAACCCTTTTTACCTTTGGATTCCAAATTGTCGGTAAGCATCCTTTTTACAATCATGGGGCAACCCCAAGTTTGATATGTGTAAAAGTTGGCGTCTTGCCACACCATAGTTCATATGGTGTATGCTCAACCGATTTAGATGGAATCCTATTCAGAATGTAAATTGAGGTTTGTAACGCGTATCCCCATAAGAATGTCAGAAAAGAGGAAAAACTCATCATGGACCTTACCAAGTCTAACAGGGTTCGATTTCTCCTCTCGGACACACCGTTCATTTGAGGTGTTCCGGGAGGAGTCCATTGTGACTGGATTCCATGTAACGTCAAGTAATCAATGAATTCATGACTAAGGTATTCACCTCCTATATCTGATCGAGGAGTCTTGATACTCTTACCAAGTTACTTCTCTACTTCAGCCTTAAACTCTTTGAATTTCTCAAAAGATTCAAATTTGTATTTTATAAGATACACGTATCCGTATCTTGAGAAATCATCAGTAAAAGTGATGAAGTGTCCGAAGTGACCCCTAGCTAGAGTGGACAATGGTCCACAAACATCGTTGTAGATCAACTCTAGAACTTCTTTGGCATGCACCTCTTTCCCAAAAAAAGAGTTTGTTGATCATCTTGCCCATGAGATAAGATTCATAATCTCCATAAGACTCACAGTCGAATGGGGTTAAGTAGTCTAACTTTCTTAACCTTGTAATTCTTTTCTCGTTTACATGATCAAGTTCTACAATGCCATAAGTAAATCGGGTTTTCATGATTACTAAGTTTGAATCTTTTATTTTGTATGTTAAGAACATCATATCCATAATGCAACAAATGCATGTTGCGAGTAATAGGAAGAAGTAGATGTCAATCATCAAGTTCTAATCTAAAACCAAAGGATAAGTCTAACACATAAGTCCCCACATGTTCAGCCAGCAACTCTTGCTTCATTTCCACGTGTACGACGACTTCACCCGCCCTAACTGTCCTAAAACACGTGAGCCCCTTCACATTCACACAAATGCGAGAGCCATATCCGGTATCTAATACCAAGAAGTTAGCGCTATTAATGAACATGTTTAGCTTAATAACAAACATAGATGTTCTAGTGCCAGAAGCACCTAGTGCCTTCCTTTTAGCAATCAGAACCTTATAGTCCTTCTTCCAGTGCCCTCTTCAACTTATAGTAGAGGCACACATCCTTGTTTACCCGCTCCTTCCTTTGAACACCATCTTAGTGATAGTGAACTCAAAAGTCTTAAGCACGTTGTGAAGTTTAGGCATGGTCGCATCCGTCTTGTTCATATTGTAGTTCACAATGAAGCTAAAATATGAATCCGAGAGCGACTGGAGGATAGCACAAATGAAAACGTCGGTCTTTTAGCTCAAAGCCTAAATTATCAAGTTTCTCAATTAGACCTATCATCTTAAGCACATGAGGTGAAACATTCTCTCCTTCAGTTAACCGGCATCTGAACAGATCTCTCATCACTTCATAAATCTCAGAACGAGATTCGGAATCAAAGAGATCCTTCAGATGTTTGAGCATCTAGAAGGGACCCATTTTTCTCATGTTGCATATGCAATTCGGGAGTCATGCCGAGCAACATCACACACTGAGTCTAGGAAGCATCCTCTTGATGCTTCTTCTGAGATGCTACGTCAAACGTGGCTGCCTCAGGGAACCAACTGCAAGAGTAACAGGGATTGGCGTGTTCAACACGTACTCAATCTTTTCTCGCCTTAGCACCAAACGCACGTTTAGGTGCCAGTCCAGAAAATTTGGCCTAGCCAATTTGTTTGTTTCCAAAACACATCTCAATAATAGTTATACATTTCTACTAACCAAGAGAAATAAAATAAAATGAGAATCAAACACATAATTCCTATGGCCAATATTCAGCCATCAAAATACACATGGCCTTTCTTTTGTGTTTATTTTTTCTCCATTATTTTCACATACTCAACGACCTCAACAGAAGAGTACGAATTTATATCAAATATAAATTGTAATGGACTAGGATCCACATTCTTATTATTACAATATCTGCTTTGGCTAATTACTGCAATAATAAAATTGGTAGGTCTCCAAACTAATTGCAAAATTGCAACTCCTAGTTGATTGAACCCAGTTCAATCGGATGTCCCCTAACTTTCGTTTCACTGCTTTGGCTGGTGAGACAAAGTTAAGTTGATTTACAACCCTCAAGCGGCGACACTACATGTCCCTAAAAAAATCCTATTGAATGTAGATCCAAACAAAAGACTTTGGTCTTAAATACCCATTGGAACGAAATCCCCGGTTTACTTTTAATTTTGATGGGAGACATCTTATCAAATTAATGAGAAACCCATATTTTAGTGAGGAACATTTTAAAGGCGGGGTATTAATTGCTTAATCGAGATCCAACATGTTAATCTACATCACATTTGAGCAATTATTGGGCGCGGCCTACCCAAACATGATTTCATACGGACTAACACTTATATGGGCGCCGTCTACCCAAACAATTAATACTGTCTTACAATTATTGGGTGCCGCCTACCCAAACAATTATAATGCGGACTATGTGTACGTTAACAAATTTAATTTAAAACAAGTTAACCAAGTGGGATTTTAATAATAATGAAAATTATCAAACAAAATTCAAAATCTAATTTTAATTTCATTTAATCCAATTTCAATAAATTATTAAAATATAATCCATAATCCAATTAATCTAGCCATTTATTAGTCCAACTAATAATTTTCTTTTAAATCCTTAATTAATCCAATTAATTAAGTTTCATTAGTCCAACTAATAAACTTGTTTCAAGTCCAACTTCGTTAGCCCTTAATAATTATTAAATTAAAACTATTTTAATTTATTAAAATTTTGGGGCTCAGGTGCAAATTTCTAAAATTGCACGGGAGGGCCTGTCTCAAAATAATTTTGCAAAATAGCCCTCCTCACATCACCGCCCATTCCCACAAATCCAATCTGCAAACCAAAATCTGAATTCAATCAAGTTACACCTGTTCCAGTTTGTTCAATTCATCATTATTCAACATCTAATATCGAAGAACAACGAAGAGGCAAAAATTCCAGAAACGTGTTAACATAACGGCAAGCGAAAACAAACACAGTGACACAACTCGAATCATCGTCTCTTAGAGTGACTCAAACCGAGCGATGGACCGCCGCTGCAACGTCGTGTGTGCAGTGAACCGCCGCCGTCAAACTCGAGGGCGGGCGAATCTCACCGCGTCGCTCAAAGCGCGCTGGTGAATCGCCACCGCCGTTCGGTTCATGCGTTCGATTAATCGCTCCAAGCGATAGATCAGGAGACTCATCCGCCACCGTCGCTACAAGCCCTAGTCACAATTGACTCCTCTAAGACGACGATGATGAATCAGCGCCGCCTAAGAGCCATACCGCATCGCGGTTGTTGCAGACGAAGGCGGAGAGAAGGAGATGAACAGCGCTGCCGTCACGCGTGGCCAAGCGTGTTCGCAGTCGTGAGGCGCGGTGGTTAACCGCCATCTCAAGTGACACTTCGTTCGGGCTCCGCCGCCAGCTCAACGACACAAGGAGGCGAATTTGGGGGCCGATTTATGGGTTTTCGGAAAACCCTAAAAAGTGATGCGATGGGGATGACGAACCAGGAGAAAATAGGGGGTGTGTTTATCTAATAAACATGCCCCCAACATTTAGCAAGTTATATGGTGCGGTCAATTACAAAACCGTACCATCCGATTTAAAAAAAAAATTATAAATCAATTAATTCATGCAACTAATCAAGAGCCTGGAGCTCTGATATAACCGTTGGAATTTAGAGGCACGTAAATACGTAATACATACGCAGCGGAAATAAACAGTTCACCAACAACGAACACATAATTGCATAATTGAATAATTATAAACATAAAGAGAAACCTTACAGTAAATCGTATGCATATTTCTCTATTTTGGTATCCACGTAATCCCCGTTCACGGACTTGCACAAATTTGCCAGCGTTGAATCTGAGACGGAATTTGCTAGGAAATTTCATATTCTAGATCTTATGGAGAAAATATGAATTAATGTTGTTTATGAATTCCCAAAAGTTCTCATATATAGGGAAGACCTAGCTTAAATCTTAATCTAACCTGATTAGGAAATAAAATCCCTAATCTTATAAAATAAATCTCTTAGATTTATTTCCCATATATAAAATCTCTACGGATTTAATTCCCATGTATATCAAATATCTACGGATTTGATTCCATATATATTAAATCCTATAATAATATTCCATATATTATTATTGGGAATCCTATTTAATTAAATCCAAGTTAATTAAACATTAATAATAATTAATTCCAAATTAATCTATTATTAATTAATTCTCCATAAATTAAATATTACATTCAATTTAACATTTAATCAACCAACAATTAAATGTAAAAATGAACTACTTGTTGTGTGACCCATAGACCATCATATATCGAGCGATTAGTCAAACTAAAAGTCTCAATTGAACCCTAGACAATAAATCAGACATTCTCAATATATGAGGTACGTTGCGAGAAACGTGCAACTACCTGTAACTGAAACATAGGCTATTATGATTTCCTCCTTTCATTCGCGAATACTCGATTAAGTCTTGAACATGATGAAGTGTATATTCAAATAACTTAATCATATTATCTCTAATCACTAATTGATCATGTATGTCACACTTAGCCACAAAGTCTAAGTTGACGTGCATCGGCCGATGACTTAGATCCAATTATGATGAGAAGATGAGTATTCTCTCTAAATCCACATTGAGGAATGAATCATATTCTTGGCTCAACTACCACGCACATGCACTTCGTGATGAACTCAATCCAAGTCATATCTACCCATAGACGGGTGCAAGCGTCGGTCATGGTCAAAGTTCATCACTCCACACATGTCGTGCGTATTGACCTCAAGTCAAAGGAGTATCGCATCGCTCCCACCAACCGAGACACTCATAGACACATGTAGTGGAAATACATCAAACAGTTTCTTGGATGGGTATACCAATACCCTCTAAGGTATTTGTGCATCCATCATGAAATACCTAGTATCTCGTAGTAAGTGAGATCTTACTACACTCTCTAAGAGTATGATGCAGATTGCATATCAATCTCCATTGTATCATCAATATCCTATTCTTGATGATCCTTGATCAGGGCTATTTGAGAATCATGCTTAAGTCATCTGAGTTCTCACAACCTCAATGACAACAATGACTCATGGGAACACTTGCATGAATAAATGCAAACAATCAAACATAATATTCAAACAAGTGTATTGCCTTACATTAATATTAAATGAACTACAATATTAAATCAATCTGAATATCATCGAGTATTATGTCCTTACAATAGATTGTCTCTAGGACACTAACACTAACAGGGCCCTATGCGGTAGCACCAGGTGCACCAACCCAGGACCGGTTCTGACTATTGCTCATATCCACTTACACTATAGCTCATATGATCTAATACTATAACTCATATATACTTATACTATAGCTCATATCCACTTATACTGGTTCATGTCCACTTTTAATAATATAAACCGATACTTATAAGTAAAAATAGAAAATAATAAATTGAAGAATATCCAATTTATTTATTATAAAATTTAATAAAAAAAGGGGCCATATACTCCTCGAAAATGTAGAACCCAAGGAAAAGAAAAGAATTTAAATAGAAAACTATTTAAAAAATAGTTTAAAGTCATAACTATAATTTTGATAAATTAAGAAGCATGAATTTATGAAATATAAACAATCAAGAGAGAGATAAAAAAAATTGGAAAAGAAAAGGATAAAAATTAAATAGTAAGAGCAAAAAATGAAAAGAAAAATTAAAACAAATTAAAGGGTAAATACGTATACTGAGCCCGAAAATAAAGAAAGTGAAACCTCCCGTGGTTTTAAAACTAAATACATTTACTTAACCAAAAAATAAAGAAAGTGAAAATTGTTGACACTAAGAGCATCCATAATGGTGTATTTAATGGGTTGTCCAATGTTTGGATGGATGGAGTTTGCAATTTAAACTATTTTGACATTTTTTTGGACAGGAGAGAGAAGCAAATCCATCAAATGCATTGAAGCTTATTTCTTGACCTAATAAGCATTCTCCCCTTTGATTCTATCCGCAAGTTGCATATTGGTTTATCACCTGATTATTTTTCATTTAGTTGAAGATTGAGTCTTATACCAAACTCTTTATCCCGTGTATTACTACCAACAATTTCTCATTTCAATTACCACAACTCCACGAATTTATGTTTTGGTAGATGAGTCTCTTGTTTATCCGAAGTCATTCGTATTTTGGCTGAAGAAACGTTATCAATTTGGACGAAGGACCTAAAACCTCCAATTTTATTTGGGAAAATTAAGTATGCAAAATAAACTAAAATTGATAAAAAGTAAAAAAATTAGACTTAAGTTGTATGACAATTTGTTTACATTAATTCTTTTTAGTTACACAGGTTCCTTCATTAATTGGTTAACACAAACATCATATAAAATATTTCATGAACGAAGGATCAATGAAATATGACATAGTCAAAGGAAGATCCGGATAAAAACAAAAGGAAAGCAAAAGAAAATAGATGGAGTGTCATTTTTTGCATATAATAAATAATATATTTTTTATTTTTATAGTAACACAATTTTCAATACTTTACATCTATTGATATCAGGGCAAATATATGTAGAGTTAGCAACTTTAAGGTCCAATCTGGGCCCAATAAATACTAATAGATACAAACATTGGAAAAAAATACTAGGAGGTCCAATTTGGGGTTCAGAAAGACATTTATACCCTTTTCCCCCTCCCTATTTGCAAACCGGCTTTTTTTCCCAATGCTGCAGATGATTTGATTGTCATTCATCATTCCCCATGCAACCTCCATTACACTCAACCCCTCTCACCCACTTTCCTAATTATTGAAGCACGAAACCAAAACAAAATGGCTCAAAAATTAGAAACCCCTCTCTCCAAGAATTGAAATTCTCTCTGCTAAAAACGTTTGAAAAAATTTCCACCGTTCCCCACCGTTTCCACTGTTTCTTTGGTTCCCCAGGCTGTTTTGATTTCGCCAAAATAGAAAAACCCGTCGTTTCCAACAAGGTTTGTTTGTGTGTTCGTTATTTGCGTGTGTTTTCGAATTTTTACGTTGTGTTCTATAATTTTGGTTTGTGTGGGTTTGAAGAATTGTGGGTCTTGTAGAGTTAATTTTCCAACAAGTTAAATTTTGTTGGTAGTTTTCCTGGGTCTTTGTAGAGTTTAGGAATTTTTTGTTGGTAGATGACACTCTTGTTTAGGGATTATGTAGATTCTTTTATGTCGATTCTTGGATCTATATTTGTTGTAGTTGAATATTTTTTCTGTATTTCTTGTAGTTGAATTTCTTCTTTTTTTTTCCCGTAGAATGACAAAGAGGAAGCGAAAAGCTACTAAAAAGGTTGAAGGACAAGGTGTTAAGAAGGTTAATACCAGGAGTAGACAGAATGAAGGTATTTTTTTTGTACTTGCATGGATCATTGTTTTGCAGTTTTCTCCTTATATGATTTCCATTTTTGTTTGTTGAGTTTTTCATTGTTTCGTTTTTTACCTTTGGCTAGGTTCAACTAGTACTGATAAAGGGTGTGCTGGTAAACCATTGAGGGCAGGTAAGGAACAGATGAACATATGCATGTAAATGTATGAATATATGCATGTGTATGAACATGAATATGTGCATCTGTATTTTTACTGATATATATCTTAGATATGTTTAATTTTTTGCAGAAGTCTATATTTGACATGTTTGGATGAATATGTACATTTGTTAAACACTGTTATACATGTTTTTTCTTTTGTAATTTTGGTTGTTATGTTATATCATATATAAGAAATGTTATACATGTTTCAGATTTGTGTAAAAAAAGGTTGATTTGTACAAAAATAATTAACTAATATATATCTTTGTTGCCAAGTTTTCACACGAAAGAAATTGAACGATGCTCTTGAAGCTGAAGCTGCTAAAAGATCTGACAAACTTGCTCAGAAAGGTAATTCTTGATTAATATTGTAGTTGACAAATGTGCATATCATTTTATGTTATCAAAAACGCTTATTCTTTGTTGTAGGAATCAAAGAGGTTAGAGGTGTGATTGAGACTGTTGATGAAGACAGCGATATAAACACATCCGATTCTGGTATTTTTCTACTTTTATTGTGTTTTTTCATGTGTTTTTTGGTACAACAGGTATGTACATGACTATTACATTTTTTTGTATAGATTTTGAGGAACGGATAGTTGTACAAATGAGAGGGAAAGGTAAAAATGTTTTTTTTTTTTGGGTACATTGGTTTGTTTATGTTTTGCGTATATTTCTGGGTTGTGTTAATTGAATTAATGATAACATACAAGCTGTAGATGAAAAAGGGTCTGGAAAGCGTACACCGGACTCTAAGAAGCGGAAGGGGGGTATAGATGATGAAGAAACGAGTGAATCTGATGAAGAGAGGAATATAAATTCGTCTGATTCTGGTTTGCTCCTATTTTTTAGAGTTTAATTATTATTACGTTGTTGCAAAATATCCAGATGCTATTAACATAATAACATTTTTGGTAGATATTGGTGGGCGCATATCTGTAACAAGGGTAAGGTCCAGGAAGAAAGCAGATCAGACTGGTTATAGATCTGATGGTATTGGTTTTTCGTGCATTGAGTATTTTTTTAGTTATTTTTGTACATTTGTAGTTTATGCATACGTTAACTGTTTTTTTTTTTTTGGTGGTATATAAGAAGGCAAGGCTAAGAAGGTGAATGATATACTGGATGCATCAACTTCCGAGTACAGTTCTGATTCGGACGAGGAACTGAAAGATAACTTACTGCGAGCAAAGAACAATTTTGGTGAGTCAGTTACTTGTATTCAAGATAATTGCCACCTAATTTTCATCTTTTAACTTGTGTTTTTTGTCTTGTTTTTTAAGGAAATGTAAGTATTGAGAGAGGTGTAACCTATTATAGGAGCAATCTTAAAACTGCAATTGAGGGTCTAATGAAGTTGAAGTTCACAAAAGCTCATATTCGAGAGTAGGTAGGACACCATCTAGATACTTGTTCAACACTATTCACAGTTTTGGGCGTGGCGGGTTATTGGAAAAGTGCGATAGAAATGATAGAGACATACGAAATATCTTGAGATGTTATGATAAAAAGAGAAAAAGTTTCATAATTGGGGGGACAGAGGTGGCAATTACTAGTAGGGATGTGGCACTTGTGTTCGGGATTGGTGGAGGCGCTGTAAAAATACCACTGGCAAAGAAGCACTCGACGAATACTTCCTGGATTATAAGAAATTTTGGGGAGGACACGCAATTGACACTAAACAAGTCCCGTCTTTTGAGAAAGATGAAAGAGTTATTACCAAAAATTGATGAAACGAGTTTGCAAGACGTTGCGAGATTGACGCATTGTTACCTGTTGGCCTCCGTTCTTGCACCTTACCAAAGTTCGTCAATCCTGTGCCATTTGACAGATTATGTTGAGAAGATGGATGAGATGATGACTTATGACTGGTGCGGTTACGTGGTTGATTTATTGTGCAAGCAGATCAGAACCACTAAGACCTTAAAATTTGGAGGATGTGCAATACTGTTACCAGTAAGTCGTTATATATTCCCTTCTCTCTTTTTTCATATTTACCTTAGTTTCATAAAAAAGTTAGAAACTTCTTTACTTAGTTTATCAATTCATTACAGTACTGGCTATGTGAGCACGTGAAACTGATTTCAGCCGATGAGTCGGTTTTGTTCCCCCGTTTCCTTAAATGGGATTTGACTATGTTAAAACAGAGGCTGAAACATGGTGGCCTTAGGGACCTGCCTTCGAAATACGTAAGCTGATTAGCGTTGTTATATATTATATTATAATATTGTTTTCAAATTCACTGATTTTCGCACAAAAAATGACAGGTGCGTAAGGTGTTGTTAAATCCGACAAGTGATGAGAAGGAGGCTTTCAGGGAGTTGCTTAGTGAAAGTGAGATTGGATCAAACGTGCAGCAGAAACCAGCGGATAACGATGATGATGAGATGGTCAGCGACTCTGAAAAAAGTGAAGATGAAGAACTGGAAACTGGACCGGGGGATTGTCTTAATGCATTTGTTTTTAGAAAGCCATTGAGTGATGTAGAAACGAAGGTGCACCGGGCAAACAACGATTTGGCTTCGTCCACCAAAATTCCAGATAGGGCAGAAGTTCAAAAGGGGGATGATCTGGCTGAAAATGTTGCAATGAATAGTGTCCCATCTTTCTCGGTTGGGGAGGGCGACTCGTTTATTACACCTACACAAAATTTTCGTTGCATCGATGTTCCATCATTCTGTCTTGATTTATCACAAAAAAAGAATGAAGATGCAGCCAACGTTAGTGCCGTTGTGAACAACGTGATGAGCGAGTTGAAAGGTGATGGACATTGTGAATCATCTAGAGAAAACGTGCATGGTGCTCGTGATTTCGAAGAACTGGGTGGCCTTGAAGATTTGTCAGTGTTATGCTATAGTTAAAAGACATAATGTGGGAGAATTTTCTATGTATTGAATTAGGTCAATAGTACATATATATATACAAGTGAATAGGCTTTTCTAATAAAGGCCCATCCATAATATTATTCTAACACTTCCCCTCAAGCTGGAGCATAGATGTTAATCATACCTAGCTTGTTACAAAGATAGTCAACTCTAACTCCATTAAGAGCCTTAGTGAAGATGTCTCCTAATTGGTCTTCAGTCCTCATATAATCTGTCGAAATTAAGCCACGTTGAATCTTCTCACGAACAAAGTGACAATCAATTTCAATGTGTTTGGTCCGTTCATGAAAGACAGGATTAGAGGCAATATGAAGCGCAGCTTGATTATCACACTACAATTTGGCTGGTATTGAGATCTTCAAATCCATTTTATTTAGAAACTCGTATACCCATACTATCTCGCACACTGCTTTGGCCATAGCTCTATATTCAGATTCTGCACTCGAACGTGAGACTACTTTCTGTTTCTTACTTTGCCAAGAAATCAAGTTTCCACCAAAGAAGACACAATATCCTAAAGTAGACCGTCGATCTTCCTTTGACCCTGCCCAATCAGCATCGGAAAAACATTCAACCTTCTCGTGACCATGATCACTATACACAATTCCACATCCAGGGGTTCCTTTCAAATAACACAAGATTTGCTCTACCGCCTTCCAGTGATCAATAGTTGGTGATGACATATATTGACTCACTACACTTACGGGGTAAGTAATATCTGGACGTGTAATCCTAAGATAATTCAGCTTTCCAACCAACCTTCTATATCTTCCGGGATCATCAAATAACACTCTCTTTTGTAAGCTGCAAATTCGGAACCATTGGAGAGCTACATGGTTTAGCTCCCAATTTTCCTCTTTCAGAAAGTAAATCGAGCACATACTTTCTTTGAGACGGGAAAATTCCCTTGCTCCTGCTCACTTCAATACCAAGAAAATACTTAAGTGTCCCCAAATCCTTGGTAGTAAACTGAGTAGGAAGGAAAGCTTTCAAAGATGCAATCCCTTTAACATCACTCCCAGTGATCACAATATCATCCACATACACAACCATCAAGATAATACCACCCTCAGAACGCATGTGAAAAATAGAATCATCAGATTTACTTTGCTTCATGCCAAACTTCTCAACAGCACGAGTAAAAGTATCAAACCATACACGAGGGCTCTGTTTCAAACCATACAAAGACTTTTGAAGATAACATACCTTATGAGTCTCCCCCTGAGCAACAAAACCAAGTGGTTGCTCCATATAAATAGTGTCAACGAGGTCACCATGGAGAAAGGCATTCTTGATGTCTAACTGGTGCAAAGGTCAATGATTAGTAGCTGCCATTGCAATCAAGAGCCTTATCGAGGTAAGTTTGGCAACAGGAGAAAAGGTGTCGGAATAGTCAACACCATAAGTTTGAGCATAGCCTTTGGCAACAAGGCGAGCTTTCAATCGAGCCACAGAGCCATCAAGATTAACTTTGACGGTAAACACCCATTTGCATCCAATAGGTCGTTTACCTACAGGAAGATCCACCAAAGTTCAAGTGCCAGTAGTATCTAATGCATTCATTTCCTCAATCATGACATTACGCCAACCAGGGTGGGCCAAAGCTTCTTGAACATTGTTAGGAACAGTCTCGAGAGAAGAAACAAATGCTCGAGAGGAAGGGGATAAGTGATCATATGAAACAAAAGAGGAAATGGGATAAGTGCAAGAACGCTTACCTTTTAGAAGAGCAATAGGAAGATCATCACTCGAAGAAGGATCTGCCGACGAAGATATTGACGCTTCAGGACATGAAACCGGCGTATCAGGATCCAAATCAATAGCAGGACCAGGAGGTCGTGGACGACGAGTGTATGTCTGTAGAATAGGAGGTCTAGTGGAATTAGATGGATGAACAACTGGGATAGGGACTGTATATCAGAAACTCTGTATCCTCCCCCTCAGTGGGAGGAGTTGAATGAGAGAAAAGTGTATGTTCAGAAAACACAACATTAGCAGATACAAGATACCTGTTGAGACTAGGACAAAAACATCGATATTTCTTTTGAACCCGAGAATAGCCCAAGAAAATGCACCTCAAAGATTTTGGATCCAGTTTTGTGACTTGAGGCCGAACATCCCGAACAAAACAAGTGCAACCAAATATCTTGGGCTCAATAGGAAACCGAGGCTGAGATTGAAATAGGACATAAAAAGGTGACTCACCACGAAGGATAGAAGATGGCATGCGATTAATGAGAAAGCACGCGGTAGAGACAACATCAGCCCAAAAGGGTTTAGGAACTTGCATGGCAAATAACAAAGCTCGAGCAGTTTCAAGAAGATATTTATTCTTTCTCTCAGCCACACCATTTTGAGACGGTGTGTCAACACAGGATGTTTGATGAAGAATGTCATTTTGCAGCATATAATAACGAAATGTTTCAGAAAGATATTCCTTAGCATTATCACTTCGCAAGATTTTCACAGACACACCAAATTAAGTCTTAATCTCAGCACAAAAGGTAGAAAAATGGGTAAATAATTCAGATTGATTTTTCATTAGATATAACCATGTCATTCGAGAATAATCATCAACAAAGGTTACAAAATAACGAAATCCAGGTTTCGATGTAACAGGACAAGGACCCCAAACATCAGAATGTACTAACTCAAAAGGAGCACTAGCTCGTTTGTTGACTCGAGGACTCAAACTAACACGCTGATGCTTAGCAAAATGACAAGACTCACAATCTAGAGATGACAACTTAGAAAACTGTGGACACAATATCTTCAACAAAGGAAGTGAAGGGTGACCCAATCGACGATGTGTGTCCATAGGAGTGACAGTCCCAGTACATGCTACAAATTTAGGCTGCTGAGTATCAAGGATGTAGAGGCCGCCCGATTCATGTCCCTTACCAATAAGTCTTTTCGTCTTAAGATCTTGAAATAAGCAATAATCGGGAAAGAATGAGACACAACAATTAAGATTGCGAGTAAGTTTACTCACAGAAACCAAATTAAACGAGAGTTGAGGAAGACTAAGAACAAATGACAAGGGTAGGGAAGATGTTGGATTAACAGTTCCCGATCCAATGACGTGGGATTTTGAACCATCAACTAAAGTAACGGGAAAAGAAGTATTATGTGAGATGAAGGTAGAGAACAGATTTGGATTACCTGTCATGTGATCTATGGCGCCAGAATCAATGACCCACTTGGAAGATGAGGAAACAAGACATGCATTGGTTTACCTGACTCAGCAACGACACTGACCGAACTAGCTTGTGACAGATTCATTTCTTGTAACTTCAACAACTTTGCATACTCATTAGCGGAGATGGTGATGGATTCACCAGAGTGGCTAGAATTGCCACCACTATCAGCTACATGAGCAGATGAGGGATGCCTCTTGTTACGCAATTTCGGACAATCTCGTTTCGTATGCCCAGGTCCATGACAATAATAACACTCCACATCTGTTGATGAATGCCCTTGATTACCCCTCTTCCCACCATTCTTGGATTGTGGCCTCCCGGACTCAGAAGTAGGAGCACGACTGAAAAGGACACTGTTAGGTGGAGAAGCTATGGTGGAGCTTGTGCGTTCAGTGCGAAGAATTATGCTATAAGCCTCTTCCAACGATGAAATCTGTGAATCAGAGAGAATTTGTGACTTAGCCGTCTCAAACTCAGATGGAAGACCGGCTAAGAAACTCATCACAGCCATCTTCTCTCGTTGAGCATGCTGAACAGTGACATCAGGGCTAAACGGAAGTAACACATTAAGCTCTTCATAAGTTTTCTTGAACTCCATGAAGTAATCCGTTATAGACCTATCTCCTTTGTCTGGTCTGTAAAATGCCTGACACACATCATACATTCGGGAAATATTTCCTTTCCCCGAATATAAGAACTCAAGATACGACATGAGTGCCTTAACAGTCCTACAATGAGTAACCATCCCAATCACCTCACTATTGATGCAATTACATTAGATTCAGAAAAAAAACGAGCATCCTCTCGTTGCCAAGGGAGTTTTGTGGCATCAATGGGTGGATCATCGGTCAAATGACCGTCCATAGAAACACTCAACAAATACAGTTCTATAGTTTGACGCCAATCAAAGTAATTCGAAGAAATAAGTTTATGCTCCGTGATTTTCGCCATCACGGGCATAACATCAATAGCCTTATGCTCTTCACTCATAATGAATCAACCACCAAGAAGAAAACACAACTGAAATTCCAAAAAAAAAGTGAGAGAGAATCTGTACCAAAAAACGGAATCACACACCACTCAGATGTTGACCCCAACAGGTACACCAACAGAAAGAGCTCGACGAGGCGAGCTCAACGGAAGTCGCCGGAGGAAATTCCGGCCAGAAATGCGCCGCCGCAAGAATCGAGGCGAAAATCACTTCGTCGGCGCGTGTGGGCTCCACGCGCTGCCGCGACCGCCGGACGCCGGACTTCCGGCGAAGGGTCGCCGGGAGACGGCGCACCTCCCTATGTGGGTGGTGTCGCCCGGATCTGAGCAAAAATGGTAAAACCCCAAATATGTGCCCAAACCCTAATTTCGAAATCTTGCCCTAATTTTCAAAATCTGAACCATGCTCTAATACCATGTTATGCTATAGTTAAAAGACATAATGTGAGAGAATTTTTTATGTATTGAATTAGGTCAAGAGTACATATATATATACAAGTGAATAGGTTTTTCTAATAAAGGTCCATCTATAAAGGCCCAATTATAATATTATTCTAACAGTCAGCACCAGAATTTGGGATATTGGACGAGGGTTTAAAGGTAGATTACACGCAGGCAGAAGCAAGTAAAGTTGTTGTTGACGGGGCTGATGCTGATGTTCTGCATGAGAGCATGTGTAATAAGTTTCTTCTTGATGAAATTGATAAACTGAACAAGGAAATTGTGTTAGATCGAGCAAAAAATGAAGCACGGTTTCGTATGATTGAAGATTTGAACTCAAGGTTGGTTGCAGAAAACAACAAACTTAGATCCAACATTTCAGCGGATCCTCCTCCGCCGCCCTCCGAAGTTTGCGTTGATACGTTGCCTACCCCTACACAGATCTTTGAAGACCCTCATAACCTTGACTGTATCGATGAAATTGCACAGATGCACATATCTAAACTTGACAACTATGATGCACAGTGTGTGGCTGATGAAGACAAAAAAAATGAATGTAGGCATATTGTGACATTCACATCACCGAGCTCGATGGCAAGGCGGGTTAAAATCAAAACTGAAACTGGTGATCGAAAGGCGCTGGAAATAATACCGCAGCCTACTACCGCAGAACTGACTTCTATAAATGAACGTGAGTTTATTGATGTTGATGTCTACAAACCAAAGGATGTTGCACGTAGGGTTTCAGCGCGTAGATTGCCACGATTGGATGAATCCTACCATGCTGTGAGCAAGATTTCAGGACAGTTGAGATGCTTAATAATCGCAGAGTGGGAAAAAGGCCAAGACAAGTAAAAAAGACATGCTATTATCTATTATACTGTTTTATTTAAAAAAAAAAACGTTAACACCACCCATTCATACTTGTGCAGCCAAGTAGTTTGGAGAGGCGTGCAACCGTTGTCCGAGGCCACCATGGGTTACATAATCAGCCTACTACACCATGAGCCTTTGAAGGGGAAGGTTTGATTTTGTGCATTGAACTAGAATTTGAATGTAAATCCCCCCACCATAGTTGAATAAAAAATGTGACAAACTTTTGCACAATCTATTCCTTTAGGTAATTGATGCTTGGGTGGATATGATGAAGAGTAAACATGCAGGAACTAACGGTGCAGACTTCACAACGGTTTTCACTGCATCATGTTGGGTAAGTGGAAAAAATGCATACAAAACTTATATAATTTGTATTATTTTGAACTGATTATACAGGTACTTGCTTCATATACTTATATCATTTTTTATTATAACTATACACGTGTAGGACCTTATTGCCGATAATAACCCGAGTGAAAAGAGTTCACTGAAGCGCCTAATAGATGACAGATTGGAGCATTCATTGAACCATGATGTTTTATTGTTCTCGTTGTTAACGAAGGTTGATGGAGAGAAGGAAGCTCGGGGGTTGTTCCATTGTTTGCTGGTCCACCCAACGAGACGTTTCTCACCGATTTGTAGAGGATGTCGTCGAGGTGGAGGCAGACGCTGACGTCAGACGTGGTGGCCTCGGCGGCGATGCGGCTTAGTGGTTAAAAGGAGGAAGAAGAAGAAAGGGGAGTGAGGCGTACATCGGGAAAATAAATGATGAAAAGAAAATTATATATATGACACGAATTTAATAAGTTGGGTAGGGTTGGAGTGAACGCGCATGAATCCTAGATCCGTGCACTAGTTGCATATGAGACCTCCCCTTCTAGAATATTGTTGATTTACAAAAAATCTTAAGACTTCTCTTTACAGTATTTTTCTATTTTTTGTATGGCACCATGGACCCGATCCGACTGGACCTGACCAGAATGGATCATGGTTCAGGGTTTGGGTTCTTGTTCAAAATTCATGTTTGGGTTCATGGTTCTGGGTTCATTGTTCATGGTTCGGTTCGGGGTTCATGGTTCATGATTCGGAATGGAAAAAAAAAATAGAGGATGAAATTACCCAAGTTTTAAGTTGTAGTTAATCCAAATTAAAATTGAATACAATTGCACCGTGTACAATTGATGCACACGAGTATCACTCTTTTTGTATCAACCATATAACGTGTAAATGATTAAAAAAATACAAATCCAGTGAAGATGCAAGTCTTTATTAGTTATTACTTAATACATTCAATCGCTCCATCTCTTCTTTGATTTATTCTGGTTTCAGTCATTTACAAGTAATAACAGGAGACCAACTTTGGCAATTGAAAGATAAAAGGTTAGCAAACGATGGACATAGATAGTACACTGCACTACATTACAAGATTTGCAAAATGCAGAATCTCAGAAAACTCTGTTAACATCCAAACAATCAATAAAATAATTCAACCTTAGCCAAATACATGATGATAATGTATAAAACATCAAAATTACAAGATCAAGAATCAGCAAGAGCAATGCAAATTTCTGCACTGCAACATTTTGTTCAGTCATTCAACAACAATAGCAATTAGATTTTAGAGTCAGGTGGGCCCCCGGATTGCTACAAAACCAAATAAGGAGCAAACATAGAACGCAAACTCAATGAAATTGGATCATACATCCTTGTTTTCTTTCCCATCTCTAGTTTTGGTTTGGTGGTGATGAGTGCTTCCAATATCATCATCGTTAGGTCGATCCGAGTTCCTCTCTGTGAGCTGATGATTGTTGTTTGTCAAAGTAGAGCGCATCGCTCTTGGTAATTTCAACGGGATCTCACTTTCACCATTAGCTTTGGGTTGCTCCAACCCCGGAGTCATAACATTACTAATATCATTATTCTGGGGTTGTGGCACAGTTGGTGGTGCTGGCGTAGCAGGTACAAGCTGGATAGCTGACTTGCGCCATTGCTTCCTCACATTACTAGGCCTTGGAATTCCAGATGATGCCTGATATTCAAATTTGGCCAACATAACAAAAAATCCTCCATAAAAATGTTCAACAACATAATAATAATAATATATAAATAAACAAGAGATACCAACCAGGTTATTTCCAATGTCAGACAGTGGCCTCCTTACAGCAGCAGCAGTACTAAGGTTAGAATGGTTGTCAGATAAAGCAGTTTGAAGTAGCATTGCACCATGAGAAGCAAGATCATCATTATTTAGATTTCCACTAGTTTCAGTCCTATTGCTGCATTTAGTAGGTTCACAGTTACATGAAGAATCACAAGCACCATTAGCAGCTCTGCATTCGCACCGTGACGTCTTGCACAGAGATTGTTTACTGCACGAGCAGCATACTCCCTCCTCCCTTGAAACTGATTGTTCTAAATCAAGGATTGGTGGTTTTTCATCCATTTTGATTGAATTGATTGTTTTTTTTCTAGCTTGCCGCTTCTTTTCTTTTGTCCGTTCCCATTCCACATCCTCATCGTCATTCGGTACATCTATATTTAAATCATCTGATGTGTCCATGTCTTCTGAAACCTCAACTGGATACGCCCAACTCTTACCCACAATTGAATTTCGGAATCCCTAAACGTCAAATATCAACCGCATTATTAAAATTGTTCGTAAGTACTAATACTACAGAGGTTCCTGAAATTTTATTTTAAAGGAAAAACAAGATGCACATACTGGTCTCAAGTCGTAAACACGACTGTCACGATTTTCAGAACCCTCTCTCATTTCATGTAAGCGTCTCTCCAAAGCCGTCTGAGAAAATTACAACATCCAAAATCAGATTTGCACCAAGACCACAAAAGGGTGAATTAATTTAAACAAGCAAAAATCACACCAAATGAAGAGTATGAAAATGCGTAGTGAAATCTTAATCCCAACATAAGGTTATGTTCAGAAAGAGTTAGACGAAGAAAATTCTTGAGGTTAATAAATGTGGTCTAGTTGTTGCCTTCACATGCTTTTCAGTATCATTATGCCTGTATAAACTATGGTTTACTCACCGTTAAATTTTTCTGACGTTTGAGTGCAGCCTCTTTTTCCTTCAAGTCTCTAACCAAATTAACCACTTTTTCCTTCAAATCTCTAATTTCGGAGTCCTTCTCTCTACAGTCAACTTCTCTATCCCTAAGTTGGCATCTGTTTGGTGGAAAATGTGGGAGGCATAAGCAACTATACATGATATGATTTTCAAACGCAAGCTTCAACTTGATAGAACAGTTAAATTACCTGGAGGATGATGCCAAGTTGAACAAAAAGTTCATGATGTCTCTTGCTTCAGAGAGAGAACGAACTTGATTCCACCTTCCGCTGCCACTAAATGCTCGTTCACGCTCCTCAGCCTCTGATAATTGAGATGCCATGGAAACAAGGGCACTTGAAGAGGTAGCAAGCATGTTGTCAAGGGCAAAAATCCTCGAATTTCTAGCACCAGGAGACATCATTTCTGGGAATTCACTACAATTGAAGGAGTTTATTAAGTATTCAGTAAAAAAGGCACTTTTTTTTTTTTTTCAAAAAGAAAAACTCAAGTAAAAAAATTTGGTTGTGCAATTTCATACCTCAGGTTCTGCTGCTTCTCAATCAGGGTCTCTTCCTTCAATTTTGCAACCTCTTCAGCCATTTTAGCCCTCCTGCACATGTACAGAAATCACGATCAAACTTTTGTGGTAAAAAGAGTACAGGAAAGCTTATTAACTTTCAGCATCAAGCCAACATATTTTTAGTTCTAGTGTGTTGTTAGTTAGTCGTTGTTCTATCTTCTTTCCAGTGTAGAACATGGGTTGAATACTGACTTCTGAGAGCTAATGGCATTTCCCCCTCAGCCCCATTGAAATGTCATAGCATCTAAATTCTACATACTGAGAAACGGGTATTAACAAGAGGCATAATGATCATTAATCCGAAATATAGACTGAAATTATCACTGTCTCTATAAGAAACTTCCAGCCAGTGGCTTCAACTTCCACCACAAAAATATGAACTTCTTGCATCATAAATTGTAGTACATATACTTCCTACCTAAAATATGTTTTCTATTTCTTAATTTACTTTTTATAAATAAATTATATCACAGCTCGAAATTGGTGGACGAATGGGAAAATTCTTAACATTGTTCACTGTGACATATGGACATGCTGAAAGTTTGCACTTATGTTCTTTACAGCTTCAAAAACCACTTCAAGGAAATTTTATATGGAGTAAAAAACCGGCAACACCATATACATACAGAAATGAAAAAAGAAAAGGTTCGATGAGAAAAAGTACAAGCACAGAAACCAAAAAAAGGACAACCAACAATACCCACACAAAAAAAAAAAAGATAAAACTAAAACTAAAACAAACATGACTTTAAAGAAGAGTGACTGTGTTTACTCTTTTAATTGACGCTCATACACCGACCGCACTTCATGCACTCCTACAGTAACTTCAAGTTCATGCTCAATAGTTTTCACCAATGTCTTGGAAACAAAGGGAAAATGTTAATCATTTTGAATTAATGGACTGAGTCCGAATGACAATAAATCCAGTAAATAAAGTTTGGTATCATCATAAAAAGCTTGTACCTTAATTCCAGGACCTCTGTTACTTCCTCCACCTGCATACATGTAAAAGAAATCAATAAATCATGAAAAACTGGAATCATAAGACTTTTAAGAATTTGAGTAAACATGTGGATGTCAATATAACATATTCTATTCTCACCAGTCGTTTCGCGTGAAGCTTTTCGGGAATCCAGTAACTCTTTAAGGCGCTTAGTAGCCATAGCAGATTCTTCAGTCTTGCGCTGCAAAACCTGACATTTAACAAGATGATATCAGTTTTAGAATGTTCTAGAATTAAGATTAAGCAAAGACACCAAATTACCAGTTTTTGCCTCTGGTTGAGGGCCAAGAGCTTATGCATCTCATATTCATTCCTTCGACCCTCTTTTTTCAGCTATAGAAATGACATTATAAAATAGTTTATTAGTTCAAAAGAGAGCAAACTGAAAAGGTAAAAAAAGTGTAACTAAAATCGACTAATAGTAAGTAATTACCTGAAGCACTTCTTTTTCCCGGGCTGCTTTCCACTGCCTGAATTGCTCGGATTCTTGTTTTATCTTTTGTTGCAATTGAACCTTTACAAGAGAAATAGAATTAATGGCAGAGAAGATTAAAAATGTCTTTGTGTTCAAATAAGAATACCATAAAGGAGTACCTACCTTATGTGTTTTTATGCGTTGGATCTCGTCTTGCAGTCTTTTAGAAGCTTCATCACTTTTTTGTTTCTGTCTGAGAAGTTGAGCTTGTGCATCCTGCTTTTTCTTTAGCTCAGTAACCTGTGGAGAGAATGGGGTCAATAACAAGAATATTAATTTGAAAGGTAAGTTATCATTATGATTAATTCACCTGTCTCTCTAGAGCATTCAGTTTTTGAAGATACTCTTCTTTCAACTTTTGCGCACTATCATCAGAATTGGAAGAGATACCGGCAAGATTATGCCTAAGTTGCTCAATCTCATTCTATAAAAAAAGACAACAGTTTTGAGAGATGCACATTTCAATTAAAACATCATAGATAAAGAAGTAGCATTGACGAAAACTCTACCTGTAAAGCCTTTTTTTCTAGTTCTAGATCATGAACTTTCTTCTCATAATGCTGTTTAAGAACTGTTGTATCACCACTCACAACCCGCTTCATTTCAGCCTAAAAGAGAATAAATGAGAGGCAATTAGAGAGACCAAAAGATTTCACAACCTGGCATGTTTTATTAAAATTATGTGTAAATTCAGAAACACCAATATCACACCAACTCAATCGTAAAGTTTCATTATTCTCTGAAAAAAAAATTCAATCCACTAATCATACAAGGTTGCAAAACACTAAATCAGATGGCAACTTAATTAATAATTATCAGCCAAAGTTAAAACAAAAAAAGGAACGGTGCAGTCCCCAAGTAATGATGAGACGGCGAATTCCGCAAATATCACACCCAATATGTTATATTATCAGAAAAAAATGTGCTATCCGAGGAATGCACTTGATTCTATAATAAAGTAACTGACAAATTTTAACACGTTTTCTGTAATTTATAAGCTCTACAAGACCTTGGGATGCTATTTAGATTAACTTGAAGCCAGAGGTAGATATTTAAAGTTAAATTTAGATGCTCAAGTACAAGTTTACCTCCTTCTGTTCAAGTTTTTTGTCCAGCTCTTTCAGTTCTTTGTCCAGTTGCTCCTGAAGAGAAGAATGCTCAAGCTCTTTCTCCACATCTTCAACAGCACCTGCAAGACATCATCAATTGAGATTTTGTACACAACAGGATTACATAAACATTAATTCATGTTCTTCTAACCACATATCTAGGTATGAAACATCAGGCAACAGTTGGAAGCATACCATCTGTATCTTCAATTTTCATGTCAGAGTCTATTAGATATGAATTTCTTGAGTGACTCCCATCATCTTCCAAATCGAGATACTCATCGGACTTTTCATGTCGTAAATGGCTTGAATTTTGCCTCCTTAGGTGCTCCTCTAGCTCCTGAATCCTAGTGATATAACTTTTCACCAAATCAAAATCCTGGAGAACAAGGAAACTAATTAGCCAAAAGAAAAGGAGCCTCATAGAATAGTTCACAAAAAAATTCAGTGGATTATAAAGATTTAACCTTATCTAAATTGGTGCATGTCTCGTCAATAGGATTTCCATTCCGAATTGATTCCATTTGCTTAATGAGTCTATCCCTTTCCACCTGAAATGGAACATATTAGATAACTATGGATGATTTTAGTGTTTCTTGAAAGTAGGTCGATTCTGACATCAATAGAAAGTCAACCTGAGCATCAATAGCACGTTGTGACAGATGCTCATAACCAGTTCGAAATTCTTGAAGCTCTGTTTGCAGCTCCATTTTACTTGCTTCAAGCAAAGATATTTTGTGCTTCAGAATCTGTAAGACAACAGTGGAGTAAATTTTACAAACAAAAGCAAAAATGGATATTTAAAACAAACATATTTTCAATGACATATAAGGATTAATTATCAAAATCTAAAGTCATGACAGGAATATCATAAAGTGCAGTATTATACTTTAATGTCTTCAGCCGGAGCATTGGAATCTCCACGTAAGTAAAGTAACTCTGATTGCAATTGTTCAATTTGACTTCGCATCCTTTGCAATTGAGCTGTCATTGGGTCACGGTTGATCTACAGTTTATAAATATGAGAAAAAAAAACTTTAGCAGAAAAAAAAAAAAAAACTATGATGATTTGATAGAATATCTTCAACGCTTACAATTGCTTTATTCTGAATGTTCCGTGTTCGGTTTGCATATTTCAATGTGTTAAGTGTCTCTTCAGCATTCGTGTCGGCAGGGCTAACACATGCTATCATAATGGTTTTGCTATTTCCACCAAGGGAATCCTGTTGCAAAGGAATTATTAGTTTGTCTATCAAACGAAAAATCCAACAGACATAAAAAAGCAAGACCTCAAAGTATTATGTGAATTTTGTTCCCAATTAATTAATTATGTCTGTATAGTCTAGTTTTGTCAAGTTTATATAGACAAATATACCAAATTCTACATTGCAATATATGAAATACGAAATTAAAGAATATTTTACAGTAAAAAAGAAACATTCTTACTTGTAGTATCCTTGTTAACTTGCTATCACGGTACGGAACATGTCCTCCTTCTTTCCGCTTTTTGTCATCTCCTAAAGCACTGATGACATTACCAAGAGCCAATAATCCTTTGTTGATATGAATCCCTAGATCACACAGAATATGGAAAGCTTATTCAGTGAACCAAATCAAAGAAATAATAAAACAAAGATTTACATCAAAGCAAAAAAAAGCACCAGAATAAAGAAACAAACAAGGCAGTTAAAATAACTAAATGGAGAAGAAGCCATTAATAATAACATAACAGAGTTTCATAACTCAAGTAATATTGTTGGGAGCAATAATTATGTGAACATAGACATCAATCAAGCAACACTAAATGCATATCAAAACTAAAAACAACATAAAGCATCACCTTCTTGAAAGCGTGTCCCATCAGCACCCGTTCGTTTAGCTCGCTCAGAGCCCGCAAGGTCTACCAAGTGAAGCTTTGCCATTAAAATATCATCTCCAGCACAAGAATGATTTATTCTTCTTTGTTCCATCGAGATTGTGAAAATGGCATGTGAACGACTAGAAAATAGCGAAAAGCGGGTAAGAAGAATATAATGTAAACTTACTTACTCCTCATATACATTTAATATAACATACAAGGTAGTTAAATACATTATTTGAGCTTATCTAACTTCTAGTTGATAAATGGGAACAAGACAAAGTAGCAAACATTTGATTAAAAAATACAAGAAAAACAAAATACCTTGATTGACTATTCATATTTGTGCTCCCTGTCGCACGACATAATGAACCTTGAAGAAGGTATGAAGCCATCTCCTCTTTTGTCCTCACTTCCGATTCTGTCACCCCAGCAAGTGTAATTCCTCCGCTCACTCTTTCTCTAATTTGAATTGGAACTCTTGCAGGTCCTGTAGTCTTTTGATCTAGGAGATCAAACACCTCTTCCTTAAAAATCTGTAAATAATAAGACTAATGAATAACTAATTCGAAAATAAAGCACTCTGTAAATCCAGAAATAAAATCTTCATGTTTAAGACTCAATACCTCTATGAAAGATACTCTAATCAAATACTCCGTTGAGTCTTTCATAGTCTCCACTCTTGAGAATATTGTATCCATCACTCTAGGTATGACACCATTTTCTGGCTCTTCTCCGTTATAATTAGTGCCCATGGTATACGTCTTTCCGGAACCAGTCTAAAAATAAATGCCCAAAGATAACAAAAGTCAGTTTCCTTGTACCTAAATATTTCCACACTATGAATCACACATACAGTAGTTTAACAATTATGAAAAACAAGTGCACAAAGCTTTTAAAGTAAAAATAATACTGGAAGGACAGTTATGTAGAGACCTGGCCATAGGCAAGAACAGTTCCATTGTATCCATGAAACAACGCATCGACGAGCGGGGCAACACATTCATTGTAGACTGATGAACAAGGGGAACCTCTGCTACCAAAGATGTAGTCAAATGTGAAAGAATGGGATCCAATTTGAACCTGCAGTCACACAATCATATAATTATTCATCGGAATGCAACAAGTATCTAAATAAATCTCAAATAAAAGTGTAATTTAATTGAAATACATATGTATAAGTAAATCTCAAATGAAAGTGTAATTTAATCTAAATGAAGACCTGCTTTTCGGCCGGGTAAACAGTGACGCAATCTGTACAACCCAGAAGAAGCTCGGGAGTGACGAGTGGTCTGATATTGACTGCGACCCTCACACTCTGAGACGATTCCCCAGCATCCATATTCCTCAAATCGAAGCTACCTCACCAAAAACCCTATCTGAAAAAAAAAAAAAAACGCAACGTTATCAGTGAAACAGCTACTCTATCATTCCATTATCTGCAATCCACAATTTAATTGCATAACATCCCAGTACCACCAGACCCCATTCGCGCACTAAATTCAAGCAAACAAAAAAAAAACTAAATATACATAATCGGTGAAAGCAGGCAGAAATTACATTCCTGAGCTGACAATGCAAGAGCGATTCTGGATGCAGAGGGGTTAATGGCGTTGAGAGAGAGTTGAGTTTGAAGAAGACATGTAAGAGGGCGGCTGTTTGATTTAAAATGCAGAAAGGGATCGGGATTGGTATGTTTGATGGAATTTGGGGAAAAAAATTGAAATGGAGAAAGGCGGTCTCCCCAATTCAAAATTCAGATGTCTCACGTGCACGCCGCGTGCACTCTCAACGGCCTGCTGAGATTTTTTATTTTTTTATTTTTGTTAAAATTTAAAATTTATAAGTACTCGGATTCTGAATTTATTTAATGTTTTCAATTTTAAAATGGAATAACAAAAGAAAGAAATGGGAAAGCATTCAAATTTAAGAATTATCCATGTAATAAAGAAGCGAAAAAAGAAATAAAATCATATTGCAGTTTACGAAAGTGAACTTGTTACTCGATACAATGATTAGACAATATTAGATTTTTATTTTTATAGTTTTTCCTTATATAACTAAAATTTAAAAAATTTATGAAATCATATCCGAATACAAACTTGAATTTTATTTTATTACCATAACTCTAAATTTTAACCCATGAGAGGCACTCGTGTAAAATAATTTACATGAAATATTAATGTAAAATTGGAAGGGGTTGAAAATTTGTAATCATTTGCAGGTCGAATTGGATAAAAAAAAAAAAATTTAAATCGCGCAAATGCAAAATAGCAAAATTTGCTCCTAGATTTGTGTTACTGTAAGAGCAAACATGTGTTACCGTAAGGAAAAATAACACATATTACTTTTTTCAATACATATATGAAATAATGATTTTCTAGTCCAACTTTGGCAACTTAAATACTCAGAGCTCCATAGTGCTTTATTAAATACTATGAGGACCAATTATACCCCCTCACCTTATTTGAGTCCGAAATTGGAGACTCCCAGGTCAAATCAAAATTTCTCTCTCCCATATCTCTCCAAAGTATCGATTTTCAGTCCCTCACTCACAATTTTCCGGTTGCCATCAAATCACACAGAGAAGGGGGCGATTCAAATTTGAATTTCAAATAGGAAATAGTAATACATATCCAGAGAAATAGAGATGATTTCACTTTATAATCCATCCAGATTTTTAAGGTTGCTCTTCAATTTTTTCGAACATGAAGATGGTGTCTTTCCCAAAATTACTGTGACGAAGTCGATTTTAGGCTTTTATTGGACACGGAAGATATGGGTTCAGATAGTATTCTTCTGAATTTTAAGCATAACGAAGAATCTAAAGTTATCGCAATTAATTCAACATCAAGATTCGACAATTTGCAATCACAGGTAACATCCAAATGGTCTGGTCTTATTCAGTTTGTTTTTTCATTTAGATACTCGGTTGGGGGGGTTAGCAATTGCAGTATAGAAAATGACTTGGATTTGAGTAATCTCATTCTTTTATGTGATCTGACATCGTCCAAAATTGTTTGTGTTGAAATTATAAAAACATTGTCACAAAAACACCTGTGATCGATGTTGATAAACCTGGGATTGATGTTGATGAAGATATCACACATGCATATATGCAGCATAACATGAATGAAAATAACAGTTTGCATGATGTGGATGATAGTGATAATGATTTTGTTAATGTGCATACTGAGGTGGATCATGATGATGTTGGGGTGCATTGTGAAATAGATGATGATAGGGGGGGGTGCATTGGGGAATAGATGATGCTAGTGGGGGGGCAATGTGATAATGATAATGGGGGATGAAATCCAATGGTTCTGTTGGTGATGATTATAATAGTTACAGTAAGGCGAGGGAGAAAAAAAGGAAGAATAGTGTTGAGAATGATGGAGGATTGGATTCTGGTGGTCAAGCAAAGCACAAGAGAAAACTAATTAGATCAGAGTCGTATAATTTTTGCGGGCGTGGATGACGTCGTTTCTGAGGGATTAGGTAGTATACCTTATTACGATGTTTGCCCCGAACTCAAGAAGAAACCACTTTTATCTGATTCTTGGCATCACATTATGGATGGGGGGGTTGGTACAGTTTCCAGTGAAGGTGCAAATGATTTTAGGGCAGGACTTATAAAGTATTCACAACAAAGGGGTTTAGGTTCAAGTACACGAAGAATAACAAGAGTTATTGTTGGTCCCGGTGCAAACGAGTCTTACACGTGTATGGGGGGGAATACACGTGTTCAGTGTTTTTAAAACTTTTTTCTTCGAGGTCGCCTTGGGTCGATAATCCCGAAGATTAGGTTCGAGAAGCACAGATCGCTTTGAGTCAAAGTCTCATCGAGATGGATCCCGATCTGCCGCTTTAAAACCTCGAGATAATCCCAACTCGAGTCCTCGAAAATGTCGAGATCCTGAGTTGCTTGGATCGATAACTAACTTATCAACCCTCGTAAGAGTACGCCCGCTTTGGTAACTATCTGTTCTAGCTACCGGTTGTCGGAATGGTTGGCCTTAGTTTATACTCGTTTTTAAGCTTTCTTTTGAAAACCTTCCCTTTATGAAATAGTGATTAGGTTTTGTGATTCACTTATGCAACTTCAAAGGATTGATTCCAACCAATATCGATTGAAAAGTATGCTTTCAAAATCAAGTCAATGCAAATGATAAGCACGAGATAAGGAAAGCAATAAAGAACACAAAGAATTATAGTGGTTCGAGACTCAAGCTCCTACGTCCCACTCTCCCGACTCTTGAGAGAAATTCACTATCAACTTCGAGCTTTAAAATTTACCTCAGGTTTACTTACTCAACTCCGCCCTGAGTTTTCTTCGACTACTCCACGTGGTTTACTTACTCAACCCGACCTTGAGCTTTTTTACTACCTCCGTGGTTTTACTTACTCAATCACACACAAGCTTTCGACTACCCCACGTAGGCTTACTAACTTCTCCTCTAGAGTTTTCTGACTACTCCGCGTAGTTTACTAACTCTTTACAACACTTCTCACCAACAAATACACTCCAACTACCTTCTCAATGGTTTGGGGTTTCTCGGTTGGTTTCCAACTAGGATGAGATATCCTTTACAATGAAGCACAATGCAAAGGGTTAGGATATCTCGACTAAGCTTTGGATAATTCTTATCAAGCTAGGCTTAGTATAGTGAGCTCTCTTCAATATTGAAGCACTTGGGAAATTCTAAGTTTTTCGAGTGCTTTTAACTTTTACAAGAATAAGCTTGAGCTCTTAAGTTGCGTATAAATTTCTCGTAACCTTACAATGTAGAGGGTCACCAGTATTTATAGGCATACACCAAGGTCACTCTTGAAAACTATCCGTTGGAGAGACAGCTTCGTGAGTTCCCTCTTGTGGTGTGTGAAAAGGCTATATTTAGGGTTTGAAACTCCCTAACACTTTCTAGGCAATAGCCTTTCATGTAGCCGGGTCTTCACTTTTTGCGGTCTGAACTTTTGTACATCCGACATCCTTTTTTTTGAGACCCAAGCTGTCAAGATGGTATGGTATGTTGTTGTCTTCCTTTTTTTTGACTTTTTGTCTCCAGCTAAAAGGTAAACACCTTCAACGGCTCTTTTTGGTTACAAACTCGAGTTTTTGATATAACCTTAACAACACTTCTGACTTAGTTCCTTTTGTCTGCATTTTGAATGTCTTGGCAAATATCTATTTTCTAAGGAATCGCGATCTTCTCGTAATTGCATCCTTCGTGATAGATATATTCAAAGGCCTTGAACATTCAGTTCATATTGAGCATTCAAAGACCTTTACCGAGTCTTGATAATTATTGTGCCTTCAAAAAGATTCTTGATCTTTAGTTTCTCGGTCTTGATCTTTGTGTCTTCGAGTCTTCCGGGTCTTCGTGGTCTTCCGAGTCTTCGTGGTCTTCCTCAATCTTTGTAGTTTATAATTGACCGATGTCTTGAGTCTTCTTTTGAAGTCTTCGCCATTTCAAGATCCCATCGAAGTCTTCAAGAACTATCATGAACTATATCTGGCGACTATACATTCTGTAGATAACATCCTGAATATTCTAAAAATTGAATCCTGACTCAACTATCAAAACCATTCTGAACATGTCATACTCAGGGGTTTTGGGATCTAATCAAAATCATAAATCTTTATTAAAATTCATCTCCCAACAATTTCCCCTTTTTGATGATGCCAAAACCTATCTTGTTACAAACATATAACCTATACTCGTGTTTCAGGTTTATCCTATTACAAGATTGGTTGTCTCCTAACAATTTCTTAAATCGAGAGAATCTCTCAACAATTTGAGTTTCTCAACAGTTTAATCATTCAAAAATTTCTTCAAGAATGAATCTCTTTAACTAGTTCATTACCAAATACTTAAACAATTTCTCCCTTATCAACATACAATCAGGTTCGTAGACATTCATTCGGGCATATCAAAATAAAAGACATGTAAATAAGATAATGAGATATTATCTTTTGAGCATAATGATAAATCTTCATTGATGATTGGTATCCCGCTACATATTACAATGAGTTTATCAACAAAATCAAAAAGACAAAATTTAAAGATTACAAAATCTTCTGAGTCTTGATCTTCTCGATTTTGGCTCTTTCGCTTCCGCTCTTCGGTTTGCTTTATTCTCAACTTCATCAAAGGGCACCTCCAGTCAAACATTCAAAAAAAATCTTCTTCAAATTTCATTTCTTTCCTTGATGATGTCCGAATCGTTTCTGTTAAACCCAATGACCAAAGATATCGAAAGCAATCTCTTGAGTAATGGCATTCTCATTCACCAAGCCATTATCAAGTTTTGGAGGTGGATAGGAATATGGACCAGGGGCTACTATATGTACCTCTCCTTCATCCGCAAAGTTAATCCAGCCCTGTAGATACTTTGGATAGAAGATAAGAAGGTATTCAATGAAAGCTTCATTTTGATCTGAGCTTTCCCCTCTCCATTCCCTGAGAACATCATAATTGAACCGGAAGGATCTCTTGACTTCTTCCCATATATCGTTGAGTTTGATAGGCATCCATTTATCAATGTGGGGCCACTTTAGTGCTTTTGATGTTCCTTTCCTCTTGCTCGCAAAACTTCCTCGAATCACTCCTTCGCTTCGCGCTCTCCGCTATCTTTCTTTTCGATCACAGACGTTCCGAGACCGGGCGGCTTTTCTTAGCTTTGTTCTTCTTGGAGTGTCTTGAGCATTTCTCGTGTTGAAGACTTTCTTCCGAGGTTGAGACTCGATTCCACTAGTTGTTCTGCTTCTTCATCATCCGAATCGGCCATCGGATTGGCTTAAAGCCTTTGCACGTTTGCTTCGGGTTGAACAACGCCCAAGGCTTTCCTCTTCATAAGCGATTCAAGAAGAACTGGCTTGTTCCAATCCTTTGCTCTAGCACTCGGTTTTTCTCTTGCAACATCAAGCATAAGCTTGCTCGAAACTCGAGTGTAGATAGGCTTTTTCTACCCGAGCGAACTTTAACTTCTCAAAGAGTCTTCACTTCTTTAAAGGCTTTGCTAGATTATACATTTCAAAGATCTTTTCTCGAGCCTTCTTTCTCCAAGGCACGTGCCATGAACTTTCCGAGATCTTCAACTTCCTTTTCCCCTTCTTGGCACCGTAATTTGGAAGAAGCACAGAGAGTGTTGTGTCCATGTGATATTGCTCTTTGCTCACACAAATTTTCATTTGAGCTTTGTCTTCTCCCCCTTATCTCGATCTTGTTAAATCTTCCAGCCTCCTTAGATGGTTCTTGGCCCATAGAAAATTCTTGAGATAAGTGGGCAAAGCGGCGAGAGAGTGCTTCCTTGAACATCTCTGTCATCTTGGTCATGAGCATTGAGCTCATTTCCTCAACAAAGAGACTTGATTAACACCTCATTCTTTTACGCCAGTTTCACCTCTAGAAATCGAAACTCTCCCCGTGTTTACGCCCGCTTCATCACTTAACTTCGATCTTTTTGACTCCCTCGAACTTCTCATTTAGCTTTCCTTTCCATGGAAGTCATCCGGGTGGTTAGAGTGTTTTGAATTTGCACCGATTCCAAGAGTGACTAAGATCGGGTCCATCTTTTGAGCTTGATTAAAATAACGTCTCTTTCCATCTGCGCAATCTTGATCATCATTGGCTCAACCTTCTCAAGTTTCTCAATCGGGAGTGAGATCAATCTCGAGAATCTTCGCACCTCTGTCGGTCATTTGTCCCCGATCATCTTGAGCTTGACTTCATTACGAGCTCCATCATTCGGTCTCTGCATTGCGCCTCGATGTGAAGAGTACTATCATCGACCGATGTTGACTAGATCCCCGGTTGATCGGCAACGAAGTCTCATACGCAGCCTTTCCTTCGAGATTCGCCGGCATCTCCCTTGTTGGTCCCCATCTCCATCTTGAGATTTGTCTCCGATTTGCTTGGGGCACCAACCGGTTTTAAACTCCTCTCGTGAACTTCCTCGAACCGAATTCATCAAAATCGAGTTTTTTCATCTTGAGCTTTGTCCTTCGAACCCCGAGAAGTCGGTCGAAAATCCTTGTCTCCTCATTCCACCGTCTTCTTCCCTCTAAAAAACAATATCAAGCATCTCGGGAAGAGTCGATTGAGATAAATCTGATTGTTTTTAATCTGAAGAAAATATCTTTGCGAGATCGGGGTATGAGCTGAGCTTCGATTATCGGTCAAGTATGAACAGATTCCCCTTGCTCCTCCAAAACTCAAATCTGATTCGCCTTGGGCTTATCGAATTTAAAACCCTTCCATCCTTCGTGATTTCCGACTAAAGCTCTCCAAGAGGTTCATTTGAAGTTTTTGGGCCAATATGTCGCTAAGGGATCAAGAAGTAGATCCAATTTCGGAGCTCATCAAGACTATTCGCTTCCCGAGTCTCATATCTGAGGTAGATCCCCAAGTTTGTGCGGTCCCAAGATCCTCGGTTTAATCTTCATCCGAACAACTTAACTTCGAGGTTGGAATCGATATATCCTTTGGTTTGATCTTTGAGTTGGCTCGTCGGTCTGAACTTGCACATCTTGGATCTTCGACTTCCGGTTAATGTATCCTGAGTTTAAGGGCTCTTCCTCTATAATCGAGACTCTTGACATCTAAGGTAGGAATCATGGGAATTTAATCTTGCAAGCTCCCAAATTGAAAATTTCCCCGAGAAAATTTTTTGATCATCAGACCCAGATGTCTCGAAACTTCATCGAAAAGACACTCGCTTCCTCGATCGATCCAAAGATCCATATATCCAAACTTAGAAGATAATCCTATCATGAGCCAACACTTGACAAATGGTGAACTCGGGCGGGTTTGGCCCTCAAAGTTGAATCTCTTCGAATCACTTTCATAAACCTCTTCATCGGTGAGAACCACCAATCTTCTGCATTTTGGAGCAAGATTCTTCGTTTCATCATTTTTTGCTCCTGCTCCATCTTTTGCCTCCAACAACACCTTCCCCTAGTTTGTTGGGTCTCTTTTTTTCAAAGAAATTTGCAGAAGGTGATTCTACCTTCTTTTCTCTCTTCCCCGATGACACTCGCCCTTTCCTTGGCAAAGAATGAGTTTAAGGAGAATTTTGGACTTAGGAAATGGGGTCGAATTGGCAAAGATATCCTCCTCCTCTCTTCAGACATCTCCAAAATGTAAGCAATTTTGGTGGCATGGTAGATCTTGCCTTTGATTGAGATCGCCCGTCAATCTTCCTCAAAACTTTGGTCCTTCAATTTCACTCACCGTCCCCTAATCGTAAATTTCAGCCATCTCTTTGTTCTTGAAATCTGTGGTGGGTGAAGCTTCTATCACCGCCATCAATGAGCTTGGGGTACTTATCCCATTCATTACGCTCAAAAACCCCCAGAAGACTCATGATGCACTTGCTCACAATATCCATCAACACACGATATTGTGGCTTCAGTGCCTTTTTATGCGTTGTCGCCTCAAACTTAACAGATTCTCAAAGAATCCTATCTAAGTATTTGTCCTCTTCTCTTCCATCTCGACATATACGTCGTAGGATCCTCTCCTCTATCACATCACGAGAGAGCTCAAAAACATCATTCATAAATTTTTTTAACTATATAAAGATCCCTCTCAAAATCGACGTATTTGGATGACTTTGCTCTAAGTGTGATATGATTACCTTAGAATGCATACAACCCTCTTCATCTATCTTCAAATTCTTAATGAATTCGACACCTTTTCGCAAACTCTGTCCGTTTGGTTTATGACTAGTTCAAATGAGTTTAGCCGTCGAATCATATCAGAGCCTCCTCTTCCGGCTTTGAGTTGGTTGTGCTTTCAAGTGAGACAACGAAACTTCGTACCACGGCTTGTTGGTTTCGCTAATCTCTAATGGGGTTGGAGCCATTTTAGAGTTTGATTTGAAGAAGTGAAGCTTTAGGGTTTGGAGAATTTCTGGGGAAAGGGGATTTTTAATTGCAAAGGATTTGGAAACGAAGGGTTTGATAAAGTTTTGGCTTGAATGGCTGATTGAGGTTTATATAGCCTTGAGATCGTGGGGAATCGTGTTGGTTAGGTGAGTAACAACGGTTGAGATTAATCTCCGATTAATCGGGTATACTGAACCGACGATCTCCTTTGAAAAAGTAAGCCGCCAAAACATCCTCATTGGTCATTAATATAGCAGAGCATTAAATGATTTTCATTGACCTTCTTCGAATTTAAAACGATCCTGCCAAAAAAAAAACATTCCTCGTGTGTTTTTATATTTATTCTTGATGAATGATTACTTGAATTTACTTTGAGCAATAAATGGATCGCATGAGTCATTACTTCTTCGGACCAATTTCCCTCTATCGGTCTTTTATCGAAAATAATGATCTTGATAAAATGTCGAGATAATATCGAAAATCTTGAATTGGTTCAAGATACTCTTGATGAAGTTTTTCGAGACTCCGATTCAAGATTTCCATTTTATCTCGAGCCTCGTATGATTCGAAAAAACTTCATGCATCCGAAAACCTTCAATTTTTTTACGATTTTACTCTATACACCGTTCTAAAGATCCCTAATTCAACCGAAAGTTCTTGAAATCTTGATTCCGCCAAAGGTTTAGTCAAGATATCGCTTATCTCGCTTATCGAGATGAATTTTCTCCATCCTTATGTCCTTTTCTTTTCTTGGGCGACATGATCTCCGATGAAGTGATGTCTCGATATCCACATGCTTGCATCCGGTGTGCAATACCGGGTTTTGTGAAATAGCAATGGCCCTATTATTGTCACAAAATATTGGTACTTCATCACTACAACTTTATAATCCCTCAATTGTTGTCCGAGCCAAAGAATATTCTTTTGCCAAGTTTCTTTTTTAGTGGCAATGCAATTTCCTCAGTCCTTCATGATTTGTATATATATTCAAATTTTCTGAGATACTTGTTGCTATTTCGAGGTCCGCTTTTTCGAAAACCAAGATATCACCTGCCCTTCCTAGAAATTGACAAGTTCCCCAAGTGGACTTCCCGTCAATTCAATTAACTTCTCCTCTAGAGTTTTCTCGACTACTCCGTAGTTTACTAACTCTTTACAACACTTCTCACTAACAAATACACTCCAACTACCTTCTCGCCGGGTTTGGAGTTTCTCTTGGTTTCAACTAGGATGAGATATCCTTTACAATGAAGCACAATGCAAAGGGTTAGGATATCTCGACTAAGCTTTGATAATTCTTATCAAGCTAGGCTTAGTATAGTGAGCTCTCTTCAATATTGAAGCAACTTGGGAAATTCTAAGTTTTTCGAAAGTGCTTTTTAACTTTTACAAGAATAAGCTTGAGCTCTTGTTATGTGATAAATTTCCCGTGAACTGCATAAATGTAGAGGGTCACCAAGATTTATAAAACTTTCCTACACCAAGGTCACTCTTGAAAACTATCCGTTGAGAGACAAATTCCGTGAGTTCCTCTTTCAGTGTGTGAAACTATCTTATATTTAGGGTTTGAAACTCCCTAACACTTTCTAGGCAATAGCCTTTTTATGTAGCCGGTCTTCACTTTTTGCATGTTCGAACTTTTGTACATCCGACATCCTTTTTCGTTAGAGACACACTCATTTATCCACTTTTCGTCGATATGGTAAAAACTCCATGTTGTTGTCTTCCTCTTTTGACTTTTGTCTCCATTAAAGGTAAACACCTTCAACGACTCTTTTTGGTTACAAACTCTGAGTTTGATATAACCTTATCAACACTTCTGACTTAGTTCCTTTTGTCTGCATTTGAATGTCTTGGCAAATATCTATTTTCTAAGGAATCGCGATCTTCTCATAATTGCATCCTTCAGATAGATATATTTAGTGCCTTGGAACATTCGTGTTCATCTTGAGCATTCAAGACTTTTTCATCGAGTCTTCGAATTACTATGCCTTCAGTATTCTTGATCTTTAGTTTCTCCTTCTTGATTTTGTGTCTTCGAGTCTTCTTCGAGTCTTCAAATCTTTTAGGTGTCTTCGAAGTCTTCGTGGTCTTCAATCTTTGTAGTTTATACCGATTGATGTAATCGAGTCTTCTCATTGAAGTCTTCGCCATTCAAGATCCCATCGAAGTCTTCAAGAATTATCTCAACTATATCTCACGACTATACATTCTGCAGATAACATCCTCTAATATTCTAAAAACTGAATCCTGACTCAACTATCAAGATCATTCTGAACATGTCATACTCAGGGGTTTTGGGATCTAATCAAAATCATAAATCTTTATTAAAATTCATCTCCCAACAGTTATATATACGCCAAGTGCAGCGAATGGGACGATTGTGCTTGTCAATGGAAGATAAAAGCCAAGTTAAAAAATGAAACCGATGCATTCGTCGTCACGGAGGCAAATTTAGTGCATACATGCATTGGAAAATTCATTGGTAATAAAAATCAGAGATTGGGTTCAAAGATTACGAGGAAGCTTATTGTTCAAGATGTCATTGCTAAATCCCATACACGGGGGAAGGACGTAATGAATTCATTACAAAATGGTTATGGAATTCACGTTCCTTATTGGAAAGCTCGGCGAACGTATGAAGCTGCAATGAACCAGGTTTTCGGAAGCTATGACGATTCGTATGATCAACTCTGATGGTATTGTGACGTTGTAGAACGAACCAATCCAGGTAAAAACATGTGTTTTTACATTTTTGAGTTACGAAACTCCACCCTTTCATATATGATTTTCTTGTAAATTGTGTTTTCCATTGATACGTATCAAATATAGGAAGCGTTGTCTCATTGGAGTCAGAGAGGATAACCAACAGATTCCAACGATTTTTCATTGCCTTCAAGGCATGCTTGGATGGTTTCAAGAAGTGTCGTCCGATGCTCTTTATAGACGGTACGTTTATGTCTGGTCGGGTTAAGGGCACACTGCTAGCAGCCACCGCGAAGGATGGAAATAGTGGTAACATTCTTTAATTTCTAAGCATTCGTTTTTGTGGATTTTTATATAGTGTTAATGTTGTTTTAATGACTTTTCAGTTTTGTCCATGTTCTCAAACGTAGTTTTTTTTATGCTGTTTTGAAATACAGTATCTGTTTGTGCCATATTGGCTATTTTTCGTTGAAGGTTTTTTGCTTTGGCTGTTTGGTTTTGATAATGATGTTGGTATATGTAACGGGGGGTGTTTATGTGTTTCATTTTTGAGTTTTTAATGTTTTTGCAAGTTTACAGTGTTCTGCAAATGTTTTAAGAATTTTTTTACAAAAATTTTACTTGTAACATTCTTGTTAATAGGGTTGGTCCCCACTGCTATTGTTATTGTGTCGGCAGAGAATAAAGAAAATTGGATATGGTTTTTAAAGAAGCTCTGGGACTTTGTCAAACATGAACACCAGATTTGTTATATTTCGGATAGGAACACAGGGTCGTTGGCTGCATTCCCGTTGGTATTCGACAACCCTCTTCATTTTTTTTGTATGTTCCATTTATTAACCAACCTTAAGGGGAGGTTTGCGAAGGGATGGACATCTGTGCAGCGTGAAAAACTTTGTGTTCAATTTAGAGCATGTTGCGTATACACCCAATATCCGACCATTTAAGTTGAAGTTGGATATTTTCAAGGAAACTGGGGGGAAGGCTGCTGAAGAATGGATAGATGAACTGCCAAAGGAGAAATGGGCAGTGGCATACTCTCTACACATAAAACATTACGGGGAGATGACATCTAATGCAGTCGAACAGTTCAATGCATGGATTAAAGAGGCTAGATCACTACCAGTTACACATATGATAGATCACATATGCTCAGGTACGAAGTATTTTTTTTTATTCTGTACACATTTCTATTTTTTGTAATCTATATGACATGCATGAATTACTAAATGGAACAAATATATTTTGCATTATAGGTATATCTCGTTGGATTGTTGAGAGGAGGGAAAGAAACACAAAGTGGACTGGTGCATTATGCCCGCGTAAGGAGGAGTTGTGGAACATTCTATTCGAGATAGCACGGTCATGGACTGTACTACAGTGTCCAAATGGGAAGTTCAAAGTATTGGCGGAAATGACTGGCGTAGTTGATTTAAAAGAAAAAACATGCTCGTGCTACCAATAGCAAGTAAAGGGGTTTCCTTGCGCGCATGCAGCCGTGGTAATTTCCAGGAGATGTCCAACAGTTTACAATATTGTGGAGGATTGATTTTTAACAAAGAATTATCGTGAATGCTATAGTCATGATTTACATGCTATCCCCGACTCCTAAAAGTTCGAGTTTCAACCAAATGTTGAATCGCAAGAAAAAATCCTCCCTCCGTTGCTAAATCGAAGACCAGGACGTCCAAAGGAAAAGAGAAAGCCTTCGTTCGGGGAGGGGCATAAGAAGAAACCCATGGTGATCTGCAAGCGGTGCGGTAATGTGGCAAACCAAGACCCAACTACTTGTCTTTTACATCCGGATGAAGATATTTGTTAGTAACATGGATACATATCATGTGGCATTGGTTTTTTTGGGGGGTTTTGTTAGGGAGTCTGGTCACATAATCAACCTACTAAAACTTGAGATGTTTTTCAAGTTTGAGTAGGGTGATTTCTTTTTGTTTTGTAAAGTGTGGTTGCACATGTTTTTTGCCACAGGTTTGAATTGTCAGATGACATCTCTTTTGTAATGTGATCTTGATGTTCATAGTAGCATGTATTTTTAATAGGGTTTTTTATTTGAAATATTTTCATATGCATTTTGGATTTGAATAGCAAAAATTATGGAGTTCATGTGTTAGTGTAAACCTGTGCAGAATTTCAAATAGCAAAAAAAAAAGTCTTCAAACAAATGCTAATAATACTTGATATAAATTGTTAATACACATATTTAAGGAAAGACTATCATGAGAACATTTTTTCACAACATAATCTTTTAATACAAGATTTAATTGCAATGCATGCAGGAATCATAAATGATGAAGCTACAAAAGACTAATACATAATCGAATAGGATATATAAGGAAAAAAATGCTGAAAAATGAGTAAATCCTAATTCAAATTCATGTTGATCAAGCACCAAACAAGATAAATCATCGAAACCGTGACAATATTTGCAAATATTATTGCAGGAATCGTAATATTGGACACATTCCCAGCAGTAGTCGTCGACTTTCATAGACCGTTATTATTGTGCCTGCTCGAAACCTCCCTACGATCGTGTTGCGCAACATACCATCTGAATGGCATACACCAATGAGAAAAACCATCTTTCTCGCAATTATAATATAACCGATCCGGATTTTTATCCGACATAGAAACACATATATGCGTATGCCGTCCGCATTTTCGACAATTTGTTGTAGCATACCTCAAATAATCTTCATGGGAGGTGCCTTGGGTGTAGCTTGACATATTTTGGTGGGTGTTATGGGGGGTATATGTCTTATTTTCTTATGGATGCAGCTTTGATTGACAAATGGCTTCACAAACATAATTGTTTCTATATATAATAGTAACAACTGGTCAAATGACCGTTGGAAAAACCATGCAGAAAGATATTAATGGTTGCAACGGCCATAATGCATATCTAACGGTCATAATCAACTAAAATTCAATTTTTAAAAAGTATTTTTTTTATAATAATTGAGTGTTGACTACCTTTTATAGGTATCTATATATTTAATTTTAGTGGGCCTCTCTATATATAAATATATTCCACTCACTCACATATCTATAATTTTCATTTTTTTGATGATTGTGGGCATGTGTTTGGTGTAAGAGGAAATTGTAGTTACAATAATCGCACGTACACATATCTTTTATTGAGCATATATCTTTTCAGAATAACATGCATATATGCACATAATACATGAATATATGCACATGTACATGAATATATGCATGTATTAGATGAATATATTCATGAGTTATGTGCATATATTCATGCAGTCAATTGATTATTATTACAACCATGCACATAATTATTGTGATTAAACAACCAAACACCAGTAATGTCCATATGTGAAACATAAAAATAAACACCCTTTCACAGTGGGGGGATAGTGCACATATTACAGAACAAAATACCAAAATGCACATCTGTCTGGATCCAAAATCCAACACAATATAGTAGGAAGTCAAACATAACATAATATAGTAGGAAGTCTTTTGATTAATTTGTCTGCACATCATACCCAAATTTCAAACACCCAGAGACGGTGTTTCCATAAAAAGCTCCACCATTTTTTTCCGATAGTTACCTAAAGAGATTTCAGAGAATACTGTCTTCCGCTCGGTACGTCTAAGGATCATGTTCTCGATCTGTAAGCAGTTGATAATTCCACAATCAACCGAAGCATCAGCCTGTTGAATACTGTCCACTGATCTCACCGGCTTAAACGCATTATCCAAGAAAGGGTGGTCAGGTCTTATTCGGCTGTAAATATTGTTGGGGAATTAATTGCACGGATCTATTCGGGATAAATATGTAAATACAAATTTAATTATGATAATTATTACTAGCATGAATTAATCCTATATTAATTCAAATAATAATTCAACAATCAATCATGCATATAAACAGTTCACGCAAATCCTACGCATGCGGAATTACTACGAGTTAACACGTGAACGTACCTCTTGGAATGGCAATGACCTCGTTGATTAGACACACCAAAAAAACCTTCCCAAGTATTCCCTTAATCCTTGCTCGACAATCCGGTGGTAGGATGCTCGCGAACAATTAACAAAAGGAAAATAAACTTTGTTGCACCACCTTTGTGGATTTACTAATTTTTCCAGCACATGAAATTGTACTTGGGAATTAAAGAATCATCCTCTATTTATAGATGGGTGTTGGACGAAAATTTGAGAAGAAAAACAATGTGGGAAAATCTTTTCTTGATCTCCAAAAAATCTTGAATATATCTCCTAAATTTTTTTCCCCATAATTAAAATATTCCACAAAAATCCCACCTCATCAAGTTATGGTGATTTTCGAAATTTTAGGAGAAGATTCCAAGATTTGGATCTTCTTGAATTTATGAGATATTCTTGTATTTCAAGAAATACATATCTTCCATAATATATTTTCAAGAAAATCAAGAAAATCTTTCTTTCCCCTTTATTTCAAAATTTTCAAAACTTCTAATATGAATAACCAAGTGGGAGATTTCTTGAATTTAATGAGATAATCTTGTATTCCAAGAATACATATCTTCATTCCATAACAAAATTCAAAGAAAATCTTTCTCCCCTTTTATCCATATTTTTCAAAAAAAACAAGGAAAAATAGGCAACAATATTTATTTTATTTTTAAACACCTTTTTCAGTTATTGGACTTTATGTTGGGCTACTTAGGGGGCCTTTAGGAGAATTAAGATTGGACCTTCCAATGGATCTTGAATTATCAATATTGAGCCACAATATTATTCAAGCCCATAAATATTAATTAATCCCACTACATAATTAATATTGCACTATCCATCTTAACCCATATTACAAACCAATATGGCTCCCGGTTATTATTTCCCGTGTTTAAGATTATCCAAATTGTTGCCCATTAATTAATTCAAGCCACTCAAATAGTTTTCCATTAATTAATATCTTTTGTCCTTGGTTAAGAACGGTTCAACATTATTATCCATACCAAAACTAGTTCCACTTGCAAGATTTGGTATGATAAAGTTATGAACCTCCCAAAAATCGAACAAAGAACCTTCTCCGATAAATCTTAGCAATCGATGTGACCAATAATATTGCCCAAGATATAAAGTATTGAATCTCGCGATTCTCTACCCGTGATAAGTCAAAGCAATAGTTATCAACCACACGTGATCCTATTTAAGGGACCAATAACCAATCGAGGTCTAATTCTTCCTTGTTTAGTTCTCAAGAATTTGTCCTCCTCAGGGTCCTATTCAAGGCATCACCATGCACTAGTGTAATCTCTTGGTCAAGACAAGTCAATCGAGCCTTTACACTTCAACCTTTCACGATGGATTGTTCATTTCCATCTAGGTCGTGAATAGTGTACTTTTGGTTACAAGGGACCGTTAATTTAATCTTCGTGATCCGGTATCACTAAATTAACTACAATGTAACACGACTATTTATTGAATAGTTATGCAAAGAAATATATGTAACATTCAATGATATTTAAAGCATCGCGATAAACAATTTATTTCAAGAAATAAGTCCAAAATTCGGTTTTGATTATACAAAGTAAAAGCATACTTTCCAAAGATAATCCCAACAATCTCCCACTTATACTCAAAGTCCGCTTAAGTATACTACAACATGTCTCGTGTAGTTCCTAATACGTGACATCTAATGTCACCTACACGAACCTAATAATTTCTCCCACTTATACTCAAAGCAGATTGGCAACGGTCTTGACACCCATTCTTTCCACATGTCTCTCGAATGTATTCAGAGGCAGACCCTTTGTGAATGGATCTGCTAGGTTGTCTTCTGACGCTATCTTTGCCACCTCTATATCTACTCTCTTAACGATATCTTGTATAAGATGGTATTTCCTTTCAATGTGTTTGCTGGCCTTGTGGGCTCTTGGTTCCCTTGAATTTCCAACTGCTCCGGCATTGTCACAATAAACAGTGATTCTGCTAGGCAAATTCGGAACTACATTCAAGTCCACTAGGAAGTTCTTGAGCCAAACCGCTTCTTTCGCTGCCTCGCAAGCAGCTACATATTCGGTTTCCATGGTAGAATCTGTGACGCATTTCTGCTTAACGCTTCTCCATGTCATGGCTCCTCCCCCCATGCAAAACACACTACCGGAGGTAGATTTTCTGGAATCTAAGTCTGATTGGAAATCCGAGTCCGTGTAGTCGATGGGGATTAGACTATCTGACTGATAAATTAACATTCTATCTCGAGTTCTTTTTAGATACTTCAGAATGTTTTTAACTGCAGTCTAATGTTCTTTCCTCGGGTTACTTTGCTATCTTGCCACTATGCCAACGGCAAAGCAGATATCCGGTCTCGTACACAGCATTGCATACATAAGGCTTCCGACAGCCGAAGCATATGGAATGCCTTTCATGTCATCTATCTCCTTTTGTGTCTTAGGGCACATTTTCTTGGATAGATGGATTCCATGTCTGAAAGGTACAAAGCCTTTCTTGGAATCCTGCATGCTGAATCGTTTCAAGACAGTGTCTATGTATGAAGCTTGCAATAAGCCTATCATCCTTTTCTTGCGATCTCGAGTGATCTTGATCCCAAGGATGTGGGCGGCTTTCCTAAGTCCTTCATATCAAACTGTTTTGAAAGCCATGCCCTTACGTCTGATAACACCTTTACATCGTTCCCGATGATCAGAATGTCGTCTACATATAGTACTAAGAATACCAATGCAGTTCCGACACACTTTTTGTACACAAAACTTTCAAACTCATTTTGATTAAACCCATAAGACTTTATAACATGATTAAAACATTTGTTCCAAGCTCTGGATGCCTGTTTGAGTCCGTAAATGGACTTCATGAGCTTACAAACTAGGTGTTCTTGGCCTTTTTCAATGAAGCCTTGGGGTTGTTGCATATAGATCTATTCATCAAGACTTCCGTTAAGGAAAGCTATCTTGACATCCATTTGCCAGATTTCAAAGTCGAGATGCGCAGTAATCGATAAGAGAATTCGGATGGACTTAAGCATGGCTACGGGCGAAAAATTTTCCTCATAGTCGATCCCTTCTTTCTGAGTATAACATTTTGCCACAAGCCTTGCTTTGAAGGTTTCCACCTTCCCGTCCGGTCCTATTTTTCTCTTGTACACCCATTTGCAACCAATGGGTTTGACCCCATTAAGTGGTTCGACTAGCTCCCACACTCTGTTATGATCTATATAACCCATTTCGGCTTTCATTGTTGTTTGCCAAGAAACTGCATCCTTGTCTTGGATTGCCTCGTCATATGTCCATGGGTCTGATTCGTCTTGTCCAGGAATCAAGTCCGAGGACTCTCCTATTCCCATGAATCTCTCGGGCTCTCTCATAACCCTCCCACTATGACGAGGTTCCGATTGTGTAAGTGTGTCGTTTGGTATGTCATCTTATGCGATTGGCATTGAGGTTAGCCCTCTTAGCTCATTTATGTTCATGTAGGTCTTCTTTTTGTTCAAAAAGTCTTTTTCCAAAAATCTAAAGTGGGTGCTTATTACCACCTTTTGATCTTCGGGACCATAGAACATACACCCTTTTGTTCCCTCGGGGTATCCCACAAACAACCTTAATTCTGATGAGGATCCAATTTTCCGACTTCCTTGTCCAACACGTAGGCCGGACACCCCCAAATCTTCATGTGTCTCAAACTGGGCTTGCACCCGGTCCACAATTCTTTGGGAGTTTTGGGAACCGATTTGGATGGCACCAAGTTCAGAATGTAGGCTACTGTTTCTAAGGCATGACCCCAGAACGACTTGGGAAGATCCACATAACTCATCATTGATCTAACCATTTCCAAAAGAGTTCTGTTTCTTCGCTCTGCAACCACGTTTTGTTGAGGGGTTCCGTGCGCTTAGCTGGGATGCAATCCCTTTATCGAATAAGTAGTTCAAAAACTCATCGGCGAGGTATTCGCCCATGATCGGATCGTAGAGACTTGATACATTTTTCCCTATGATTCTCTCGCTGAGCCTTAAATTCTTTGAATTTCTCAAAGGTCTCGATTTTATGCTTCATAAGGAAAATATAACCATACCTTGAGTAGTCATCAATAAAAGTGACGAAATACTCATAACCTCCTCTTGATTTGGTTGACATTGGACCACATACATCCGCGTGAAACGATTTCTAACACTTCTTTGGCTCTATTCCTTGGCTCCGAATGTCCTCTTGGTCATTTTTTACCTCCAAACATGATTCGCAGGTTGAAATTGGTTCAACTTGGAGAAACTCCAATGAACCGCCTTTTCACCAACCTTTGGATCCTCTTTGGATTAATATGTCCCAATCTTAGATGCCATAGAAGTGTCTCGTTCATGTCTGATGAACGTTTTCTTTTCTCGGAAACAGTTGATGTGTTATAGGATGCATTTCGTGAGTGGTGTGCACAGTTAATTGTATAGAGATTATTCGACAACGTTCCATGATAGATAAATTTATCAAAAAGAGAAATGGTAACAACTTTATTAAAAGTAACCGAATATCCATCAAGAAAAAGTTTAGAAACCGAAATTAAATTCTTTCTAAAATTCGGAACCTAAAGAACATCTCTTAAAATTAAAACTCTGTCTTTAAAAGACAGGTGCACTTCTCCCACTGCTTCAGCTGCCACTCTCGTAGCATTGCCCAGTGTGATGAGGATCTCACTCTCACTAAGTTGTTGGGTCCGCTTGAACCCCTGTAAAGTGAAACAAACATGATAAGTGGATCCCGTATCCACTACCCATAAATGGGAGGCATACGCCGCTAAGCAAGTTTCAACAACTAGTGCGTGAGAATTACCTTTCTTTCCATTCCTTTTGGGTTTGGAACAGACTGACCTCCAATGTCATTTGTCACCGCAGTTGAAGCACTTCCCCTTAGCTGGCTTGCTCACTCCTCTACCACCATTCGCCTTTTCTTTGCCATTGGCAACACTTGAGTTCACTTGCTTGTGGCTTTTGTCCTTTTTCTTGTTCTTTACACCCCTTGGCCTAGAAGAAGAAGAGGGTCCATTTGCCACCAAGGCTTGGCTCTTTTGCCCCAATATCGCCTCTGCCGAGACTAAAGCTTGCAATAGATCAGGCATCGAGAACTTCTGATTATTCATCTGGTAGTTCAGCCTGAACTGTTCAAAACTTTTCGGCAGAGAGTGGAGCACGAAATCGATTTGGGTCTCGATGTCGTATTCAGTGCCAAGTACCTCAAGTTTGTTAAGGTGAGCCATCATCTGGAGAACTTGCTCCCTTACGGGCGTTCCCTCCACCATTTTCATAGAGAGCAAGTCTCTCATGGTGATCTGACTAGCCACACAGTTCTGATGTTGAAACATCGCTTTAAGACTAGTCATGATGTCTGCAGCGGTCTCAACGTTCTGGTGTTGGTGTTGCAACACATCTGACATAGAAGCCAAGATGGTACACTTTGTCATTTCGTTGGAACGCTCCCAGTCAGCATACTCTTTCTTAACCGTTTTAATTGACTCATCTTTTGGCTTATCTGGTTTAGGTGTAGTGAGAACCCAGTTATGGCTTTGTGCAGTGAGGACAATAGTAAGTTTACGATTCCAATCAACGAAGTTTTCACCAGTAAGCAAATTGTCTTTAAGTATATTGAACAGTGGATTAAAAGGTTGCGACATGATGAACTGAAATAAATAATAATATGCATAAGCACAAAATATATCACAAAATTCGATCACATGTTTCATATTAAAATCTCAAAAAAAATATGAACATGCATCAGCCAACATCTCAAAACAGTTTAAATAAGCCACGTGGGGTGGGTCATTATTTAAACACATTTAAGCATGTTATAAACAAGAACAGTTACAAACCTTTAATATCCAGATTAATAGTTGGCTCCCACTTGACCAATATAAAATTGACAGGGACTTCGGGGAAGTATATGCATATCAATTTTATACCTAAGTAATAACCATAATTAAATACAGAATTATTATTTCGCTTTGAACGAGCCTCGTGGGAAGGATCATCGTCGCCACTAGTAATAATCCACAATCATCCATCTGGAATTTATTCATGTGAAAGCTATCTTTTGACCGTCCCGTGGGGGGAATTTATCCAAAAGAATTCACAAATAAATAAATCATGGATGTCAAAATTAATTCAATTTTATTGTCCAGAATAAAATTGTCAATTAATTATTTAAACATACTTAGTAATTTTTGAGGGTGAGATTTTTCATTGGGCAATTCTCATGCAAACACATTTAAACAAATTAAATAAAGCACAAGAAATCACAACAATAAATCAAGCAAAGCGGAAAAATAAACATATTGGGCACAAATTATCAAATTGTCTTGGTTTGATTTTTCTTGGCTTGATTTTGAAGAAACACCGTCTTGAATTTCTCCTACTCGATCGTCTCGAAAAGAACTCCATCTTGAAGCGCCCGTACCCGAAGTAGCTCGCGACGGGATCTTGCGCCCATATCCGCGGCCCTTGGCGTGGCGACCTCTGCGCCTCGTGAGACACCCAGCCAGCCCGTTGCCTCGGCTGCGCGCCTCGGCGCCTTCGGCGGCCCGTCTTGGCGTATCGCCGCATCCGCGAGCCCGTGCTCGCCGGCCTACCGCCTTCCAGTGTGAATCTCGGCGGCCGCGCGTCATAGCTTCGCGCTGTTAGCCTCGGTAACCGCGCAAGGTCCCAGCAACGAGCCACGCATCGTGCTGTCTGCGCCCGCGCGCATCCAGGTCGATCCCGCCCGATGCCTAGCATCGTGCCCATCCACATGGCAATGTCCGCGTCGTGCGCGTGCCTCCCGCAGCACGTTTACGTCGTCTGCGTCGTCACGCATAAGGTTACGGATCTATCGCTAATTCTTAAATCTCCGCCTCCATTTCCGATACGGTTACAATTTATTTACAAAATATAAATAAACCTAGATCTAGACTAGTCTATTACATTGATCAAATCAAACAAAACCTAATCTACTCATTGATTTTCTCACGAGGTAAAACTAATTCGAACGAATCGAATTAAAAAAACCACAATTTATATGCATGCATAAATAAACACATTAAATTCCATGACAATTGGATACCTGCAAAAAAGATCTAGCAATTCTACTATCCAATTTCAAATTTAATGACAACGAATTAAATTACTATTTAAAATTCAGAGCCCAAAACCGAGGCTCTGATACCAGTTGTTGGGGAATTAATTGCACGGATCTATTCGGGATAAATATTTGTTGGGAAATTTATAGTTTTGATAAAAGTTCCAGAAACACATGTAATAGGACCAAATCGGGACACATTATGATCGATGTTTATATTACCGTCTATAGAATACCAGTTGATAATTACTATATAGAACAACTGATGTAATAGATAGGTCACATATTGAGGGGGAACCTCAATATGTATAAGTCGATCCAAGATCCAAAGAACAAATGATATCCGACGGGGCCGTAATGCTAGAGAAGAACAGAAGATCGGATCGATCCGATCTAGTCGATATCTCACCAAGTCATAAAGCTCAAACTCGAATTACTTGAAGATCGATGACTTCCAAAAGATCGGACGTAGACCTACATCGGTAGAAATCCGCTAGTTGAAGCTAAGTCAACCGCACCACTCGAAAGACTCCATCAGTAGATCGATCACTTTGATCGATCAAATCACCACCAGTGAAAAACGATATTTCACCTAATCATACGCCGATGATCCGAACAAGAAGAATGTCAACCTTAGTTGGAAGAACAACAACGAAAAGTTAAGGCTCATAACCAATAAGAACAAAACACGTATGATCGAGCCGACAATTAAAGGGATTTGATGTTTGCTCTCTCTAACGGCTATAAAATACAAGTTCACGCTTTACGGCCGCCCTCAAGACGCCACATCATCAATCCTGCCAAACCTACCTAATATAGCCAAATTCAAATTGCTCTCCAACGGCTCTTTTGATTTCAAGGTCTATAAATATGGGATCACACTTCGAGTGAAGATACTAAACACCAACAATCAAGAAGCTCAAGCAATTATCGATTTCCACACGAAGAACACGATCAAGAAGATTATTTTATTAAGTGTTCATCCCATAAGTTCTTAGCATAGAAATCTTTTCATCTAAATTGATAGGCTACCTTGAACACTAGAAAAGATTTCATAGTTGGAACAAAACAATCTTATCCAAACCAAAGTTAGGTTAAGTTGTTAAGCAAGATTTCGCATAGGGTTTCTAGTTCTCGATTTATGGGATCGGTTGAGTGAGAACTCCTTAAATATCTGTCGGGTGTCTTTGGTTGAACTAACACATAAAACTAAGTTCAGTTTGGTTAAGTTGGTGCCCTCAGGATAGGGAAGAGTGGACGTAGGACCGGGTTTGTCCGAACCACTATAAATCTTGTGTGCCTTTACCGCTTTGATTAACTGTCTACACAATTGCACACAACCTTTAAAGCGCATACATATTCTAAGTTGAGATCACTAGCACCAAGCCTCGATCCGATCGATCAAGCTCGACACTTCACCAACCGATTAAAAACACTAACTTTGGAATCGATTTATAAAAACCGGTTTTTCACGGGTAAAACTTAAAAGCTTCCGCACACATCGCTTTAACCGATAAGAATCGAATCCGATCGCCTTCAGCAATTAGTAAGTTGGTTATCATTAAATCGATTCACTCACTTTCGACTGATCAAAGCTAACCGCCATCACACTGATCAAGACAAAAAAATTTTCGTAAGTCTATTCACCCCTCCCCTCTAGACTTCTGCCCTCACAAAACCCGTTCGGGACCTACAATATTTAAATACAAATTTAATTCTGATAATTATTACTAGCATGAATTAATCCTATATTAATTCAAATAATAATTCAACAACCAATCATGCATATAAACAGATCACGTAAATCCTACGCATGCAGAATTACTACGAGTTAACGTGAACGTACCTCTTGGAATGGCAATGGCCTCGTTGATTAGACACACCAAAAAAACCTTCCCAAGTATTCCCTTAATTCTTGCTCGACAATCCGGTGGTAGGATTCTCGCGAACAATTAACAAAAGGAAAATAAACTTTGTTGCACCACCTTTGTGGATTTACTAATTTTTCCAGCACATGGAATTGTACTTGGGAATGAAAGAATCATCCCCTATTTATAGATGGGTGTTGGACGAAAATTTGGGAAGAAAAACAATGTGGGAAAATCTTTTCTTGATCTCCAAGAAATCTTGAATATATCTCCTATATTCTTTTCCCCATAATTAAAATATTCCACAAAAATCCCACCTCATCAAGTTATGGTGATTTTCGAAATTTTAGGAGAAGATTCAAAGATTTGGATCTTCTTGAATTTATGAGATATTCTTGTATTTCAAGAAATACATATCTTCCATAATATCTTTTCAAGAAAATCAAGAAAATATTTATTTCCCCTTTATTTCAAAATTTTCGAAACTTCTAATATGAATAACCAAGTGGGAGATTTCTTGAATTTAATGAGATAATCTTGTATTCCAAGAATACATATCTTCATTCCATAACAAAATTCAAAGAAAATCTTTCTCCCCTTTAATCCATATTTTTCAAAAAAAACAAGGAAAAATAGGCAACAATATTGATTTTATTTTTAAACACCTTTTTTAGTTATTGGACTTTATGTTGGGCTACTTAGGGGGCCTTTAGGAGAATTAAGATTGAACCTTCCAATGGATCTTGAATTATCAATATTGAGCCACAATAGTATTCAAGCCCATAAATATTAATTAATCCCACTACATAATTAATATTGCACTATCCATCTTAACCCATATTACAGACAATATGACTCCCGGTTATTGTTTTTCATGTTTAAGATTATCTAGCCCATTAATTAATTCAAGCCACTGAAATAGCTTTCCATTAATTAATATCTTTTGTCCTTGGTTAAGGAACGGTTCAACATTATTATCCATACCGGAAACTAGTTCCACTTGCAAGATTTGGTATGATAAAGCTTATGAACCTTCCAAGGGGGCAAATCGAACAAGCGTACTTGCACACGATTCTCCGTATTAAATCTTAGCAATCGCATGTGACCAATAATATTGCCCAAGATATAAAGTATTAAATCTCGTTGATTCTCTACCCGTGATAAGTCAAAGCAATAGTTATCAACCACACGTGATCCTATTTAAGGGACGAAGATTAAGAAATAACGAACAACTGAGGTCTAATTCTTCCTTGTTCAGTTCTGAAGAATTTGTCCTCCTGTAGGTCCTATTCAGTGCATCAGTCATGCACTAATTGTTGGGATTATACTGGAAAGTATGCTTTTTACTTTGTATAATCGAAACTGAATTTTCAGACTTATTTACTTAAATAAGTTGTTTATCACTGATGCTTTAAATATTATCGAATGTTACATATATTTACTGCATAACTGTTCAATAAGTCGTACGTGTTACATTGTAGTTAATTTAGTGATACCAGATCAAAGAAGATTAAATTAACAGTCCCTTGTAACTAAAAGTACGTCATTCACAACCTAGATGGAAATGAACAACCCATCGTGAAAGGTTGAAGTGTAAGGCTCAGATTGGCTTGTCTTGACCAAGAGATTACACTAGTGCATGACTGATGCACTGAATAGGACCTACAGGAGGATAAATTCTTCAGAACTGAACAAGGAAGAATTAGACCTCAGTGGTTCGTTATTTCTTAATCTTCGTCCCTTAAATAGGATCACGTGTGGTTGATAACTATTGCTTTGACTTATCACGGGTAGAGAATCAACGAGATTTAATACTTTATATCTTGGGCAATATTATTGGTCACATGCGATTGCTAAGATTTAATACGGAGAATCGTGTGCAAGTACGCTTGTTCGATTTACCCCCTTGGAAGGTTCATAAGCTTTATCATACCAAATCTTGCAAGTGGAACTAGTTTCCGGTATGGATAATAATGTTGAATCGTTCCTTAACCAAGGACAAAAGATATTAATTAATGGAAAGCTATTTCAGTGGCTTGAATTAATTAATGGGCTAGATAATCTTAAACATGAAAAACAATAACCGGGAGTCATATTGTCTGTAATATGGGTTAAGATGGATAGTGCAATATTAATTATGTAGTGGGATTAATTAATATTTATGGGCTTGAATAATATTGTGGCTCAATATTAGATATTCAAGGTCCATTAGAAGGTCCAATCTTAATTCTCCTAAAGGCCCCCTAAGTAGCCCAACATATAGTCCAATAACTGAAAAAGGTGATTAAAATAAAATAAATATTGTTGCTTATTTTTCCATGTATTTTTCGAAAATTATGGATAAGTTGGGAGAAAGATTTTATTTGAATTTTGTTATGGAATGAAGATATGTATTCTTGGAATACAAGATTATCTCATTAAATTCAAGAAATCTCCCACTTGGTCATCTATAATAAGATTTCGAAAATTTGGAAATATAATGGGCAAGAAAGATTTTCTTGATTTTCTTGAAAAGATATTATGGAAGATATGTATTTCTTGAAATACAAGAATGTCTCATAAATTTAAGAAGATCCAAATCTTGGAATCTTACACATCATATTTTCGAAATTTTGACCATAATATGAGTAAGTGGGATTTTGTGGAATATTATAATTATGGGAAAAAGAATATAGGAGATATATTCAAGATTTCTTGGAGATCAAGAAAAGATTTTCCCACATTGTTTTAGCACAAAATTTTCGACCCACTTAGACTCTATAAATAGGGGATGATTATTTCATTCCCAAGTACAATTCCATGTGCTGGAAAAATTAGTAAATCCACAAAGGTGGTGCAACATAATTTATTTTCCTTTTGTTAAATCGTTCACAAGAATCCTTCCACCGGATAGTCGAACGAGGGCTAAGGGAATACTTGGGAAGTCCTTTCGGTTAGTCTAATCAGCCATATCGTTGCCATCCCAAGAGGTACGTTCACGTAAACTCGTAGTATTCCGCATGCGTCGGTTTTACGTGAATTATTATATGCATGATATGTTGTTGGATTATTATATGAATTAATATAGGATTAATTCATGCTAGTAATAACTAAAGAATTAAATTTGTATTTAAATATTCACCTAATAGATCTCAGGCAACTTATTCCCCAACAATCGTATCGAGCCACGCTTTGCCTCGAATTATTTAAATTGTAATTTAATTCGTTGGCATTAAATTTGAAATTGGATAGTAGAATTGCTAGATCTGTTTTGTAGGTATCCAATTGTCATGGAATTTAATGTGTTTATTTATGCATGCATATAAATTGTGGTTTTTAATTCGATTCGTTCGGATTCATTTTGCCTCGTGAGAAAATCCACGAAAGAGATTAGAATTGATTTGATTTGATCAATGTAATAGACTAGTCTAGATCTAGGTTTATTTATTTTTGGTAAATAAATTGTAATAGGATCGAGAAACGAGGATGGAGACGAAGAATTAAAGGACGAAATCCAGAACCGGGAGTAGGCGGGCGCGCCGCATTTAAACGTGATAAGGAGGTACGCGGCGCGATGCGACGCATTTGGCAGCACGCGACGGCATTCGGCGCAGGCCGAGGGCCGAGCGCCGCGAGGATATTCAAGACACGGGCGGGCGCTAGCGCAAGCAAAGACTGCGGCGTACGAGAAGCCCAAAGGACGGAGGCGGAGTACACGCGGGCCACAGGATATCTGCCAGAAAGCCGAGAATCGCGGTGAGGCACGGCGGAGAGCACGCGCCATGATGCCTTTCTTGCTGTCGCCGATAGATGCCGAGCCATGCCGAGGTCGCTGAGAGGTAAGGCGCGCCGCGGATGTCGCCATAGGTAACTCGCCAAGTGGCGGCGGATCCCAGATCCCCATCGTGAATCCGCTTGGCGTGGCGAGACGGAGTACTTTTTTCGAGACGACGAGTGGGAGAAATTCAAGACGGTGTTTCTTCAAGATCAAGCCAAGAAAATCAAACCATGAAAATTGGATAATTTGTGCCCAATATGTTTATTTTTCTGTTTTGCTTGATTTATTTTGTGTTATCTTATGCTTTATTTAATTTGTTTAAATGTGTTTGCATGAGAATTGCCCAATGAAAAATCTCACCTTCAAAATTACTAAGTATGTTTAAATAATTAATTGACAATTTTATTCCGGATAATAAAATTGAATTAATTTTGACCTCCATGATTTATTTATTTGTGAATTCTTTTGGAGAAATTCCCCCCACGAGATGGTCAAAAGATAGCTTTCACATGAATGAATTCCAAATGGATGATTGTGGGTTATTACTAGTGGCGACAATGACCCTCCCCAATAGGCTCGTTCAAAACGAAATAATAATCCTGTATTTAATCATGGTTATTACTTAGGTATAAAATTGATATGCATATACTTCCCCGAAGTCCCTGTTAATTTTATATTGGTCAAGTGGGAGCCAACTATTAACTGATATTAAAGGTTTGTAAATCGTTCTTGTTTGTAACCTATTTGAATGTGTTTAAATAATGACCCACCCCACGTGGCTTATTTAAACTGTTTTGAGATGTTGGTTGATGAATGTTCATATTTTTTTTGAGATTTTAAATATGATGCATGTGATCGAATCTTGTGATATACTTGTGCTTATGCATATAGTTATTTATTTCAGTTCAGCATGTTGTTACCTTTTAATCCATTGTTATTATACTTAAAGTCAATACAATATGGAAACTATATTGGTTGGAAAATTATAATTGTCCTAACTGCACAAAAGCACAAGTGGATTTTTGACACACCAAAATCAGATGAGCCAACTGACAAGTCAAAACATGCGGGACTCGCCGATCACCTTGAGAGAGATGTCGTCCGCTAAAATGGTGGAGGGCAAACCCGTAAGGGATTACGTCCTCAAAATAGATGGCCCATCTGAACAAACTTGAGATTCTAAGTGCAGATTATGATCTGGAGACTCAGATGAATTTGGTACTTCACTCTCTACCCAAAAAGTTTTTTGAGCATTTTGGCCTCGCTAGCTAATTTGTTGCAAGCTTTTGGTCTCGGCAGAAATGTTGATAAGGCACCAAACTCAAGCTTTGACGGCAAGTGGTCCGTCTTAATCTTCTAGGCCAAGGGAAGGCAAGATAAAGAAGACGACCAAAAGGCCATAAGCAATAAAACTCAACTGTTGCCAAGGGCAATGGTAAGATGAGGAATGCTTGTTGTGTCAAGGAAAATCCAAAGAGGAAGTGCTTAAGCTGGCGGTGAGAGAGGACAATGGAGGTTTTGCTGTTCCAACCCCAAAAGGGACGGAAAGGAAGGTAATTCTCACACACTAGTTGTTGAAACTTGTTTAGCGGCGTATACTTCTCATTCGTGGGTGGTTGATACGAGATCCACTAATCATGTTGGCTTCAAGGGTTCAAACGGACCTGACAACTTAGTGGGAGTGAGATCCTCATCACACTGGGCGATGCTACGAGAGTGGCAGCTGAAACAGTGGGAGAAGTGCACCTATCTTTTGAAGATAAAGTTTTTTTTGAGATTATCTTTATGTTCCTAGTTTTAGAAAGAATTCATTTTCAGTTTCTAAAATTTGATTAAAGGACACTAAGTTTCTTCTAATAAGAATGACATCATTTCTTGAAATGATGAGTGTATCTGTTACGGGACATTGATGGAAAAACTCTATACAATTAACTGTGCACACCACTCACGAAATGCATCCTATAACACATCAACTATTTTCGACAAAAGAAAACGTGAACGAGACACTTCTTTGGCATCTAAGATTGGGTCATATAAATCCAAAGAGGATCCAAAGGTTGGTGAAAGACGGTTCACTGGAGTTTCTCCAAGTTGAACGAATTCCAACCTGCGAATCATGTTTGGAGGGTAAAATGACCAAGAGGGCAATTGGAGCCAAGGGGACTAGAGCCAAAGAAGTGTCAGAGATCGTTCACACAGATGTATGTGGTCCAATGTCAACCAAAGCAAGAGGAGGTTATGAGTATTTTGTCACTTTTATTGATGATTACTCAAGGTACGGTTACATTTTCCTTATGAAGCATAAATCTGAGACCTTTGAGAAATTAAAAGAATTTAAGGCTCAAACAGAGAATCATAGGGAAAAACATATCAAGTCTCTACGATCTGATTGTGGAGGCGAATACCTCAGCGATGAGTTTTTGAACTACTTATCTGATGAAGGGATTGCATCCTACCACCGATCCTAAACCCTCAACAAAATGGGGTTGCAGAGCGAAGAAACGAACTCCTTTTGGAATGGTTAGATCTATGATGAGTTATTGCGGATCTTCCCAAGTCGTTCTGGGGTCATGCCTTGGAAATAACAGCTTACATTATGAACTTGGTGCCATCCAAATCGGTTCCCAAAACTCCCAAAGAATTGTGGACCGGGCATGCAGCCTAGATGAGACACATGAGAATTTGGGGTGTCCGGCCTACGTGTTGGACAAGGAAGCCAGAAATTGGATCCTCGATTAGAATTAAGGTTGTTTGTAGGTTACCCCGAGGAACAAAAAAGGGTGTATGTTCTATGGTCCCAAGATCAAAATGTGGTCATAAGCACCCACTTTAGATTTTTGGAAGAAGACTATATGAACCAAAGAAAACCAGTGAGATTACCTTAAATGAGCTTAGAGGGCAAACCCCAAAGCCAACCGTATTAGATGATATACCAAACGATACGCTTTTCTGGCAACCGAGCCTCGTCGTAGTGGGAGGGGTTGTAAGACAAACGGAGAGATTCATGGGAATAGGAGAGTCCTCGGACTTGATTCCCTGACAAGACGAATCGCACCCATGGACATATAACGAGGCACTCCAAGATAAGGATGCGATTCTTGGCAAACAAAGAATAAAAAGTTTAAATGGGTTCTATGTTTCATAATCGAGTGTGGGGAGCTAGTCGAACCACTTAATGGGTCAAACCCATTGGATGCAAGTGGGTATATAAGAGAAAAGAGGACCGGACGGGAAGGTTGAAACCTTCAAAGCAAGACTATTGGTGAAAGGTTATACTCGTAAAGAAGGGATCGATTATGAGGAAACTTTTGCTCCAAAGAGCCATGCTTAAGTCCATCCAGATTCTCTTATCGATTCTTTAAGATTTCGACTTTTGAAATCGCAAATGGATGTCAAGATAGCTTTCCTTAACTAAGTCTTGATGAAGAGATCTATATGCAACAACCCCAAGGCTTCATTGAAACAAAGCCAAGAACACCTAGTTTGTAAGCTCAAGAAGTCCATTTACGGACTCAAACAGCATCCGTAGCTTGGAACCAATGTTTTGATCATGTTATAAAGTCTTATGGGTTCGATCAAAATGAGTTCGAAAGTTATGTGTATAAAAAGCGTGTCGGAACTGCATTGGTATTCTTAGTACTATACATAGATGACATTCTGATCATCGGAAACGATGTGAAGGTATTATCAGACGTAAGAGCATGGCTTTCAAAACAGTTTGATATGAAAGACTTAGGGGAAGCCGGACACATCCTTGGGATCAAGATCACTCGAGATCGCAAGAAAAGGATGATCGGGTTATCGCAAGCTTCATACATAGACATTGTCTTGAAACGCTTCAACATGCAAGATTCCAAGAAAGGCTTCGTACCTTTCAGGCATGGAATCCATCTATCCAAGAAAATGTCCCCTAAGACGCAAAATGAGATAGATAACATGAAAGGCATTCCTTATGCTTCGGCTGTCGGAAGCCTTGTGTATGCAATGCTGTGTACGAGACCGGATATCTACTTTGCTGTAGGCATGGTGGCAAGATATCAAAGTAACCCGGGGAAAAGCATTGGATGGTTGTTAAAAACATTCTGAAGTATCTGAAAAGAACTCGGGATAGAATGTTGGTTTATCAGTCAGATAGTCCAATCCCCATCTACCACACCTTCATTAGATTTCCAATCAGACTTTGATTCCAGAAACTATCTGCCTCAGTTAGTGTGTTTACATTTGGGAAGTGTAGCCATCAAATGGACGAGTGTGAAGCAGAGATGCATCACTGACTCAACCATAAGTCAGTAAGTAGTGTCAGGAAGCGATGAAAAGAACCGATTTGGCTCTAGACCTTCTTAGTGGACTTGGATGGAGTTCGAATTTGTCTAGCAACATTTGATAGGGCGGCTTGCAAATTCAAGGAACCAAGAGTCCACGAGTCAAACAAGCACACTAAAGAAAGACATCTTATACGAGAAATCGTTAAGAGAGAGATACAGATGTGGCAAAGATAAATATCCGAGGATAACCCAGCGTATCCATTCACTAAGAGTCCGCCTCTGAATACATTCGAGAGACATGTGGAAGGAATGGGTGTCAAGACCGCCGCTAACTGCTTTGAGTATAAAGTGGGAGAATCTATTAGGTTCAGTAGGTGACATTAGATGTCACGGACTACACGAGACATGTTGTAGTATACTTAAAAGCAAACTTTGAGTATAAGTGGGAGATTGTTGGGATTATACTGGGAAAGTATGCTTTTTACTTTGTATAATCGAAACGAATTTTCAAACTTATTTACTGAAATAAATTGTTTATTACTGATGCTTTAAATATTATCGAATGTTACATATATTTATTGCATAATCGTTTCAATAAGTCGTATTTGTTACATTGTAGTTAATTTAGTGATACCGATCACGAAAGATTAAATTAATAAATCCTTTTGTAACTAAAAAAGTACGCCATTCACGACCTAGATGGAAATGAACAACCCATGGTGAAAGGTTCAAGTGTAAGGCTCAGATAGACTTGTCTTGACCAAGAGATTACACTAGTGCATGACTGATGCACTGAATAGGACCTACTGAGGATAAATTCTTCGAATCGAACAAGGAAGAATTAGACCTCGGTGGTTCGTTATTTCTTAACCTTCGCCCCTTAAATAGGATCACGTGGGATTGGTAACTATTGATTTGACTTATCATGGGTAGCGAATCAGTGAGATTCAATACTTTTTATCTTGGGCAATATTATTAGTCACATGTGATTGCTAAGATTTAATACGAAGAATCGTGTGCAAGTACGCTTGTTCGATTTGCCCCCTTGGGAGGTTCATAAGATTTATCATACCAAATCTTGCAAGTGGAATTAGTTTCCGGTATGGATAATAATGTTGAACCGTTCCTTGACCAAGGACAAAAGATATTAATTAATGGAAAGCTATTTCAGTGGCTTGAATTAATTAATGGGCTAGATAATCTTAAACACAGGAAATAATGACCGGGAGCCATATTGACTGTAATATGGGTTAAGATGGATAGTGCAATATTAATTATGTAGTGGGATTAATTAATATTTATGGGCTTGAATAATATTGTGGCTCAATATTAGATATTCAAGGTCCATTAGAAGGTACAATCTTAATTCTCCTAAAGGCCCCCTAAGTAGCCCAACATATAGTCCAATAACTGAAAAATGTGATTAAAATAAAATAAATATTGTTGCTTATTTTTCCATGTATTTTTCGAAAATTATGGATAAGTTGGGAGAAAGATTTTATTTGAATTTTGTTATGGAATGAAGATATGTATTCTTGGAATACAAGATTATCTCATTAAATTCAAGAAATCTCCCACTTGGTCATCTATAATAAGATTTCGAAAATTTGGAAATATAATGGGCAAGAAAGATTTTCTTGATTTTCTTGAAAAGATATTATGGAAGATATGTATTTCTTGAAATACAAGAATATCTCATAAATTCAAGAAGATCCAAATCTTGGAATCTTGCACATCATATTTTCGAAATTTTGACCATAATATGAGTAAGTGGGATTTTGTGGAATATTATAATTATGGGAAAAAGAATATAGGAGATATATTCAAGATTTCTTGGAGATCAAGAAAATATTTTCCCACATTGTTTTAGCACAAAATTTTCGACCCACTTGGACTCTATAAATAGGGGATGATTATTTCATTCCCAAGTACAATTTCATGTGCTGGAAAAATTAGTAAATCCACAAAGGTGGTGCAACATAATTTATTTTCCTTTTGTTAAATCGTTCACAAGAATCCTTCCACCGGATAGTCGAACGAGGGCTAAGGGATTACTTGGGAAGTCCTTTCGATTAGTCTAATCAGTCATACCGTTGTCATCCCAAGAGGTACGTTCACGTAAACTCGTAGTATTCTGCATGCGTAGGTTTTACGTGAATTATTATATGCATGATATGTTGTTGGATTATTATTTGAATTAATATAGGATTAATTCATACTAGTAATAATTAAAGAATTAAATTTTTATTTAAATATTAACCCTGAATAGATCTGTGCAACTTATTCCCCAACACTAGTGTAATCTCTTGGTCAAGACAAACCAATCTGAGCCTTACACTTCAACCTTTCACGATGGATTGTTCATTTCCATCTAGGTCGTGAATGGTGTACTTTTGGTTACAAGAGACTGTTAATTTAATCTTCTGTGATCTGGTATCACTAAATTAACTACAATGTAACACGTACTATTTATTGAACAGTTATGCAGTAAATATATGTAACATTCAATGATATTTAAAGCATCAGTGATAAATAATTTATTTAAGTAAATAAGTCCGAAATTCAGTTTTGATTATACAAAGTAAAAGCATACTTTTCAGTATAATCCAAACAAATATCCCTCAGCTTATTTTCTACATATTTAGTCTGCAAAAAAATACACGAAATGAACAGTAAAGATGCTGATATGTTGCCCTTTATATATAATATATATATATAAAAAAAAAAGAAAGAGATGTTTTTACCATTTTATCCAATCTTTCAAGATGAACATCAACAGTACCGGCCGTCCTGGGATGCATTGAGTTAAAGAAAGTCCACTCATATTTTCGGACCGCAAGTTTCAACAGCAAGCTGGGAGCAAAAGGGGACACGATCGTCATTGTTATTACAAGTTGCACGTTTTGGTTATAGAAAGATGCACTTTTCAGTTATAGTAAGTTGCACATGTTTTTGTTACAGGTAGTTGCACATTTAAATTATAAGCAGTCGCATGTTTTGGTTATAGGTAGTTGCACGATTCTGTTTTAAATAGTTGCACGTTTCACTGATAATAAGTTTCATGTTTATATTATAGGTAGTTGAATATTTCTGTTATAATAATTGCACATTTTGGTAATAGGTGGTTTCTCATTTATTTTATAGAAAATTGAAGAAAATAAATAAAATAAAGAAACAGGCCCAATATAAAAAAAATAAAAAATCCTAGAAAAAGCATAAATGTGAGTATTTTGTGTAGGAACAAAGGATGGATAACCAATGGAGCGTCGTATGAATCTTGTAAAATTCGGTATATTCTTTATATGAGGACTGTAGGTGCGCGTGACCCCAGTTCTAAATGGGTCACTCATTTGCATGAGTGCATGGTGCATTTGAGTGCAGAGTAGACCAACTCTATTGACAAATTCTTATATGCATTAGGTGCACCGTACAATCCAAGTGCATTTTTTAAACTTGCAACTTTTTTTCCTGAAACGTTAAGAAAATATTCAAGTTCAACTTGCTTTATATTGAACAAGTTGAATGTTTCAGTGTAAATAAATTAAACGTTAAAAAAATGCACTTAAGTTGCATGATGCACCTGATGCATAAAAGATCAATTCATGTATTAGTATGTTGGTTAAATAGATTTCCTGAAAATCTATTTATTTTCATATTTTTCCTATCTTTGCAAAATTCCAGCATATTCGTCAGACGTCAAATAATGACAAATCTTAAAATAGATTATTTGAAGAATTTATGTTTTTCATATTCTTCTAATCTTTAAAAAATCCGAGCAGATTTGATGAATTTTTAGAAAAAGGATTAATTCTTAAAATGAAACTATATAATCTTTCATTTGGATTTACTAAATCTATGTTAAATTTTTAAGTGATTACAATTTTCTTATTACCCCTAAAATTAATTTAATAGTACACGTGTTTGCAAATTCGGTTAAATAATAGAGTTTCAGTTAAGTTTGTATATAATATGAAATTTATATCATTATAATTATAAATTGAGTTGATTTATGTGAAAATTTTCATATGCGAAAATATGATAATTTAGGCAAATAATTAAACTTGTGGGTCACATATTAATCCTGTGGGCAAATCATAATTGTCTAGATCCGAAAAACCTACTATTTTACTAACAAAATCAGATAAAATATCTCACAAGAAATAGCGCTCAAATTAAAACAAAAATCACGACCAATTTCACACAATAAGCAAAGAATCCAAGCTAAAAAAACCCATAATTAATCAACAATTGCACCAAAAATCAACAATGATGACAGACTCCAGTATATCAAATAATCAATAATTATTTATTAATTAAACTTGTCAATAATTTATTTATATTTTATAAAAAATACATAAAATATGTAAATTTAAAGAGTATTATATGCAAAATTAAAAAGTATTACAGGAAAAAACATAATAGTATTAGCTTTAAAACATAAGAAAAAAAGTAAAACTTAAAGGATATTACAAGATGAAATCAGTATTACAAACAAAAGATATCAATACTACATATAAAAACATAACAATATTACATTCAAAAAATAAGAACATAACTAAGAATTGAAAAAATACGAATTAACAAATACCCAAATCGACATGGAGAATAGAAGAGAAATCCTCATATCTGTTTCCATAATCCTGCTCTACTCCTAATCATCACCATCATCATCGCTCGAGTCCCTCTTCGACTATCTAAGTCATTTTTCCTTAGTCTTCTGGTTCAAGTTGTCTTAGCACAACTTGAAACTCTGCTGATATTTTCGATAAATTAGGTCTTCAGGTCTTGAACATTTCAAGTTTTCTAATCTGAACAAGAGTTAACTTATAGACATTGAGTTTCCCCTCAATGTATGACATATTCTAATCATCAGCTGTCTATACAATATAACTGGTTACCTATCTGATTCATCAGTCAGTCAGCTTGTTGCCCTTGGTAAATTCTGTCTAGTAAAGTTGGTTTAAGTGTCAATGCTGCAAGTTTTGCTGTTACCAGTCCGTGTTCGATGAATTCTACGTTCAGTCTTTGCAGGCCGAGTAGTTCTGGTTTCTGAATTAAAGTCATAGCTGCCACCTTCTCCAATGATTTTCAGCTCAATGCATCTGCCACCACATTGGCTTTACCTGGATGGTAGTTGATAACACAATCATAATCCTTCACAAGTTCTAACCATCTTCGTTTCCTCATGTTCAATTCTTTCTGAGTGAAGAAGTACTTAATGTTGGAATATAAGCACGTAATACATATAAAATATGCGCAGCGGAAATACGAGTTCACAACAACGAATTACAATTGCATAATTGAAATAACAGACATGTAAACGAATTCTTACAATGCTTAGTAAGAAATTTCCTCAACTATGGTATCCACGTAATCCCCGTTCATAGACTTGCACATATCTGTCAGCGTTGAATCCCTAGATGATCTTGCTAAGAAATTCTATACTAGAGATTTTATGGAGAATATATTTCTTGTGTATAATGAATTCCCAAGGACTCATATATATAAGGGAGACTTAGCTTAAACCCTAAGTTATTTCCTGTTGGGAAATAAAAGCCCAAAGCCATTATATCAAATCCCATAGATTTGATTACCATATATATATTTTTCTACAATAATATTCCATATATTATTTTGGGATTCCTATTTAATTAAATTCAATTTAATTAAATAATTATAATAATTAATTTCAAATATAATTATTATTATATCTCTATAAATTAAATATTAAATTCAATTTAATATTTAATCAACCAACTATAATCTGTAAATGAGAGTTACTTGTTGTGTGACCCATAGACCCTCATATATAGAGCGATTAGTCAAACTAACGGTCTTAATTGAACCCTGGTCAATAAATCAGACAATCTCAATATATGAGGTATGTTGCGAGGAACTTGCAACAACCTGTAACATATGTGGGCTATTGTGATAATATCATTTCAATCACGAATACTCGATTAAGTCTAAAACATGATGAAGTGTCTATTCAAATAATTTAATCATATTTTCTCATTATACTAATTGATCATGTATGTCACATTTGGACACCATTCCAAATTCGACTTCCATTGTCCAACGACTAACGATCCAATTAGTATGAGAAAACGAGCATTCTCTCTAAATCTATTTTGAGGAATGAATCCTATTCTTGGCTCAACTACCACGCAAATGCACTTCGTGATGAACCAAATCCATATCATATCTACTCATGAAGGGTGCAAGTGTCGGTCAAAGTTCACCACTCCGTACATGTCGTGCATATTGACCTCAAGTCAGAGGAATATCATATTGCTCCCACTAATCAAGACACCATAGACACTGAAGTAGAATTACATCAAACAGTTTCTCGGATGGGTATACCAATACCCTCTAAGCTAACTGTGCATCCATCATGAGATACCTAGTATCTCGTAGTAAATAAGAACTACTACACTGTTGGGGTTATACGTGAAAGTATGCTTTTACTTTGTATAACAAACTGAATTTGCACTTATTTACTGAAAATAAATCATTTTATCATTGTTGCTTTAAATATAATTGAATGTTATTTATTTATTGCAAACCCTTCAATATTAGTACGAGTAGTTAATGTGGTGATACCATATCACAAAAGACCACATAAACAGATCCTTGTATATAAGTACAAATTCACAACCTATATGGGGATGAACAATCCATTTGTAAAAAGGTTGATGTGTAAGGCTCAGATTAACTTGTCTTAACCTAAGAGATTACACTAGTGCATAATGATGCGCAGAAGATGACCTATAGAGAGGATAAATTCTTCCGTACTGGCTTAAGAGATGAAGAATTAGACCTCAGTGGTTGTTGATTTCTTATTTTTGGTCCCTTATAAGATTTGTGTAATTAATACTTATTGCTTTGATCTATGTTGGATAGAGAATCAGAGAGCGATTCGATACTTTGTATTTTGGGCAATATTATTAGTTACATGAAAATTGCTAAGATTTAATACAGAGAATCATGTGCAAGGAGAGTCTTGTTTGATTTGTCCCCTTGGTGGGCTCAGAAGTTTTATCATACCAAATCATGCATGTAGATTAAGTTCTGGTATTGATAATAATGTTGAGATGTCCTTACTCCAAGGAAAAGATATTAATTAATATAAATTTTTTCAATGGCTTAATTATTTAATGGACTAAATAATCTTAAACACGAGAAATAATAATCGGGAGCCATATTACTGTAATATGGGTTAAGATGGATAGTGCAATATTAATTTTATAGTGGAATACATTAATATTAATGGGCTGAATAATATTGTGGCTCAATGTTGGGATATTTTAGTTTTGATGAATTATGCCAAAACATTATCAACTTGTGTTTTTTTGAAGCTAATCTACAGATAACAAGTTAAGGGGGAACGAGAGAACAAATTGAGGGGGAACTCAAGAAATCAGAAGAAGATGATCGAGATCAGACGAGGCTGCAGACGAGATTGATCGAGATCAGATGAGTTAGATGAGTTCCGGAGTCAACTGATGAGCTATGCAAATCAAATGTGAAGAAAAGCTAAAAAGAAATCGTAAGAGAAAGTTGCGCATCGAAGATGAGCGGTTCGATCAAGATCGACGCGTGATTGAGATCGATATGAAGAGGAAAGCGGATGAGATCGACGAGATCGACGGCGATCGAGATCGATATGATAACTGATATGCTAACCTGATGCAGATGACCTGATGCTATCCTGAGATGATCCTGAAGATATGTTGATCTGATCGGTCGAAATTTGATCGATCGATCAAAGAAGAAATCAGATAGCCTGAGTCAATGTGACCTGAGGGTCAGGATGTCTGAATTCAGAAGAGCTGAACTCGAAGCTTTGAGTGTTAGTATGCCTCGATCGACAAGGTCCATTGAAGAGAAGTCTTTGAATCAAGTAACCTCAAGGCTCGATAACTCAAGGCTCGGGGATAGAATCAAGATCCCGAGACTCGTAAGAATCAAGAATATAGCCATTAGATTCAGCTGATGTGGATCAATGAGAGGAAGACGACAAGCCTGAAAAAGCTGCAAAAAGCTAAAGAATAATATGGATTTGAATGTGATTCTCTCCAACGGTAACATTCAAATCCACACTATAAATACAAGTTCTTCCTTCATTATTAAGTGTGGAAGTGTGTGGAGAATGTAGCAAACGATGCTACAGAGCTAAGAAGATATATACTCAAGCATTCCCACCATAGAACACAGAGCAAGAAATACACGCATATATTCAAAGGTGTTCTACCCTAGATCTAAGCACAAATGTAATATCCTAAGCTTAGAGAGATTTTCCCATCCTTAGCATTGAGGCTAAACAAATGTAAGGGAAAATCTCAACCTAGTTGGAAACCAAACAAACCTTTAGCCAAATCAGTTTGATCGGTTAAGTTTGTAGGTGAGTGTGAACTCGGTAAACATGAGGGTAGGCAATCCCGTGAGGGAGATAAGTCCCGTTGTAAGATTTCAGACTAGGGATTCTAGTTTCTGGGATCGTTTGAGTGTGAACTCGGTAAACATTTGTTGGGTGTTGGACTAACACGTTAAACTAAGTCCAGTCGGTTAAGTCAGTTAAGTCGGTGCCCCTTGCGAAAGGGAAGAGTGGATGTAGGACGGGTTTCATCCGAACCACTATAAAATAGTGTGTTATTTACTGCTTTATGTTCTTACTTGTCATATGCATTCGATTACAAGCAACATAACACACATCGTTCTTAAAAGCAAAAAATCAGAATCACTCTGCCCTCACCCCTGTTTTATATGCATCACATGACACGTTTGCTTCCGCACGCGCAAAATTGGTTTTTCGACATCAATTATCGGGACCTACAAGTGGTATCAGAGCGGGTTGTTCAAAAGGTCACTATTTTTTCAATTAAGAACATCTGTACTGATACCATCAATTGGTATCAGAGCAGGTGCTCAAAAGATCACTTTTTCAATGTGATCTCCTGAGCTGATCTTTTTAAAAAAAAAACCGTTTCTGAACTGATACCATCAAGTGGCATCAGAGCGGGTAGTTCAAAAGGTCACAATTTTCAAACTGAACATCTGAACTGATACCTACAAGTGGTATCAGAGCAGGAGTTCAAAAGTTCACTATTTTCAAAGTGACCACCTGAACTGATCTATCTTTATAAAACAAAAACCCGATCTCTGTAAATGCATATATTTTAATGTTTTGGCGTCATTATCAAAAAGGGGGAAATTGTTGGGATATTTTAGTTTGGATGAATTATGCCAAAACATTATCAACTTGTGTTTTTTGAAGCTAATCTATAGATAACAAGTTAAGGGGAAACGAGAGAACAATTGAGGGGGAACTCAAGAAATCAGAAGAAGATGATCGAGATCGACGAGGTCATAGACGAGACCGACGAGATCGATGATTAGATCGAGTTCCTGAGTCAACTCATGAGTCAGGTAAATCAAATGTGAAGAAAAGCTAAAGTCAAAGAAATCAAGAGAAGGTTGCAGATCGAAGATGAGTAGAAGAGATCGATCAAGATCGACGGATCGAGATCGATATGAAGAGGAAAGCAGATGAGACCGACGAGATCGACGGATCGAGATCGAGCATGATAACTGATATGTCCGACTTCGATGCGTATGATCCGATGTTATCCCCGAGATGATCCCGAAATATATGTTGATCCGATCAATGAGCCGATCGATCGCAAGAAGAAATCGATAGGCTCGAGTCAATGTGACCGAGGGTCGATGTCTCGACCAGAAGAGCTAAACTCAAGAAGCCCGAGTGTCAAGATGCCCGACGTATAAGGTCCGCCAAGAGAAGTCTCAAATCAAGTAACCTCAAGGCTCGATAACTCAAGGCTAAAAAGGATCAAGATCCCGAGACTCGTAAGAATCAAGAATATAGTCGTTAGATTCAACTGACGTGGACCAATGAGAGGAAGACTACAAGCCTGAAAAAGCTGCAAAAAGCTACATAATATTATGGATTTGAATGTGATTCTCTCCAACGGTAACATTCAAATCCACATTATAAATACAAGTTCTTCCTTCATTATTAAGTGTGGAAGTGTGTGGAGAATGTAGCAAACGATGCTACAGAGCTAAGAAGATATATACTCAAGCATTCCCACCATAGAACACAGAGCAAGAAATACACGCATATATTCAAAGGTGTTCTACCCTAGATCTTAGCACAAATGTAATATCCTAAGCTTAGAGAGATTTTCCCATCCTTAGCATTGATGTTAAACAAATGTAAGGGAAAATCTCAACCTAGTTGGAAACCAAACAAACCTTTAGCCAAATCAGTTTGATCGGTTAAGTTTGTAGGTGAGTGTGAACTCGGTAAACATCTAGCAATCCCGAAAGGGAGGGTAGGCAATCCCGTGAGGGAGATAAGTCCCGTTGTAAGATTTCAGACTAGGGATTCTAGTTTCTAGGATCGTTTGAGTGTGAACTCGGTAAACATCTGTTGGGTGTTGGACTAACACGTTAAACTAAGTCCAGTCGGTTAAGTCGGTGCCCCTTGCGAAAGGGAAGAGTGGATGTAGGACGGGTTTCGTCCGAACCACTATAAAATCGTGTGTTATTTATTGCTTTATGTTCTTACTTGTCATATGCATTCGATTACAAGCAACACAACACACATCGTTCTTAAAAGCAAAAAATCGGAATCACTCTGCCCTCACCCCTGTTTGATATGCATCACATGACATGTTTGCTTCCGCACGCACAAAATGGGTTTTTCGACATCAATTATCGGGACCTACACTCAATATTGTAATTCAGAGCCCATTGGGAGGTCCAATATTAATTCTCCTAAAGGCCCCTCAAGTAGCCCAACATAAATCCATTAATGAAAAGGTGATTAAAATAAAAGAAAAATATTGTTGCTAATTTTTCCTATTTTTTTGAAAAATATAAGAAAAGAAAGAAAGAGATTTTCTTGAAAAGATTTTATGAAAGATAAGTATTCTTTGAATACAAGATTTTCTAATAAATTCAAGAATCTTTGACTTTGACTTTTCTTATGGTTTTTTTCAAAAATTACTTATAAATAAAGAGAATATATTGGATATATTCAAGATTACTTATTGGACAAGAAATAAAAATCTTCACATATCTAATTATTGGGCCAATTTTCGACCACCCTATGCTTATAAATATGGGATGAATTTTTATCCCCAACACAATTCGAGTCTTGGAAAAATTAGACATACATCAAGGTGATGCAACAAATATTTTCTTTTTTCCTTTGTTAAACTGTTCGTGAGAATTTCCCACCGGATCAACGAGCAAGGATTTGAGAATACTTGAGAAGACACTTGGATTAGTTTGTTGAAAGTTTGTTCCTACTTCTCGACTGTTGTTTCTCCGAGGGTAAAATTCATGTAAATTCCTAGATTCCGCATGTGAAGGATTTTACGTGGATTAATTTGTACATATGTATGTTGTTGGTGATTAGTTGTTTATTAAAATTTGTATTTAAAGTTCATCCTTAATAGATTCGGGCAAAACTTTCTCCAACATACACACTCTAAGAGTATGATGCAGATCGCACACCAATCTCAAATGCATCATCAATATCTCATTCTTGATGATCCTTGATCGGGGCTAATTAAGAACCATGTCTAAGTCATTTGAGGTCTCACATCCTCAATGACAACATTGGTTCGTAGGAACACTTACATGAATAAATGCAAAGAATCAAACATAATATTCAAGCAAGTGTATTGTCATACATTAATATTAAATCAACTGAATATCATCGAGTATTATGTCCTTACATGTGATTGTCTCTAAGACACTAACACTAACAATCTCCCACTTAGACTTGAGCCAATCACCTACATGTCTAACACCTAGACCATCGAAATGTCTAGTGTGTACATGAACATTCAGTGCTTTGGTGAAAGGATCTGTCAAATTATCTTATGTGGGAACACATTCTAACTCTATTTCTCCTATCATTATGATCTCTCGGATCAAATGATAAGCCTGGGTACATGTCTGCTTATGTTTATTAATCTCCGTTCCCTTGCTTGCGCAATCGAACCAGTATCGTCACAATACAACTTTATTTGACAACTGGTACTAGGAACTACCCCTAGTTCTCTCAAGAACTGTAAAATCCAGACAACCTCCTTTGATGCTTCTAATGCGAGTTCTCCATCACAAAAAGCTTTAACACCTTGTCTATATAGGTGGACTATGACAGCCCCAACATCCTCTTGGATATATCCCTGTAGATCTTGATCCCTAGGATATAGTAGGCTTCACCAAGATCCTTCATCATGACGGTCTTTGACAATTAATCTTTAACGGACTTGATTAACTGGATATTGTTTCCCAAAATCAATATGTCATTGACATACACGATTATAAAGATAATATTTTTCCCACCGCATTTACGATAAACACACGGATTTTTTGAGTTTCTGATGAAGTCAAAAGACTTGATAACTTTATCAAATCGGATATTCCAACTTCTGGAAGCTTGCTTCAATCCATAAATGGATCTCTTTAGCTTGCATACTAGTTTAGTGTTTGACTTAGATATGAAACCTTTCGGTTGAGTCATAAACACTTCCTTATCAATGTTTCCATTGAGGAAAGCTGTTTTGACATCCATATGTCAAATCTTATAATCATAGTGTGCTTTTATCAATCTTTGTAGGTTTGTACTTTGTCGTGGCTCACTTGCAACCTATGGGTCTAACCTCTTTAGGAAACTCCACCAAGTCCCAAACTTGTTTGGTGTACATCGAGTGTTGGAATTTAGAGGCACGTAAACACGTAATACATGCACAACGGAATTAAACAGTTCACCAACAACGAACATATAATGACATAGTTAAATCACGGGTAAACGTAAATAGAATTCTTATAATAATTCGTACACGGATTCCTCCACTATGTTATCCACGTAACAATTGTTTACCAATTCACACCAATTCGCCAGTGTTTAATCCCCGAAATGAATTTGCTAGGAAAATTCTAATTAGAGTTTTTATGGAGAAATATGAAATCATGTGTTATGAATTCCCAAGGACTCATATATATAGGGGAGACCCAACTTAAATCTTAAGCTACCCTTATTAGGAAATAAAATCCCTAATCTTGTAAATTAAATCTCATAGATTTAATTCCCTTATACATAAATCTCTATGGATTCGATTTCCATATATATAAAATCTCTACGGATTTGATTTCCATATATATGAAATCCTACAATAATATTTCATAGTATATTATTATTGGGAATCCTATTTAATTAAATCTAATTTAATTAAATAATAATAATTAATTCTAAATATTATTTATTATTATTAATATATTCTCCATAAATTAAATATTAATATCCAATATAATATTTAAGCAACCAACTATAATCAGTAAATACATGTTAGTTGTTGTGTGACCTATAGGCCCTCATATATCGAGCGATTAGTCAAACTAACGGTCTTAATTGAACCTTATACAATAAATCAGATATTCTCAATATATGTCGTGCGTATTGACCTCAAGTCAAAGGAGTATCGCATCGCTCCCACTAACCGAGACACCCGTAGACACATATAGTGGAACTACATCAAACGATTTCTCGGATGGGTATATCAATACCCTCTAAGGTATTTGTGCATCCATCATGAGATACCTAGTATCTCGTAGTAAGTGAGATCTTACTACACTCTCTAAGAGTATGATGCAGATCGCACACCAATCTTGATGGTCCCGGTGGGAAAACCCATTTTGCGCGTGTGGAAGCAAAATCATTAAGTTCGATGCATATAAAAACAGGGGTGAGGGTAGAGTGTTTCCAATTTTTCATTTTTAAGCTCATGTGTTGTGTTTTGTTTATAATCAAATGCATATGACAAGATAAGAAAATAAAGCAGTAAACAACACAGCAATATATAGTGGTTCGGACAACCAGTCCTACATCCACTCTCCCTCTCTAGGGAAATTCCTTCAACGGGACTTATCACCCTCCACGGGATTGCCTATAGATATTTACCGAGCTCACACTCGAATTGGACTTATAACCCTCTCTCGGGTTCTCCTCGGGACTTATCACCCTCCACGGGATTGCCTACAGATGTTTAACGAGTTCACACTCCAACGGGACTTATCACCCTCACTCGGGATTGCCTAACAACTACCTCACTTCACCATGGGGTTTGGTTTTGGTGTTGTCTCCAACTATGGTGAGATTTTCCCTTACAATGATTTAGCCTCAATGCTAAGGTTGGGAAAATCTCTCTAAGCTTAAGATACATCGTGGGTAGCTTAGGTTGGGTTCTAGAACACTCTTTGAATATATTTGTATATCTATAGACTTGTGTTCTAGGGTGGGAAAGCTTAACTCTCTTTGGCTCTGTAGCATCGTTGCTATCTTCTCATTTCCGCTTTCCACACTTGATAATGAAGGAAGAACTTGTATTTATAGTGTGGATTTGAATGTTACCGTTGGAGAGAATCACATTCAAATCCATACTATTCTCTGTAGGTTCTGCAGCTTTTTCAGGTTGTTTGTCTTCCTCTCATTGGTCCACGTCAGCTGATTCTAACGGCTATATTCCTCAGATTCCTCGCCTTGGAATCATTCAGGATTCTCTGAGTCTCAGTGTCTTCAGAGACATACTGAGTCTTTAGTTCCATTTGAGCCTCAGGTTTATCTGATTCAGCAGACTTCTCTTCAGCGGACTTTGTCTGATCAGGCATACTGACACTCAGGCTGACTAAGTTCAGTTCTCTGAATTCAGACATCCTGACCTTCAGGTCACTTTGACTCAGTCTATCTGATTTCTTCTTTGCCTGATCTGATCAGCTTTACTGATCAGATCAACACATCTTCAGATCAACATCTCAGGATAGCATCAGGTCAGTACATTAGGTTTAGCATATCAGTTTAGCACATCTGATCTCAATCACGTCTGATCTTGATCATCTGCTCATCTTCATATCTTATCTCGATCACGTCTGATCTCGATCAGTCTCATCTGCTCCTCTTCTGATATGCAACCTTCTCTTCTGATCTTCTGGTCAGTTTCTTTCTAATCAGCTTGTCTGCTCTTCTGATTACCATATCAGCTCGACTGTTCTTCTGATCATCTGATCAGGTCTGTTTTGGTCATCTGATCTTCCGATCAGCTGGCTTAGCTTTTCTTCTCTTCTGATTTTGCACAGCTCATCAGTTAACTCGGAACTCATCTAACTCATCTGATCTCGATCAGTCTCGTCTGTAGCCTCGTCTGATCTCGATCATCTACGTCTGATTCCGTGAGTTCCCCCTCAATTTGTTCTTTCGTTCCCCCTCAACTTGTTATCTGTAAATTAGCTTCAATAACACAAGTTGATAATGTTTTGGCATAATTCATCAAAACTAAAATATCCCAACAAATCTCAATTGCATCATCAATATCTCATTGAGAATCATGCTTAAGTCATCTGAGTTCTCACAACCTCAATGACAACAATGACTCATGGGAACACAAATAAGAATAAATGCAAACAACTAAACATAATATTCAAACAAGTGTAATGCCATACATTTAATATTAAATAAATAATAATATTAAAATCAAAACTGAATATTATCTTAGTATTATGTCCTCACAATAGGATTGTCTTTAGGACACTAACACTAACATCGAGTCCATATCAGATTTCATGGCTTTATGCCACTTCCCTAAATAAATATCTGATATTGCTTCAGAGTAAGTATTAGGATCGTCTTTATCTGATACGTCCACATTATCGAGTTTCTTTAAGAGGTAACCATATCTAATGGGCAGATTACGATTTCTAATGACTTACGGAGTTGTGGTTGTGCTGGTTGTACATTCTGATCGAGAAAATTTTGTGATGCATTGGTTTCATCCATGTCCGGAGAGTCCTCAAGAGCTACACTTTCATATGTCTCTTGGGCGGGAGTTTGAACTATGATATTCGCATCCAGCCCACTTGGAGGTTCTTGCATAGGCAAGCCAATTCCAATTACGCTCCCACTGGCTAAAAGACGATCACCTAGTGAAAGACTCCCACCGTGAAAGTCGCTGAATGCTCCCACTGATTTCTTGTCATGTTACTTTGGCAAGTTATCAGTCTCTTTGTTAATTTGTGGTTCTTGAATTTCTTCAAGTTCTATCTGCTTACGACCTTGTTCCCTAAAGACACAGTCTTCCTCAAAGAACTTGGCTTGCCTAGAAACAATCATTGTTTGTTTCTCAAGTAGATAGAAATAATATTCTCTAGTTTCCTTAGGATATCCCAAAAAAGCAACCCTTTTCCCCTTTGGATTCCAACTTATCAGTAAACATTTTTCTTCACATAAGAGCGGGGTGGCCCTACGTCTTGTTATGTGAGAAAGATGGCTTCTTGCCATGCCATAGCTCGTATGACGTATGCTCAACTGTATTGGATGGAATCTTATTCAAAATGTAGACAGAAGTTTGGAGCGCGTAACTCCATAAGAATGTCGGAAGAGAGAAAAACTCATTATGAACCTTACCATGTTCAACAAAGTTCGGTTTCTCCTTTCATGTAACTTGGAGGTGTTTCAGAGGAGTCAACAAAGTCCACTGAGATTAGATTCCATGTAACTTCAAATAATCAGTGAATTCATGGCTAAGGTATTCACCTCCTCGATTCGATCGAAGTCTTGATACTCTTACCAAGATATTTTTGTACTTCAGCTTTATACTCCTTGAATTTCTCAAAGGATTCGGATTTGTGTCTCAGAAGATACACATATCTGTATCTCGAGAAATCATCAGTAAAAGTGATGAAGTAATTGAAGTGACCTTTTGATAGAGTGGGCAATGGTCCACATACATCGCTGTGAATCAACTCTAGCATTTCTTTGGCACGTACCCCTTTCCCAGAAAAAGGTTTATTGATCATTTTGCCCTTGAGAAAAGATTTACAATTTCCATAAGACTCAAAGTCGAATGGGGTTAAGTAGTCTAACTTTCTTAACCTTGTAATTTTTTTCTCAGTTGTATAACCAAGTCTACAATGCCACAAGTAAGTTAGGTTTTCCTGATTAGTAAGCTTGAATCTTTTATTTTGTACATTAAGAATATTATATCCACAACTCAACAAATATAAATCGTTCACCAAAGGGGCATTCCCATAAACCACACCATTTAATGTGAAATAACAATTATTATCACTAAATGGAAGGAAAACCCTCAATGTCTAACATATGAATGGAAATAATGTTTCGAGTAATAGAAGGAACAAAATAACAATTATTCAGTTCTAATATAAAACTAGTGGGTAACTCCAATCTATATATATATCCCTACACGTCCCGCAGTAACTAGTGCTACATATCCCGCGTGACACATGAGATTCTTCTCATTCGTACAAATGTGTGAGCCACATCAAGTATCTAATACCCAACAGTTAGCTCTATTAGTGGACATGTTTATCTCAATAACAAACATACCTGTTCTAGTGCAAGAAGCACCCGGTGCCTTCTTTTCAGCAACCAGAACCTTACAGTCCTTCTTCCAGTGCCCTTTTCTGCTTACAGTAGAGGTACACATCCTTGTCTACCCACTCTTTATTTTGAACACCATCTTAGTGGTAGTGAACTCAAAAGTCTTGAGCATGTTATGAAGTTTAGGCATGGTCACATCCGTCTTATTCATATTGTAGTTCACAATGAAGCTAGAATATGAATCCAGGAGCGACTGGAGGATATCATAAATGAAAACATTGGTTTTTTAGCTTAATGCCTAAATTACCAAGTTTCTTAATTATGCCTTGTTGGCATTTAGAGACACGTAAACACGTAATACATGCGCAGCGGAAATAAACAGTTCACCAACAACGAACAGTTAATTGCATACAGATTATAATAATCATAACGAGAAATCTTACAGTAGGTTGAGCACAGATTTCTCTACTACGGTATCCACGTAATCCCCGATTATAAACTTGCACGGATTTGCCAGCGTTGAATCCCGAGACAGATTTGCTAGAAAAATCCAAACTCTAGATCTTATGGAGAAAATATGAAGTAACGTTGTTTGTGAATTCCCTAGAGCTTGTATATATAGGGAGGCCCAGCTTAAACCCTAAGCTAGCCCAATTAGGGAAATAAAATCCCTAATCTTGAATTAAATTAATTCCTTTCAATTTAATTCCCTAAATATAAATCTCTAAGGGATTTAAATGTCTTATATGAAAATCTCTACGATTTATTTCCATATGCATTAAATCCTACAATTATATTCCAAATATAATTATTGGGAATTCTTATTTAATTAAATTCAATTTAATTAAATATTAAATATTAATAATAATTAATTCCAAATTAATCTATTATTAATTACTTCTCCATAAATTAAATATTAAATCCAATTTAACATTTAATCAACCAATTATAATCCATAAAAGGGAACTACTTGTTGTGTGACCCATAGGCCCTCATATACCGAGTGATTAGTCAAACTATCGGTCTTAATTGAACCTTAGTCAATAAATCAGACATTCTCAATATATGAGGTACGTTTCGAGAAACATGCAACTACCTGTAACTGGAACGTGGGCAATTGCGATTTTCTCCTTTCATTCACGAATACTCGATTAGTCTTGAACATGATGAAGTGTCTATTCAAATAACTTAATCAATTTATCTCAAATCACTAATTGATCATTATTGTCACACTTAGTCACAAAGGCTAAGTTGACGTGCATTGGCCAATGACTTCGATCCAATTATGATGAGAAGATGAGTATTCTCTCTAAATCCACTTTGAGGAATGAATCCTTTTCTTGGCTCAACTACCACACACATGCACTTCGTGATGAACCCAATCCAAGCCGTATCTACCCATGGAAGGGTGCAAGCATTGGTCATGGTCAAAGTTCATCACTCCATACATATCGTGCGTATTGACCTCAAGTCAAAGGAGTATCGCATCACTCCCACTAACCGAGATACCTGTAGACACATATAGTGGAACTACATCAAACGATTTCTCGGATGGGTATAGCAATACCCTCTAAGGTATTTGTGCATCCATCATGAGATACCTAGTATCTCGTAGTAAGTGAGATATTACTACACTCTCTAAGAGTATGATGCAGATCGCACACCAATCTCCATTGCATCATCAATATCCCTTTCTTGATGATCCTCGATTGGGGCTATTTAAGAATCATGCTTAAGTCATCTGAGTTCTCACTCACTCAATGACAGCAGTGACTCAAGGGAGCACATATAAGAATAAATGCAAACAATCAAACATAATATTCTAATGAGTGTTAACGCCATACATTTAATATTAAACAAATAATAATATTAAACCAATACTGAATATTATCTGAGTATTATATCCTTACAAAGGACTGTCTCTAGGACACTAACACTAACAATCTCCCACTTGAACTAGGGTCAATCACCTACATGTTTAACTCCTAGACCATCAAAATATCTAGTGTGTACATGAACACTCAAAGCCTTGATGAAAGGATCAGCCAGGTTATCTTCCGTGGGGACAAGTTCTAACTCTATCTCTCCTCTAGTGATTATCTCTCTTATCAAGTGATAATGCCTCGGTACATGCTTGTTTCTGTGATTGGATCTCGGTTCCTTAGCTTGCGCAACCGAACCAGTATTGTCACAATACAACTTTATTGGACTGCTGGCACTCGGAACTACCCCTAGTTCATTTAAGAACTGTTTTATCCAGACAACTTCTTTGGCAGCTTCCACCGCAGCAATGTACTCAGCTTCGGTTATTGAATCAGCGGTAGTATCTTGCTTGGAACTATTCCAACTAACCGCCCCACCATTGAGAATGAAGACATAGCCTGACTGTGACTTGTAATCATCACAATCGGATTGCAAACTTGCGTCAGCATAGCCGGTCGCGACTAGCTCTGACTGACCTTCGTAGACTAGAAAGCAATCTTTAGTACGTCTAAGGTACTTAAGAATGTACTTGACAGCAATCCAGTGGGGTTCACCCGAATTCTGTTGGTATCTACTAGTAGTGCTGACAGCGAAGGCCACACTCATGGCGTACATGATGGATCCAATTGCAGATGCATATGGTATATCCTTCATGCGCTGGATGTCAGCTTCTGTAGAAGGACAATCCTTCTTAGACAGCTTTATCCCATGACATGTTGGTAGAGAACCTCTCTCAGAGTTCTCCATCGCAAACCTCCTCAACACCTTGTCTAAGTAGGTGGACTGTGTCAGTCCCAACATCCTCTTGGATCTATCCCTATGGATCTTGATCCCTAAGATGTAGCAGGCTTCTCCAAGGTCCTTCATCATGAAGGTCCTTGACAGCCATTCTTTCACGGACTGCATGAGCGGGATATTGTTTCCCATAATGAGTATGTCATCGACATACACAACTATGAACACAATATTCTTCCCACAGCATTTCCGCTAGACGCAAGGATCTTCTGAGTTTCTGACAAAGTCAAATGATTTGACAGCTTCATCAAATCAGATATTCCAACTCCTAGAAGCTTGCTTCAATCCATAAATGGATCGTTTAAGCTTGCACATGAGATTAGATTTTGGCTTTGATATGAAACCTTCAGGTTGAGTCATAAACACTTCCTTATCAATGTTGTCATTGAGGAAAGCTGTTTTGACATCCATCTGCCAAATCTCATAATCTAGATGTGCTGCTATCGCAAGTAAAATTCGAATGAACTTGATCTTAGCAACTGGTGAGAAAGTTTCGTCACAGTTAATGCATTTGCGTTGACTGTAACCTTTCACCACCAACCTTGCCTTGTAGGTTTGTACTTTGCCATTTGCATCGGTCTTCCGTTTGAAGACCTACTTGCAACCTATGGGTCTAACCCCTTTCGGCAATTCAACCAAGTCCCAAAATTGATTGACGTGCATCGAGTCCATCTTAGATTTCATGGCTTCATGCCACTTCTTTGAGTCAACATCTAATGTTGCCTCAATGTAAGTTCTAGGTTCGTCCCTATACGGGATCTCCACATCCTCATGCTCCTCTACGAGGAAGCCATAATATCTTGTGGGTGGATTATGAACTCTAGCGGACTTACGGAGTTGCGGTTGCTCAGACTGCACATTCTGATTGTGAAAATTTTGTGGTGCAGCGATTTCATCGTCGACCGGGGAGGCCTCAAGAGCGACACTTCCGGATGCTCCTTTAGCACTTCCGGATACCTCTTGGGCGAGAGTTTGAACTATGTTGTTCTCATTCAGCCCACTTGGAGTTCGTTGCTCGGGCAATGCAACTCCAATTACGCTCCCACTGGCTGAAAGAGGATCACTTAGTGATAAACTTCCACCATGTGAGCTGCTGAATGCTCCTACTGATTCTTTGTCATGTTGATTTGACAAGACATCAGTCTCCTTGTTAAGTTGTGGTTCTTGAATTTCTTCAAGTTCTATCGTCTTACGGCTTTGTTCCTTGAAGACGTAGTCTTCTTCAAGGAATTTAGCCTGCCTTGAAACAATCACTGTTTGTTTCTGAGGTAGATAGAAATAATATCCTCTAGTTTCCTTAGGATATCCCACAAAATAACCCTTTTCACCTTTTGCTTCCAACTTATCAGTGAGCGTTTTCTTCACAAACGCGGGACAACCCCATGTTCTAATGTGAGAGAAATTTGGCTTCTTACCATGCCATAACTCGTATGGCGTATGCTCAACTGATTTGGATGAAATCATATTCAGAATGTAGATTGAGGTTTGGAGTGCATATCCCCATAAGAATGTCGGAAGGGAGGAGAAACTCATCATGGACCTCACCATGTCTAACAGGGTTCGGTTTCTCCTCTCGGACACTCCATTCATTTGGGGTGTACCGGAGGAGTCCAGTGTGATTGGATTCCATGCAACTTCAGATAATCAATGAATTCATGGCTAAGATATTCTCCTCCTCGATCTGATCGAAGAGTCTTAATACTCTTACCAAGATGTTTCTCTACTTCATCTTTGTACTCCTTGAACTTCTCAAACGATTCGGACTTATGTTTCATCAGATACACGTACCCGAACCTAGAGAAATCGTCAGTAAAAGTAATGAAGTAGCCGAATTGACCCCTAGCTAGAGTGGGCAGTGGTCCACGGACGTCACTGTGGATCAACTCTAGAACTTCTTTGGCACGAACCCCTTTCCCAGAAAAGGGTTTGTTGATCATCTTGCCCTTGAGACAACAATTACCATAAGACTTAGAGTCGAATGGGGTTAAGTAGTCTAACTTTCTTAACCTTGCTATCATATTCTCATTTGCTTGACCAAGCCTACAATGCCATTAGTTGAGTCGTTTATTTTGTATATTAAGAATGTTATGTCCACAATCCAACAAATATAAACCATTAGATAATGAGCATTTCCATACACATCACCATTAAACGAAAAATAACAATTATTATTTGTAAAATGGAAGGAAAAACCTTCAATATCCAACATCGGAATAGAAATAATGTTGCGGGTAATAGAAGGAACAAAATAACAATTATTCAGTTCAAGTCTAAAACCAGAAGGTAAGTCTAAAACATAAACACCAACAAGTTCAGCAGCAACTCTTGCTCCATTTCCAACATGTAGGGCGACTTCACCCGGCCTAACTGCCCTGCTATGCTTGAGACCCTGCATATTAGTACAAATGTGTGAGCCACAATCGGTATCCAATACCCAACAGTTAGTATCATTTGTGGACATGTTTATCTCAATAACAAACATACTTGTTCCAGTGGCTGAGACACCTTGTGTCTTCTTTTTTCAATTTCTTAGAACCTTCGATTCTTCTTCCGATGCCCTTTCGCATAAAGGAGGCATACATCCTTGTCCACCATATCCTTCTTTTGAATTCCACCTTGGGCTTAAGGAAGCTAGGCTTAGAGCCTTTTTTTTTGCCCTTGCTCTCCGCTTTTTTCTTTCCTTTCGGACGGAAAGAGAGGCACTCACCATGAGTACGGGTTTCTCTTTAGCAAAAGAGGACTCAAAAAGTCTTGAGCATGTTATGCGGCTCGGGCATGGTCGATTCTGTCTTATTCATATTAAAGTTTACTACTTAAACTTCGAATATGAATCGAAGCGATCGAAGAATGGCATAAACAAAGAACGCGTTGGTCTTGAGCTCAATGCCCGGACGACCAAGTTTCTCTTAACCCTATCATCTTCAATACATGAGGAGAAACCTTCCTCCCCGGACAATCGACATCTAAACAAACCTCTCTCATCACTTCATAAATCTTAAACGAGATTCAGAATCAAAGAGATCCTTCGGATGCTTAATCATCTCGGGGAAGCATCTTCTCATCTTTGCCTTTTTGTTTCGAGTCATTCCGAGTAAAGATAACACACCGAGCACTGGAAGCATCCTCTTGAGTCTTGATGCTTCTTTTGGGTCAGCAGATCGAACGCTTCACCTCTTCAAGACCGAAATTTCGGGGTAGCGAGGATTATGCGGTCCAACACGTACTCAATCTTCTCTTGCCTGAGCACCAAACGAATATTTCGGTGCCAGTCGAGAAAGTTTGGCCCAACCAACTTGTTAGTTTCCAAAACGCTTTCTCAATGACAAGTTATTCATTTCAACAATCCTAGAGAAATAAAATAAAATGGGAATTAAAACACATAATTCATATGATCAATATTCAGCAATTCAAAATAAACATGACCTTTCAATTTATTTTGTCTCCATTATTTTCACATACTTAACGACCTCATCGAAAAAGTATGAATTTATATCTAATATAAATCATAATGGACTAGGATCCACATTACTACCATCATAATCCCAGCGAGGGCTGATCATTATAACAGCATAACTGGTAGGTCTCCAAACCAATTACCAGATTACAACTCCTAGTTGTCGAACCTAGTTCGACTGATGTCACTTACCCTTTGTTCCCCGCGAGGGCTAGCGAAACAAAGTTAAGTTGGTTTACAACTATCAAGCGGTGACATTTTTATGTCCCTATAAAAGTCACGTTAGATGTAGATCCGAGCAAAAGACGAGGGTCTTTAAGTACTCATTGGAACGAAATCTCCGATTTACTTTTAATTTCGATGGAAGACATCTTATCAAGTTAATGAGAAAACCATATTTTAGTGAGAAACATTTTAAAGGCGGGGTATTAATTGCTTAATCGAGATCCATCATGTTAATCTATATCATATTTGAGCAATCATTGTGCCGCCTACCCAAACATGATTTTACACGGACTAACACTTATATGGGAGCCGTCTACCCAAACAATAAATACAGTCCAACAGTTATTGGGTTCCGCCTACCCAAACAGTTATAACGCAAACTGTAAAATGGGTTAACTAATTTAAAGCGATTAAACAAGTTAACAATGGGTTTTAATAAACCCTTTTGAAAAATAAGCTTTAATTCCAATTAAAGTTTTTCAGTTTTATTAAAGAAAACAATTAATCCAATTAATTATTTATTGGTCCAACCAATTTCAATTTCAGAATTAAATCAAATAAAATTCTAAAATTTTAAGTTTTAATTTCATTTATTTTCGGGGGCTCAGGTGCAAATTCCAAATTTTACACGAGAGGGCATGTCTCAAATCAAACTTGCAAGACAACCCTCCTACATCATCACTCTCCCAAATCGAATCCAATCCAAAATTTCCAAACACCCAATTTGACCAAAAATTACAGAATCCAATTTCATCATAATTAATCAAATTAATCAACCCAATATTCTCGAAACAGGAACCCAGAAAATCAGATTCGTTATTCAAAGAAAACAGGGCAACAGGTTCGACGAAATCGGCCATCAGCGACGCGGTGAGGTGCACCATCGAGCCTACACGTGCCGCCGATGTCACGCCAAGCATGCGGGCTGCTCGTCGTCGACAACAAGGCGGTCAGCAAGGGTCGACACGAGCCGCGACTTGAGTGAAATCGTTCAAACCAGATCGAAAACGACAGACAAGGAATCGAGATGGCGGGCGCCGTCATCGACTCTTCCTAACCGCAACGCCGCTTTGAATCGCATCGAGATTTCGCACACAGACAAGTCCCGAGTGATAGGCAAGTGGCGAAAGTCGAATCGAGAGAATCGCTAACCACCAAGAATCGAGGTATGAGGCGTTTGCTCAAGACGGGTCGACGGAGATGATGGTGGAGGCGCGAAGTCGACCAAGGGTTATCACATGATATGATAGGGCACGGCCGCAAGACCGCCTTTCGTGGATTTTGGCGAAGGCCACGGCCGAGAACAAATTAATCGCAGGTGGTATGCGAATCCCATGTATGGGAAACCCTAGGAATCCATGGGATGAAGCAAAACAAATAATCGAAATAATAAAGAAACCCGAAAGGCGCGCAGATTCAATACCGCGTGCCCAACCAATTTTAATTTTTTTTAATTAAAATAAGTTTTAATGCAATTAAACAAGAGCCTGGAGCTCTGATACCACTGTTGGAATTTAGAGGCACGTAAACACGTAATACATGCGCAGCGGAAATAAACAGTTCACCAACAACGAACAGTTAATTGCATACACAGATTACAATAATCATAACGAGAAATCTTACAAAGAGGGTTGAGCACGATTTTCTACTACGCTATCCACGTAATCCCCGATTATAGACTTGCATGATTTGCCAGCGTTGAATCCCGAGACAGATTTGCTAGAAAAATCCAAACTCTAGATCTTATGGAGAAAATATGAAGTAACGTTGTTTGTGAATTCCCTAGAGCTTGTATATATAGGGAGGCCCAACTTAAACCCTAAGCTAAATTTCAATTAGGGAAATAAAATCCCTAATCTTGAATTAAATTAATTCCTTTTTAATTTAATTCCCTAAATATAAATCTCTACAATTTAAATGTCTTATATGAAAATCTCTACGATTTATTTCCATATGCATTAAATCCTACAATTATATTCCAAATATAATTATTGGGAATTCTTATTTAATTAAATCCAATTTAATTAAATATTAAATATTAATAATAATTAATTCCAAATTAATCTATTATTAATTACTTCTCCATAAATTAAATATTAAATTCAATTTAACATTTAATCAACCAACTATAATCCATAAAAGGGAACTACTTGTTGTGTGACCCATAGACCTCATATATCTTGACGATTAATCAACTAATGCTTTTTAATTGAACCCTAGTCAATAAATCGACATTCTCAATATATGAGGTACGTTATAGAAACATGCAACTACCAGAATCAAACGTGGGCAATTGCGATTTCCTCCTTTCATTCACGAATACTCGATTAGTCTTGAACATGATGAAATTAATCTATTCAAATAACTTAATCAATTTATCTCAAATCACTAATTGATCATTATTGTCACACTTAGTCACAACAAGTCTAAGTTGACGTGCGCCAAAACGACTTCGATCCAATTATGATGAGAAGATGAGTATTCTCTCTAAATCCACTTTGAAGAATGAATCCTTTTCTTGGCTCAACTACCACGCAAATGCACTTCGTGATGAACCCAATCCAAGCCGTATCTACCCATGGAAGGGTGCAAGCATTGGTCATGGTCAAAGTTCATCACTCCATACATGTCGTGCGTATTGACCTCAAGTCAAAGGAGTATCGCATCGCTCCCACTAACCGAGACACCCGTAGACACATATAGTGGAACTACATCAAACGGTTTCTCGGATGGGTATACCAATACCCTCTAAGGTATTTGAGCATCCATCATGAGATACATAGTATCTCGTAGTAAGGGAGATCTTACTACACTCTCTAAGCGTATGATGCAGATCGCACACCAATCTCTATTGCATCATCAATATCCCTTTCTTGATGATCCTCGTTTGGGGCTATTTAAGAATCATGCTTAAGTCATCTGAGTTCTCACTCACTCAATGACAACAGTGACTCAAGGGAACACATATAAGAATAAATGCAAACAATCAAACATAATATTCTAATGAGTGTAACGCCATACATTTAATATTAAATAAATAATAATATTAAACCAATACTGAATATTATCTGAGTATTATGTTCTTACAAAGGATTGTCTTTAGGACACTAACACTAACATGCCTATCATCTTTAGCACATGAGGTGAAACCTTCCCTTCTTCAGGCAACCTACATCTAAACAGACGTCGATTCATCTGCATTATCGCAAAATCAGACACAAAGCCGAGAGAGATCATGGCGGAACAGATTGAGAAAGCGTTCTTGAACCAGCCAAAGGTTTTCCCTTGCTCGAAGAAGTCGGGGAAGGGTAAGGCGCCAGGAAATGGGGGAAACCGCTTTTTCAAGATCATCATATTAGGTTTCAAGACACCGCGCGAGGTTGTTGAAGGCACATACATTGACAAGAAATGCCCCTTCACTGGTGATGTTTCCATCAAAGGGCGTAGCCTTTCTGGAACCTGCTAGAACACTAAGATGTTGAGAACCATTATTGTTCGAACGAATTACCTCCATTGGGTGAAGAAGTATCAGAGGTACGAGAAGAGACATTCTAACATCCCAGCTCACATATCCCCTTGTTTCCGTGTGAAAGAGGGCAGCCATGTCATTGTTGGCCAGTGCAGGCCGTTGTTAAAAACTGTGAGGTTTAATGTTCTCAAGGTGGTACCAGCTGGTTCTTCTGGTCTTGGAAAGAAGGCATTCGCCAGGATGTAAGCCTACTGAAACTGAATATTTTCACAAGTTTAAAAGAGGTTTTAGGAAGATGAGTTCAGACCTTATTTCTGGTTGAAGTATTATTGTGGATTTTCCTTGTGGCCTAAATTTTGTACCTTCCCAATATTTTTTTTATATATTAGTCTACATCTGAACAGATCCCTCATATCCTCATAAATCTCGGAACGAGATTTAGAGTCAAAGAGATCCTTCAGATGCTTGAGCATCTCGAATGGACCCATTTTCTCATGTTGCCTCTGTAGTTCAGAGTTCATGCCGAGCAACATCACACATTGCACCTGGGAAGCATCCTCTTGATGCTTCTTCTGAGCTTCTACGTCAAACGTGGCTGCCTCAGGGAATCAGCTGCAGGGGTAACCGGGATTGACGTATCCAACACGTATACAATCTTTTCACCTTAGCACCAAACACATATTTCGGTGCCAGTCCAGAAAGTTTGGCCAAGCAATTTTGTTCCTTTCAAGAACACATCACAATGACAGTTATACATTTCAACTAACCAAGAGAAATAAAATAAAATGAGAATTTAACATATAATTCATATGATCAATATTCAGCAATCAAAATAAACATGACATTTCCTTTTATATTTATTTTGTCTCCATTATTATCACATACTCAACGACCTCATCAAAAGAGCACAAATTTTTATATCTAATATAAATTCTAATGGACTAGGATCCACTTTTCTACTATTTCAATATCTGCTTTGGCTGATTACTATAATAACAGAATTGGTAGGTCTCTAAACCAATTGCAAGACTGCAATTCCTAATTGATTGAACCTAGTTTAATCGGATTTCCCTTAACTTTTGTTCCCCTGCTTTAGCTGGTGAAACAAAATTAAGTTGACTTACAACCATCAAGCGACGACATTGTTTGTCCCTATGAAATTCCCATTAGACGTAGATCCGAAGAAAAGACGTTGGTCCTAAATACTCAATGGAACAAAATCTCTAATTTACTCTACTAGGTGCGATTTCACATTTACTGCATGTTTTCTGAAATTCCCGTCCACGCCTCACCCACTCGGCCGCCGTCGGTGGCCAGGCCTCCCATGGCCCTAACTACCATGGAATCAGACATGACTATGGCTTGCAACATCTTTGCCCAGTTGGCGGACCCCCAGAAATTAGCTGCGATTCTCGCGTTTCAACCCTCGTCGCGCACCGCGACGGCTTCTGATTTGCACGCGTCGACGCTCGTTGATCCTCCTCCCACGCGGATTTCTCACATATTGGGCATGGAGAGTCACCCACGCCCTAATTCGATTATGCCCGGATTGAAACCCCCAATTTCTGAAGCCGCCGCAATGAACCCTAGTTCTGATACTGGCGCGGCGCCTCTGCGATTTGATGCCCCTAGAAATTGGCTCACCCCTGCTGCGTTTGGATTCGATTCAAGGAAGGCGGAGACCGATGCGACTTCAATCTCTGATGTATTCCAGATGGCTCGCAATGCTGCGACACAGGTTCAAGCTGCTCGTCCTGGAATTGATGATGATTCCAACAGCCAGATGCAAGTCCTCACAGTTTCGACTGCTGGTATGCAGCAGAGGGTTGATTATGCAGATGGGCAACAACTGTTTGTTGGTTGTGCAGATGGGCAACATTCGCAATCGGCGATTTTGCCTCGAGAAAATCCTCCATCTGCCAAGGTATTGATGAAGGGGCTTAATGGTGATGCTGCCGTTTGCACGGGTACTGCTGTCCCTGCTCAGCCGAAGCCGGGTATTGCAGGTAATTCTTATATCCCTGATTCGCACTGGGCAACACTTCAAAATTGTGGTCCTCTGATGCTATACTTCAGTTTGGTAATACTAATGCACTGACATTGGAGAAACATGCTTCTGATTCGGTTCTTAATTCACGTACTTTTGCTGATATCCTTGATCCTCATACTACACGTGTTAAGCAGCCTCCGGTTAGGAAAGGGGATTTTCTTTCGGTGAATATTGATGATGTTATACATAGACAAGGTGTCCGAGAATTGCAGAATTCAATTATAGGGCGAATTTTATTAAAATCAGGTGAAAGGCCAATGCCGATTAATGAGCTCAAATCCTCTCTTGACAGAGTTTGGACTATTAAAGGGGTTTGGAAGATTGTTACTCTGGGAAAAGGTCTTTTTAACATCCAAATTGCAGACTTAAGGGAACGAAACAGAATTTTCTTGAAGCGTTCTTGGTTTTTGGAGTTTGGGTCAATTAGGCTTCAAAGGTGGGTGTCGGAATTCAACCCTCACAAGCTGAATTCTCCAGTTGTTAATGTGTGGATACGAATATATGAGCTACCAATGGAATACTTTTACGTGCCCATTATTGAGAATATTGCCTCGGCACTTGGCTCTGTGGTGAGCATTGATGAGCGAACCCGTAACCGAACCATGTGTCACTATGCTCGGGTCCTTATTGAGCTAGATCTTCGAAAAGACAAAGAGTACAATATTATGTATGAAAGATCCGGACACTGCTCTATTGCCTCGGTGGATTATGAACAACACCCGGAGTTCTGCACTTACTGCCAGATCATTGGTCATTCGATTACTAATTGTCGTTCTAGGAATCTTTCAGATGGCAAACCAGATGATAACTCTAAGCCCCCTCGGGATGGCCCTGGAAAAGGTCCCACGCAGAAGACATGGGCCAAGAAAACTCTACGGAGATACAGGGACCTTCTGATAATACGGGGACTTTTAAATCCATGGACACGGAGATGCAGGAACTAGGGGAGGAGGATACCCTTCCCTCTCACGATGATATATGTACTGCAACTAGAGAAAGAGCTATTGAAGATACAGCAGTTGCCTCTGATGTTGTTCAGAGTCTGGTTGTGCATGCCACCGATACTACTTTTGCAGAGACGACAAATACGGACACAACAACTGGAGAACCATCCAACGAGAAGAATCAGGTTCAGGAATCTGACATTTAGGAGCAACCAAAGAAGACAACAGCTTCTCCATCACGTTCACATGTGTCACCTCCGCCCCCCACCTCAAACTCGTTCACCATGCCCTCAGACGAGGGGGCTACAGCTTCAGATTCAGATGCAGAGATAGAGGGCATTCTGAACGACCCCTTGGGACCAGAGACACAAGTGAAGAAGAAGACAAAGAAGAAAGGAAGACCTAAGAAAGGAGAGAAACCGCTCATTGCTATCCATACTATCTACAACACTCGGGGTCGAGTATCAGTCTCAGATGCTACTGCCATAGCGAAATCCAGTACCAGTGCTACATTCAAGATTGATGATGATCGTCTGCGTAATAGTGGAATGCATAAGTTAGAGTCTTGGGCTGACCGGTTTGGTTGATGCCTTGCTTTTATCTGTAGTACAATCATTTGAGATTGATTTGGTCGTCTGGTCACTTTTGGACTAATGACTTTTCTCTCTTGAGAGTCACTTTTGGGCTCTCCTGACTCCTCTCTTGTACGGGTCACTTTTGGGCCCCCTTTTTTCTTTTTTTCTCTTTATATATCGCTTATTTGTCGATGGAAGACATCGTTTCAATTTAATGAAAAATCATATTTTAGTGAGGAACGTTTTAAAACTGCGGTATTAATTGCTTAATCGAGATCCCATAAGTTAACTACATCGTATTTGAGCAATTAATGGGCGCCACCTACCCAAACAATTATAACGCGGACTATAAATTACATTAAAAAATTAATTAAAACATATTAATAAAGTGGGAATTAATAATCATTAAAATATTAAACCAAAATTTACAAATATAAAATTTCAAAATTTTTGGTTAACAATCTAATCAATTATTAACTTTTAATTCATCCAATTAATTATCTTTTATGTTTTTTTCACAGGTCTTAGTCCTCGATAGGTACCTGTTCAACCCCAACCCGCCGCTGCCCCAGCAGCTCAATAAATTCATTTAGTCAAGTTTTATTAATTCAAAATTAATAAACAACTCAATTTTAAATTTATTAAAATTAGGTGGGGGCTCAGGTGCACATTTCTAAAATTGCACTAGAGGGCCTGCTCAAATCAAATTTGCAAAACAACTCTCCCACATCATCGCCCATCTGAACCAGATCCAATTTGAAATTTTCGAATAAACCAAATTCAATTTCCAAACCCAAAATCAGTTCATCAAAATCATTCAACAAGTCATTCAACAAGAACATTCGAAGAACAATTCAGAAAAGGATAAACACGACGGTATTCACGACATAGCAGAAGATCGAACCGAGGTGGACTGAGACAAATCACCACCTTGTAAACACGACGCGAAGGGAGTCGCAGTCTGCTTAGGAAATCGTGTGTCAGACACGCGCAACACGTCGACCCGATCGATCCAGTACAGTGGTGCGTGAGGCGAATCACTACTGCCTTAAACTAGCACTGGCGATTGTTGGGGAAAAGGGTGTCCGGATCTATTCGAGTTGCAATTAAATACATATTTAAATTATCTTATTATTAATAACATGAATTAATCCTATATTAATTCAAATAATAATTAAATACCAACAACATCATGCGTACAAGTAATTTCACGTAAATCCTATACATGCGGAATCTAGGAGTTACGCGAAACGTACCTCTTGGAGTGATAGCCGTTGAGTAGATGAATCAACCCAAACACCTTCTCAAATATGTCCCACGTTCTTGCTCGTAATCCGGTGGTAGGATTCTCATGAACAATTATAACAAAAGAGAAAACCAAAAATGTATTGCACTACCTTTGTGGGTTTCTAATTTTTCCAAGATTGAAATTGTGTTGGAGATGAAAAATTCATTCCCTATTTATAAGAACCATAGGGGCGAAAATTTGTGACCTATTTGGGTTATGTAAAATTTCTTTGTATCCTCCCAAGATACAATCTTAAATATATCTCATATATTCTATTTTCCATATAAATCACAAAATATTTTTTCTTCCCTTTTCTTACAAGATTTTCGAAAATCTTAGCATTAAAGAAACAAGATTTTATTTCTTGAATTTATGGGATAATCTTGTATTCCAATAATACTTATATTTTTTCTAAAAAAAATTCAAGAAAATCAAGAAAATCTTTCCACTTCTTTATTGCATATTTTCGAAAAAATAAGGCAAAATTAGGCAATAATATTTTTTCTTCTTTTCATTAATTTGATTTATATTGGGCTATTTGAGGAGCCTTTAGGAGAATTGAGATTGGACCTCTAATGGGCTCTGAATTTCTTAATATTGCGCCACAATATTATTCAGCCCATTAATATTAATTTACTCCACTATAAAATTAATATTGCACTATCCATCTTAATCCATATTACGATAATATGACTCCCGATTATTATTTCCCGTGTTTAAAATTATTTAGTCCATTAATTAATTAAGCCACTGAAAAACTTTATACTCCCTCTGTCCTAATTTTGATTGTCCACTTTCCGTAAATAGTCGTCCTAATTTTTTTTGATCATTTCTTAAAAAGAAAATAAAGCAACTTTCAATACTATTGAATACTATTATTTATCTCCACCAAACCCACTTTACATCATTTAATACTATTATTTTCCTCCACTTTACCAACTTTACACCATTTAATATTATTATCTCCTACTTTTTCTTAATCTCCGTGTCTACTGTAACCGGATAATAAAAAATAAGACAGAGTGAGTATTAATTAATATATTTTTCCTTGGAGTAAAGACAACTCAACATTATTATTCATACCGGAAACTAATTCCACTTGCAAGATTTGGTATGATAAAAGTTCTGAGCCCACCAAGGGGACAAATCATACAAGACTTTCTTTGCACACGTTGCTCTGTATTAAATCTTAGCAATTGTCATGTAATTAATAATATTGCCCAAAAATGCAAAGTGTAGAATCACTCTCTGACTCTAAATCCAACACAGATCAAAACAATAAATAATAATTACACACAATCCTATTTAAGTGACAGGGGTTAAGAAATCAATAACAACTGAGGTCTAATTCTTCATCCCATAAGTCAGTACAGAAGAATTTATCCTCTCTGTAGGTCCTCTTCAGGACACCACAATGTGTTAGTGCAATCTCTTGGTGAAGACAAGTCAATCTGAACTTTTACACTTCAACCTCTACCAATGGAGTGTTTAGTTCCATCTAGGTTGTGAAGATGTACTTATTTACAAGGAACTGTTAATGTGATCTTCTGTGATCGGGTATCACCACATTAACTACAATGTAATATGTAATAATATTGAACGATTTACAATAAATAAATAACAATCATTCATATTTAAAGCAACAACGATAAAACAGTTTATATTCAGTAAATAAGAGTACATTAATCTGTTATTAAGTAAAAGCATACTTTCACGTATAACCCCAATAACGATGTCGTCGTGCCGCTCGAAGCGTGCTGCCGTAAGATGCGATGAATCGCTCGAAGAACTACACTTTTCACTCGTAAAACGTTGTTGGAGACACCAAGTTATCATCACACATAATTGCTTCAGATTTACCGCATCTAAGATCAGAGTTGTGATACATAAGAAACACTGGCTTGTTGTCATTAAAGTTGTACTTCATGAACTTGAATTCATCAACATCCAAGATTAGATCACCGTCTGGTAAAAGTCCCAAAGGAGACAATAATCTGCCGTAGTTGATTCCCTCAATGTTAGCATATTTGATCCAAGATTGTTCAACTCAGTATTCCTTCATTATCCACATCTCAAACCCGAACACTTGAAGATTGCAAACATGTATCCCTTTACAACTCCAAGTTTAAAATCACAATGGACAGGAGGTGCATTGTCGAGATGGTATGCTCAAATTACGTGGCTAGAAAAGCGGTCAGTCCATTTGGCAAGCCAATGTAAGGTTCCATGCAAAATGATACCTCTCTCCTCCTCATGAAGGCCAACATAGACAGGGGCCGGAAGTTGCAAATTGCACTTGCACCAAGATGAAAAGCGAGACAACTTATAAACTCGGACATGATGACAGAGTTACCATACCCGCGAATCACCAAAACCAAAACAGGGGTGGCGACCAAACCAAGAGCAACTGATACTTATAATCACACATTTCATACAGCGGAGAAAGTTGTATCTTGAGATACTTACCTGTGGATGGATTGTACACCGCGATTGTACCAATTATATTTCGGAGGAGACAACATAGTAGACCAACCCAAGATTTGGTATATCCGATTGGTGGAAAAGGGATTTGCAGCTTGGTTTCTTCTTTACTGTTAATGTTGTATTTGTATTTGTACTCTATCATCATGCTGTAATCATGTGGCATCAGGACTCAGATTTGGTTTTGTTTATATATTTTATGATGAAGCTGAACAAAATACGGGCACGAAATTATTCGGTTCCAATTTCTGCACACACTTTTGAATGTTTGCAGGTCCTTGGCGGGGAGACGTGGCATGATTTCTTCAGTATAAACATCCCACCAACATTCCTCCTCACTAATTTCTTGGTTAATTTCTTCTATTCACCGCTTTTTTAAGGGAACCAACTCTGTGAACTCCATCATTAGTTGAATCAATGATGTATGTCGTAGCAAATTGCAAAGGTAGTATGGTCGGTTGTTTAAATAAATACTCAAAAGATATCTCCCTATCATTTCTTTTCTTTGGTAATACATAATCACATATCCACTTTTCAAAATAAATTTTACAGTTGATATATTTCATCTCTCTCTTTTATATGGAAAGTTTCTATAGATACAATAACACAAAGTAATTAATATCTCTCACATTCTCGCCATGATACTTTTCATATATCTCTTATAATATGAATAATCTAACAAATGAATTGATGTCTAACAAATCATCGTTTATATGGAAAGTTTTATATTCACCATTATTATGGGTGGGATTCGTGGGAATAAACTAGTTTTTTTCCTACTTAAAAGATTGACCCAAATCGACCTTAACTACTACACATTTGAGCTTGGACATCCCTTTTTTCGAATAGCTCTCAAAGTGATCCCTTGGAGAGCGGTTCTATTAAAAATGAACCTGACTAAGTTTTTAAATTCTATTTAATGAACTAAACCAGTTTTTTTTATAAAGTCTATTTAATGAACCAGACTATTTTTTTTTAAGTCTATTTAATTAAATGTAGCAGTCTTATATGCATTCAGGTGCACCGTGCACTCATAATGCTTTTTAGAATCATGCAATTTGTTATGCTAAAAGATGCAATTTGTTTACACTTAGCCGTAAAACTATTAATATGGAAGAATAGTTGCACGGTTTAATGTAAACAAGTCGCATCTTTCAGTATAACAAGTTGCACGGTTCTAAAATGTACTATGAGTGCACGGTGCACCTGGATGCACATGAGACACACTCTAATTAAATATACTAGGTTTGTCCAAGTCTCTTTTGTACTGCATCGTGCAATTCAATTACATTATTAAGGTATTAGTTGTTTTTACTGTAAAATATTAACTGTGTTCATTGACAAACATTAAGTAATCCATGTGAGATAAATGGGATAAATGTTGGAAATATCTGTCTAATGATATTTTGTACAAGAGAAGAAAAACAACGCGGTATCCAGTATTTTTTTATATTTTTTATATTATACCTTCTTTAAATTAAATTTCCTCAGCCCCATTATTTTTCGCTCGTTTTTCTTATTCTTCCACACCAAAGTTATGTGCATGCTTTCTTTATTTAGGTTTATTATGTAATAAATCATAATTATATTTTTTTAAGTGTTTTAAATAATTTTTTTTTTGTATTATTGGTGTATATATTTCATGGATGCAGAACTCGGAAGGAGCCAGGCGGGCGTTTCTTGGCTGCCTAGCGCCGCCTAGATTTTTTTTTTTTTAACTTTGAAATTTTCTACATGAAAAATTACAACAATTAACATAAAATCATAGTCATAAATTACAAAATAAGAACTCAAAAGCCAAAAGTAAAACAAATGTTTCATCAATGACAATAACCAAATTAAGTGGTACGATGATCGGATGGTTGCTCATCTGCATAAACACGATCATCATCAGACTCAAACTCAATGCCCTCCTCTAGATCCTCATCATCAGAAGGGAAATCATCCTCATCAAGGTCTCTTAGTCGGGGGCTTTTTCGAGAAACATCCTCCATCTCATCATGAGAACTCGTAGTCAAAGTCATGCCCAATCCCGAACCCGAGGCAATATCTTCCTCCACAACACCATCATCACCAGATTCAACTCCACCAATAATCAATGTTTTTAAAACCGGACCGGTCATCGAACCAGACAATGAACTGGGTCACTGGGTCAACCGATCGAACCGTTTTAAATAAACCGGATAACTCGAATAATTGTTCATATATATTATACATTACACAATATATTTATATAGATATACAAATATAATAATGTTATAAATAATAAAATATATCTACCTTTTAAAAAAATTGTCTATTCAAATATTAAAAGGTAAACCAAAATATATCTCCTAATATATCTCCTAAAATATCTCACATATTATAGAACTAATTCCGCTTAATTGTTCTCCTAAAATATTTTTTTGACGGAATTGTTCACCTAAAACAATTCACAAGTATTTAAGATCTTATTTACATTAATTTTCTTAAAAATTGAACCAGAAACTATAAAAACAATATTTAATGTGATTGGTTTTGTCAAGGTTAAAAGCGGCCATAAATAATAATAACTCTATTAAATACTCTGTAGAATCTGGAGAAGCTCTCCCTCTTCCTCCCTCTCTTTCTCATGGCGTCGACAGATACAACCAAGCAAGAGATCTAAAAACATTCAAATTTCTACTGGTAAATCGTGATATTGTGTTTTTTTAAAACCGAGTCAATTGGGTTACCGATTCACCGGTTTGACCCGGTTTTTTGCCGATTCACCGGTTTGACCCGGTTTTTTGCCGATTCACACTGTTCAATCCCAAACCGCTGTACATTTAGAACTGGACCGGCACAATGGCCGGTTCCCGGTTCAATCGGTCAAACGGGCTAGTCCGGTCCGGGTTTAAAAACAACCAATAATCCAATCTTGTGCAAAACTAGCGTCTTTCTTAGCTAAAAGGACTTCCACACCTTTTTCGTTTGATCTCCTTTTTTTGTTCAACAACTTTGCATTGAATTGAACATACACAAGATTGTTCAATTGTTCTACTAGAAGCTTATTTCTTTTGTTCGTGTGTATCTAAAAAGATGTAAAAATAAATAATTAATTATAAATTAGTAATTCACATTTAGCAAAATTTAAAGCTAAAGCGTCAAATAATAATTTAGCATTAAGAAAGTTTACTAACCCCTTCAAAAGCACTCCAATTTCTTTCACAACCGAATGAACTAGTGGTCAAAGTGTTGGAATATAGAGGCACGTAAACACGCAATACATGCGTAGTGGAATTAAATAGTTCACCAACAACGAACATATAATTGCATAAACGATTACGAATAAACATAACAAGAAATGTTACAGTAATTCGAGAGCAGATTTCTCAACTATGATATCCACGTAATCCCCGTTCACGGGCTTGCACAGATTTGCAAGCGTTGAATCCCGAGGCGAATTTGCTAGGAAAATTCTAACTCTAGATTTTATGGAGAAAATATGAACACATGTATTATGAATTCCCAAGAGCTCATATATATAGGGATGCCGCAGCTTAAAACCTAAGTTGGCCCGATTGGGAAATAAAATCCCTAATCTTATTTAAATTAAATCCCATTAATTTAATTCACATATATAAAATCTCTACGAATTTAATTTCCATATATATCAAATCTCTACTTTGATTCCATATATATTAAATCCTATAATAATATTCCATATATTATTATTGGGAATTCCTATTTAATTAAATCCAATTTAATTAAACATTAATAATAATTAATTCCAAATTAATCTATTACTAATTAATTCTCCATAAATTAAATATTAAATCCAATTTAACATTAATCAACCAACTATAATCCGTAAAAGGGAACTACTTGTTGTGTGACCCATAAGCCCTCATATATCGAGCGATTAGTCAAACTAATAGTCTTAATTGAACCATAGATAATAAATCAAACATTCTCAATATATGAGGTACGTTGCGAGAAACATGCAACTACTGTGTAACTAAAACATGGGCTATTGCTATTTCCTCCTTTCATTCACGAATACTCGATTAGTCTTGAACATGATGAAGTGTCTATTCAAATAACTTAATCATGTTATCTCTAATCACTAATTGATCACTTATGTCACACTTGGCCACAAAGTCCAAGTTGACGTGCATTGACCAATGACTTTGATCCAATTATGATGAGAAGATGAGTATCCTCTCTAAATCCACTTTGAGGAATGAATCATTTTCTTGACTCAACTACCAGGCACATGCACTTCGTGATGAACCTAATCCAAGTCATATCTACCCATAGAAGGGTGCAAGCGTTGGTCATGGTCAAAGTTCGTCACTCCACACATGTCGTGCGTATTGACCTCAAGTCAAAGGAGTATCGCATCGCTCCCACTAACCGAGATACCCGTAGACACATATAGGGGAACTACATCAAATGATTTCTCGGATGGGTATACCAATACCCTCTAAGGTATCTGTGCATCCATCATGAGAGATCTTACTACACTCTCTAAGAGAACGATGCAGATCGCACACCAATCTCCATTGCATCATCAATATCCCATTCTTCATGATCCTTGATCGGGGCTATTTGAGAATCATGCTTAAGTCATCTGAGTTCTCACACTCTTAATGACAGCAAGCAAACAATCAAACATAATATTCTAAGAAGTGTAATGTCATACATTTAATATTAAATAAATAATAATATTAAACCAGTACTGAATATTATCTGAGCATTATGTCCTTACAATGGATTGTCTCTAGGAAACTAACACTAACAATCTCTCACTTGAACTAGAGCCAATCACCTACATGTCTAACCCCTAGATCATTGAAATGTCTAGTGTGTACATGAACACTCAAAGCTTTGGTGAAAGGATCAGCTAAATTATCCTCTATGGGAACACGTTCTAACTCTATCTCTCCTCTAGCAATTATCTCTTGTATCAGGTGAAAACGCCTCGGTACATGCTTGTTTCTATTAGTGGATCTCGGCTCCTTAGCTTGCCCAACCGCACCAGTGTTGTCACAATACAACTTTATTGGACTGCTGACACTTGGAACTACCCCTAGTTCATTTAAGAACTTTTTTATCCAGACAACTTCTTTGGCAGCTTCCGCCGCAGCAATGTACTCAACTTCGGTTGTTGTGTCCGTGGTAGTCTCTTGTTTGGAACTATTCCTACTAACCGCACCACAATTGAAAACGAAAACATAGCCTAACTGTGATTTGTAATCATCACAGTCGGATTGGAAACTTGCGTCAGCATAGCTAGTTGAAACTAGCTCCGACTGTCTTCCGTAGACAAGAAAGCAATCTTTAGTACGTCTGAGGTACTTCAGAATATTCTTAACAGTAATACAGTGAGGTTCACCCGGATTCTGCTGGTATCTACTAGTGATGCTGACATCGAAGGCCACATCGGGCCTAGTGCAAGACATGGCGTACATGATGGAGCCAATTGCAGATGCATATGATACATCCTTCATGTGCTGGATATCAGTGTCTGAAGAAGGACAATCCTTCTTGGAGAGCTTTATCCCATGACATGCCGGTAGAGAACCTCTCTTAGAGTTCTCCATCGCAAATCGCTTCAACGCCTTATCACGTAGGTGGACTGTGACAGCCCCAACATCTTCTTGGATCTATCCTTGTGGATCTTGATCCCTAAGATGTAGCAGACCTCACCAAGATCCTTCATCATGAAGGTCCTTGATAACCAATCTTTTACCGACTGCATAAGTGGGATATTTTTTCCTATAATCAATATGTCATTGACATATAAACCTATGAAGACAATATTTCTCCCACTGTGTTTACGATAAACGCATGTATCTTTCGAATTTTTGACGAAGTTAAAAGATTTGACAGCTTCATCAAATCAAATATTCCAACACCTAGAAGCTTGCTTCAGTCCATAAATGAACCGTTTAAGCCTGTACACAAGATTAGATTTTGGCTTAAATACAAAACCTTCTGGTTGAGTCATAAACACCTCCTTATCAATGTTGTCATTGAGGAAGGTTGTTTTGACGTCCATCTGCCAAATCTCATAATCTAGATGTGCTGCTACCGCAAGTAAAATTCGAATGGATTTGATTTTTGCAACAAGTGAGAAGGTCTCGTCATAGTCAATGCCTCCGCGTTGACTATAACCTTTTGTCACCAACCTAGCCTTGTACGTTTGTACCTTGTCGTTTGCATTAGTCTTGTAGGTCCCGAACGGGTTTTGTGAGGGCAGAAGTCTAGAGGGAGGGGTGAATAGACTTCTGAAAACTTTTTGTGCAGATCAGGTGTGATTGCGATTAACTTTGATCGAGTGCAAGTGAATCGATTTGGGTCGATATCTAACTTACTAATCGCTTTGAAGGCGGATCGATTCGATATCTATCAGTTTAACTGATTGTGCGGAAGCTAAGTTTTACCCGTGTGAAAAACCAGTTTTAATAAATCAGATTCCAAAGTCAGTCTTTCAACCAGTTGACTAAAGTGTCAAACTTGATCAGATCAGAAGCTTGGTGCTAGCTGATCTTAACTTAGAATATGTATGCAACTTTAATTAAGTTGTGTGCGATTGTGTAAAATAGTTAATCAAAGCAGGTAAATGCACACAAGATTTATAGTGGTTCGGACAAACCAGTCCTACGTCCACTCTTCCCTATCACAAGGGGCACCAACTAAACCAACTGGACTTAGATTATTGTGTTAGTCCAACACAGTACACCAACAGATATTTAAAGAGTTCTCACTCAACCGATCCCAGAAATCAGAACTAGAAACCCTAGTCTGAAATCTTGCTAAACAACTTAACCTAACTTTGGGTTTTGGGTAAGATTGTTTTTGTTCCAACTTTGAAATCTTTCCTAGTTTTTTTTTAGCCTATCGCCTAGATGAAAATATTTCTGTGCTAAGAACTATGGGATGAACACTTAGAAAATAATCTTCAAGTTTGTGTTCTTCGTGCGGAAATTTGATTATAGCTTGAGCTTCTTGATAGTTTCCGTGTCTTCACTCTGAAGAGTAATCCCATATTTATAGACCTCGAAATCAAAGAGCCGTTGGAGAGCAATTTGAATTTATGGCTATATTTGGTAGACTTGTAGGATTGATGTGGCGATTTTGAGGAACGGCATGGCCAAAAGCGTGAATAGTGTCTTTTATAGCCGTTAGAGAAAGCAGCACCAAATCCCGTAATTGCCGGCTCTGATCATACGTGTCTTGTTCTTATTGGTTAATAGAAGCACTTTTCAGTGTTGTTCTACCAACTAAGGTTGACATTCTTCTTGTTCAGATCATCGACGTATGGTTTGGTAAAACATCAGTTTTCACTGGTGGTGACTTTGATCGATCCAACCGATCGATCTACTGATAGAGTCTTCTGGTGCCAGTTGTCTTAGCTTCAACTAGCAGACTCGGCTGATGTAGGTCTTCTGGTCTGATCTTCTGGAAGTCATCTGATCTTCAAGTCTTCTGAATTTGAACTTCATGACTTCAAATTGCAATATCGACTTTTATCGGTCGATCCGATCTTCGTCCTTCTCTTGCCTTCGGCTGTTGGGATATCGGTAACCTTTTTAGATCTTCAGGATCGACCTATACATATTGAGGTTCCCCCTCAATATGTGACCTATCTTCTACATCAGTTGTTCTATACAATAATTATCAACTGGTATTCTATAACTGGTAATAAAAACATCAGTCAGCTAACAGGTCTGACTGGTTTTATTACATGTGTTTTAGAACTTTCATCAAAACTCTAAATTTCCCAACAATTTCCCCATTTTTGATGAAACCAAAACACTTGAGAAACCAAGCACAGTTGATAAGTATAAAACAATAAAGAACACATAATCAGAAGACAATGAGATTTTGTCTTAGGATCAGAAAATAAATTTTTCTTTCATTAGATTTATCGATTACATATTACATCAGAAAAGTTTGAGTTTAAATAACAGCTGATCCTAAGTGGTCTTCTGATTCTTCAGTCTCTAGGCTTGTATCCTTCTGGCATTTCTCTTTGATCTTGAGGGATGTTGAAAATCTGGTATAGTTTCCATTTGACATCATTGATCTGCCGAGGATCGATTATCGCGGCGCTTTGCTTTCGGGATGTCAAAATAGAACCTTTGAAATGCCAGTCTGTCAAATGAGCCATCTGCCTTCTTCGAGTAATCCATCACATCATACTCTTGGCGAGATATTTTTACATTGATTATTTTGGCCTCATTTTCCAGATACTTCAGAAAATCTGGGTATTTGTTCTCCAACCAGATGAGGAATTCTGCATCTGGAGATTCTTCTTGTGGAACAAGATCTAGAACAAAAGCATCCAGAAGCCATTCACTTCTGATCTTATTCCATTCCTCAAACCTATCAGCATGTGCAGCAGTTTTCGGAATGATCTCATCAATTCTTCTTTGGCGGTGAGGTTACGTCCGTATTTTTCGACTTTGCCTTTCTTTGCCCTCGATCTGTTTTTCTTTTTCAGATCTTCTTCCTCTGCCAATTTTTCTGCCCTTCTTTCTTCTTCACTTATTCGGGCTTCTTCAAATAATCTCTTTGGGCGATTTCTCGGCCCGATTTCTTATCGGCTGTATTTGGCTAGTTGTGCTTCTTCTTGACTTTCTTAGTCCGAGTGGTAGGGTCCAAGTTGTGATGTCCCAAAGACCCGCAGCCTAACTTTCTTGCCTTTGACTTTTCCATCTTCTCGAGAGATTTAGTTTAGCGAAAAAGATCCGGATGGTCTAGCCTTTGTCCATAGGATTCAACCGTGCAATCGGGTCTTACGTTGTTACGATAGTGTCGATTTGGTTTCTCAATCAGTCCTTCCCCCTTTTTGGTTTGATCAAAAAGAGCTTTGAGGTGGGAAGTCAGAGATCCAAAGCTGAATGATATCGCCTTGTTAAGATCTTCAACAGATAAACCTTGAGCTTGAGCAGATAGACTTTGAATCTTCGAGATCAGCTCAGTCTTGACAGATTCCACGACGAGAGAGAGGTAAAATTAGTTTGTCAAGTTTCTCTTGATCATTTCTAGCTTTTTCAAAGACCATCGAAGAGAAACTTGTTGTTGATCAACCTGGACTAGCTTGTCATCAACTGTCTTTTTAAACTCAGCAATCAGGTTGGTCACAGTTTGAGAGAACTGGTCTTTAATTGCCTCAATCTGGGAAATAACCATTTCCCGTTGATCCGTTATTTCTTTGAGGCCAATCCGCCTCTGATCAGTTATCGTGTTGCTAAGTTGATTAGCCAACACTCCCTCGACTTCTTCTTTTTAGGAGATCTTTAAAACACGATCGATCTCACGAAGTTGATCGTGGTGATGTGAGTTGTAGGAATATTTTTGCGTCCACTGATCTTTTTCGATTGTTTGCGCCTCCGGTGGTTGGTCATGAATCGCTATGACACAGTTCCACTATCATCCAGCGGCTCCCACATCCTTCATAGGATCATCTGCTTTGGGAGTTTCTTGGCAGCTCGATTCACCTTGTTCGATCAATCCCGCTTCATGTGGATCGAGCTTTGATCGATTCAAATATTAACGGCTTCGGTGGTGATCTATGAGCGATTTCTTCATGTCGAAATCAAAATGTGGAATTCATCGGCTCCTCCCATCCGTTCTATAATCATCATAAAATCGAGAAGCTCTTTAACCCGAGATCTTTCCGGTGAGGATCTCCATTACTTCATCTCGAATAACAAGATGGGCTACGGCTCTGGATCTGACTCATCAATATCTCGTTCGATTTGCATTACGACCATTTTCCGTGATGGTCTTGGATGATCTGGACTCGAGAATTATCTCTTCGGATCGACCAGTTCCGGTTGATGAGATGTAGAGGGTTACGGTGGTGCTTGAGTAGGCGGAAGTTGGGTGATTGGCTGAATCTGCGGAGGTTACATTGTCGAAACAATTACGTCCGACTCTGCGGCGGTGATCTTTTACGGTTCATGGAATGATGAACTTTTCGAGTTCGGGCGGGCGGGGAAGGAGAAATATGCTCAGCGACCCGAAGTTTGAGTGGTGAATCGGCTTCGAGATTGAGGAGAAGGAGATCGTTAGTCTCTTGCTCTTCCCTCGAATGTTACTCGAGCTCTCAACTTGAGAAGCCCGCCTGTCGATTTTTCGGTTTGATTTACGTGGCGCATCGGGTTGTTCGCACTCCTTCTTCATCGACTCGTCTTCCAGAAAGAGAGTCATGGAGGCTGTTTTTCCTTCTTGGCCTCTTCTCTGAGCCTTTACTAGTTTTCTCTTTTTTTCTTAAGGGGGAGCATCACATTGCGGGCGTAGCCTTGCCTCGCTCTTTCCTTTCTTAGTTTTTTTTTTTTTGGAGGGTGGGCGATATCATCATCATCGAATTGGCCCATATATAGCGAATGTGGTTGTGAGAAAGGCCTTGTAGGACTTCATCCATTATTCCGATCCCATTGAAGATTTGACATTTTATCCTTCGAATGACTGCAACCTTGTTGAGATTGGCGATTCTCTTCTTCGAGATAGACTTGCCTCGATCATTAACTCCAAATTTTTCATGTTCTTGGAAGCGAGAATGGCCTTGAGAAGCCATGCCAATTAATATTCTTGGCTTCATCGATTATGGCGACCATGTTATACATCTTCTGGATGTTAGTCCATTTGAAATTTGAACGAAATACCCATGATTGTTTTTGACAGAATGTCAAATAACATACGGTATTTCCTTTTCAACATCGGCCTGACAAAACCTGTGGTCTGTTGTTTATCAGCCTCTTTGAAGAGTTCATTTCTGATCAGCTCATCTTCATTTTCCCTGTAGTGCGCAGGAGAGATTTTTCCTTTAGGCAAGTGAGCAGACGAGTTATGTCGAGATTTGAAAGTCGATCTCCTCTCCGATTAATCAAGAAATCGGTTCATCTCGAGGATTGTCCGTATCCACCTTCAAATTCCTTAAGAATTCGAGTGCTTCATACTGCATTACTGGATTGCAGTGAGCAGCACAGAATTTTTCAAGACCTCCCTTCTTCAGAATTTGTTCAACTTCCATTGATTCTGGATCCTGCGTAACACCAAACTTTACATATTTGTCATCGACAATTTTTGTTGCCAGATCCGCATAGTTGCACATGATTTTTCCCATTCCGTGAGTGGCCATCTACAACAAGATAGACTCGATTAAAATTGTGCATAATCATAAAGATATCATATATTGATTATCATACCTATTCTCAGGCCTAGTAATCGATAAACACATACGGATACCAAGAAATGATAAGGCATATCACAGGATAACATATATAGACATAAACTATGTGATAAATTGATTTTAGGAAAGTGATTCATCAAATAATCAGAAATTACCACATTCTGCTTTTTGGAAAAATAAGTTTGAATCGTAAGAAAACACTTGAATCGCAGAAAAGTAATTTTGAGTTTTCAGAGAATAAATCGCAAGAATTTTGAGAAGTAAAGAATGCTCTGGTTTAGGGTTTTGATGAAACATATAAGATGAAGGAGGGAAAATCGAGATTGGAAGATCAAACGTTTGAAAGGTTAAACGATCCAGATTGAGCAGTTTTGATCGTGTGGTCAGGAAATGCACGCACGATTGCCTTTTGGATTTAAAACCACATTTTGTGGCATTTAATACATGTACCCCACGTCCGCATTAAATATTTTGCAGGATATACGTCACAAAAGTAGTGTGTACAGTAAAGGCAAATATTATCGATAAGTTCAGATAAGTAAGCAGTAAACAAGGAAACAATCGTGATCTCGGTTGGTGATATTGAAATCGGTCAATACCACTCGTAGATGTTGATTCCACTTGTTGATCTTAGTTTTCTGCCTAATCCTTATAATTTCCCAACTGTCCTTTTCAACTGATCCGCTTCACTTTGCGTCTGATTTTTCCTTTTCTGATCCTCCTCGATCAGTTGAAGTTCCCCCTTCAACTGTTATTTCTGATTTCTTATTGACTGATATATCTGATTTGTTGAGATATCATACTCAACTGATCTTCCTCATCTGATCAGTCTCTTATCTAATCAGATTCCAGTTGACCTAATCTGATTCTACTCAGACCAAGTCAATTCTTGGGATAAGTGACCGCCAAAAGTTAGTTCTTGAAGAATTGAATAGTAGTCTCAATTCCCTAAGTCGGCACGATTTGACATTTGTAATGATAGTCTGGATACTTCGGAATGTCAAATCGCCGTAAATTTATCCAATTATCAGTCGCGTGATTCCTACATGTTGTCCTTGCTGTGCTAATTTCTCTAAGAGGCTTTGAGAAATCAAAATTGCATTTGCACCCTTGCTTGGCCTCTATAAATTGGACCAATGGTTTACACAACATAACCTATTCACCATACTTATCTTCTTTGTAAATCATGTATTCTGGTGAACCCTTATTTCCAGTGAAACTTCCGGTAAAAACCTTTACCCCTTTTTCAATGATTTCAGCTTCTCAAATCAACCCTGTGTGTCCCTTATTACTGCTTTCGTCGTCATCAAAGATTACACATACAATCATTTCAAAGCTTCTCTACCACCAAGGCGGCGGATCTGCTATCGCAACTGAGAAGACACTTCTCCTAACCGTATGCACCTTGTGTGCCTATCGAGATGACGGAATTAGCATCAACAGACCCAGTCTGAAATAGAACATGAGTTTGATATACGATCTTGATCAGACAACAGCTGATCTTCGTATATCAACTCAATTTTTGCATGTGACACATGTGGCCATGTGATCTTTAGATCACTTTCTTGGCACTTGTGTCCCATTTAACAGCTGGAGAGCCCATTGATTTCAGGTCTAAGGGCTCCTGGCTTAGAAATCCTTTCAACGCCGATCTCGCTCCTAACTCCGAAGCTCTGAGGGTGGCTTTAGGATTATTTCAAAGCCTTCACACCCCTGTTAAGTGGGGGAAAATGGGAGCATCAGATTTTAAAATCTCTCTCTCCCCCCTTCTAGGGTTAGGTTTAGGGTTTAGGGTTTAGGGTTTATGGCTTATGTACTGACCTCCGGGTCCTTTTGTACTTGTAACTTGTAATGTAAATCTGACCTTCGGGTCTTTATCAATGAAAATTTCTATTATTCCATTGTTGTGTAAATTTCCTATTTTCTTATGCGATGTAAGCTTTAATCTTGTGAATCCTTGCTTGTTGAATATCAGCTTAATCGAATTACAAAGTGTGAAATAACCAAACTGATTTAATCAGATAATCCTTTAATCTGATCAGTTCCTTTAATCTGATAATCCTTTAATCTGATCAGTTCCTTTAATCTGATAATCAGTAATTCTGATCAGTACCTTCTTATATCAGTTCCTTGGTGATCTTACGATCGATTGAGATACCAAACTCAACTAATTTCTTAACTTTAGTCTCTTAACTTTGGTTAGTCTCTTAACCAAATTGGTTCTGGAGATCAGTCCATCAAACATTTTAGGTGCTTTTTCTCCAAGATCCAGAAGCCCTAGCTCATTGCATAATTCTCTGAATCTGATCTCAGCTAGTGGCTTGGTTAGAATATCAGCTTTCTGTATGTCAGTATGAATCTTTTCCATTCTGATGTTCTTCTTTTCAACACGATCTCTTATAAAATGGTGTCTGACATCCACATGCTTGCATCTTGAATGTAGAACAGGATTTTGAGTGATTGCAATAGCACTATTACTGTCACAAAATATAGGTACATTCTTAGCTACAATGTTATAATCCATCACCGACTAAGCGAGGAGCGGGGGGGAACAAATTCTTCCCGCAGACCATATATATTTTGCTTTCAAGAGTAGATGTCGCGAATCGATGTCTGCTTCTTTGAAAACCACGAGATCAGTTTACTTCCTAAGAACTGACATGTTCCTGAGGTTGACTTCCTGTCAATTTTGCAACCTCCATAATCAGAATCAGAATACCCACTAAGCTCTAGATTATCATCTAATGGATAAAATAAACCAAGGTTTACTATCCCCTTCAGATACTTAAGAATCCGCTTAGCTGCTTCTAGGTGACTTTGCATTGGATTTGCACGAAATCCGCACATACACCCTCTTGCAAAAAGTGATATCCGGTCTGGCGGCGGTCGGTATAGTAAGGATCCAATGAGAGCCCTATATTCTTTCTGATTGGTTTTCTGACCATCCTCATCTGGATCCATCTTGAATCCAGTCAACATAGGAATTCTGGCTTCTTTACAGTTTTGAACTCCAAACTTAGCCAATAAACTCCTAGTGTACTTTGCTTGGTAGATGAATATCCCTTATGTGCTTTGCTTAACTTGTAGACCCAGAAAGTAACTCATCTGACCCATCATGGACATCTCAAACTTCCCTTGCATCAGCTTGCTGAATCTTTCACATAGACTCTTGTTGGGAGATCCGAAGATGATGTCGTCCACGTAAATCTGAACCATCAGAATATCTTCTCCATCTTCTATTCTGAATAAGGTTCTATCCACTGTTCCTTTAGTGAAACCACTATCTATCAAGAACTGAGAGAGTGTATCATACCAAGCTCGAGGAACTTGTTTCGAACCATAAAGAGCTTTTCTTAAATCGGTACACTTGGTTGCCCTTTTCAAAGCACGGAGGTTGTTCGACATAAACTTCCTCGGTAGTACCCCGCTTTAAGAATGCACTTTTTTACATCCATCGATACACAATAAACCCTCGTAGGGCAAAGATATGCCAAAAACAAATATAATGGCTTCTAAAGGGCGGCCGGTGCAAAGGTCTCATCATAATCAATTCCTTCTGATTGTGAATACCCCTTAGCAACAAGTCTTGCCTTATTCCTGGTTATGACATTTTTCTCATCTCTCTTGTTCTTGAATACCCACTTTGTGCCAATTACGTCTTGATGAGTTGGTTACGTCCCACCAATTCCCAAACTTGATTTCTCTCGAACTATTCCACTCCTCCTCCCGCATGGCTAGAATCCAGCTTGCGTCTGTAGAGCTTCCTCGACTGTTGTTGGTTCCTTCATAGACAGATAACATCAATACATGGCACTTTCACCAATCTGATGTCTAGTTTTAACTCTATCAAATGGGTCTCCGATGATCAGATCAGTTGGATGACTGGTTATCCAGGTCCTTCTGTTCTGATTTGCGTCGGTTTGAAGAACATCATCCATTTCTGATAATAGTTCATTACTAGCGATTGGGAGTGGTGCAGATTTATGATCCACTTGATAAGAACATGTCTCGGTGATGTTGGACTCATCATGTCTCGATGTCCGCTCGTGGGAACTTCAGTGTTCCCCCGAACCCGGATGGTTCGATTGATCTTGTCTCAAATTGCCGAACTTCTTCATCGACAGTTGTTCGTACCTTAGTATCTGATTGACCTGGTGAATCAGCTAGATCTGGAATGTATACTGTTACGAGTTCTGATCCTTTTTCCTTGATCATTAGCTGATCCATTTTATGTGCATCAGGTACTGGTTGATCAGGTACTTCTTGTTCTGAGGCAGATTTCTCTTGTTCAGAAGATGTTTCATCAAAGACTACATGGGGTGTTTCTTCCACAACTAGGGTTTGCTGTTGTAAACCCCCGAAAAGCCTTGTTAGATGAGGAATATCCTAAGAATATACCCTTATCGACTTGGCCTCAAAAGTCTTCAACCCGACTCTTCCCATTGTTGTGTATGAAACACTTACACCCAAAAACATGGAAGTAAGAAACACGAGGTTTTCTGCCCTTCCACAGTTCATAGGGTGTTTTGTAGTGAGCCTTTGTTAGAAGACATCTGTTCTGAGTGTGGCATGCAGTATTGATAGCTTCTGCCAAGAAACGGCTTGGAATTGCATGTTCAGCTAACATAGTGCGAGCAGCTTCTTTGAGAGTTCTGTTTCTCCGCTTCTGCTACTCCATTCTCATGTGGGCGTTCTTGCGGTGATGTCTCATCTCAGATATACCAAACTTAGTGCAAAAATCAGTAATAAAAGAGTTCAGAAATTATGTACCTTTATCTGATCTGATTTTTACTACACTGACACCCTTTTCATTTTGTAATCTTTTGAGTAGCTCGGGTATCTTTGTTGTCGTCTCATTCTTCTTATGTAAGAATACAACCCAGGTAAACTTGGAATAATCATCCACGATTACCAGAGTATATTCGTCCACGAGATCGACCGTTATAATTGGTCCAAATAAGTCCATATATGAAGCAACAAGAATACTCATTGGATGCCGGTCCAGGATTTCCTTGAATGAGGCTTTAACCTGTTTTCCCTTCTGACATGCGACACATGTCTGATCCTTAGAAAATACCTCATTCGGAAGTCCTTCCACTAAAGACATCCTTGCTATCTTATTAAGAGTTTTAAAGTTCAGATGACTCATTCTTTTGTGCCAGAGCCAACTGCTACTTTTGGAACTCTTAACAATCAGGCATGCATTTCTTGGGCGATTGTTCCAATCTATTTGTAGTAGATCGTCCTTTCCTTGAACCAGATTAGCAAGATCTCGCTGAGTGGCTCGATTTTTGATAGTGCATTGATCGATCGAGAACTCAACACCCGAATCCGTTGTCGCAGAATTGTGAAACCGATAATGAGTTATGCTTTAAACCTTCGACATCTGAGACTCCGATTACACTCAGACATCATCATTCTCTAAGGTTCTGAATCCTCTGGTAAAACCAAAGTTATCATCACCGAAGAGTACACGCGGGCCTTTTTGTTCTATGTAAGAGCTAAGGAGATGTTTGCTTCCAGTCATGTGCCTTGAGCATCCACTATCGATGTACCAGATAGTTGCTTGTACACCTCCTTTGTTGGCCAGACCCACGCGAACCTGCAATCAAATCAGGCTTTAGGTACCCCTTTTGGATTGGGTCCTGAGGGGTTAAGGTTGGTTTTGGGGATCCATACAAACAAGGTACTTCTATTGAGATCAGTTAGATCAGAAGGCCTGATTTTTCTCCCATACCTATCAACATAATCATACGTCTCTTTATATGCTTTCTGATTAGTATGATTATTAGTGTGACCCTTGGGTGACTTAGAAGACTTGGGATTTTTCTTTATATTTTGTCTTCTTTTAACCTAGTGGGGCTCAGGTGCAGCAACCCTAGGTTTCTGATTGTAAGGGTAGGTACGACTGCTACCATCAAAAGATTCATATCTTTTTGGCATAGGTGGTTTTTGCAGTTTACCTATAGCTTGCTTATTAGGCAGCTGACCTTGATTGGGTCTCAGATTAGACTTCCCTTTTATAGGTTGTCTTTTCTGATACCTAATCTGTTGATCGGGTTGAGATATCTTCAGAAGAACTGGGTTCTTCTGTTGATTCCTCGGCTGATGCTTTACCAGTTGGGGTCCATTTCTGTTCCCTTTCTGATTAGGCACCTGCCTTACTTGCTCAACAGGTCTTTTTCCCTTATCAGATACAAGTTTAGCTTTTAGTGTATCTTTGTCAAAAACTCGTTTGATTACACCTTTTTGAAGTGAATCAAACGGGGCCTTTGAGGATGTAGAAGGGTTCTCATACCCAAGTCCCTTCTTGTTAGTCGTTGTTCAAAAATAGGTGTTCATATCTTGAACGGTTTTAGATGACTTAGTGAAAACCTCTATTTTCTTGCGCAAACTATCCTCAGAAGATTTTAGACTCTCATGCAGTCGGAATAGCTCATCAAATTTAGCTTGAAGGATTTTGAAGTCATCGACTTGTCGTTTGTTGATTGCTAGTCGATCTTTGATCTGCTTCTCCGATCGAAGATTTAACTTTCGTAATGTTAAGTTCCTCGCCATTACCTTCGGCGGTTTTCAAGAGATTTCGGTTCAAGAGCTTTACTGAGATCGTTCTCTTTAACAAACTGATTATTTATGATCCTTAGCTTGTCATTCTCAGCTTCCACTATAGCATAAGTGTCTAATGCATTAGAGAGATCATCAAGCAATTGCTCAGAGTAGAGCTGCAGGTCAATCTCTCCAGCAGGTGTGCTAATAATAGCGTGTGTGTGAAAGAACCAAAGCGAAGGTTTGGAGGTTACCTCAGATTGGTCCTCCTTGGCCATCGAGTGCATTTCATCGTCATCCGAAGAGAATATCGATCTTCATTCTCATAGAAGTCAACAAAGATCGCCTTATCGACGAAGTCTTCTCTGAGATGAGTACCCGAAATCCTCGAGAGGCGATAGAATCATCAATTCCAGATGTGTCGTGACCCGGGCTTTCTGTCTACGTAACGTTGCTCTCTTCTGTTCCGCTTTTCTTCTCTTTCTTTTGGCGTCAGGTCTGGGCAATCTGCGCTGTAGTGACCTGGTTTCTCATAGTTGAAACACGCTCCACGATCCACGGAACCTTTTCTTCCAGGTGAGTCATTAAAATCTGTAGGATCTATCGGGTGACTTCCCTTTCGATAATAATCGAACTCCTTCATCGAGTCTGTTATCTCTTCTCTCATCGGTCGGATTATCTCTTTTCTTTTCTTCTCTCAGGATCTCTTCGATCATCAGATCTGGTTCTTTCTGGAGATTTGTCAGCTGATCTCCTATCTCTTCCTCTGCTATGTTGATAATCTTTATAGAATCTGCGATACTTACCAAGTTGAATATTTGATTTTTCAAGTTTCCTGGTAAGCAGAGCGATCTGTTCTGCCTGACTTATTATGTTTCCAACAGGTTCAGTGGCCTTCGATCTGCTGCTGGTTGCTTTAAACGCAACTGATTTAGACGTTGAGGCTTCAGTAGGCGTCTCGTCTTCATCTGCTTATCCTCTTTCGATTAAGTCAAACTCGTGAGCTTTAAGGCTTAGGAACAAGCTACTCGGCTTCATCTTTGAAATGTCTTGGCAATCCTTGATTACCGTGACCTTCATATCCCATTTCTTGGTGAGAGATCTTAAGATCTTGTAGTTGATATCTTTGTCTGACATCTCTCTACCAAGTTCTCGTAGGTTATTTACTGACATTGTAATCCTTCCATCGAGCTCGTTGATGGTCTCGTTGGGCAGCATCTTTAGTTTTTCAAACTTCACCAGTTCGGCTTGTAGTCGGCTGTCTTTGATCTGATCATTTCCTTCGCATATCTCAGCTAGAGTATCCCACATTGCTTTCGCAGTTTTGAGATATTTTATCTTCTCCTTGGTGACTTTATCCATCGTCTTCATGATTATATGCCTGGCGATTGTATCTAGAGTATACAGCTTCCTTTCCTCTGCATCCATCAAGGCTGGGCTTTTTCGCACAAGACTTCCCGTGGCAAAGTTTGGATCTCCTCCAACTGCAGGGTTATCGTGATATAAGATGATGGGTCCTCTTTCAATGACTTCCATCATTCTCCCGATTATCGATCCTAGATGGTTGCACATATATATGGCCCAATCTGCATACTCATCAATTGAGAACTTCGGCAAATCATGATGCATACCAGAGGTATTATCCATGCTGAGTGATTTTGAAAAACAAATGAGTTTTAAAAACGGTTTTTCAAGATTTGTTCAAATGACCACAAAGATTCTTCCTCAAGAATCGATGATACTCAAAGCCAGTGGTCTGTAGAACCACTGCTCTGATACCACTTGTAGGTCCCGAACGGTTTTTGTGAGGCGTAAGTCTAGAGGAAGGGGTGAATAGACTTAAAAACTTTTTGTGCAGATCGGTGTGATTGCGAGTTAGCTTTGATCAGAGTGCAAGTGAATCGATTTGGATCGATATCTAACTTACTAATCGCTTTGAAGGCGATCGATTCGGTATCTATCGGTTTAACCGATTGTCGCGGAAGCTAAGTTTTACCCGTGTGAAAAACCAGGTTTTAATAAATCGATTTCAAAGTCGGTCTTTCAACCAGTTGACTAAAGTGTCAAACTTGATCGATCGGAAGCTTGGTGCTAGGCGATCTTAACTTAGAATATGTATGCGGCTTTAATTAAGTTGTGTGCGATTGTAAAAAACAGTTAATCAAAGCGGTAAATGCACACAAGATTTATAGTGGTTCGACAAACCAAATCCCCACGTCCACTCTTCCCTATCACAAGGGCACCAACTAAACCAATCGGACTTAGATTATTGTGTTAGTCCAACACAAGACACCAACAGATATTTAAAGAGTTCTCACTCAACCGATCCTTAAATCGAAACTAGAAACCCTAGTCTGAAATCTTGCTAAACAACTTAACCTAACTTTGGGTTTTTGGGTAAGATTGTTTTTGTTCCAACTTTGAAATCTTTCCTAGTTTTTAAGTAGCCTATCAATTTAGATGAAAAGATTTATGTGCTAAGAACTATGGGATGAACACTTAGAAAATAATCTTCAAGTTTGTGTTCTTCGTGCGGAAATTTGATTATAGTTTGAGCTTCTTGATAGTTTACGTGTCTTCACTCAAAGAGTAATCCCATATTTATAGACCTCAAAATCAAAGAGCCGTTGGAGAGCAATTTGAATTTACGCTATATTTGGTAGACTTGCGGGATTGATGTGGCGTGCCGAGAACGGCATGGCCGAAAAGCGTGAATAGTGTCTTTTATAGCCATTAGAGAAAGCGGCACCAAATCCAAGAATTGTTTTAACTCGATCATACGTGTCTTGTTCTTATTGGTTAACGAAGCACTTTTTTCGGTGTTGTTCTACCAACTAAGGTTGACATTCTTCTTGTTCGGATCATCGACGTATGATTTGGTGAAACATCGATTTTTCACAGGTGGTGACCGATCGATCTGGCCCGATCGATCTACGATATAAGTCTTCTGGTGCCAGTTGTCTTAGCTTCAACTAGCAGACTCGACTGATGTAGGTCTTCTGGTCTGATCTTCTGGAAGTCATCTGATCTTCAAGTCTTCTGAATTTGAACTTCATGACTTCAGCTGCAATATCTGACTTTATCAGATCGATCTGATCTTCTATCCTTCTCTTGCGCTTCGGCTTTTGATATCACCGTTCTTTTAGATCTTCAGATCTGACCTATACATATTGAGGTTCCCCCTCAATATGTGACCTATCTTCTACATCAGTTGTTCTATACAATAATTATCAACTGGTATTCTATAACTGGTAATAAAAACATCAGTCAGCTAACAGGTCTGACTGGTCCTATTACATGTGTTTTAGAACTTTCATCAAAACTCTAAATTTCCCAACAAGTCTTACGTTTGTAGAACCATTTTCAACCTATGGGTTTGACCCCTTTTGGCATCTCAACCAAGTCCCAGACTTAATTGGTGTACATCGAGTCCATCTCGGATTTCATGGCTTGACGCCACTTCTCCGAGTCAACATCTAATGTTGCCTCAGTGTAAGTTCTGGGATCGTCTTTATCCGGGATCTCCACGTCATCATGTTCCTCTAGGAGGAAACCATAATATCTAGTGGGTGGATTACATATCCTAGTAAACTTACGGAGTTGTGGTTGTGCAGGTTGTACATTCTGATTGTGAAAATTCTGTGGTGCATAGATTTCATCAATGTCCGTAGAGTCCTCAAGAGCAACACTTTCAGATGCTTCTTGGGCAGGAGTTTGAACTATGTTGTTCTCATTCAGCCCACTTGGAGTTTGTTGCGAAGGCAATGCAACTCCAATTACGCTCCCACTGGCTGAAAGAGGATCATTAATTGATATACTTCCACCATGAGAGCTGCTGAATGCTCCCACTGATTTCTTGTCACGTTTCTTTGACAAGTTATTAGTCTCTTGGTTATCCCGTGGTTCTTGAATTTCTTCAAGTTCTATCATCTTACGACTTTGTTCTTTAAAGATATAGTCTTCTTCGAGGAACCTGGCCTGCTTAGAAATAATTATTGTTTGTTTCTCAGGTTGATAGAAGTAATATCCTCTAGTTTCCTTAGGATATCCCATAAGGTAACCCTTTTCACCTTTGGATTCCAACTTATAGGTAAGCATCTTTTTCATAATTGCGGGGCAACCCCACGTTTTAATATGATAAAAAGTTGGCTTCTTGCCGCACCATAGTTCATATGGTGTATGCTCAACCGATTTAGATGGAATCCTATTCAGAATGTAGATTGAGGTTTGTAACGCGTATCCCCATAAGAATGTCGGAAGAGAGGAAAAACTCATCATGGACCTCACCATGTCCAACAAGGTTCGGTTTCTCCTCTCGGATACTTCGTTCATTTGTGGTGTTCCGGGAGGAGTCCATTGAGATTGGATTCCATGTAACTTCAGATAATCAGTGAATTCATGGATAAGGTATTCACCTCCTCGATCTAATCGAAGAGTCTTGATACTCTTACCAAGCTGCTTCTCTACTTCAACTTTATACTCCTTGAATTTCTCAAAAGATTCGGATTTGTGTTTCATAAGATACACATTTCCGTACCTTGAGAAATCGTTAGTAAAAGTGATGAAGTAGCCGAAGTGACCCCTAGCTAGAGTGGGCAGTGGTCCACAGACATCACTGTGGATCAACTCTAGAACTTCTTTGGCATGAACCCCTTTCCCAGAAAAGGGTTTGTTGGTCATTTTGCCCTTGAGACAAGATTCACAATTTTCATAAGACTCAAAGTCGAATGGGGTTAAGTAGTCTAACTTTCTTAACCTTGCAATTCTATTCTCATTTGCATGACCAAGCCTACAATGCCACAAGTAAGTCGGGTTTTCATGATTACTAAGTTTGAGTCGTTTGTTTTGTATATTAAGAACATTATATCCACAATGCAACTAGTATAAACCATTCGATAAAGGAGCATTTCCATACATATCACCATTAAGCAAAAAATAACAATTATTATTTGCAAAATGGAAGGAAAACCCTTCAATGTCTAACATAGGAATAGAAATAATATTGCGAGTAATAGATGGAAAAAAATAACAATTATTCCGTTCAAGTCTAAAACCAGAGGGTAAATCTAAAACGTAAACGCCAACACGTTCAACAGCAACTCTTGCTCCATTCCCAATGTGTAGGGCGACTTCACCCTGCCTAACTGCTCTGCTATGCTTGAGACCCTGCACATTAGTACAATTGTGTGAGCCACAACCAGTATCTAATACCCAGCAGTTAGTATCATTTGTGGACATGTTTATCTCAATAACAAACATACTTGTTCCAGTGGTTGAGACACCTTGTGTCTTCTTTTCAGCTGCTAGAACCTTGCAGTCCTTTTTCCAATGCCCCTTCTGCTTGCAGTAGAGACACACATCCTTGTCCACTCTCTCCTTCTTTTGAATTACACCCTTAGCCTTGAGAAAGTTGGGCTTGGAGCCTTTCTTTGCCTTGCCCCTTCGCTTCTTCTTTCCTTTCGGAGCAGAAGAAGTAGAGGCACTCACCATGAGCACTGGCTTTTCCTTAGCAGTGGAAGACTCAAAAGTCTTGAGCATGTTATGAAGCTCGGGCATGGTCAATTTTGTCTTATTCATATTAAAGTTTACTACGAAACTCGAATATGAATCGGAAAGCGACTGAAGGATGGCATAAACAGCAACATTGATTTTGAGCTCAATGCCCAAATGACCAAATTTCTTGATTAGCCCAATCATCTTCAGAACATGAGGGGAGACCTCCTTCCTTCAGCTAGCCGGCATCTGAACAGATCTCTCATCACTTCATAAATCTCGGAACGAGATTCAGAATCAAAGAGATCCTTCACATGCTTAAGCATCTCAAAGGGGAGCATCTTCTCATGTTGCCTTTGCAACTCGGGAATCATGCCGAGCAAAATAACACACTGAGCTTGGGAAGCATCCTCTTGATGCTTCTTCTGAGCTGCAACGTCAAACGCTTCAGCCTCTTCAGTACCAGCCTCAGAGGTAGCTGGGATTGGCGTGTCCAATACGTACTCAATCTTTTCTTTCCTAAGCACCAAATGCACATCTCGATGCCAATCGAGAAAATTTGGCCCAGTCAATTTGTTCGTTTTCAAAACGCTTCTCAGTGATAAGTTATTCATTTCAACAAGTTTAGAGAAATAAAATAAAACGAGAATTAAAACACATAATTCCTATGATCAATATTCAGCAATCAAAATAAACATGACCTTTTAAATTTATTTTGTCTCCATTATTTTCACATATTCAACGACCTCATCGGAAGAATACAAATTTATATCCAATATAAATCATAATGGACTAGGATCCACATTCCTATTATTACAATATCTACTTGGGCTGATTACTGTAATAATAGAACTCGTAGATTCCAAACCAATTGCAAAAGTTGCAACTCCTAGTTGATTTAACCTAGTTTAATCGAATGCCCCTTGACTTTCGTTTCCTTGCTTGGGCTGGTGAAACAAAGTCAAGTTGATTTACAACCATCAAGTGGTGACATTACGTGTCCCTATAAAAGTCTCGTTAGATATAGATCCAAGCAAAAGACTTGGGCCTTAAATACTCATTGGAATGAAAGCTCCAGTTTACTTTTAATTTTGATGGAAGGCATTGTTCAATTTAATGAATATTATATTTGAGTGAGGAACATTTTTGAAGGCGGGGTATTAATTGCTTAATCGATATCCAACATGTTAATCTACATCACATTTGAGCAATTATTGGGCGCCGCCTACCCAAACATGATTTCATACGGACTAACACTTATATGGGCACCGTCTACCCAAACAATTAATACGGTTCGACAACTATTGGGCGTCGTCTACCCAAACAATTATAATGCGGACTATAAATGCATTATCCTATTTAAATAAACAAGTTAACAAGTGGGATTTGAATAATCCTTTTAAAACCGAACTTTAAAATCCAATTTTAAATTCAATTTACGATTATTAAAAATTAATAATTAATCCAATTAATTATAAAATAAAATCTAATTTTATTTCAAATCTTAAAATTAATCTTATTAATTTTAAAATCAAATTTTAATTATTTTATTGTTAGGGGCTCAGATGCAATTTTTAAAATTGCACTAGAGGGCCTGTTCCAAATTAAATTTGCAAAATGACTCTCCTCCATCAACGCCCAAATCTGACAGCATCCAATCTGTAATTTGGGACAACCATTTTCAAATACCAACCTAAATCATCAACAATTTCAGAATCAATCCAATTAATTCATTATATTTGTCCATCTGTAGCAATCAAAATCGAACCCAAAAGAACGAAACCGTCTGAACAAGAAACAGACAATCAATGGCACAAAATCAACACCCATAGTTCCAAACAATGAGGGATGCAATACAAAAACCAGGGTAAAGGGACGACGATGGGCAACCCGTCGGCGTTAGAGACAAAACGAGGTAGACCAATCGAAGCCGCTAGAGGCGACGCGAAACTGGGTAAACCCAATTTCACAGCGAATGCAAACAACAGAAGGAAGCGGGCCACCGTCATTGAATCCAGAGCACGGGCGATTTCACCGCATCGCCCTAGGCGTGCAGGTGTATCACCGCTGCTGCTCGGTTCACACGATCGTGATTCACTCCAAGCGATTCGAAGGAGGTCAAGCGCCGCCGATGCCAAGGTCTGAGTGAGAGGCTGACACGACGAAGATGATGACGGTGAACCGTCATTGCTTCGAAAATCGAACTAGAGTACAAACATTGCGGCAAAGATGAAGATGATTCAGAAACAGGGCAAACAGAATCGATGCGCGCCACCTTTGCGCTGAGACGATCGGGTCCGCGCGACTGTCGTCTAGTGATGCGCCGCAGGTTTCCACCCCTATACGAGCGGCGCACAGTGGGGAACATGATTTGGGTTTTCAAAAAACCCTAATCGGAGCATGCGATAAGTCCGAAGAAGACAAGCAAAACAGGCGTGTGAAAAACACCCCCAACACCAAATAATTAAGGGTGCGGTTTGTTCAAAATAGCCGCATCCAACAATTAAAAAAAATTTGTTCTAAAAAAATCTTTTTCAATTCAATTTACGCAATTAAATCAAGAGCCTAAAGTTCTGATATCACTGTTGGAATATAGAGGCACGTAAACACGTAATACATGCGCAGCGGAATTAAATAGTTCTCCAACAACGAACATATAATTGCATAAATGATTACGAATAAACATAACAAGAAATCTTACAGTAATTCGAGAGCAGATTTCTCAACTATGGTATCCACGTAATCCCCGTTCACGGACTTGCACAGATTTGCCAGTGTTGAATCCCGAGTGAAATTTGCTAGGAAAATTCTAACTCTAGATTTTATGGAGAAAATATGAACAAATGTATCATGAATTCCCAAGAACTCATATATATAAGGAGGCCCCAGCTTAAAACCTAAGCTGGCCCGATTTGGAAATAAAATCCCTAATCTTATTCAAATTAAATCCCATTAATTTAATTCTCATATATAAAATCTCAATAGATTTAATTTCCATATATGTCAAATCTCTACGGATTTGATTCCATATATATTAAATCCTATAATTATATTTCATATATTATTATTGGGAATTCCTATTTAATTAAATCAAATTTAATTAAATATTAATAATAATTAATTCCAAATTAATCTATTACTAATTAATTCTCCATAAATTAATTATTAAATCCAATTTAACATTTAATCAACCAACTATAATCCGTAAAATGGAACTACTTGTTGTGTGACCCATAGGCCCTCATATATCGAGTGATTAGTCAAACTAACTGTTGGTCCCGGGGTTAAACGAGTCTCACACGTGTATGGGGGGGGAATACACGTGTATAATGATTTTTCAAACTTTTCACCAAAACTGTGATCAGTGAGTCGGGTGTCCTGAGAATTAGTCCTGAGAAGAACAAGATGCTCTGAGTCAAAGTTTACAGAGACAATAACACTGAGAGGCTTTTAGAGACTTCAGATTAGTCCAACTGAACTGAGTTTTAAAACAGAGTCCAAATAAGCTTGGAGTAGATAATAATCTTACTGACTACTCAAGTGAGTTGATCAGTTTGACAACTATCTATACTAGCTTATCTAGAGTGCGAAATGTGTAGGCCCTAAGTTTATACTCGTTTTACTTTGCTGAAAATCTTTGTCACTCAGTAAAATAATGGTTAAGGCTGTGATCAAATTAATGCACTCTCAGTGGATTGATTCCAACGGAATATCAAAAAACTGAGTATGCTTTTAGTGAAAATATGCAACAAATAATATGCAAAACAGAAAGTAAACAACACAACGAGTTATAGTGGTTCAGAGACTCAAGCTCCTACGTCCACTCTTAGAGAAATTCCTTAACACACTACTACTACTACTACCTTAAGCTTTCAGACTGAACTCAGCAGCTTACTAACTTTCCATTATGAGTTTTCAGGCTGAACTACATTACAACTTATTAACTCAACAAACACAAGCTTTCAGACTGAACACAAGCAGCTTACTAACTTCTTCTCTAGAGCTTTCAAGATGAACTCCTGCATCTTACTCACTCTTTACAACTCTCACTTCCAACAACTACACACTCAAACTACCTAACAAAAGGGTTTGGGATTTGGTTGGTTTCCAACTAAGGTGAAATATCCTTTTACAATAAACACAAGGTAAAAGGCTAGGATATATCTAACTAAGATTTGAATATGCTTGAATCTAGGCTTAGTGAATGTGCTCTCTTCAAAGATGAAACACTTGGAAAATTCTTAGGGTTTCGAGTGCTTCACAGTATAAACTTGAATACGAATGAGCTCTAGAGTTGCTTGATTTCCCATAACCTTGCAATGTTGAAGGTCACTGGTATTTATAGGCAACCCACCAAGGTCACTCTTGAAAAACCTATCCGTTGGAAGAGATAACATCAAGGGTTTCCTTTTTTGGTTAGTGATGAATGGCTATATTAGGGTTTGAACAAGCCCTTGCATGGTTTGGGTAACAAGTAACCAATGCAGCCAATCACCAAGTTTTTTGCAGTCTGGAACTCAGTACATTTGACATCCTCAGTGCCACGTCACATTCTGTGTCAGTGAAGTACATCGTTGTCTCTCTCTGATTGGTTCTTAACTTCAGTGAATAGAGACAAACAAAACGGCTTTTTTAGGTCAATATCTCTAAATGAGACATCCTTAAAAGACACTTAGTTCCTTTTGTCTACAATCAAATATTTGGACAACATTTATTCTTCATAAATGCGTAAGACTTCCTCAGTCTATTTGTCCTCAGGTAGGTAATCTTCAGGTCTTCAAGTCTTCGAGTTGATCTGAGTCTTTAGATCGATTTGGATACTCAGGTTCTTCTGAGTATTCTGAAGTCTTCTGAGTCTTCAGATGTCTTTGTTCATTCTACTGAGTTCCCCCTCAGTGTGTGACTAACCTATAAACTCATAGATATCTGCTGACTATACATTTTGCAGATAAGTCCTGAACTAACTATAATTGAAACCTGTTTTCATTTCTACCTTAGATCATTCAGAACATGCCATACATGGGTTTTGAGATCTAATCAAAATCTTTATCTTTTATTAAATTCATCTCCCAACAATTTCCCCATTTTTGATGATGTCAAAACCATCCATTACAATTTCAAGAAAACCTTACCTATTACAGGTTTCAATTATATCTAAAAGACACACCATCAGGTCAGTATGACAAGCAGTTCAAATAGAAGATAATGAGATATTATCTTTTTATTGATCAACACACATAGGAGTATTTTCATTGATGTAAGATGGAGAGTTTACATGTTACAATGAAAAGATAAGAACAAGAACTGATCAACAACAATAAAAAACAACTGAACTTCAATCTTCAACTTTTCTTCTATCTCATCTTCAGGGACTTCCAGATTGAACATCCCGAAATATCTTCTTTTCAGTTATCTCTGGCTTTGATAATCTCAGGATTGTTTCCAGTCAATCCTAGCTGAACAGCATAACCAGCTATTTCGTGAGAGATGGCAGCCTCATTTACAATTCCATTTTCAAACCTAGGAGCAGAATACATGTATGGCCCTGGAGCATCAATCTGAGTGTTGTGCTCATCTGCAAGATTTATCCACTTCTGTAGATACTCAGAATAGAAGGTTAGAAGATATTCTAGAAAGGCTTCATTTTTGTCTGAACTACTTCCTCTCCATTCCCTAAGAATCTCATAGTAGAACCAGAATGTTCTCTTGATTTCTTCCCAAGCATCATTGATATGAATTGGAATCCACTTATCAATGTGTGGCCATTTATGAACTTTCACAGTTCCTCTCCTTTTGCTTATGAATTTCCTGAAGACTCCCCTCATTTTCTGCTCTTCTTCTTTCTTCTTCTTGATCAAAGGTGCATCTGAAAAGAAGCAATAGTTCTCTTTTCTTTCTCAATTTGAAGGGCTTTCAGAGTCTTATTTGTGTCAAAGTCACCTGGCTGAGCTTTTCGTTCAGTTTCAGCAGCTTTCTCAACTTCAGATTCTTCAAAGTCCACAACTAACTTTCTCTGAACCGGCCTAGCAACCTTCTTTTTCTTTCTCACCTCAATTTACACAAAGGCTACTGCCTTTCTCTTCTCAGGTCTGGCATGAGCTTCACTAGTCTTGCTCGTCTCAGTGCTTCTTCTTTCAAGCATTTTTGCATCAAGGGCTTCCTGAGTGGCTTGCTCATCTATCTGAACATATTCCGTTTATTCCGGCTCCCTGAATTTTAGCTTTTCAGTAGTCCCAATTTGTTTCAAAGCCATTAGAATCTTTTCAGCCTCAACTTCTTCCTGAGCCTTTTTCTCCAAGGTTTTCTTCAGCAATTTATTCAACTCTCCTTTTGAAGAGTGAGATGTCCTTTCCCCCTTTTTGACATCATACCTTGAGAGAATTTGAGATAGAGCAGCATTCATGTGGAATTTTTCCTTGCCCAGTGTCCTTACTTCTCCAGCCAAATGGTCATGTTCATCCTCCAATCTTCTTAGGTAGTTTTTGGTAATGGAGACTTCTTCAGCAACCGGTGCAAACTGAGTAGAAAAAGTTTCATGCATTAAATCTGTCATTTTGGCCATGAGCATGGGGCTAATTTCTTGAACAGCTGTTTGAATCATTTCCTGGTTCTTCCCAGTGAGCTTGGCCTCAAGATAGACAATCCTATCTTGGTATTTCTTCTCTAGATTCTCAGCAAGCTCTTTTCCCATTTCGACCACTTTAGTATCAAGAGCTGCAATCTTCTCTTCCAGTCCAGTTTGAGCAGTTTGTACATCATGAGATGAACTCGGGCTTGTCAGTTTCTGAGATTGCTCAGCAAGTACAGTTTCCAACTGAGTCATCTTCTCCATCAGTGGCTTTACTGTTTTGAATTTATCCAGGATTTGTGTAAAATCAATCGCTGGAGTCTGTACAATTTCCTCCAACTGAGAAGTGTGCTCCAAATGAGACTCAGCCTGCATACCACAATCAACAGATTTAAAGATAGATACTTCAGTAACTTTTGCATAATTTACAGTAGTGCCAAAAGGTACCTGAAGAGTGCTAACTCCAGTCTGAGGATGTAGGGTATCAGTGTCAGTAGCCTTTTCTGGCTCAGCTTCTTCTCTCTTACAGGCTCTTTCTCTTTCTGAGTGTCCTTCTCTAACTCAGGTTCCTTCTCAATTTCCTCTTCTCTCTGTCCTCCTTGTCCTCCTTCACCTCTTTTTTCTTGAGAGCTTGGCTCCCCAGCCTCAGCATTCTTTCTCTCCTCAATCTTCTTCTTGACAAGTTCATCAAACTCAGCAACCTTGATCCTGAGTTTTATCTTCCTGAATCCAGAGAATTCAGTCAAGGCAGCAGTTTTAGCACTCCACCACTCTTCACCTCTAAAAGATGCTATGTTCAGCATGTCTAGAAGAGTCTGATTCAGGATAAAGACAGTCATTCGCAATCTGATGAACATGTCCTGAAGATCAGGGTAAGTGGCAAGTTCGGGATATCTGTCCAGAATGAACCGTTCCCCCTAGCTTCTCCACTCAGTTTCTTCAGCTTCTCCCTTATTTAAGGTTGGAGAACTTGGAAGTTCAGGAATGGTGAGATTAGGTTGAATGAGTTGAAGATATGAGGGGTCAAGAAAAGGTTCATTCAATAATTCAACCAGATTAAGATCGGATGGTTCCTGAGCCTCTGCTGGTTATGAAGTTTGAGCAGTTGGGGCCTGAGATTGGCCTACTTTAGCAGTGATCTGAGAACTTTTGAAGATTTCTTGAGAAATCGTATCCGTTCCAAGAGAGGTTTCCAAGACCTCTGAGAACACATTCTCCTCTGCCTCATGTTCTTCAATGTTCTTCACCACCTGTGCAAGAACTTGTACAGGTGATTTCATCTCTGCTCGAGCCTCAGATTGAGTTTCCTCAGCTTCATTGGCCTCTTTCTTAACAATTGTTTGAAGTCTTCTCATTTTCTGAGGAGCTAAGGCCTTTGTTTTCAACTTTTCTCCAGCCTCCCTTTTCATTTTTAGAAGGGTTCTTCCCTTCTCTTGTTTCTTCCTTGTTTTGTCCTTCTTGTCTGAATTGGTGAAGGAACATCTTCTTCAGTCTCTTCTTCAGCTGTTTCTTCCTGAGATGCAACAGATTTCTCTTTCAAAGTCCTCTGTCCTTTCTTGGATTTCTACCTGAACATTATCTTGTTCCTGGGAAATTCCTTGCTTGTGGAAAACATGTACTCTTCTTCAATGCATGCTTCCAAAATGAAGGCAATTTTTGTGGCATGTTGTATTTTTCCTTTGATACTAACAACATCCCCATCCCATATAATGTGTTTGGCTTGATCATTGATCACATTAATCAGATACTGCAACCAATTGAAGTCTTTTGAAGGTAAATCTTCAATAGCAGCCATCAACCGCAACTTTGGTTTGCTGACTTGTTCATGACTCCCGGAACCACTCATCAAACACTTGCTTACAATATCCAGAAGTACTCGATACTTCGGTTGTAAATGTTTCTTGTTTAAAGTGGCCTCAAATTTCACAAAACCTACAGAAATCCTATCTAGATACTCTTGCTCACGACCAGGACATGTACATAGTAGGATCTTCCCCCTTATTACATAACTCATAAATAGCATTCAAGTTGTTCGGAATTATGTAAAGCACTCGAGTAAAATCCACATTCTTATCTTTTGAGAGTTGATAAACAATAATCTTAGAGCTTATGCAATTTTCTTGATCTAAATACATATTGGCAACGAATTCGATTAGCTCTCTAGGACATTCACCCTCCGGGTGACTTCTGACAAGCAAGGTGAGTTTAGTCAACCGCAGCATGTGTAGGGCTTCTTCCTCATGTTGGGAATTGGTTTTTCCATCGAAGGATACCACATGTTCATAATAAGGCTTGTTGAGTTCGGTGAGTTTGGCGAAGATATAGATAGCCATTTTGGATGTAGGATAATTTTGCAGAGTAGGAATTTCTGGAGAAATATTTGAAGATGAAGATTTTTGAAGACGATGGAGAAAATGACTTCAAAATAGGGAGAAAAGGGTATAAATATGTTTCCTGAAAGGAATCTCGACCCTTGGATTGGATTTAAAATAGTTTAATCAACAGTTATAGGTTTAACCACAATTTATTGGTTTATAAATGGGTCGGTGAAAGGACTTAAAATGAGTAATAGCCGCATTTTTATCCAAATTGGTGATTATGCACAGAACCTAACCACTGTTTCTGCAGACTGTTGACTTGCCCGAGAATTTCAAAAATCCCGCCCATTTATTTTCTCAGGTGTTTTTGTCATTTATGTCCAATGATTTCTGAGCAATCAGTTAGACAATAAATATAGTGCATGAGTCATTAACTACTTCAGACTAATTTAGAGATATAAGTCTTACTAAGTTTATGACCTTGATAAAAGGTTCAGTGTATTTATTATACTGAACTAAGGTTACTGAGTTTTCCAAGACTCAGTTGGTAATAACCTTATTTTTTATCCTAAGTTTTCAGTGTGCACTGAAAAACTTCATGCCTCTAAAAACCTTCAATTTTCAGATAGTTATTCACCTGGATCCAACATACCCAATTCAACTGATAGTTCCTGAAATCTTGACTCAGCCAAAGGTTTTGTCAAAATATCAGCTCTCTGTTTATCAGTGTGTATCTTCTCCATTCTGATATCCTTCTTCTCTACATGGTCTCTGATGAAGTGATGCCTGATGTCAACATGCTTGCATCTTGTGTGTAGTATAGGATTTTGTGAAATAGCAACGGCACTATTATTATCACAAAATATAGGCACTTCATTGGCTATAATCTTATAGTCCCTTAATTGTTGTCTGAGCCAAAGTATCTGAGCACAGCAACTTCCAGCAGCCATGTATTCAGCTTCAGTAATACTAGTTGCTACTGAGGTTTGTTTCTTTGAAAATCATGATATCAGTTTATTTCCAAGAAATTGACAAGTTCCTGAGGTGGACTTCCTGTCAATTCTACAACCACCATAATCAGCATCTGAATAACCAGTTAATTCAAGGTTATCATCAGCTGGATACCATAATCCTCTATTCACTGTGCCTTTAAGATATCTCAAAATCTTTTTGGCAGCTTCCATGTGACTAGCCTTAGGATTAGCTTGGTATCTTGCTCATATCCCAACAACAAAAGTAATGTCGGGTCTACTTGTTGTGAGATATAGCAATGATCCCTTTATAATCAGTGTGGTTAACTGATTTGCCTTCAGGATCAGGATCCATCTTGTAGTTAGTATTCATAGGAATCCTAACTGCATTACAATGTTGTACACAATATTTAGCAATCAGATCCCTAGTGTACTTTGCTTGATTGATGAATATTCCTTCCTTAGACTGTTTCACCTGAAGTCCTAGAAAGAAATTCATCTCCCCCATCATTGACATCTCAAACTTTCCTTTCATCAGAGCAGAAAACTTCTCACACATCTGATGATTAGGAGATCCAAATATGATGTCATCCACATAAATTTGAACTAGTAAGATATCTTTCCCATCTTCTATCCTGAACAAGGTTCTATCAACAGTTCCTTTGGTAAAACCATGATCAGTAAGAAACTGGAAAGGGTATCATACCATGCTCGGGTGTCTTTGCTTGGACCATACAAGGCTTTTTCCGAGCTCAGAAACTTGGTCATTCTGACAGAAGCCAGGAGGTTGTTCCACATAAACCTCTTCTTTGAGCACACCATTCAGAAATTCACTTTTCACATCCATTTGATAGACTGTGAACTTCATGTGAGCAGCTTATGCAAGAAACAATTTGATGGCTTCTAGTCTTGCAACAGGTGCAAAGGTTTCATCATAATCCAAGCGCAACTAGCCTTGCCTTGTTTCTTACAATTATGTTGTTCTCATCTATTTTGTTCTTGAACACCCATTTAGTTCCAATCACATTGTGCTTCTTAGGTCTATCTACTAACTCCCAAACTTCATTCCTTGTAAATTGATTCAATTCTTCTTGCATAGCAGTAATCCAGAATGAATCTTGACGTGCTTCTTCAATCTCAGTAGGTTCTTTCTCAGATAGGAAGCAGCAGAATAAATCACTTTCTCCATGGAACCTTCTTGTTTTAACTCCTTCAGATAGCTCACGTACAATCTGACTTGAAGGATAACTATATAACCATTTTCTCCTGGATGTTCCCCCTTCAGTAGTATCCTCAATATTATAGATGTTAGGTTCAGGTAATTCATTAAACTCAGGGAACAACAGTAGAAAGGAGAAAGGAAATCATCTTCCTTAGGGGAAATTCTATTAAGAACATTGTCAGTGACATTTGTTCCCCCTTGGTTGATAGATTCAGAAATTACCTCAGCTGTGACCACATCTTCATCGGCATTACATACCTGAGTCTGAGCTGGGGTTGTTTAGATGGGTCAGCTTCAGTGTGTTGGCTTTCCTTTAGTGGAGAACTATCATCCTGAGTTCCACCAGCCTGAGTGTTTTAATCCTGAGTTTCTTCTTGCTCTGAGTTAGTCTCACTCCATTCATAGTAAGTGATTGGCTTCTTCTTTTCAGGCTCAGATGATGATTTATCTTTCTTTGTCAAGTCTCTTTGTCAAGTTTCCTGATTCTCTTTGTCAAGTCTCCTGATTCATCTTCCTGTTTCTTATGAACACAAGTAGATTCATCAAATACAACATGAGGTGTAAACTCTGAAGGCATTACTGACTTCAGAATATCCCAAGAATATTCCTTCATCAGCTTTGCTATTAAATGTTTTCAACTGATCTTTACCATTATTGTGTATGAAACACTTACAACCAAACACACGAAAGAAAGAAACGAGAGACTTCCTTTCATTCCACAGTTCATATGGAGTTTTTCCTTGATTCTTTGTCAGCATGGATCTGTTTTGAGAGTAACATGCAGTGTTGACTGCCTCAGCCCAAAATCTCTTTGGTATGTCAGCTTCAACAATCATTGTTCTTGCAGCTTCTTTCAGTGTCCTATTTCTTCTTTCGGCAACACCATTCTTTTGTGGGGTCTTGCAGCTGATGTTTCATGAGCTATTCCAATTGCTGCACAATAATAAGATATAATATGGTTGATAAACTCAGTGCCTTTATCGATCTGATTTTGACCACACTCAGATTATTTTCATTACTGAGTCTTTTCAGTAATTTTGGCAGTTTTGTCTGAGTCATCTTCTTACTAAGTAAGAATATGACCCATGTGTATCTAGAGTAGTCATCAACTACCACAAGTGTATATTATCTGTCATTTGTGCTCACAGGTGTTACTGGACCAAATAAATCCATATGTAACAATTGTAGTATTCTATCAGTAGAAACTTCTACTTTGCTTTTGAATGATGCTCTGATTTGTTTGCCTTTCTAACAAGTATCACATACATGATCCTTATTGAACACTTCATTGGGTAACCCCCTCACAAGTGTTAATCCTGCAAGTTTATTCAGGGTTTTGAAGTTCAAGTGATTCAGTCTTTTGTGCCATAACCAACTGGTTTCAGTTGCTTTCTTAGCTACTAAACATGCATCCATAGGAGTCAGTCTCCAATCAGCAAGATACACATTTTCCTTTCTAGTACCAGTCAGTAATACTTGTTATGAAATATTATCTTTCACATAGCACAAGTTCTTTGAGAATTCAACACTGAATCCTTTATCACAGAATTGGCTGATAGAAAGCAAGTTATGCTTTAAACCAGACACATATGATACACCATGGATATGAATAGTATCAACTTCAAGTGTTCCATATCCTTTAGTCTGTCCTTTGGAATTGTCTTCAAAAGTTATCTGAGGGCCTTTTTGTTCAACATAGTCAGTGAGTAAATGCTTATATCCTGTCATGTGCCTTGAGCATCCACTGTCCAAGTACCATGCAACAAGTGTTATTTTAGTTCCACTCATCAGAGCTATGTTGTCTTCATTCAACTCAATGCCCTTCTCCTTCACCTGAAACAAAATCAGGCCTTAGGTACCCATTTGGTGTAGGGTCCTACCAGGTTTGCTGTACCTTTTGGAACTCAAATCTGCCTCACATCTCTCATTACTTTAGAGTGGCTGATTTGTCTTCCATAAACATCTACATACACATTCACCACCCTAGGTGCCTTGGTAGTACCTTGTGTATGAGTGTCAACCTTAGCATGAACATGAGCCTTATAGTTCTTCTTGGGTTCAGGTTTTTTGTTCCAGTGCCTTGGCTTTGGTGCACCTGATCTATGTCTTTGCTGACTTGGGTTCAGGAAACCTTCACCCTTAGGCAAGTGGGGTTTAGGTGTTGGAAAATAGAGGCACGTAAACACGTAATACATACGCAGCGGAAATAAACAGTTCACTAACAATGAACAATTAATTGCATAATTAAATACGAGTAAACGTAAATAGAATTCTTACAGTAATTCGTATACAATTTTCTCTACTATGATATCCACGTAATCCCCAATTACGGACTTGCACAGATTTGCCAGTGCTGAATCCTCGAAATGAATTTGCTAGGAAAATTCTAACTCTAGATCTTATGGAGAAGAATGAATTAACGTTGTTTGTGAATTTCCAAGAGCTTGTATATATAGGGGAGACCCAACTTAAATCTTAAGCTAACCTGATTAGGAAATAAAATCCCTAATCTTGTAAATTAAATCCCATTGATTTAATTCCCTTATATAAAATCTCTACGGATTTAATTTCCATGTACATCAAATCTCTACGGATTTGATTCCATATATTAAATCCTACATATTTCATTTCCATGTATATCAAATCTCTACGGATTTGAATCCATATATACTAAATCCTACAATAATATACCATATATTATTATTGGGAGTTCCTATTTAATTAAATCCAATTTAATTAAACATTAATAATAATTAATTCCAAATTAATCTATTATTAATTAAATCTATATAAATTAAATATTAAATCTAATTTAACATTTAATCAACCAACTATAATCCGTAAAAGGAAACTACTTGTTGTGTGACCCATAGGCCCTCATATATCGAGCGATTAGTCAAACTAACGGTCTTAATTGAACCCTAGACAATAAATCAGACATTCTCAATATATGAGGTACGTTGCGAGAAACGTGCAACTATCTGTAACTGAAACATGGGCTATTACATTTCCTCCTTTCATTCGCGAATACTCGATTAAGTCTTGAACATGATGAAGTGTCTATTCAAATAACTTAATCATACTATCTCTAACCACTAATTGATCATGTATGTCACACTTAGCCACAAAGTCTAAGTTGACGTGCATCGGCCGATTACTTAGATCCAATTATGATGAGAAGATGAGTATTCTCTCTAAATCCACTCCGAGGAATGAATCCTATTCTTGACTCAACTACCACGCACATGCACTTCGTGATGAACCCAATCCAAGCCATATCTACCCATGGAAGGGTGCAAGCGTCGGTCATAGTCAAAGTTCATCATCCCATACATGTCGCGTGTATTGACCTCAAGTCAAAGGAGTATCGCATCGCTCCCACTAACCGAGACACCCATAGACACATATAGTGAAACTACATCAAATGATTTCTCGGATGGGTATACCAATACCCTCTAAGGTATTTGTGCATTCATCATGAGATACCTAGTATCTCGTAGTAAGTGAGATCTTACTACACTCTCTAAGAGTATGATGCAGATCGCACACCAATCTCCATTGCATCATCAATATCCCATTCTTGATGATCCTTGATCGGGGCTATTTGAGAATCATGCTTAAGTCATCTGAGTTCTCACAACCTCAATGACAACAATGACTCATGGGAACACTTGTATGAATAAATGCAAACAATCAAACATAATATTCAAACAAGTGTATTGCCATACATTAATATTAAATGAACTATAATATTAAATCAAACTGATTATCATCGAGTATTATGTCCTTATAATAGATTGTCTCTAGGACACTAACACTAACAATCTCCCAGTTGGACTAGAGTCAATCACTTACATGTCTAACCCCTAGACCATCAAATGTCTAGTGTGTACATGAACACTCAGTGTTTTGGTGAAAAGATCTGCCAAATTAAATATGTGGGAATACATTTTAATTATATTTCTCCTATCGTTATGATCTCCCAGATCAAATGATAAGTCTAGGTACATGCTCGTTTATGCTTGTTGATCTCGGTTCCTTTGCTTACGCAATCACACCAGCGTTGTCTCAATAAAATTTTATTAGACAACTGGCACTCGGAACTACCCCTAGTTCTCTTAAGAACTATAAAATTCAGACAGTCTCCTTGAGGCTTCTGATACAGCAATGTACTCAACTTCGGTTGTTGAATCTGCGGTCCTTTTGCTTGGAACTATTCCAACCGACCGCCTCATTATTGAGAGTTAAACGTAACCTAACTGTGATTTGTAATCATCACAGTCAGATTGGAAACTTGTGCCAGCATAACCAGTGGCTACTAGTTGTGACTGTCCACTTTAGACAAAAAAACATTCTTTAGTTCGTCTAAGATACTTCATAATGGTCTTGACAGCAATCCATTGAGACTCACCCGGATTCTGTTGATGTCTATCAGTGATGTTGATAGCGTAGGCCACGTTTGGCCTAGTGCAAGTCATGGCGTACATGATTGACCCAATTGCATATGCATATGGGACATCTTTCATGTGCTTGATATCAGCTTCAACAGAAGGACAATCCTTCTTTGACAGCTTTATCCCATGATTTGCCGATAGAGACCCTCTCTTAGAGTCCTCTATCATAAAACGCTTCAACACCTTGTCTACATAGGTGGACTGTGATAGCCTCAACATCCTCTTGGATTTATCGTTGTGGATCTTGATCCCTAAGATGTAGCAGGCTTCACAAAGATCCTTCATCATGAAGGTCTTCGACAACCAATCTTCAACGGACTGCATTAACAGGATATTGTTTCTCAAAATCAATATGTCGTTGACATATACGATTATGAAAACAATATTCTTCCCGTTGAGTTTATGATAAACGCAAGGATCTTCCGAATTTCTGATGAAGTTAAAAGACTTGATAGCTTCGTCAAATCGAATATTCCAACTCCTTTTAGCTTGCACACTAGATTAGAATTTAGCTTAGATGTAAAACCTTCTGGTTAAGTCATAAACACTTTCTTATCAATGTTTCCATTGAGGAAAGTTGTTTTGACATCCATCTGCCAAATCTTATAATCACAGTGTGTTGTTATCGCAAGTAAAATTCGAATGAACTTGATCTTTGCAACTGATGAGAAGGTCTCATCATAGTCAATGCCTTAGCGTCGACTATCACCCTTCGCCACCAACCTAGCTTTGTAGGTTTGTACTTTTCCATTGCATGGGTCTAACCTCTTTAGGCCACTCAACCAAGTCCCAGACTTGATTGGTGTACATCGAGTCCATCTCGGATTTCATGGCTTCATGCCACTTCCCTGAATCAATATTTGATATTGCTTCAGAATAAGTATTTGGATCGTCCTTATCCGATATGTCCACATTGATGAGTTCCTCCAAGATGTAACCGTATCTAATGGGCGGATTACGATTCCTAATTGACTTAGGAGTTGTGGTTGTGCAGGCTGTACATTTTGATCGTGAAAATTTTGTGGTGCATTGATTTCATCAATGTCCGGAGAGCCTCAAGAGCTACACTTTCAGATGCCTCTTGGGCGGGAGTTTGAACTATGTTGTTCTCATTCAGCCCACTTGGAGGTTCTTGCACTGGCAAGTCTACTCCAATTACGCTCCCACTGGCTGAAAGACGATCACCTAGTGAAAGACTCCCACCGTGAAAGTCGTTGAATGCTCCCACTGATTCCTTATCATGTTGCTTTGACAAGATATCAGTCTCTTTTTTAATTTGTGGTTTCTTGAATTTCTTCAAGTTCTATTAGCTTACGACCTTGTTCCTTAAAGACATAGTCTTCTTCGAGGAACTTGGTCTGCCTAGAAACAATCACTGATTATTTCTTAGGTAGATAGAAGTAATATCCCTTAGTTTCATTAGGATATCCCATAAAGTAACCTTTTTCACCTTTGGATTCCAACTTGTCGGTAAGCATCCTTTTCACAATCACGGGGCAACCCCATGTTTAATATGTGTAAAAGTTAGCTTCTTGCCACACCATAGTTCATATGGTGTATGCTCAACCGATTTAGATGGAATCCTATTCAGAATGTAAATTGAGGTTTGTAACGTGTATCCCATAAGAATGTTGGAAGACAGGAAAGCTCATCATGGACCTCACCATTTCTAACAGGGTTTGATTTCTTCTCTCGGACACACCGTTCATCTGAGGTGTTCCGGGAGTAGTCCATTGTGACTGAATTCCATGTAAATTCAAGTAATCAGTGAATTCATGGCTAAGGTATTCACCTCCCCGATCCGATCAAAGAGTCTTGATACTCTTGCCAAGTTTCTTCTCTATTTCAGCTTTGTACTCTTTGAATTTCTCAAAAGATTCGGATTTGTGTTTCATAAGATACATGTATCCGTATCTAGAGAAATCATCAGTAAAGGTGATGAAGTAGCCGAAGTGACCCCTAGCTAGAGTGGGCAATGGTCCACAAACATCGTTGTAGATCAACTCTAGAACTTCTTTGGCATGCACCCCTTTCCCAGAAAAGGGTCTGTTGATCATCTTGCCCATGAGATAAGATTCACAATCTCCATAAGACTCACAGTCGAATAGGGTTAAATAGTCTAACTTTCTTAACATTGCAATTCTTTTCTCGTTTACATGATCAAGTTCTACAATGCCATAAGTAAGTCGGGTTTTCATGATTACTAATTCTGAGTCTTTTACTTTGTATATTAAGAACATCATATCCACAATGCAACAAATATATGTTGTAATAGAAAGAACTAGATGACAATCATTAAGTTCTAATCTAAAACCAAAGGGTAAGTCTAACACATAAGTCCCCACACGTTCAGTAGCAATTCTTGCTCCGTTTCCACGTGTAAGACGACTTCACCCTCCCTAACTGTCCTAAGACACATGAGCCCTTTCACATTAGTGCAAATGTGAGAGCCACATTCGGTATCCTATACCAAGCAGTTATCGCTATCAGTGGACATGTTTATCTTAATAACAAACATACATGTTCTAGTGCTAGAAGCACCTAGTGTCTTCTTTTCAGCAACCAAAACCTTACAGTCCTTCTTCCGATGCCCTCTTCTACTTACAGTAGAGGCACACATCCTTGTTTTTACCCGCTCCTTCTTTTGAACACCGTCTTAGTGATAGTGAACTCAAAAGCCTTTAGCACGTTGTGAAGTTCAGGCATGGTCGCATCCGTCTTATTCATATTGTACTTCACAATGAAGCTAAAATATGAATCCGGAAGCGACTGGAGGATAGCATAAATGAAAACATTGGTCTTCAGCTCAATGCCTAAATTACCAAGTTTCTCAATTAGGTCTATCATCATTAACACATGAGGTGAAATTTTTCCTTTTTCAGCTAACCGACATCTTGAACAGATCTCTCATCACTTCATAAAACTCAAAACAAGATTCAAAATCAAAGAGATCCTTCAAATGCTTGAGCATTTCGAAGGGACCCATTTTTCTCATGTTGCCTGTGAATGTCGGGAGTCATGACGAGCAACATCACACACTGAGCTTGGGAAGAATCCTCTTGATGCTTCTTCTGAGGTGCTACGTCAAACGTGGCTACCTCAGAGTACCAGCTTTAAGGGTAACCGGGATAGGCGTGTCCAACATGTACTCAATCTTTTCTTGCCTTAGCACCAAACACATGTTTCGGTGCCAGTCCAGAAAATTTGGCCTAGCCAATTTGTTTGTTTCCAAAACACATCTTAGTAACAGTTATACATTTCAACTAACCAAGAGAAATAAAATAAAACATGAATTAAACAAATAATTCCTATGATCAATATTCAGAAATCAAAATAAACATGGCCTTTCAAATTTATTTTGTCTCCATTATTTTCACATATTCAACGACCTCATCAGAAGAATACGAATTTATATCTAATATAAATCAAAATGGACTAGGATCCACATTTCTACTATTACAATAACTGATTAGGCTGATTACTGCAATAACATAACTAGTAGGTCTCCAAACCAATTGCAAAACTGCAATTCCTAGTTGATTGAACCTAGTTCAATCGGATGCCCCTTGACTTTAATTTCCCTGCTTAGGCTGGTGAAACAGAATCAAGTTGATTTACAACCGTCATACGACGACACTACGTGTCCCTATAAAAGTCCCATTAGATGTAGATCCGAGCAAAAGACTTGGGCCTTAAATACTCATTGAAACGAAATCTCCTGTTTACTTTTAATTTTGATGGAAGGCATCGTGCAATTTAATGAAAATCATATTTTAGTGAGGAACGTTTTTAAAGGCGGGGTATTAATTGCTTAATCGAGATCCAACATGTTAATCTACATCACATTTGAGCAATTATTGGGTGCCGCCTACCCAAACATGATTTCATACGGACTAACACTTATATGGGAGCCGTCTACCCAAATAATAAATATGGCCCGACATTTATTGGGTGCCGCCTACCCAAACAGTCATATTCGGACTGTAAAAACGTTTAACGAATTAAATATAAAATAGTTAAACAGTGAGATTTAATAATTCCTTTTAAACCGAACCTTAAAATCCAATTTTAATTTGATTTTAGATTATTAAAATCTTACGATTAATCCAATTAATCGTTAAAATAAAATCCAATTTTATTTCCATATAGGTCCAACCTTTTAAATTCTAATTTCAAAAATTAAAATTTATTAAATTAAAATTTTGTTTAATTTCCGGGGCTCAGCTGTAATTTTCAAAATTGCACAGGAGGGTCCGTCTCTAAACGAGTTAGCAAAACAGCCCTCCCACATCATCACCCTTCCAAACAGATCCAATCCGTATAGTTTCAGTAATCCCAAAATTTCCAAAACCCAAAACAATTCCAGTTTCATTAATCATCATCAAAATAAACCCGAATCATCAAATTTTGGAACACAGGATAGCACATGAAACGAAGAACAGGGGAGCAAGTCCAACATCAGAGACGAAGAAGAGCCGAAAAGAAAAACCACGTGAATGGTTCGGCTTGATTCGCATCGGATGTGCAGTCCAGAACTGAGGGATTGTCTACGCCGAGCCTTGAGCGCGAGCGTTCTCACCGCGTCGCCCTAGGAGCGCCGGTGCAATGCCGTCGCCGCTTGGCTTCGCGCGTTCGATGAATCGCTCCAAATGATTCAATCAAAGAACGAGCACCATCGCCGCTAAACCAGAGATAATTTATCATCACGACGGCTGCAAGGATGGTGAACCACCGATAGCGTCGCGAATTGAGATGGGACGAGGGCTTAGAGGTGAATGGCAAAACGAATCACAGAGCGAGACGAACAGGGCGGCGGACGAGGCGCGATGCCATCGCGCATCGCGAACGGGTCCACACGGTCGTCACCTAGCGACGCTCTGTGGGCTTCCGCCGTGAGTCGGGCGGCGCTGCGATTCCAGGAGGTGCGATTTAGGGTTTAGAAACCCCCAAATGAAAAACTGTGGAGGGGACGAAGTGGACCGAAGATAAGTGGGTGGGTTTTATTAAATAAAGTCTACCCACAATGAATTAATACCAATTCATATGCCCAGAACATTAAACAAACAATTTCAATGGTGCGGTTGACGTCAAACTCGACCGCACCAATCATATTATAAAAAAACTTTTTAACATGATACAAATAGCAATTAATTAATCAAGAGCCTGAGCTCTGATACCACTGTTGGAAAATAGAGGCACGTAAACACGTAATACATGCGCAGCGGAAATAAACAGTTTACCAACAACGAACAATTAATTGCATAATTAAATACGAGTAAACGTAAACATAATTCTTACAGTAATTCGTATACAATTTTCTCTACTATGGTATCCACGTAATCTCCAATTACGGACTTGCACAGATTTGCCAGTGTTGAATCCCGAGATGAATTTGCTAGGAAAATTCTAACTCGAGATATTATGGAGAAGAATGAATTAACGCTGTTTGTGAATTCCCAAGAGCTTGTATATATAGGGGAGACCCAGCATAAATCTTAAGCTAACCTAATTAGGAAATGTAGGTCCCGAAGTTAGGCAAACCCATTTTGCGCGTGCGGAAGCGAACATTTAAAAACGATGCATATAAAACAGGGGTGAGGGCAGAGTGATTCCAATTTTTGCATTTTAAGCTCATGTGTGTTGTTTTGCTTATAATAGAATGTGTATGACAAGTATAAACATAAAACAGTAAAGAACACACGATTTTATAGTGGTTCGGAGTCCAACTCCTACATCCACTCTTCCCTATCACCAGGGGCACCAACTTAACCAACTGGACTTAGTTTAACGTGTTAGTCCAACACCCAACAGATGTTTACCGAGTTCACACTCAAACGGGACTTATCACCCTAACGGGATTGCCTACCCTCCCTTTCGGGATTGCTAGATGTTTACCAAGTTCACACTCACCTACAAACTTAACCGACACTTTGGTTTGGGTATAAGATTGTTTGGTTTCCAACTAAGGTGAGATTTTCCCTTACATTTGTTTAGCCTCAATGCTAAGGTTGGGAAAATCTCTCTAAGCTTAGGATATGGCATTTGTGCTTAGATCTAGGGTAGAACACTTTTGGATATATGTGTGTATTTCTTTTTCTGTGTTCTATGGTGGGAATGCTAGATGATTTGGCTTGATGGATGTTTCACGCATTTTCCACACTTGATAATGAAGGAAGAACTTGTATTTATAGTGTGGATTTGAATGTTACCGTTGGAGAGAATCACATTCAAATCCATACTATTCTTTATGACGCTCTGACTTTTTTCATCTTGTTGTCTTCCTCTCATTGGTCCACGTCGTTTGAATCTACTTGGCTATATTCCTCGAGTTCCTCGCCTTGGAATCATTCCGGGATTCTCTGAGTCTCGGTGTCTTGAGAGACATCTTGAGTCTTCGATTCTCATCCCGAGCCTTGAGTTCGTCTGAGCCTTTAGGTTAAATCGAGCCTTGAGTCTGTCGAGCTTGGGTTCTTGATTCAGCGGAACTTCTCTTGGCCGGACCTTATACGTCGGGTATCGCACACTTTCGGTGGCGGAGTTGATTCTTACCTCTTCGAACAATCGACCCTCAGTCACTAGCACTTTCGAGCTTTGCTTGATCATCGGCCAGCGTTAGATTCTCGATGAATATGACTTCGGATGACTTCTTTCTGATTTGGTATCACAGTTTACGGTTTCGATGTCGATTTCTTCTACTTTGATCGATCGACTCACATGATCGGATCGATTATAACATCATGTCGACATATCGGTTTATCTGCATCAGTTAATACATCGGGTTAGCATATTAGGTTAGCATATCGGTTTTAGCACATCCGATCTCAATCACGCCCGATCTTGATCATCGCTCATCTTCATATCGATCTCGATCTCGTCGATCTCGTCGATCTCATCTCCTTCCTTTTTATGATCTGCAACCTTCTCTTACGATCTTCCAGTCAGTTTCTTTACGATCGACTTGTCTACTCTTCCATCACCATATCACTCGTCATTCTTCCGATCATCCGATCGGATCCGTTACAGTCATCTGATCGGGTCATCTGGTCATCGATCTTACGATCGGTACCGCTTAACTTTTCTTCTCTTCCGATTTTGCTCAGCTCATCAGTTAACTCCGGAACTCATCTTACTCATCTGATCTCGATCGGTCTAAATGAACAACCTCGTCTGATCTCGATCATCTACGTCTAATTTCGTGAGTTCCCCCTCAATTTGTTCTCTCGTTCCCCCTCAACTTGTTATCTGTAGATTTAGCTTCAAAAATACAAGTTGATAATGTTTTGGCATAATTCATCAAAACTAAAATATCCCAACAGGAAATAAAATCCCTAATCTTGTAAATTAAATCCCATTGATTTAATTCTCATATATAAAATCTCTACGGATTTAATTTCCATCTACATCAAATCTCTATGGATTTGATTCCATATATTAAATCCTATAGATTTAATTTCTATGTATATCAAATCTCTACGGATTTGATTCCATATATATTAAATCCTATAATAATATACCATATATTATTATTGGGAATTCCTATTTAATTAAATCCAATTTGATTAAACATTAATAATAATTAATTCCAAATTAATCTATTGTTAATTAATTCTCCATAAATTAAAAATTAAATCCAATTTAACATTTAATCAACCAACTATAATCCGTAAAAGGGAACTACTTGTTGTGTGACCCATAGGCCCTCATATATCGAAATGATTAGTCAAACTAATCGGTCTTAATTGAACCCTAGACAATAAATCGGACATTCTCAATATATGAGGTAATGTTAGAGAAAAATGTGCAACTACCTGTAACTAAAACATGGGCTATTACGATTTCCTCATTTCATTCGCGAATACTCGATTAAGTCTTGAACATGATGAAGTGTCTATTCAAATAACTTAATCATATTATCTCTAATCACTAATTGATCATGTATGTCACAATTAGCCACAAAGTCTAAGTTGACATGCATCGGCCGATGACTTAGATCCAATTATGACGAGAAGATGGGTATTCTCTCTAAATCCACTTCGAGGAATGAATCATATTCTTAGCTCAACTACTAAGCACATGCACTTCGTGATGAACCCAATCCAAGCCATATCTACCCATGGAAGGGGGCAAGCGTCGGTCATGGTCAAAGTTCACCATCCCATACATGTCGTGCGTATTGACCTCAAGTCAAAGGAGTATCACATCGCTCCCACTAACCGAGACACCCATAGACACATATAGTGGAACTACATCAAACTGTTTCTCGGATGGGTATACCAATACCCTCTAAGGTATATGTGCATCTATCATGAGATACCTAGTATCTCGTAGTAAGTGAGATCTTACTACACTCTCGGTTGAGTGTTTCTCTTCTGAAGATTCCTCTGATGGTTCAGGGCAGATTTCTTCAGGTTGGTATTCTTAGCTTGAGGCTTCGAAGTACTGGCCTGAGGATTACCTACTGAGTGTTCAGGTTTTCTAGACTTTTCCTGTGGTTTAGGCTTTCTTTCCTGAACCTTCAGGTTCTCTGAAACCATAGGTCCTTTACCCTTGTCCAAAACACGGGGTTGTTCTTCAATAAGAAGATCAGTACGAACCGCCGATTTAACAAAGACAGTCTTAGTGCCACTAGTAGAAGCAACATTCAGAAGATCATGTGAGGTTCCCCCTGGATTATATCCCAATCTAGTTTTTATAGTTGCAGGTCTTTTATAACTCTGAATTTTATCTATTGCATGAGATGCAGAATTCAATAGAGCTAACTTTCTCCGCAAACTATCCTCACTTTTCTTTAGAGTTTCATGTTTCTCAAAGAGGTCATTGAACCCAGTCCTGATAAGCTGATTTTCCTTAGTGGATTTCTCTAACTTTCCTTTTAGGATCTCTACCACTTTCTCTTTCTTTGAGAGCTGTACGTTCAGAACATCCAGTTCATCAGTAACTCCCTTCAATTGAGAAGTGATCTCAGCAGCATTAGAGTTTTTCCACTTTAGATTCTCAGCAGTCAGTTCTTCATTCTGCTCTTGAGTTTCAATGAACAGTTATTGTAACACAGAATAGTCCTTCATCAGATTTTCAAAAGAACTCATCAGGTCAAAATTACTGGTTACAGATTAACTTGATAACTCAGGTTCTTGTGTAGGAGCAGCAACAGAGATAGAAGAATTTACCTCCTCAATAGCAACAAGGCAGACATCATCACTATCACTGTCTGAGAACATATCTTCTGAAGAGCTGGATCCTTCTTCAGAATGTTCTTCTTCAGCAACCATAGCCTTTTTGCTAGAATACTTCTTGTCTCTTTTGGCTTGCTCTCCCTTCTTTCCTTGGAGCTCAACTCAGGGTAGTCATACTGGAAGTGACCTTTCTTCTTGCAGTTGTAGCATCTATTGGTATCATCATCCTGATCATTTTCCTCTTTGGACTTGAAGTCCTTCTTCCTGGATGAAGATCCTTCAGTTTTGTGGTACTTCTTCTTCTCAGTAGACTTGTCTTCAGCTTCTGAGTTGTTTCTGTTCATGTACCTGATATCTTTGTAATACCTTTTATATTTACCATATCTGCTGTTCATTTTTTCAAACCTTCTTGCCATCAGGGCAATTTCCTCATCTTTTTCATCCTTATTTGTGTTAGATGAGATCTCAGGTTCCTTAGAATTGCAGATTTTTCCTTGTGCTTTGAAAGCCACATTTTTGCTACATCAATTATCATCTTTGATGTCAGGTTTCTTAGTTTTCTTATCAATGACAAATTCATATGCTTTCAACTCAGAGAAAACCTGTTGATATGGCATAGAAGCAATATCTTTGGTGTTCTCAATCACCACAACATGTATATCCCATTTCTTAGATAGTCCTCTAAGAATTTTCAGAGCAATTTCTCTTTTGGGATATCTTTTCCCAATAGCACTCAGATCATTCATAATGCTAGTGAATCAGACCTCAAGTCTTTCAATGGATTCACCATCTTCCATTTCAAAACCATCAAATTTGGCAATAGCCACATATAGTTTGTTTTCCTTGATATGATCAGTACCTTGACACATTATAGCAAGTGTGTCCCAAATGACTTTGGCAGTTTCACAGTGGGAAATCATTCCCATAACACCATCATCAACAGTGTTATACAGTGTATCTTTAGTAACGTAATCCAAGTTAACTAACTTCCTCTCTTCAGGAGTAAGTTGATCATCATATTTGGGAAATTCATCCCTTGGATCATCTCTTTCATTATCAGTCAATCTAGGATTCACAACCTTATACTCAAAAGGTCATTGAGACACAACTCTCCACCTTCTCTCATGTTTAGAGTACAGATGTGCCTGCATTCTCAATCTCCATAGATCATAGTTCTCAACAGAGAACATAGGTAGTTTCTTAGAAGGCATGATGAATGTGTTTTGTAAGATATCAGCAGAAGATCTATTCAGTAGACCACCAAAGTCTCTCAGTAAGCAAGACTATGGCTACCAAAGCAAGTGGTCAAATGAACCACTGCTCTGATACCACTTGTTTCATCCCGAGGTAAACGAATCTGTAGGTCCCGAACGGGTTTTGTGAGGGTTGAAGTCTAGAGGGGAGGGGTAAATAGACTTCAAAAACTTTTCGTGAATCAGGTGTGTTTTGCAAGTATGCCTTTGATCGAGTCGAAGTGAATCGGTTTGGGATCGATATCGACTTCTTGATTTGTCAAGCAAATCAGTTTGGCGTCTATCAGTTTAACTGATGGTGCGGAAGATGTTAACCCGTGTGAAAAACCAGTTTTATAAAACAACAGTTCTGGCCAATAGTTCAGATCAGAAGACTAAAATGTCAAGCTGATCAGATCAGAAGTTTGATGCTGTCGATCCGCACGTATTATGCATGTAGATAACAGGTAGTGTGCAGGTGTGTAAAGCAAGATTAAAGGCACACAGATTTATAGTGGTTCAGATAACTTGTCCTAAGTCCACTCTTCCCTATCAGCAGGGGCACCAACTTTACCAACTGGACATAGTTTAATGTGTTAGTCCAACACAGTACAACCAACATATATTTAACGAGTTCACACTCAACCAATCCCAGAAATCTAATCTAGAAACCCTAGATAGAAATCCTGCTATAACAAACTTAACCTAACACAGTTTTGGTATAAGATTTATTTTGTTCCAACTGGAATACTATCCTATCTTCTGATTAGCCTAAAGCTAGAAGATAAGTATTCTGCTAAGAACTAAGGGATGAACACTTAAGAGATAATCTTGAACTTGTGTTCTTCTTGCGGAAATCTTGAGAGCTTCTGCTTGTGAATAATTTATGTGACCTTACTCTGAAGGTTTGATCCCATATTTATAGGCCCGGTTTTGAATTAGTCGTTGGAGCAATTCGAACTTCGGTCTATTTTTAGGTAGGTTTGAAGGTTGATATGATTCTTCTCAGAGGCGGTATGGCCGAAAGCATGCAACTTTGTCCTCTCTAGCCGTTGAACATTGAGCCTCCAACCCTGAGTCCTATAAGTTCCTTATAGTCTTGTCGATCTCTCATAGGCTGGAAATTACCATTGAATCTGGTCTTGATAGGTTTTATGCTTGTTGTCTGATCGACCTTTTTGAAAGTATACTGAACTTTCAGAACACTTCTTGGAACTGAACAGATCAGGTGAACTGATCTGCCCTATTTGAAGTCTTCGGTTGTGAGTTGTCTTAGCTCAACTTTCTGACTTCATCTGATGTACTCTATCTGTCTTCAGTCTTGATATCTTCAGATCTTCAGTGCTTCTCTTCTGATCTTCATAAGTGATCTTCATAACTGATCTTCAAGATTAAGAGCTATACACATTGAGTTCCCCCTCAATGTGTGATCTAATCTAACTTATACATCAGTTGTTCTATACATCAGTTATCAACTAGTCAGTCTAGTTCTCAATATAAAACGTCAGTCAGCTAACAGTTTTTGACTGGTCCTATTACATCAGTTTTGAACTTTTATCAAAACTTAATAAATTTCCCAACAATTTCCCCCTTTTTGATAAAACCAAAACATATGAGAAACCAACAATCAGTTGATATGAATAAAACGGTAAAGGACAGATAATCAGAAGACAGTGAGAGATTGTCTTAGGATCAGAAATGAAGTTTGTTTTTCATTAAGATAAAGCATTAACATTTTGAAAAACAAAAAACAGAAACTGATTCCCATGTCTTCTGATCTTTTAATCCTTCGGCATGTACCCTTCTGGCATCTCCCTCAGACTCTGAGGCATATTGAAAATCCGGTACAGCTTCCATTCGACATCATTAACTTGGCCTGGATCAGTGATGGCAGCTTTGCCAATCATATTATAATAAAACCTTTCAAATGCCAATCTGTCAAAGGATCCATCTGCCTTTCTCTGATAGTCCAACACATCATATGGAGGATGTGTGATCTTAGCATTGATGCTCTTGGCATCTTTCTGGACCTCCTTCAGAAAGTCAGGATGTTTGTTTTCCATCCAGTTCAGGAACTCCTCATCTGGAGACTCTTCTGAAGGCACAATGTCCAGTACAAAGGCATCCATCAGCCATTCTGCCCTGATCCCGCGCCAAGTCTTCAATCTGACTTCTTTTCTATCATCATTTCTGATGATGTCTTCTTCTATGCCTGGGATCAACGGCTCAACAAAATCTTTCCCGATCTGACCCTTTCTCAGCCTTGCAGAATATCTTCTGTTTAGTCCTTCAGACTCAGCCAACTTTTCCTTCCTTCTTTCTTCCTCATTCAGTCAGGCCTCCTTAGCCAATTCTTCTTCAGTCAGTCTGGCAGCCAGTCGTCTATCTGCTTCTACCTGTGCAGCAGGTGAACTCCTCGTAATTCTTTGAGTAGGTAGAGTTTGGGGAGGTAGAAGTGCAGAATGCGATGGTCCAGTTCCTTTGCCCTTCATCTTGGCCCGTTCCAACCTGGAACGTACCTCAACTGCTATCTCATCTAAGCTTTGAAGTCTCTGACCATGTGACTCAATAGTCTGAATAAGGTCTTCAGTCGTTCTGATCAGGTCAGTTGGTTTCTCAACCTGTCCTTCCCCCTTTTTGGTTTGATCAAAAAGAGCATTGATGTGGGAAGTCAGGGAGCCAAAACTGACGGCTAGTGCTTTGTTGAGATCTGTGGCAGATAGTCCTTGAGCTTGAACAGATAATTCACTGATTTTGTTCACCAGCTCAGACTTAGCAGTCTCTATGGCGGTTCAAAATGTAAGGATCAGCTTATCAAGCTTTTCTTCGTTCAGCTTCAGTTTGTCCAACGCCACCAAATGAGAGACCTCCAGGTTGGAAATCTTTGCCAGATTGTCTTCCACTGTTTTGGAGAAATCTTCAGTAATCAGCTTCATCTCCTTGGCAAAGTTTTCTTTCAGTTCAGTGACCTGGGAAGATATGTACTGTCTTTGCTCCTCCATAACTTTCTCAGAGGCCTGGCGATGATCTGTAATTGTTGAACTTATGGATTTTGCCAGAACACTCTCAACTTCTTGCTGCAACAAATCCTTGAAGTATGATTTGATCTCTTTAAGTTGATCAGATGTGATGTGTGTCACAGGGATTGTCAGCATGGCCTGACCTGTTAGATCTTGAGATGTTCCGACAGTTGCCACAAACACCTTCGCCTCCGGTGGTTGGTCACGTGCCGAAACACCAACATCACCTTCATCGGCAACTGCCTCCTCCTCCTGCAGTTCTATTACTTCCACTGCCTCCTCAACTGATCTACCCAGCTTGTGGTAAATCAATTTCTTCACTTCAACTTCAGATAATAAAACAGTCGGGGAGCTCACTTCAGAAGCTTTGCGCATTTTAAAGTCGAAATTGGCAAATTCATCATCCCCGCCCAACTGTTCCATAATGATAATCAGATCTGTGAAGTTCTTCAGCCTCAAGTCTCTCCAAGATAGGATCTCCACAACCTCATCCAATATGAACTGATGATCAGACAGCTCTGGGTATTTACGTTCCAGTTCTCGTGCTAGCCTTTATCTGATCATGTGGCCAGAAACAGTCCTGTCCACTCTGGAGTTATACTTGGCTGGTGAGGGTGGGATTTTTTCAGGTTCAGCTTCTGGCATCTGTTGCATGACCTCCGTCACAGCCTGTTCAGCTTCCTGTTGTTCCAACTCCGCAGCAGGTTCTGCCAACAGTTCTTTTTCGACAAGCACAATCTATTCAGGATCTCGGGCATGCATAAGAGTAGGAGATGGAGCCCGAGATTGGGGAGATGGAGATCGTGTCAGTTCAGCCCCGAAATCTCCTTCATGCGGCTGATCAGGAGAACTTGTAGCTTGAGATTTCTGCTACTCAGGAATGACAACCTGTTTCTTGCTAGAGCCCGTGGACTTGCTGCCTGTCCGGCTCTTTGAAGACTTCTTCCTCAGTACTTTTTCTCTTTCTCTTGATGGTGATCTGAGGATCGGAATTAGATGGACCGAAAATCTTGGCAGAATCTTTCAAAAGAGCCTTGTAGTTCTTGATGTCTTCTCTGTCCCATTCTTTCTGAGTTAGCTTGTCCCTCAGAATAACCACCACCTTATTAAGATTCCCTACCCTCTTCTTCAGATAGACCTCCCTGCGTTCATTCACCCCAAATTTCTGGTTCTCTTGTACCAGAACAACCTTGAGCGCCCCATGCCAGTTTATATTTGAAGCTCTGTCCACCATGGCAGCTAGGCAATGCAGTTTAACAGACGTCAATCCATCCGGACTGAAGGAGATTCCAAGAATTGTCTTTGACAGAACGTCAAAGAGCAATCTGTACTTTCTTTTTAACATTGGTTTGGTGAAACCAGATGTTTGTCCCTTGTGAGCATCCCGGAACAGTTCTTGCCGGATTTTGTCATCATCTTCCTCGCGATAGTGAGCCGGAGATATTTTCCCTCTTGGTAGGGCAAAAATGTGTATCAGGTCAGCATTGGTAACCCTAATCTCTTCTCCATTTACCATCGATGTGAATTCTTCTCCCGGAGATGTGATTTCCAAATTCCGGAGGAATTCGAGAGCCTCATACTGCATCACTGGATTTCCGGACCGTGAGCAGAAATGGTCGAGGTGATTGTCTCTTAAGACCTGTTCCACTTCCTGAGATTCAGGGTCTTGTGTAACTCCAAATACGATGTATCTATCTTCAACCACCTTCTTGGCAAGGGATGCATAGTTACACATAATTTTACCTAAACCATGTGTATCCATCTACAAGAAAAATGTAAATTCTATTAAGTATTTATGAATAATGAAGAATAAGGGATTGTGAATTGTGAGTTAAATGCAATGCATATCACAAAAGACACACAAAATCACAAACATACATGATGCAGTTCATAATAAACACAAGCAAGTGTAATAAGCAATGATTTATTTACCAGTGATGAATATTTGAAGAAGTTTTCTGGTAAATTTTTAAAAGGGTTTGAAGAGTTTGCTTTGCCGGAGTGAATAGGATTTTTGCAATAGTGCTTTGAGAGAAAAATTTAGGGCGAAGAAAGGTTTTGTAGAAATGTTCCTACTATATATAGGCATTTTGGAGGGAAAGAGGTTTTTCGAGAAACGATGCGGTAATTTAATCGATTAATCGAGATGAATGGTCAAGATTAAGCGGTGAGTTTTAAAAGTAGATCGTGTGGTTAAGGATTTTAATCCGGCAGCTTTTGGATTTTAAAAAGCACAATAAAAGCCATTTAATACATGTTCCCCACGTCCGCATTTAATGTGTTGCAGGACGTGCGTCATATGTACTTGAGTATAGTAAACTAGATAAGAACAGAGATAAACTGCAACAGATAAAAGAGATAGAAATGTGTATCTGATTGACTGATATTGTAATCAGTCAATACCACATGATACCGGTTCTCAGTTCATCTGATCTGTTGATCTTATGTTCTGCCTATCCCTTACCAACATTTCCCAACAATGTTCCTCTATCAGTTTAACCTTCTTCAACACACATCCCATCAGTTGAAATTCCCCCTTCAACTGATCTTCTGTTTTCTGATCCATTAGTACGCAATTGATCTTTTCTGATCAGATGAATTTCCCTCTTCATCTGATCTTCTCCCTTTTATCAGTTTCTTAACCAACTGGTGTTTGAGATTAGGCCACCAAAATATTCTGAGGCATCATCACCTAAGTCCAGTAGCCTTAGCTCATTGCATAATTCTCTGAATCTGACTTCAGCTAGAGGCTTGGTTAAGATGTCAGCTCTTTGTTTATCAGTATGGATCTTCTCCATTCTGATGTTCTTCTTTTCTACATGGTCTCTTATGAAATGGTGTCTGATGTCCACATGCTTGCATCTCGTATGCAGAACAGGGTTCTGAGTGATAGCAATCGCACTATTACTGTTACAGAAGATAGGTACATTGATAGCAGTTATGTTGTAATCCCTCAGCTGCTGACAAAGCTAGAGCAGTTGGGAGCAACAGCTACATGCAGCCATATATTCTACTACAGTAGTAGATGTGGCAACAGATGTTTGCTTCTTAGAGAACCACGAGACCAGCTTGCTTCCCAAGAACTGGCAAGTACCTGATGTAGATTTCCTATCTATCCTACATCCTCCATAATCAGAATCAGAGTACCCACTAAGCTCTAGATTATCATTTGTTGGATACCATAAACCTATATTTACAGTACCCTTCAGATACTTAAGAATCCGCTTAGCTGCTTCTAGGTGGCTTTGCTTGAGATTAGCCTGAAATCTGACACATACACCTACTACAAAAGTTATATCTGGTCTGCTTGCAGCCAGGTATAGTAATGAACCAATCAAAGCACTATGCTCTTTCTGATTAGTCTTCTTACCTCCTTCATTTGGATCCATCTTAAAAGGAGTCAACATTGGAATTCTGGCTTCCTTGCAATTCTGAACTCCATACTTGGCCAACAAATTCCTTGTGTATTTTGCCTGACAGATGAATATACCGGTATGAGCTTGCTTGACTTGAAAACCCAAAAAGTAGCTCATCTGACCCATCATGGACATCTCAAATTTCCCTTGCATCAGCTTACTGAATTTCTCACATAGCTTCTGATTGGGAGAACCAAATATAATGTCATCCACATAGATTTGAACCATGAGAATGTATTCTCCATCTTCTATTCTGAACAAGGTCCGATCAATCAAGCCCTTGGTGAAGCCATTCTCTATCAAGAACTGGGATAATGTATCATACCAAGCTCTAGGAGCCTATTTTAGTCCATACATAGCTTTTCTTAAACAGTACACTTGGTTTCTCATTTCAAAGCCAGGAGGTTGTTCAACATAAACTTCCTCAGCTAGTACCCCGTTTAAAAATGCACTCTTTACATCCATCTGATACACAGTAAATCCCCTATGGGCTGCATAAGCCAGAAACAGCCAAATGGCTTCCAGGCGGGCGACTGGTGCAAAGGTTTCATCATAATCAATCCCTTCTGATTGTGAATATCCCTTAGCAACAAGTCTTACCTTATTTCTGGTTATCACATTGTGCCCATCCTTCTTGTTCTTGAAGACCCACTTAGTACCAATCACATCTTGATGAGTTGGTCTGTCTACAAGTTCCCAAACTTGATTTCTCTCAAACTGTTCTAGTTCTTCTTGCATGGCTAGAATCCAGCTTGCATCTTGAAGAGCTTCTTCAACTGTGAGTGGTTCCTTCAAAGACAGATAACAGCAATACATTGCACTTTCACCAATCTGATGTCTAGTTTTGACTCTATCAGATGGGTCTCCGATGATCAGATCAGTTGGATGACTGGTTATCCAGGTCCTTCTGTCCTGATTATCATCAGTTTGTAGAACATCATCCTCTTCTGATAAAGATTCATCACTAGAGACTGGGAGAGGTACTTGAGTAGGATCCACTTGGCATGGACATATCTCAGCTGATGTTGGACTCATCATGTGCTGAAGTCTGTCTGCCGGAACATCAGGTGTTCCCCCTAAACCAGATGGTTCAGTTGTTACTGTCTCAGCTGTACCAGCTTCTTCACTGACAGTTGTACGTACCTTGGGGTCTTTCTGACCTGGTGAATCATCAAGGTCAAAGTTAGGAACATATACAGTGACGTATTTTGAATCCTTTCCTTTGAGCCTTAGCTGATCCATTTTCAGTGGATCTGGTTTGTCTGGCACATCTTGTTCTGCGGCAGATTTCTCTTGATCAGATGATGATTCATCAAAGACCACATGAGGTGTTTCTTCCACAATTAGGGTTCATCTGTTGAAGACCCTAAATGCTTTGCTGGTTGAGGAATATCCTAAGAATATACCCTCATCTGACTTGGCATCGAAGGTTCTCAACTGACTCTTCCCATTGTTGTGTATGAAACACTTGAACTCAAAAACATGGAAGTAAGAAACACGAGGTTTTCTGCCCTTCCACAGTTCATATGGTGTTTTGAAGTGGATCTTAGTCAGAGAACATTTGTTCTGCGTGTGACATGCTGTATTGATAGCTTCTGCCCAGAAGCGGCTTTGAGTAGCATGTTCAGCTAACATAGTGCGTGCAGCTTCTTTGAGTGTTCTGTTCCTTCTTCCTGCTACGCCATTCTGTTGTGGTGTTCTTGCAGCTGATGTCTCATGTTGTATACCAAACTCAAAGTAAAAATCAGATATAAATTGATTAAGGAATTCAGTACCTTTATCTGATCTGATTTTTACTATGCTGAGACCCTTTTCGTTTTGAATTTTCTTGAGCAACTCGGGTAGTTTGGTTGTAGTTTCACTCTTCTTATACAAGAATATAACCCAGGTGAACTTGGAATAATCATCCACGACCACCAGAGTGTATTTGCGTCCACTGAAACTGAGAGGTGTAATTGGTCCAAACAAATCCATATGGAGCAGTTGCAATACTCTGCTGGATGGAGGAGAAGGTATCCCTTTGAATGAAGCCTTGACTTGCTTTCCCTTCTGACATGCGGAACATGTCTGATCCTTAGAGAAAACTTCATTCGGGAGCCCTTCTACCAAGGACATCCTTGCTATCTTGTTAAGAGTCTTAAAGTTCAGATGGCTCATCCTCTTGTGCCAGAGCCAACTGGAACTCTTAGAGCTTTTAACAATCAGGCATGCATTTCTTGGGCAACTGTTCCAATCTACTGTGTAAATCGTTCCTTTTCTTGAACCAATCGGTAAGATCTGTTGAGTAGCTCGATTTCTGACTGTGCATTTTTCTGTCGAAAATTCAACACTAAATCCATTGTCGTAGAATTGTGAAATAGATAACAGGTTGTGTTTTAATCCATCAAAATATGAAACTCCTGTGATATGTACGTCATCGTTCACTAAAGTTCTGACTCCTCTGGTATGACCAAAGTTATCGTCACCAAAGTTAACTCTTGGGCCTGGTCTTTCAACATAGTTGCTAAGGAGAAACTGACTTCCAGTCATGTGTCTTGAGCATCCACTATCTATGTACCAGATAGCTGGTTGTTCTCCACCCTTATTTACCAGTCCCAAGCGATTCTGCAAACAATTCAAACTTTAGGTACCCCAGTAGAATTGGGTCCTGGGGGGTTAGAGGTACCTTTCGGGATCCAAACATATCTGGCACCTCTGTGGAAAACAGAAGGCTTGATTTGTCTCCCATAGACATCTACATAGTCATATGTCTCTTTATATGCAATCTGGCTCGTATGATTATGAGTGTGAGCATTGGACAAATCAGAAGACTTGGAATTTTTCATTGAAACTTGTCTTCTTTTAATCCAGTGGGGCTCATGTGCAGCAGCCCTAGGTTTCTGATTGTAAGGATAGGTACGACTGCTACCATTAAAAGATTCATATCTTTCTGGCATAGTTGGTCTTAGCAGTTTACTCTTACCTTGCTTGTTAGGCAGCTTGGACTGAGTCTGCATCAGCTGGGACTGTCCCTTTCGAGATGGTCCAGCCTGATACCTACTCTGCTGATTGGGCTGTGGTCTCCTCAGAAGAACTGGGTTCATCTGATGATACCTAGGCTGATGTCTGATCAGTTGAGGTTCATTTCTGTTCCCTTTCTGATCTAACACTTGCCTTGCCTGATCAGCTGGTCCTTTTCCCTTACCAGATACAAATTTGGTATTTCGTGTATCTTGGTCAGAAACTCGTTTGGTTACACTTTTCTGATGTGAACCAGATGGGACTTTTGAGGATCCAGAAGGGATTCCATACCCAATTCCCTTCTTGTCAGTCAGCGTATGAAAATAGTTGTTCAGATCTTGAACAGTTTTAGAGGATTTCGTGAAAACCTCTATTTTCTTACGTAGACCGTCCTCAAGAACTTTCAGATTCTCATGCATCCAGAAGAGTTCATCAAACTTACCCTGAAGAGATTTGAGTTCACTGGCTTGTTGTAGGTTGAGAGCCAACTGTTTCTTAACCAGCTTTCCCTGATCAGAAGAGCTGGCCTTAAGAAACTCCAGTTCTGTGGTCATCTTCTGAACAGTTTCAGCTGATTTTAGTTCAGCTGCTCTAATTGCCTCAATTTCCTTAACAAGTCTGATGTTCTCAGCTCTCAGGTTATCGTTCTCAACTTCCACTCGTGTATAAGTATCTATTGCATTGGAAAGATCATCAAGCAATTGGTCATTGTAGACCTGCAAGTTGACCTCTCCTGCAGATGTGCTCAACACATGTGGTGTGGAAGAAGGTTTAGAGAATACCTCGGTTTGATCTGATTCTCTGGCCATGAAACAGATGCCATCATCAGATAAGAAGTTCAAATCATCGACATTGTCAGTTGTGGTAATAAGACAGAAATCTTCAACAGATGAATATCCAGAATCATTTGATGGCAGATAAGAATCGTCAATTCCTGATGTGTCTGCAATCATGGCTTTTCTGTCTCGGTACCTTTGTTCTCTTCTGTTCTGTTTCTCTTCCCTTTCCTTGGGAGTCAGGTCTGGACAGTCAGCACTATAATGACCTGGTTTCTGACAGTTGTAGCATACTCTAGAATCTCCGGAGCTTCCTCTGCCTGGAGAATCATGTCTTCTGTAGTATCTGTCAGGAGACTTCCCATTATGTCGGTAGTCAGAACCTTTCCTATCTAATCGATCATCACGTCTGCTTTCTTTCCGGTCATCTCTTCGATCATCTTTCCTTTCGTCAGAATGACCGTCCTTCCTTTCTTCTCTTTTGTTATCTCGGTTGTCTGATGAACGATATCTCTCTTGCGATCTGTCAGATGAACGATGATCTCTTCCTCTATTCCTTCGATAGTCATCATAAAGCTTCCTGTATTTGCCCATCTGAACATTTGTTCTTTCCAGCTTTCTTGTCAGTAGGGTAATTTGTTCAGCTTGACTGATGATGTTTCCAACTGGTTCCACAATCCGTGAACTGCTACTTGCTGCCTGAAATGCAACAGATTTGGAATTGGAAGTAGCTTCAGCTGGGACATCATCAGATCCTTGTCCTCTCTCGATCAGATCAAACTCATGGGCTTTCAAACTGAAGATTAGATCATTTGGTTTCATTGTAGCAATATCTTGGCAGTCCTTAATCACGGTCACCTTGGTATCCCATTTCTTAGTCAGTGATCTGAGAATCTTGTAGTTGATATCCTTGTTTGACATTACTCGTCCGAGATCACGAAGTCGGTTGAATCCTCGTGTGATCCTTCCATCAAATTGATCAATTGTTTCATTCGGCAGCATCTTAAGTTTCTCAAATACAACTAGCTCAGCTTGTAGTCTGTTGTCTTTGATCTGTTCATTTCCTCTGCAGATTTTAGCAAGCGTATCCCAGACTTCCTTAGCTGTCTTCAGGAACTTCACTTTCTCTCTTGTAGTAGCATCCATAGTTTTCATGATGAGGTGTCTGGAAACAGTATCCAGATTAGATAATTTCCTCTCATCTGCATCCATTAGTGAGGGGCTCTTTCTGATTCTTGCTCCAACTGGTTGTGTAGGATCTCGTCCTGCTTCAGCTGGGTTAAAGTGATAGATGATAATCGGTCCTATCTCAAGAATCTCATCCATTCTGTTGCTAATCACTCCTAGATGATCTCTCATGTCGATGGACCAATCTGCATACTCATCAACAGAAAACATGGGTAGATTATGTTGCATACCTGAAATGTTATCCATGTTTGTGGTGATTTTGTTTTTAAGAAAATGAGTTTTAAAAAGGGTTTTCAAAGATTAGTTCAAGTGATCACAAAGGTTCTTCCTCAAGAACCAATGATATTCAAAGCCAGTGGTCGGAAGAACCACTGCTCTGATACCACTTGTAGGTCCCGAACGGGTTTTGTGAGGGTTGAAATCTAGAGGGAAGGGGTGAATAGACTTCAAAAACTTTTCATGAATCAGGTGTGTTTTGCAAGTATGCCTGATCAGAGCGCGAAGTGAATTAGTTTGGACTGATATCCGACTTATTGATTTGTCAAGCAAATCAGTTTGGTGTCTATCAGTTTAACTGATGGTGCGGAAGATGTTAACCCGTGTGAAAAAATAGTTTTAATAAAACAACAGTTCTGGCCAACAGTTCAGATCAGAAGACTAAAATGTCAAGCTGATCAGATCAGAAGCTTGATGCTAAGCTGATCTGGCACAGAATATGCATGCAAATAACAGGTAGTGTGCAGGTGTGTGAAGCAAGATTAAAGGCACACAGATTTATAGTGGTTCGGACAACTTGTCCTACGTCCACTCTTCCCTATCATCAGGGGCACCAACTTTACCAACTGGACTTAGTTTAATGTGTTAGTCCAACACAGTACAACCAAAAGATATTTAACGAGTTCACACTCAACCAATCCCAGAAATCTAATCTAGAAACCCTAGATAGAAATCCTGCTATAACAAACTTAACCTAACACAGTTTTGGTATAAGATTTGTTTTGTTCCAACTATAATACTATCCTATCTTCTGATTAGCCTAAAGCTAGAGGATAAGTATTCTGCTAAGAACTAAGGGATGAACACTTAAGAGATAATCTTGAACTTGTGTTCTTCTTGCGGAAATCTTGAGAGCTTCTGCTTGTGAATAATTTTCGTGACCTTACTCTGAAGGTTTGATCCCATATTTATAGGCCCGGTTTCGAATTAGCCGTTGGAGAGCAATTCGAACTTCGGTCTATTTTTAGGTAGGTTTGCAGGGTTGATATGATTCTTCTTAGAGGCAGTATGGTCGAAAGCATGCAACTTTATCCTTTCTAGCCGTTGAACATTGAGCCTCCAACGCTGAGTCCTATCAGTTCCATACAGTCGTGTCGATCTCTCATAGGCTAGCAAGTACCATTGAATCTGGTCTTGATAGGTTTTATGCTTGTTGTCTGATCGATCTTTCTGAAAGTATACTGAACTTTCAGAACACTTCTTGGAACTGAACAGATCAGGTGAACTGATCTGCCCTATTTGAAGTCTTCGGTTGTAAGTTGTCTTAGCTCAACTTACTGACTTCATCTGATGTACTCTATCTGTCTTCAGTCTTGATATCTTTAGATCCTCAGTTCTTCTCTTCTGATCTTCATAAGTGATCTTCATAACTGATCTTCAAGACTAAGAGCTATACACATTGAGTTCCCCCTCAATGTGTGATCTAATCTAACTTATACATCAGTTGTTCTATACATCAGTTATCAACTGGTCAGCCTTGTTCTCAATATAAAAACGTCAGTCAGCTAACAGTTTCTGACTGGTCCTATTACATCTGTTTTGGAACTTTTATCAAAACTTAATAAATTTCCCAACAGAGTCTCACACGTGTATGGTGGTGGGGGGAATACACGTGTATAGTGATTTTTAAAACTTTTCACCAAAATTGTGATCAGTGAGTCAGGGTGTCCTGAGAATTAGTCATGAGAAGCACATGATACTCTGAGTCAAAGTCTACAGAGACAATAACACTGAGCGGCTTTCAGAGACTTCAGATTAGTCCAACTGATCTGAGTTTTAAAACAGAATCCAATAAGCTTGGAGTAGATAATAATCTTATTGACTACTCAGGTGAGTTGATCAGTTTGACAACTATCTATACTAGCTTATCTAGAGTGCGGAATGTGTAGGCCCTAAGTTTATACTCATTTTACTTTGCTGAAAATCTTTGTCGCTCAGTAAAATAGTGGTTAAGGCTGTGATCAAATTAATGCTCTCTCAGTGGATTGATTCCAACTGAATTTCAGAAAACTGAGTATGTTTTCAGTGATAATATGCAACAGATAATATGCATAACAGAAAGCAAACAACACAACGAGTTATAGTGGTTCAGAGACTCAAGCTCCTACGTCCACTCTCTCTGATCCTCAGAGAAATTCCTCAACACACTACTACTACTACCTTAAGCTTTCAGACTTAACTTTTCCACTATAAGTTTTCAGGCTGAACTACCCTGCAGCTTACTAACTCAACACACACAAGCTTTCAGACTGAACACAAGCAGCTTACTAACTTCTTCTCTAGAGCTTTCAAGTTGAACTCGTATAGCTTACTCACTCTTTACAACTCTCACTTCCAACAACTACACACTCAAACTACCTAACAAAAGGGTTTGGGTTTTGGTTGGTTTCCAACTAAGGTGAGATATCCTTTTACAATAAACACAAGGTAAAAGGCTAGGATATCTCTAACTAAGCTTTGAATATGCTTGAATCTAGGCTTAGTGAATGAGCTCTCTTCAAAGATGAAACACTTGGGAAATTCTTAGGGTTTCGAGTGCTTCACAATATAAACTTGAATACGAATGAGCTCTAGAGTTGCTTGATTTCCCGTAACCTTGCAATGGTGAAGGTCACTGCTATTTATAGGCAACCCACCAAGGTCACTCTTGAAAAAACTATCCGTTGGAAGATATAGCATCAAGGGTTTCCTTTTTTGGTTAGTGATGAACGACTATATTAGCGTTTGAACAAGCCCTTGCATGGTTTGGGTAACAAGTAACCAATGCAGCCAATCACCAAGTTTTTTACAGTATGGAACTCAGTACATCTGAAATCCTCAGTGCCACGTCGCTTTCTGTGTTAGTGAAGTACAGTGTTGTCTCTCTCTGATTGGTTCTTAACTTCAGTGAATAGAGACAAACAAAACGGCTCTTTTAGGCCAATCTCTCTGAATGATACATCCTTAAAAGACACTTAGTTTTAGTTCTTTTTGTCTGCAATCAAATATTTAGACAACATTTATTCTTCATAAATGCGTAAGACTTCCTCAACCTATTTTTCCTCAGGTAGGTAATCTTTAGGTCTTCAAGTCTTCAAGTTGATCTGAGTCTTCAGGGCGATCTGGATACTAAGGTTCTTCTGAGTATTCTGAAGTCTTCTGAGTCTTCAGGTGTCTTTGTTCATTCTAGTGAGTTCCCCCCCAGTGTGTGCCTAACCTATAAACTCAGAGATATCTGCTGACTATACATTTTGCAGATAAGTCTTGAACTAACTATACTTGAAACCTGTTTTCATTTCTACCTTAGATCATTCTGAACATGTCATACTCAGGGGTTTTGAGATCTAATCAAAATCTTTATCTTTTATTATATTCATCTCCCAACACTAACGATCTTAATTGAACCATAGACAATAAATCAAACATTCTCAATATATGAGGTACGTTGCGAGAAACATGCAACTATGTGTAACTGAAACATGGGCTATTGCGATTTCCTCCTTTCATTCACGAATATTCGATTAGTCTTGAACATGATGAAGTGTCTATTCAAATAACTTAATCATATTATCTCTAATCACTAATTGATCATTTATGTCACACTTAGCCACAAATTCCAAGTTGACGTGCATTGGCAAATGACTTTGATTCAATTATAACTAGAAGATGAGTATTCTCTCTAAATCCACTTTGAGGAATGAATCATTTTCTTGGCTTAATGACCACGCACATGCACTTCATGATGAACTCAATCCAAGCCATATCTACCCATGGAAGGGTGCAAGCGTCGGTCATGGTCAAAGTTCATCACTCCACACATGTCGTGCGTATTTGTCTTAAGTCAAAGGAGTATCGAATCGCTCCCACTAACCGAGACACCCGTAGGCACATATAGTGGAACTACATCAAACTGTTTCTCGGATGGGTATACCAATACCCTCTAAGGTATCTATGCATCCATCATGAGATACCTAGTATCTCGTAGTAAGTGAGATCTTACTACACTCTCTAAGAGTATGATGCAGATCGCACACCAATCTCCATTGCATCATCAATATCTCATTCTTGATGATCCTTGATCGGGGTTATTTGAGAATCATGCTTAAGTCATCTGAGTTCTTATACTCTCAATGACAACAATGACTCATGGGAACACAGAGAAGAACAAATGCAAACAATCAAACATAATATTATAATAAGTGTAATGCCATACATTTAATATTAATAAACAATAATATTAAACCTGTACTGAATACTATCTGAGCATTATGTCCTTACAATGGATTGTCTCTAGGAAATTAACACTAAAATCAAGATCTAATATAAAAGAAAAGAAACTCGGAGGGGTCACAACCCGGCCCAAGGTAAAACACAAAGGAACCAAGTTCGAATAATGAAACAAAAATAGGGATCTCCGCAAAGATGATGCCCAACCAAACAAACCAACAATGAAAAAACAAGTGGGCACGCAGGCCCAACTAGACGAAATAACAGGAAACTAAAGAAGTAAAGTGGGCCCAACCCTACTGCCCAAAGCAGAAACAACAACAAAGGAGATCAAATGCTCTGCCAACACCAGCTGCGAAACAGCCAAACCTGGCCTTAAGCACCATAAAAGTCAATAAAACTTGGCTTGCCTAACGAATCTGAAATCGACACAAATCAACCCGCATAACAGCACCCGCAATCTCCATTGATAACAGAGCAACGCCGAAAAACACAAAAAGAGCACCAAGCCTTAAAATTGAGTCCTTTTCTCGGATAGGCTCTGGAGAGATATTAATGACGATGTAAATCTTGTTACTCCGGGTCTAATTATGTCCCTCTTCTTCGTGGAGAGAGAGAAATCTTATTTTGTGATGTGCATAAATGAAGATAGTCAATATCTTAGCTTGATCAATTGTTTTTTTAAATTTTGGTAGATTTTCAATGCTTTCAAGCATAAGATTCATCGAGTGGGCAGCACATGAAGTCCAAAAAATTTGAGGTCTCTTTAGCTTCAACAATTTTGTAGCTGTCATATTGTTCGAGGCATTGTTAGTTACCATTTGAACAACATTTTCTTGACCAACCTTCATCAAGATAAAGAAAAAGGTTAGTACATTAAACAATCAAATATTATATTATAAAACATAAATATGAACTTTTAATCTTCAAATAATAAATGAAATCATATACCTCTTCAATGCACTTATCGACGTAGTCATAGATTACTTGGCCTGTATGCGGAGTGTCGGAGAAGTCCTTGGAGGAAAGAAAACTAGTCCCAAATCTACAATTCACACACAAATTCATGATACTCCTCCTCTTTCTATCACTCCAAGCATCCGTCATAATTGAGCACCCATTGATTTTCCACTCTTCTTCTTGTGGCTTAAGTTCTTGTTTTGTCCTCTCAACCTCTTTCATTAAGAAAGACTCACTTATTTCATATCGTGTAGGAGGCTTACACCCTGTTCCATATTGACCAATAGCCTCGAACATCTCCTTGCAACTATCCAACTCGAATACAACAAAAGAAATGCCTGCTTCATAGGTAAATCTACAAACATATTCTTTCACTCTGTCAAGCTTTTCTTTACAAATGACCTCTTTGATGTTTTGGTCACACAAGTTCTTTTGATGATTCAAGGCTTTCTCAGGGTTGATTTGATTTGTGAATTTATCCATAGGTACAATGGACTCTTTCAACGTCATTTCTTCATCAATATTTACCTTCGATCTTATATCTGTTGGGGTTATACGTGAAAATATGTTTTTACTTTGTATAACCTATGTATTAAACACTTATTTAATGAAATAAATTATTTATCACTATTGCTTTAAATATGATTAAATGTTATATATATTTATTACAAACCGTTCATAGAATAGCACGTGTTACATTGTAGTTAACGTGGTGATATCAGATCACAGAAGATCACGTTAACAGTCCCTTGTGAACAAGTGTGTGTTTCATAACTTAGATAGATCTGAACAATCTATTGGTAGAAGTTGATGTGCAAGACTCAGATTGACTTGCCTTGACCAAGAGATTACACTAATGCATTTGATGCGCTGAAGCGGGCCTACAAAGAGGATAAACTCATTCGCACTGATTTATGGGATGAAGAGTTAGACCTCAGTGGTTATTGATTTCTTAATCTCTATCACTTAATAAGGACTGTGTGCGATTGGTAATTATTGCTTTGACTTATAATGGGAAAAGAATCATTGCGACTTCGATACCCTATATCTTGGGCAATAATATTAATTACATGACAATTGCTAAGTTAATACATAGAATCGTGTGCTTGGAGAGTCTTGCGTGATTAGTCCCCTTGGTGGGCTCAGAGCCTTTATCATACCAAATCTTGTAAGTGGAATTAATTTTCCGGTATGGATAATAATGTTGAGCTGTCCTTATTCCAAGGATAAAGATATTAATTAATATAAATCTTTTCTGTGGATTAATTAATTAATGGATAAAATAATCTTAAACACGAAAAATAATAATCGGGATCCATATTACCGTAATATGGGTTGAGATGGATATTGCAATATTAATTATATAGTGGAATTAATTAATATTAATGAGTTGAATTATATTGTGGCTCAATATTGGAATTCAGAAGCCCATTGGGAGATCTATCTTAATTCTCCTAAAGGTCCCTCAAGTAGCCCAATTAAAGTCCATTAAATGAAAAGGTGTATGAAATAAATTAAATATTTTGTTGCTATTTTTTCTTGTTTTTTTCGAAATTATTAAAGAAAAAAGGGGGAAGGATTTTCTTGAAAAGATTTTATGGAAAGAAGATAAGTATTCTTGGAATACAAGATTATCCCATAAATTCAAGAAATCTCCCACTTGGCCTCTTTAATTGTATTTTTCAAAAATTATGGGAATAAGAAGGAAGAAAAGATTTTCTTAATTTTCTTGAAAATATTTTATGGAGAAAGATATATATTCTTGGAATACAAGAATATCTCATAAATTCAAGAAATATCCAATCTTGAAAATAACCCTTATTATTTTCGAAAATTTGGGTTAATATTGGTGTGAGATTTTTGTGGAAAAATACACATGGAAAGAATAATATATAGGATATATTCAAAATTTCTTGGAGATCAAGAAAAGATCTTTCCTAACCCTAATTACACCTAAAATTTCGAACCTTCCCTCTATTATAAATAGGGGATGCATTTTTCATCCCCAACACAATTTCATGAGTTGGAAAATTAGAAATCCACAAAGGTGGTGCAACAATTTATTTATTTTTCCTTTGTTTTATAATTGTTCATTGGAGAACCTTCCACCAAGGTTGTTGAGCAAGGACTTGAGAATACTTGAGAAGGACTTTTGGTTGGTAGTCAAATACCTGATCCTGCCTATCTCAGATTGTCTCTCCATCGGTTATGTTTACGTAAACTCCTAGAAATTCCGCATGCTAGGATCTTTTACGTGAATTATTGTTTGCATGTTGTTGTTGGATTGATTATTATATGAATTCACGTAGGTTAATTCATGCTAGTAATAATCGGTAATTTAAATTTGTGTTTATGAGGTCATCCCGATAGATCCTGGCATAACGTATCCCAACAATATCATCATCATATTGTTTTCTTTCGACCTTCTTTTTCTTTCCCTCGTTGATTGCATTTCTACACTTAAGCTGATCAGCTTTGGTAGATTTTTTGCATGCAGCCACATTTTCCTTTATGCCCGCAATGTGTTGCTCTATCCTATGAATTCCTCCACTATATGATTTTTCACATAAAATGCATTTCACCTTATCCAAATTATTTGGATCTACCAACACACCATACTCCCACCCTACATCTTGTGAATTTCTTTTGAGAGTCTCATTAACAAGCTGAAGAAGCCTCCATATTCCTATTCAATCCAAAAATAATAATAAACAATTAAATTTATGTCCCAATTGGCAATAACATTTCCAAAAACAGTCAATTAATGCATTCAATAATTAATCCATCAACACTTATAAAAAGAAACTAACCATTTATCAATTGTTCAATTATGATCTAATAGTTATTTGATGAAAGAGCCTTAATAAAATTCAACAACACTTTTCCAATTATGTATCATGCAAATGCACATTTAGAAGCATGTATCATTGTCTGCAATGAGACTGGTTAACACTAGAGCAAAATTCAAACAATTAAAATCAACATAAATAAACAAACACCAGCGCATCATAAGTTTGCATTTGTGTGGAGTGAAGGTTGGTAATATACATACAATGATTTTCTTTACATATTGGCAACCCATATTCCATATTTCCATTATATTAATAATACATACTCATAATCAAAATTGAAGGAATATATTCTGACAAGATACAAAAAATTAATAAGACCTGCGTTACAACAATAAATTTCACTCCATATTTTATTCCATCTTCGTGAATAGTCTAACATCATTACATTAAAATAAAATCGTCCCATACAAAAAAATAGAAAACAGTATCATTCTTGTTCATCCTCCCAAAACTCAAATCCAAAACATAACCAAAAAGAAAACCTTCAAGAAACTTTGATTCAAAACATAACATCCAAGCAATTAAATTTACCTTTGGGACGGAGGGCGGCAGCGAGGACGAAGGGCGGCTGCCTGGACTCGCTGAGTCGCTGGAGTAAGCAGGAGGGCGGCGGCCTGGGCGCAGCGCGGTAGCAGTGAGAGGAGAGCGGATTGGGCACTGCGGTGATTGCAGCGGCTGGAGGATGGGCGCGGCGGTGGAGAGCGGCCCAAGCTAGGGTTTTCTCTCTTTCTTCTTTTGTGAACGTGTTTCAATTTAAATTTGTTTCTTTTCTCTGTTTCTTGACTCTTTCTTTTCATTTCAATTTAAGAATTAATATTTTATTTAATTAAAAAAAAAATCGCCTCGCCGCCTAGATCGATTAAGCCGCTTAGGCGGTGCCTAGGCTCGAAAATGCCTTTTCAAGCCGAATTTACAAAACTCACGGCGGTGGGCAGCCTCCTAGCCCCTAGGCGGCCGAGTTCTACACCCTTGATATATTGTCATGTTATATATATATTATTTGTAATTATTTAATATCTTATTAAAAGTAATTATTTATTACTTTATGTATGTTTTTAATGATAATTATTTTTATTCTTCTTATGTTTGTAGAATTGAGAATGACGGATGATGAGATCAAGAACTGTTGTCTTTCGAAAATCGATAGTATGTTGCGTTCTCTTGGTAAGAGTTTGCATGATTTTGATGGGATTCCTGTTGCAGTTGTTGATAACAGTATAATATCTCGTAATATGATGATTTTGATTGAGTTATCGTATAACAGAGCTGAACTAAGGATGGAGTATGAAGTTTTGCTAAGGAGATTGAATGATGAGCAGTGTGTTAATTTTTTTGATAAAATAATTAGATCGGTATCGTCAGATTTAGGTGGAGTGTATCTTGTATATGGTTATGGAGGTACTAGGAAAACTTTCTATGGAGGACACTATCTGTTGGACTGCGATCTGATGGTGAGATAGTATTGAATGTAGCATCAAGTGTCATAACATCACTTTTACTTCCTGATAGACGTACAATGTATTCTGGGTTTTTTATTCCAATCAATTGTATGGAGGATTATACGTGTAACATTAACCAAGGTAGTCAACTCGCTGAACTTTTGATTAAGCTCCAATGAGATGAAGCTCCAATGGTTCACAGACATTGCATTGAAGCATTAGATACATCATTGAGAGATATCATGTAGCTGTCTGATCCATCACACTCTGAAATATCATTTGGTGGAAAGACAATTATTTTGGGGGAGAGATTTTTACAGATCTTTCCTGTCATTCCAAAAGGAAGGAGACATGACATTTTACATGCCACTATCAGTTCATCTGATTTATGGAATACATGCACTGTTTTGAAATTGACAAGAAACATGTTAGGATTAAAGCAGCAATTATGGAGAAAATAATAAAAACACGAATTAAGGAACACACACAATTGGTTCTGCAAGTTAAATGGGGAATAGACTATGTGCAGGGGCACTACTAAGCCAGAAGATCTACTAAATTTTGAGTGATGTGGTGATACAATTATAATGAGTCAAAAAAGTGTTTAAGTATGAGACTTGGGCCAAAACCCTAATTACGCCCTTGAAGCCTTCAAACCGCTCGACCCGTCACTTGGTCGAAAGCGATTTCCAACGACCTCAACCTTGGTCGAAGCGCCCTCCGAAGGCTGAACCCAGGGTGCTCGACCGAGCACTATTGCTCGACCAAGGGGCTTGGTCGAGCGCCTCCCCTTGCTGTCTTCAGTCTCCACAACCCAACAAAACATGAGGTTGATGCAGTTTGATTATGTTCCAGGGATGAATGAAATGAAATTGTTTTCTAAATGGATTGAATCAATTGGTGATGGAAGTATAGGGACAAGAACTAGTTATGGTTCTGATACTATCACCCCAAATGATATTTTGTTGAAAGTTGGTGATGATCCATTGCTTCTATTGTTGATTGTATTTATCCTGATTTTAAATGTAAGATGCACGATTACTAATTTTTACAGGACAAAGCTATCCTTGTCCTGACACTTGATGCTGTTAAATCTATTAATGATTACATAGTTCTGTTAAATCAAAATGACATTCACAAGTATCTCAGTTACGATAGTGTTTGCAAGTTTGATTCCAATTTTGATTCTCTAGCCAAGGGCGGATCCAGAAATTGATAGAGGGGTGGACTAGAAAACATAATTTTAATAAGGCTAAGTCTTTGTATACACCAGGTGCACCGTGCACTCCATATTGTATTTTAAAATTATGCAACTTGTTGAACTGAAATATGCAATTTGTTTACGTCTATCAGTGAGTTTAGATTAAATAGTATTTTATATTTTGAGTTAATTAATTAAATATGTGGACTGTACATAATTAATACATAAAAAAGATTGATATTGAGATTTGTGTTAAATTAGTGTGTTGATTTTGAGTATTTTTTATTTCAAAAAAATAATTTAATTGAGTTAAAAACAAATTAAATTTTGATAGACTGTGCTAAAAACATAACAATCCAAATTAATTACATATAATATATATAATACAAAGAAATTGGAGAAGAGTTGGGGTGGGCTTGAGCCCGGTCAGCTCACCCATTGAATCCTCCCTTGTCTCTAGCTGATTTTCATACTCTTGAGTTCCTCAACACTTTGAAATTTTTCGGTGTGTCAGACCATGAACTTAATCTCAAAGCTGGAACGCTTGTTATGTTGTTGATAAATATAGATCATTCAAGGGGATTATGTAACATGACCAGTTTAGGTTTTTTTTTAATTAAATTTATTATTTAGTAATATTTACCATTTCTTATAAGATTAATTTTATAATTTCCTTTTCTATATGTGTAGGTTGGCGATCACTAGGTTGAGTGATAGAGAATCGAAGTTAAAGTTCTTACTGGTAGCAGCGCTGGTGAACTAGCATTGATACTTAGATTGTCACTGAGTCCTTATGATCCTAGATTACCTTTCAAGTTTACACGCAGACAATTTCCGTTTATTTATGTTATGTCTATAAATAAAAGTCAAGCACAATCTTTTTCCCATTTTGGAGTATTTCTTAAGAAGCTGAAATTTAGCCAATTTGGAGCCGACAATTTAGGGCCGGCCTTGCCAACCCTAGGCTAAGTATGGGCTATGCTTAAAAATTAGAGGACCCAAAAAAATTCGGGCCCCTATTTGGTCCGACCCATTTGGCCCACGGGCCTAATGGCCTTGTGTCAATTTGACCCGGCCGCCCAGCTGGCCCAACCAATTTTCTATTTTTTATTTTTTTTATTACTGTATTAATTATTTAATATTGATAATAAATACTAATGACAATGGACCTTTATTTGTAAAATAAACACACCCAGGCCCAACTAGATTTTTTGTAAACCAAACACCACATAATATACATAAGTAACATAATAGAATTACAGTTCATGAGAAACCCAAAAAATTAGAGCACGCATTGTGAAGTCTGTGATGAACTAATGTCGATGATGACCTTTAATTTTATTTGATAAATTATGTTATGAATTATTATTATTTCTATTCTATTTGACATATTAGTAGATGTTGCTAATAATGAAAAACTTATAAAGTAAAATGAAATAATAAAAAAAAATTATAAATTCATGGGCCAGGTTGGTCCATGGGCCTGTGAGCCCATATTAGGCTGCGCTGGGCGCCATTTTTTTAGGTCTGATCAAAAGATGAGCTGACCCGACTCAACCCATGAACATGTCTTGACCCGATGGGCTAGGTCGGGCCGGGATGCCCGATTTGCCACCTCTATTAGCCATGGCCAGCTTTATGTCGCAGTTTCAATGGTTACCAATCAACGTGGTTTGAGGATTATGTTGTGTAATAATAATAGTTTTGAACATAATACAACAAAGAATGTTGTATTTCAAGAAGTGTTTTGAAATGTTTAGATTTTTGGAATTATATTATGATTTTTTTTTTTTTTGTTTTTTTGTTTTTGTTTTTTTGTTTATTTACATTGTTTTTATTTGAAAGGGTGAATGTTATTTAAAAAAAAAAGATTGTTGTTGTTTTATTTTTATATATTTTTTAAAATATAATTACTAGTACATGTATGTTCATTAATTTATGTTTGATATACTGTATCTATTTTTTTTATATCAAGAGTTAGAGGATGAGAATTGTTTATGCATAATAAGTGTCGTTTTTAAAATCAGTGGTAAACGGAAACTCTAATTATTGAATCTTATGCAGTTGAAACTTCGGGAACCGCAATAATGATTAAAATTCATTTTAACTAATATATATTTTAGTAATTTTTTTTTCATGATTAAATTACACATTAATATGTAAAAGATTATTTATAATATATAACTTGAAACGATATTTAAAATAAAAAACAATAAGTTAATAAAACATAAGAATATGCTGACAAAAAACTAGTGGGGTAAGATGAGCAACCATAATAATAAAAATTATGTCTCAATTTAAGGAATATTTTTCTGTGCGTCTTGTAATTCGTGTGCATTTTTAAAAAAGTATAACTTATTTTAGTGTAAAATAAATTAAACGTTTCAGAATAATCAAGTTGAAAGATTTAGTGAAATAAATTACACTTTTTAAAAATATACTTGAATTTGCATGGTGCACCTGGTGTATATAAATATTTGTCTTCTTGAGTCAAATAACACGTGTAATCAATCATCAAAATAAAAAATTGACAACACTAAAATAGTTTATTAAATAAACGGACACCTAAAAACAAGACTTATAAACAACACGTTTACCTGATAACAATGCACCATAAATCGTCACGTAAACAATCTCAACTCATAAATAATTATATAAAAATAGAAATACAGATGTAACGAGTCAAATATTAATCGTATCCCAAAATGAAATGATTTCACATAAAATCCTAAAACATTTAATAAAAAGTAGATAGATAAAAGAAATTCAATTCAAATTTCAATAATCCAATTATAACCCATCTCACGCCAAAATTTATAGAGGCAAAAACTTGTATGCAATATTGCATATTTGATTTATGTGCAATATCCGCTCCATATCTGAATTTCATCTCGAGGGTTAAAAACTAAAACCTAATTAAGTAGCAGATTTTAAGCGCCGCCATTAGATATCCAAGTTCTGTATTCTCGCAGCCAAAATCCTTGACACCGCGTGTAAATCTATGTCGCACACCACTGCTGTGTTCTGTCTTCCCACAGGTAAAACAACGTCTTCTTTAATTTTCCACACCCACAGTTTGTATATTTTATGAATAATCCTTCATTTATGTTGTACTTTCATTTTATTGGATGTTAAAAGGTCAACATCTGGAATTGCAGCAACAAAGTTTTGTTGCAGGTTTTAGAGGATGCAAATAAAGTGTTTGATGAAATGTCTAATAGAGTTGTTGTTCCTTAAAATAATACTATCACACATTTTGTTCATGTAGTAACACAATTTTAGTCATATAGTAACACATAAAAAATTATATTAAAAAAATGGTATCATGATTCACGCATTTTGTTCATGTAGTAACACACTTTTAGTTATATAGTACCACACAAAAAATTATATTAAAAGAATTATATCGCTTTTTTTGTTCATGTAGTAACACACTTTTGTTCATGTAGTAACACACAAAATTTACAATAAAATAAATAATATTGCATCTTTATTTATGTAGTAACACTTTTGTTCATGTAATAATACACTTTTGTTCATATAGTAACAATCAAAAATTAAAATAAAGATAAAAAAATTACATCACACTTTTCCACGTAGGGTAACATAAAAAAAATTAAATAAAAAAATAACCGTGAAAATATTAAATAAAAAACAATAAGTAAAAATTAACAATGAAAACATTAAAATAAAAAATAGTAAAAATATTTGAACTTGAGACCTTCAGCATCAATAAGTAAAAGATAACCATTACACTATACAATAGAATTGGTGAAAATACTCCATTAAATGTATATATCATCCTGAATTTCGCCAAATCTGTAGCCCAGCCCACAGCCTAAGCACGCCCTACCCGACCCACTCATGACCCAACCCGATCCCAAACCCGTGAATTTTTACTAAATTTTTGTCTAAAATGTGTTTTATTGCACATATAATTTTTGTGCAATATTTCACAAGAAAGTCACTCATTTATAGAATATAATCCAAACAATGTGTGAGAATTATTTCAAGGGAAAAAAACGCCTGTACAAACTCCGGGTACATCCAATCACACAGGATCGGAGCCCGATGTATGTTGGCTTCCACTCCAGTTTTTACATTCCACCATAACTAAGCATACATCGCGGATCGAATCCACCACCCCTCTCCCATTACTATATATCTCTATGTATTTTCAAAGATGTCTCTATTTTCTCACTCCTACATCTCTCTGACCATCTCTCTCTCTCTCTCTCCAATATTCCTTTCGCGAAATTAAATGCTTGATCCTTCAGCTACTTCTTCCCTAATTTTGTTTCCGAATTAATGACGAAATTTTACTTACTTCAGATGAACACATGCACGCTGACTGCATTCCGGTTCTAGACAGGCAATTGGGCAGGATCCACCGCCGAGTTTGATTCAGAAATGGGCGCTTCTCCGGCCAAGTTCTTATTCGGATTCCTCTTTGTTTCCGTCTTACTATGGATTGGGATTATGTACGTTTTCATTTCGAATGCTCATTTATATATGTATTTAAGTTAGTCGCTTTGATGTTTCTGATCACGGTGAAATTGACCTATTTTGTTCACGATTAAAACGCGTAGATTCACGTTTATATTCAATTAGGTATTCTGCAGTTGCACTTGTTCTGATCATTGTCTTTGTTCTCGGAAAATATGAATGCCATCCACTATTTAGGCCTCGAGTGTGGCCTTTTAAATTTCTTGTTCACTTTTATGCTAACTTCTTTGGGTCAGTGATGCTATTATTTTATTTACCGTGCTGTTTTTTTTTTTTTTTTAAACTTAGATCCTGGATGAAAATTTCTGTTTCGTTTGCTCATTTTTGTTTTGTCTTTTTACTGTGCCCATACTTTTCATCTGTGTTGTGCTTTTAAGTGTACTGAGAATTAATTAAGCTGCATTGGGCTTGAATTCTAATATTAAGGGAGGAATGATTATTCCATCCTTTTGACCCAGTTCCTCCTTCCTTCACTGATGTCTTAAGGTGGAGGAGATTAGGGCCATGGAATGAATAACGATAACTCGCTTAGAGGTAGATTACCCAGAGTCTTTATTGGGTTACGGAGGTGGAGAATGAGGCTCTGCAATGCAAACTAATCACTAGCGTAGAAGTTTAATTAAATTAGTTTTAGTAATTCATGTTCAGTTGAAGCTGAAATCATCTAATGCTAAAATATGAACTGCACACTAATTCTACGGGGGATTATTGAGTCAAACTTGTGAATACGCCTTAGGTAACCGGGAATATAATGTTTCTCTTTTGATATACTATGTGAAAATGGCTATCTGAATGGCTACTTGCTAATGAATTAAAGAGAAGACATGTGTGCCACATTAGCATAATAAATTTCCAAAAATTTAGTCTCTTGTTTATTTTGTCCGAGCTCGTATAATCCTCAAGAACTTTTTCTGCCGATGAAATCCCAATGTCATTACGTAACTATGTCATGCTGAAATCCCTATGTCAAAATCCTCATTTCTTTAGGTGTTAAACTCTTCCAAGACCACCAAATATTGGAGGTTTGCCAGTCATGGGAGGATACAGTGCTCAATAATGTATTTGTGACTCAAGAACGGCTCCTTAGAAAGGTTTATAGATATGTCATCCTATATTATTATCAAACTAATAAAGGAATAGCAAAGTTTGCAGAGGCTCTATTAATAAACAGAAAAAAATATTGTGGAGGATTGCTGTTTCGGTAGTTTTGTGGTCTATTTGGCTAGAGAGGAATAAGAGGATTTTTTTAATAGCTGTGAATCCTTAGATCATATTTGGGATAAGATTAAATATAAAGTTTCTTTGTGGTCCTTAAGTCAGAATGATTTCAAGTGTTTGTCTTTGTCAATTGTAGCGAGGAATTGATGTTTTTTGCTTTGTAATTTTTCCTTTGTAATATTGCTAGGGATCTGTCATCCCTAATTTTTTTGTAATAAAACTTTGTTACTTTTAAAAAAGGGAACATCAAAGTTTCTCAGTGAAGTATACATCCAGTACCATAACATTTTCCGCCGATGCCATTTGAACCTTCTGTATTTTCTCTTTTTTGGTGGTGAGTCATGGATGGGTGGTGTGGAAGAAAATGTTCAGAGAATAATTGACTACCATACGGAAAGGTCCAAAACTCAATCTAGTGGGGCAATATTTCTTGTACTGTTAGGCTTCTTTGGATGTGAAATAATATACTTATCATTTCTTGCTACTTCTATATCCATATATTGTGCCCTTTCTACTCTACAGTTCAATCCTATTGTTTTCATTGGTAGATAGACTCAATATTTCAGAAACCTGTTGAAGCCTAATTTTTCTAAATCAATATATTTATATCCTTAATACATGAAGGGAAACCCTAAATCAATAAATTTGTAGCTGAATCAATTAATTTTTACCACTTCGTTATACTTGTCTCAACCCTTTCTATTTTGCTTCTTAATTTGATTACTTACATCCTCAATATCTGTCAACCTAATAAACTCAATGCTACTAAAGTCTAAATCTGATTGACAGTCATGAGTCATCTAGGGAAAGCTGATAGTGAGAAAAGTTCTTGTGGTTAGACCACAAGCCATTAGTCCATTTTTATACCAACATATCAGGCTTGATATCATAATCTGCTTTTGGATAAATTTGCAATTCCAAAAAGACTTGATATTGAAAATCTTTGCGACTAACTTTAATTCGGTCAAACAAAGGTTAACATTAAATGAAACCTTTATCGTGTGTGTTGTGGTGCTGCTACGTAAATGTTCAGATTCCTAATCACTTGGTTTTCTTCCTTGTCCATAGAATTATAACGTTGCTATCTATTTTGCATGCTTCGTGTACTGGATTTTAACCTCTCTCTCTCTCCTCATATATGGTTAACAAGCCACTTGTGGCATTTTCAGTATTCTGTAAATTGTTGATGAGAACATTCTAGTGATTTTTTCGATACAGCTCTATCTTGTTCTTTGAAAGCTTTGAAAATTTAAGTGATCATGATGCATCTTGTTTCAGGTTTGCTGCCAGGTTGCTGGCTTGGATCCTAAGTCGAGTAATGGGGGGATCAGTTAGATTCCGATTTAGTGGGAAATGCGTGAGAGATGTTGTTGTGAAGCTAAATAAGGTTTTGTTGTTATTGTTCTCTTCCCCCAATTTGGATAGTTAATATTTATATACTTTGAAGTAGAAAATTTACAATCGAACTGTGAAAGACGTTAAAAAGCACACATTATTTGTGTTGGACACTCGTTACTGAACAAAAAAGGCTATGGTAGATACATGATAAAGGTACAGGTTTTTTTTTTTGACAGGGATAAAGGCACAGGATTACGTTCCTGATTTTGTAATGATCATGTGCTGAATAATGTTATCTTAGATTGTCTAATGTGTACATTGCATAGTTTTAGTAATGAATTTTGTATTAAATAGGTCACAAAACATGATTGCCATTAATGTAAAATATCAAAGCATTGATCAAGTTAATAAAGAACAACTAACTATATTCAATTGGATCAATGGAATAGGTTTCTACCTGCTACGTATTAATAGATGAATATTGCTGAGATGGAATAGGTTTCTACCTGCTACGTATTAATAGATGAACATTGCTGAGACACAGTTCTTAATATTTTAGTTACTCGAAAATTCTCAAGAATCTGAATGATACTCTAATTTATGATGAGAAAGTTATATATTAACTCGTGGCGTGACTGGCGTCGCAGACATATTAAAAGGGCTTCTGTGACAGTTGTTGTAATTGTCGTTTCCCCTTCTTCAATATATTAGTTTTCACATCAGTTTAGTTGTTTTCGTTGAAAACTTTGTTTCATAATACTTAGAGATGAGTTGAGAAATTTCTTCGTTTAGGGGTTCAAGTAGCCTTTTAATGCATCTGGGAGAAATTGAGCAACAGTTTGGAACTTGCCAGTACAGTTCCCAAGCCTGCCTTAAGAATAACAATAGATAAAAAAAAATTGCACTATGTTTTATGGAACATTAAAAACAAAATATAATAGACAGTTCCAACCAATACATAATCTTAGCCCAGATTAGTTCTTTAAAAGTTGGCATAACCTTTTTCTCTTTTGATACTAATGGGTACCTACTGTACACTTGTGAACGAGAGCAAGAAGTAAATAAAATTATAGTCTTTTCCATGTAGTCTAAACCATTTGTCCCTACTTATTTCAGCGATAAGTAATTTGGAAAAAAATTATTTCTGTGTGATAATGATTGTTTATGTTCCAAAGTAGGAATACTTAAACCTTTGACAATAGTGGATTTTGGCTGCTTCCAATGTTTTTTCTGGCGCTAAACCTCTTTACTTCTAATTACTTTCTTTTGGTTGCAAATTATTATTGTTTTATCAGACAAACAAAAGAACTGAGTGTCTCTCCATACGGCCAATATATAGTCCCCCTCCCCCCCAACAAAAAACTAGTTTTAGTGTATGCATGCATTGATCTCATTCCGTTTCCACCCCTCCATCAGGAGTGCTGGAACTAAAATAACATCTGCAATTTGAGATTTCAAAACCATACTCTTGATGAAGCATGCTATTTTGCAGATTTTTTGATTTGAGGAAAATATCCTGATTTGACTCACCATGAATTAGTTTAAGCTGAGTCGCTGACATAATATTTTGCATGCTTGATGGATCTGATAATTACAGGGTCCGTTCGAATCCGTATCTGTTGGAGAATTCAGAATAAGCTTACGACAATCCTTGGTTAAGCTTGGGGTCGGCTTCATGTCAAGGGATCCAAAATTGCAGGTGCTAATATGCGATTTAGAAGTTGTACTCAGGTCTTCAAAGAAAGATCAGCAGAAGACCAAATCAAAGAAATCCCGTGGCTCTGGTAGAGGAAAGTTTATGGTTCTGGCTAACATGGCACGGTTTCTGTCAGTTTCTATGACTGACTTTGTGTTAAAGGTGAGACATGTCTTGTGTAAATTAATGCTTCCACATTCTTACACTATGGTTTGCTGCAGTTTTTTTTGGTTCTTCACTGGTTATTTATAAAAATGTAGCACTCATAAGTATATTCATTTAAGTTTGCATCAGTAGTATGGAAAATTTAAACTTACCCACTGCTCATGCTTCAGAGGCCTGTATTTTCATGATGGTTGCTTTCTGTACGATGACACTTGCAATTAACAACTGTAACTCAGACCAATAGGATAATAAAGATCCATGAACAGAAAAAGCTTCAGGTGCAACCTTTGGAAGGAAAAAAATCTCATAATATCCACCAAAGACAAATGAACTTTATTATTAATAATAGTATGCTGGCAGTGTACCATTCTGTATATATCAATGAAGATGCTTAAAGATAAAAAAAGTAGTCAGGAAAAAGATATGGTAGATGTCAACATCTTCCATACACATTGAAAGAAAAAAAAAATTGCTAATATTGAAATTCGTTTTCTTAGAGATAAATCATGATAATAACCCAACAAGTGACACAAGCTGGGTTCTTAATATAGGGCAGCTTGATGATTTGTAGAAATATATCAACCAGCTGAACATATTCAATGTTGCACGAAATCGAGAACTGATTTTAAGATTCAGACACAAAATAAAATATGAAAATAGGCAAAGCGTTTCAGTCTCTCTCAAGTTGGCCAGAACTTTTAACAACTCAGAGACAAGTACCCTAAAACTGCTTAAGTGTCTTGATGTTTGCCAGGTACAGCTCATATGATATTTGAGTTTCTTGAAGATAAAACATGTGTTATGTTTGACATCATGTGCTTTTTGATGATATGTCCTCAAGGAAAAAAAGTTATATTACATGTTTAACGGTGTAGACTTCTAGTATTACTTTGATATCCATTGACATGCAAATTAATAACTTAACTTGCCTTTAAATCATAAGTTAGTGTTAAATGCTATGCTTGGTGCTGCAGACACCAAAAGCTGCTGTGGAAATTAAAGAACTACGGTTGGACATATCTAAAGATGGTGGATCTGAGGCAGGCTTGTTTGTAAAGCTGCAGCTTTTTCCTATTATTGTTCACCTAGGTGAATCGCGAGTAACCTCTGGAGAATCTTCTTTGGCTAACCAGTTGACCAATGGGGTTTGTGCTCCTTTCACCTGTGAAGAATTCTCTGTCTTGTGTGAGTTTGGCCATAACAGGTAGGTCTTGTTTATTAACTACTTTCCTTGGTTTTGTCAGTAACTGTAAGGTGGATATGAGATTCAGCATGTACTTTTTTTGTTAGCGTTGCATAATAGGCAGATCAAGAACTTATCAAAGATAAATTCTTGTTCACTTAGCTCACCCCGTTGTATAATTGTATATCATAAGCAATGGTCAACAGGGAAATGTGAGATGAGTGAAAGCCAGTAGACTAATGGATATATAAGTTGGATCTTTTATTCTTCTTTTTCCAATCCTTTTGCTAATTAGATTTAGTGTTAGAACATCTTGAACTCACTAGTTCATTGGAAGATGGGCACTTTCCGTGTCTTTGGCCCATACTTGTCTAGACAGTTATATATCTTACTTGCAACTTGATTCATATGTCCTTCATAAAGCAAGTTTTTACTTGAATCAGAGATATTGTAGGTAAGATAGAGATTGAAATGTTATGTTGGTTCATCAAAAAAAAAAAAAAAATAAAAATGAAGAAGAAGATGATGCAGGTGCCTTTTGAAGTTCGTTAAGTGGCTACTTGTCAGGTGGGGTTTAAACTGTTACAATGTCTTATCTTTAAGTGTTGGATGCAGAGCTGGTTTCAGTAACTAAATGATTTTAGGATCAAGTCATATAATTTTGAAGTGGCATTCTGAGTAGGTGGCATAAATAGCGACTAGTTCTATTTGTGTATTCAATTTGTGCATCCTGACATTCTGGGGATGATCTAAGATGATAAATTTTGGAAAGAGATCATGGAGATTCCCCCATTCTTCTAATTTAAGATAGATAATCTACCAGGGAAAGTAAATTTGTGTATATTGGAAGCCTACATTGGAACTTCCATGTTACATATTCAGCTTTTAGAAAGTCGTATAATTATAGTAAGACTGATTTTCTTTGTTATTCATGCTAAGGAATATTTGTAATTATATAACCTAGACATGCTACAGCTGTTAAGTTATTGCTGTTAGGACTTCCATAGTTGTCTCCCTTATTTATAGAAACAGCATGTTGAAAATTTCTAATGAGATCGAAATTCTCGAAAAGCCAAAGCTTGAAGGATTTTTTTTCTTCTATAGTATTAAATCTAATATGCTGTTGTTAAATAATGATTGCTTGTGTTTCTTAAACTAATTCTGATGTTTTTCAAGCGGTGGCTTAGCTAGATCGTGTGAAAAATGATGCAGGAAATAACAAATAAGAGTTAGTTATGATGCAATTTTGTTGTTTATTGATTGATATATAGTTGCGGTATGTATTTCAAGTTTGAATGACCAGCACTTTACTGAATCTGGAGTAAGTGAATGCTTTATCTGAATTAAAGCTATTAGAGGGGAAAAATTTGATAATATATGCTAAAATTCATTCTTGGAGCATTCACATACTTTTGCAAGAACCAAACATGCCGATGATGTTATTTGAGCATGGACAACTCATGTATGAGCTATAAGGAATTTTTCGATTCACTTGTGTCACCTTGGGATCCCTCTATGGGAATGTTTGATTTGGTTTCGGAGGATGTTTGAAATCTATTTTTCAAAATCTATAGGAGATTTGGAAACTCTGATGAATAGTGAAAGTATGTGTTTGTTTTGAGTAAAATCAATGTGTAAGAGTGAGTGATGTCTTATTATTATGTTATTGTTGAGTGTGATTGTAATGATATTGAGTGCTTTGAGTGTGCGATAATAGACTTTATAGGTATTTATAAGGATGAATGGTTGGGTTCTTTAAAACTAGATTTCTAAATCCTTAAACATAACCGTCTTTGGGTTCTGACATTCCAAACCCAGTAGTAAACTCAAATAAAACACCCCCATGTGGTTTGATGAAAAAGAAAGTTCCACGATAAAGAAGAACTACCACGCTACAGAGTTTCTTCTTGTTTTCATCAAAATTTAGAGGATTTGATTAATAAGAAAAGTAAGGCATTATGGGTAGTAACCATTCCAACCTGTTTGTTAGTTCATTCGCTGCTCATGAATAGTAAAAAATTGTGAAGATTGTAGATTCCATAAAGTGTAGAGAAGAATTAAATTAACGGTAGATTTGTGGGTGTCAAAACTTACATAATCTTTAAAAAGTTCATGTTCAGTGGGTCAGATATAGTTAGAGATTAAATTTATGTTCTTTAGCATTTTTGGTCCGTTTTGTTAGGGATCTTTAATCCCTTTTACCTTTTCTTTTTTATAATTAAGCAATTGGTTGATGGTGAATGGTAGAAATGTGATATAACGGTTACATTTCCATCAAAGGACCTCTCTGATTCTGACCAAGAATTTGAGTGAACGGTGATGAACCCTTGAGAGGAATTTCCAGGGACTCCTAGAGGTTGTTGCAAAACCTGCATCCCAACTATTTTCTTTACTCAGAGTATCTCTTTTATGCCAAACCTTTACCTTCATTTTCCTAGCAATGCTCTATTTTTTGAGCATGAATTACCAATCCTCAAAACCTCCTACTTCTTTAGGCCTAGCAACAATCTTAAAACTAAAAAATGAGAGCGAGTCCCTGTCAGTTCCCATTGCATTTTTTTGTGGTTGTAGATAATAATCATTGACCAATATCCTGATTAAAGTATATTTAAGAGAGTTCATGGCTGCTCACTCTTTCAGATTCTGCCGCTATATTTGACATAATGCTGTAAATAAGTGTTTGGCGCTGCGAGATCGAAGACTATCCCGCATACGAAGATGGCTCTTTTCTAGTGTGCTTTGTTGTCACTCACATGCTCCTTGAGAACTTCCCAAGGGTCACCAGTCCTTTGATTGCTCCATGCCAAACACTCTTTAACATTAGAGTTCTCTAGAGATGGAGACTAGAAAAGAAGGATCACCTTCTTGGTATGGGTAGTACCAATCAATTCCTTTAACACCTCTCCAACTTCAAAGAACCATGACCTTACTGATAACTAGTGGGGACTTTGTTTGACAGAAATCACAACAATAAGAGTGTCATGCACACTATTCAAGGTTTTGAATTTTAATTGGTTTTCTCAGAAACAATAGAACCTGCTTTTCTGTGATAATAGACATCATATATTATATGATTATTTTCCATAAAAGGATAGCGTTTCTCCAAATACATAAGGTGCAGTGATTGATTTTGAGGTTGCATTCGATGGAATATCTGTCACTAACAATATAACAAAAATGGGAAAAGGCTTTTATTGATATTTAAATTATCATGGTGCAGGGAAGCAGGTGTACTTCTTAGAAATCTGGATATTACAAGTGGGGAAGTTCGTGTAAATTTAAATGAAGGTTTACTGCTCAAGGAAAAGAGTTTGTCTGAGTCTTCTGTTGACCCTTCATCAGAATCCGTGCAAGAAAACAAGGAATCTGGGTCTGGGTCTGGGTCTGGGTCTGGTATGGAGAAACAGCAGGGAAAACAAGCGTTGCCTGTATCCAAGTACACTTCCCTGATCCCTGAAAAGGTTGGCTTGATTTCAACTTCTTTAACATCGGTTTTCTTGTTATCTTCTTACCCAATCATTGTCATGTAAGGTCAACATAGATTCATCTGTTTTTATTTTTTTATATTTATGTTTCCCATATAAAAAAGATGTTAGGTGGTGGTTGAATATGACGAGCCTACCTGCATGCATAATACTTTACTTCTATTATCTTATGATGTACTTCCTCAACAATTTGAACTGTTTCAATTAAATCATATTAATTAATAGTTTTAACTGAAGTTGAGTTCAAGAAAGAGAAGATGGAAATACAAAGTGTTTTTAAATCCATCTCTATGTAGCTCAACAGAGAGAATCCAAGAACTAAACGATTACTCCATAGAACTCAAGTCAGAATTTTTGACCTTTTCTGAATTATGCTCACCTTACATTAAGAGGAGCAATAATTTACGTGTATTTTCCAATAGGGTCATATTGGATATATTATTTGGTTAAATCCTACAAATGAGTGAAGTAGGTTTGTAGGGTAAGTGAAATAATGGTCGTGTCACAACTATGCTTGTATGATAATGCTGGTACTGTAAACCATAAGTGTATTATTATCATTGTTATTATAATATTTTTTAAACTAATGCCCAGAATTCTCATCTTCATTCTTATAGTTTTGGTTGCAGTGCTGCAGTCTCCCATTTTGTTCTTGTTAGAAGTATGCATTGTCTAGGTAATTTTGACTGAGCTGCTTAATGTACTTTTGATACTTGTGTCATAGGTTGCCTTCACTCTGCCTAAAGTTGATGTTAAAATTGTTCATCGGGGTTGTGGGCTTGCGATGGAGAACAACATAAGGGGAATCCAAATGAAATGCATGAAATCTCGATCTGTTGAAGATGTGGGGGAAAGTGTAAGACTTGATGTCCAGATGGAATTTAGTGAAATATATGTAAGTGCATACACATTCAAATTTGAATGTAACTTGAAGCATAATATATCAACTATTTTTTCTAATGTGATCTATTATGTTGTAGCTGCTCAGAGAAATTGGCATCTCTGTTGTGGAAATACTGAAACTTGATGTTGTTTCCTCCATTTACCTACCACTACAGGTATGGATTTTAATATAATTCATTCGATAACATTAACTTCCTTGATATGTGCCTGAATTACTTGATAAAACTTGTTCTTCAGAGCACAATAATAACGTGGAAATTAAGGTTCAATATGAAACTTTATTTTCATCTTCCTTTTGTGGCAACATATGGCAAGGTTTAAATCTGCAACATTATATATAGAAATAATGTGTCTTCTTCCATGATCTCCTTATCAATCATTGTTTTAGACCATGCTTAATTGCTAATGATCCCTTTTCATATCGGATTTCTCATCTCTATCTGTGTTTTATAATCACAACATAGTTTTGGCCCGTAGTTGCTATAGGCAAGAGGGGAAAAGGACTTCTAATGCCCAAGACACACCTTTTAAACATGGGCAAAAGTTTAAAGTTTAAAAAAAAATGATAGCCGAGTCCTATTCCTCATAACCCAATGGGCTAAATTTTATTTCAATCAAGATTTTTGTCAAATTCTTGCTCATGGAAGACATGAAGGGTTGAAAACACGGCTAACCGGCCAGCGCAAGAGATAAGATCCACAAAAAAAAAAAAAAGGGTTCCCAAAAGTATCTAGGTACAGTGCGAGCAGGGGCGGCTTTGGAGCTACAATGGTCGCTTTTTTAGAATCAAATGGTATAAACCTAGGTCGGAATCTAGTGATGTTTTCTTCGTTATGTTTCGTTCATTGTTTCTTTGAGATTTTTTTACCTAAAATGTGTGTTGTATCTTTAAGAGTGCCCCCTGCGAACTGGCCTGCCTCAGGCTTGAAAACCTCTAACCCTGGATAACGTAGAAGTTATGCAACATCCATTCAGAATGAAGTGAAATAATATAATGGTTTGTTCCCTATGGAGTATTTGACTACCATTTCTGATTGGAGAAGGTTTAAGAAGTTATCACTTGAAGATTATGGACATTTCTGCAGATTTGACTATTGAGGATATGCCGGTGTCTGGGAAATAAGCATAGGCAAGTGTGAGCCAGAATAATTGGGACTGAAGCATAGAGGCTATTGCTGTCCCTCCCTGTTGAGAATTGGGAGCTTTTTGACATAAATAAAAGACATGTTTTTGAAACCATAATCGAGCCTCACTAAGATTATCTTATATCTCCTAAAACTGAAACATAAGATGGCTTGAAATAGGGCTTTACTGAAATAACAAATATATCCTCCAGTTGAAGAACTTGCAGAAGGGGCTTAACTTTATATAAGCACTAAGAAGCATGTAAACTAGTTTAACTATTATATCCTCGTGAGAGATTTCTATTGCTCCAAAAAGGTTTCTTTTGTTCCAAATCAAAGCTTGAGCTTCAGAAAAAATTGTCTCTACTATGGTCTTGCTAAAAGTTTGTTAGGATATGAGTACTTTGAGTTAACTTGATAGAATGACACTGTGAAAGAGTTTGTGTGTGTTTTTATTTTATTTTATTTTATTTCACTATCACCCTTTAATCCCTTCTGCTTCTTGCCATGCAATTGATTTTTTAGATTCCTTTCTACTGCAGCTTAACTCTCCTATCAGATCTGAAATTGATGTTAAGCTTGGTGGCACTCAGTTCAACTTAGTCTTGAATAGGATAGAGCCATGGATGTCTATTCGTCTTCCAAAGAAGCAAAGGACGGAATCCTCAGAAAAAAGTTCTGCAAAAGAGAAATCAGTATCATCTGAACAGAAAAAAATCATGTGGACATGCACTCTTTCAGCCCCAGAGATGACTATGGTGCTTTATAGTTTGAGTGGATTTCCACTCTACCATGTAAGAATCTACCTGAGAATGAATTTGCTTTTGTTTTATTTCTATAAGGAGTTTTCTCTTTCTGAAGCATACATTCAATCAAAACACATTGGGTCTCAAAACATCAATTTTATTCAATAATAATTTTTTATGTTTCCAACATCTGTGATCATCAAATGACTGACGTAGAATCAGCACGCTACTGAAAAATATGAATTTCCTATCTATGCTATTTAATAATTTCTACTCTTAATGTTAGTATTGGGTATTGACCGGAACTACTGGATTGTAAGTCTCTTTAGGTATGTTTGGTTAGAGGGAATTTTTGGCATTGATAAATAATCCTGCACTTGCTTGTGTTTTTTGTTCCATTGTAAGATATGGCCCATATCTCTAATCAATCATTTGGGGAGTAACCTAGCCCATTGTAAAGGTGCAATTACAATCCTGGATTCAATTTTACCCTGATAGCATTCAGTAAACGTAACTGGTTCTCATAATAGAAACAAGTAATGCCCTCTTTATTATTCTAACCATTATTTATGTACATACTCGCCCCTAGTTCCACTGCTTCTATCTCCTCTACTGGGCCCCCCTTATAGCCATGCCCACTTCTTTCTCGTCTTCTCTTCAAGCTGTGTCTTCGTCTCCCAGTTCACACTTCACACATTCACACATACTTTTTGCATGTAGATTGAAGAGAGATGAAGGAGAAAGGTAAAAAAAATGTTTCCTAATAAATAATTATGACTTTACTTTCAATTTTTCCTTTTACCCAAATAATACACTCGAGATATTCTAGAATACATCAGAATTGATTAATGATATAGCCTAGCACATAGTTATTAAAGGCGCGCCTGAGGCGCGCCTAAGGCGCCAGGCACTCGGGCGCCCGACCATCGCGCCGCCATATAGGCCCAGTGGTTGGGATTTTCTGGCGCTACTTTGGGCGCCTTTTCGCTTGACTCGGCAAAAGGCGCGCCTTAAGGCGTGCCTTTATGTGATATCTAGGGTTTGAAATAAAAAAAATATTTTTTTATTTGTCAAATAACATCAGAATAATAAAAAATACTATCTCTTAAGTTTTAATATTTAAGTGAATCACATCTAGGGTTTCAAGATTCACTTTTTATCAAGTATAATCGTGCGTATCTCTTTGAGGGATATAGATGAAAGCAATGAGTGGGTGGTTGGTCTAATGGAAGATGAAGATGAGTTGGTTCACCAAGGTGAAAATTTGACTTGGGGTATTGTTACAGAAGCCGTGGTTAGGTTTACTAAGAAATTATCAAGGTCTTATGTTGTTTTTTCCAGGGATGCAAGGCGAGCGCCTAAGGCGCCAGGCGCGCCTAAGGCGCTAGGCGCTGCTTCTCGCCTTGTGGCGCCTTGCGCCATTAATAACTATGGCCTAGCAGAAAAGCAGTCTTGGCTGTGTTGTCCTTAAGTTATCTCAAACCTACCTTTCTATGAATACAGCCAAAGGCGCCTAAGAGATTTACGTTTCAAATACCTCGTATGTTAAGTCACAGTGCACGTCACCTTCCAAATGTTCAGGATCCTTTTTCCATCAAGTCATCCTTTGTCCTTTTCTACATGCTATGGTTAACCCTTTTTTTAGGAATAATTGGATTTATGAGGATATCTTCCAAGTCCTTTGAGTATGTTTGGGGCAGGATTACTTTCTGAGGGGCTGTTATGTATTGGATCTAGTTATAGATTGGCGTTTCACATTATATGCATATGTAACTTATGTTAACTCTATATACTTGTAACTTAATATGGATCCCTCATCCCTTATATCTATCTTTTCATTAATAAAATCTTGTTTCCTATAAAAAAGAAAACCCTTTTCTATAATTGTTATTATTTTGGATTTGACTATACCTTGGATATGTCAGAAAATGTCCTGTAATGTACTTCTATTGTTTTACGTAGAATAAGGGCTACTGATTTTCTTTTTATTAAACTAGTTACAGAAGACTCTTATCATTGTGCACTTATCCCAATGTAGATAGCTGCAATAAATTCTATATCTGCAAATCTTTTGAGCCATTTGTGTTCTGTTTCATATGTGGAATGCATGTAGAACAATAAACCCCACTGTTTATTCCTGATAAATTCTCTTTAGCTAAAAATGGCATAGTGTATATCAACTCTCCACTAAGAGGATTAAATTTTTTTGCAATAATGTGTTGGATCATATATTTATTTGGGAACTCATGCTTGACAGTTGGTTTAGTGATCTGCTCTAAAAATCTCTTCTTCTTTTATGACCTCACTATTTTTTCTGTAGAACTTTGTGGTCATTACTTTTATCATTTGGACATAAATATTGTCTTTGTTTATTCCTTGGAGTTCTCCTAACTATCCATTGTTGATACTGCAGTGCTGCTCACAATCATCACACATATTTGCTAACAACATATCTAGTACGGGTGCTACACTGCATACGGAACTTGGTGAAATAAACTTACACATGTCTGATGAATATCAAGAGTGCTTGAAAGAGAATTTGTTTGGTGTGGAAACGAATACTGGTTCAATGATGCACATTGCTAAGGTCAGTTTGGACTTGGGCAAGAAAGATATGGATTCACAGGATGGTCTGAAGGGTAAAATGGTCCTTGGTGCTGATGTTAGTGGCATGGGTGTGTACTTGACCTTCAGGCGTCTTGAGTCTCTGATATCAACTGCTCTATCCTTGAAGGCATTCGCGAAGAAGTTATCTAATTCCAGTAAGAAACCAGCACAAATCAAAGGAGGATCAAAATCATCCAGGCCATCGGGAAAAGGGATTCAACTTTTTAAACTAAATCTCGAGAGGTGCTCTGTGAATATCTGTGCAGATTTTGGCTTGGAGGACGCAGTTGTTCCAGACCCCAAACGTGTTAATTATGGATCCCAAGGTGGAAGGGTCTTAATCAGTAACTCTGCAGATGGGAGCTTACGCACTGCACAAATATCGTCTACAAATTCAGAAGAATGCAAAAAGTTGAAATATTCGGTTTCCCTTGAAATTTATCACTTCAACTTTTGCATGAACAAGGAGAAAAAATCTATACAGATGGAGCTTGAAAGAGCTAGATCTATTTACCAGGAATTTCCTGAAAATAATGACGGAGCAAAAGTTACCCTGCTTGACATGCAGAATGCGAAGCTTATCAGGAGATCTGGTGGTCTTAAAGAAATTGAGGTCTGCTCTCTCTTTAGTGCTACAGATATATCTCTGAGGTGGGAGCCTGATGTGCATATTGCATTGGTTGAATTAGGGTTACACCTGAAGTCATTGGTACAAAAACACAAACTTCAGGGGCATGATGATGTGGATAAAATACAAACAAGCAACGGTAATCAGCAGAAGAAGGATATGCCTTTGGAAGCATTGAAGTCTGAAAAACCATCAAAGAAAAGTGAATCCGTTTTTGCTATTGATGTGGAAATGCTTAGTATATCTGCAGAGGCTGGAGATGGGATTGAAGCTTTTGTCCAGGTCCAGTCCATCTTTTCTGAGAATGCCCGAATTGGAGTGCTTCTCGAGGGACTTATGCTCCAGCTAAACGAAGCTAGAATATTTAGAAGCAGCAGGATGCAAATATCACGAATCCCTAATGCCTCTGTAAGTTTATCAGATGCAAAATCTGAAATTATAACTACCTGGGATTGGGTAATTCAAGCCCTTGATGTTCATATATGCCTGCCGTTTCGGTTGGAGTTGCGTGCAATTGATGACTCTGTTGAAGAAATGATACGAGTTTTGAAGCTCGTGACATCTGCCAAAACTAGACGTATTCTTCCTCAGAAGAAAGATCCACCAAAACCCAAAAAAACTAGTTCAACAAGAACTGGGTGCGTAAAGTTTAGCATACGTAAACTAACAGCTGATATCGAGGAAGAACCACTGCAAGGTTGGCTGGATGAGCATTACCATCTTTTGAGGAATGAGGCTCGTGAATTAGCTGTTAGGTTAAATTTTCTTGATGAACTTATTTCTAAGGGTCAGGGTAATGGTGCTGATCCTCCAAATGATTCACTCGAAGAAAAGAAGATTCGCTATAATGATGAGGAGATTGATCTTAGAGATGCTTCAACTGTTCAAAAATTGCGCGATGATATATACAAACAATCATTTCGGTCGTATTACCAGGCCTGCCAGGACCTGGTTCCATCACAAGGATCAGGAGCGTGCAAAAATGGCTTCCAAGCTGGTTTTAAGCCCAGTGTAGCTCGGAGTTCACTTTTCTCTATTTGTGCCACTGAGTTAGATCTTAGCTTGTCAAAAATTGAAGGTGGTGATGCTGGCATGATTGAAGTTCTGCAAAAGCTTGATCCAGTATGCCGTGCCCTTAATATTCCATTTTCAAGACTCTATGGAGCAAACATTGTATTGCATACAGGTTCCCTTGTTGCTCAGATAAGAAATTATACATATCCACTACTTGCTACAACTGGTGGTCGATGTGAAGGCCGTCTTATTCTAGCTCAGCAGGTCTGCCCTTTTCTTTTGGTTCTGTATCTTTCGTATTACGAATTTTGTGCTAAGTCCGTGGTTATCTGTTTGATACTACTACTTAAAAAAATTCAGCAAACTCCATGGTCATAAATTGTCAATCAAATCGTCCACCACTGCTGTTTTTAGACTTAATGAAGCAGGCATTTTCCCATTCAAAGCAAGATTTTTATTGTATAAAAGAGTTGGAGAATATGCTAATTAGTCCATGTTTTTCCATCCATTTTCAATTTAGTAGATTACTATTTTTATCGTTCGCCTTGTCATAGTTCCATATTCAAGAATCTCAATGTTTTGCTTTGTTTTATTTTGTTTACCCTAAAATAAAACCATCATTTATAGCCATTTCCCTCCTAAATACACCTTTTATTCCTTTAAATATTTTTACAACATCCTTATTATTACTAATTTACTATGCATGCATATATTTCAATGTAAACATTTCAAATTATTATTAATATATACTTTTCGTATATTATCTTATATATTTTCTCATATCAAAATATCATAATAATGTTATAAAAGAATGATGCGACCTCACTGTAATGAAATCATACATTCTGTGTTCAACAATAATAGCCTTTAAATATTATGAACCAAAACACTGCTAAAACAACAAAAACTATCTTTGTCCCCAGGAACCATGATTCTCTGGTATTGCATTCAGAGCCCAAAAAAGGCTCACACATGCTTCATGCATAAACTCTTTGTGAAGAGCTATAGAAACAATAGAGTTGTGGGCAGTTAATTGCTAAAGCTATAATGCAGAGAGAATTTAAGTTTTTAATGAAATATATTAATATACCTTTCTGATATGATGATTTACATAATTAAATGTAGAACTTTGAATTTGGCAAGGCTGGCTTTTTTAAGCTTCCAAAGTTGTTTTGAGGTGTATGGAGTTGAATTTAAGTCATATTCACGTGTACTTATATTGGATTTGTAAGAACCTTAGTTTCACCATTTATTAAGAGGTGGTAGGCGTCTGTATGACGTGAGACTTTAATAAGCTAAGCCAAGTGCAGGACTATGATCCCAACTTTGTGTTGGTCCCGACATAACATAGGTGTCTTCGTGCCAGTACTTCTGTTAAGTCTATACAACTGTAATATTTAAATCAAGTTGTAGTTCCCAGTTTTTGCCTTAATTTGTGCACATGAAGTGTTGTTTTTCTTTTGAACTAGTAGCCTTTTGATTTGGTCTATTAAGGTTCCATCTTCAGCATTAGTGGGAGTCCCTACAGTATCACACATAGAAGGTAGAAATTGATGATTGTAGTCAGCATATATACATGTATTGAATGTGGAAATACAACAGTTTGTTCATTATTTTTAATATATTATTAAATAAACTATTGTGACAGCATAATTTTGACATTACGATTTTTTAAATACAGGCAACTTGTTTTCAGCCACAAATTCACCAAGATGTCTACATTGGGAAATGGAGGAAAGTGAACATGCTTCGCTCAGCCAGTGGCACTACTCCACCAATGAAAACATTCTTGGATTTGCCCTTACACTTCCAGAAGGGAGAAATTTCCTTTGGTGTTGGTTTTGAACCATCATTTACTGACCTCAGCTATGCTTTTACTGTGGCTCTCCGTAGAGCCAATTTGAGTGTCAGGAATCCAAATCCATTAGTTCAGCCCCCTAAAAAGGAAAAGAGTTTACCTTGGTGGGATGAAATGAGAAACTACATTCATGGGAATACCACTTTATACTTTTCTGAGACAAGATGGAATATTCTTGCCACCACTGATCCCTATGAAAGCTTAGATAAACTTCAAATTGTTTCAGGCTATTTGGAAATCCAGCAATCTGATGGTCGTATTTATGGTTCTATTAAGGATTTCAAGGTTTTCCTAAGCAGTCTAGATAGCTTACTGAAGAATTCCACCTTGAAACTGTCTTCTGGATTTTCTGCACCTTTCCTTGAAGTCCCAGTTTTCACTGTTGAAGTGACAATGGATTGGGATTGTGAATCTGGAAGTCCGCTAAATCATTATCTATTTGCACTTCCCAAGGAAGGCGTAGGTCGTGAATATATTTTCGATCCCTTTAGATCCATTGCACTTTCCCTGAAATGGGATTTCTCACTTAGACCTTCTCTTTCCAACAGTTGCCAGTTAGAATCCTCTTCGATTAATGATGACGTTGTTCTGGATGATCCATCAAAATCAAAGAATGATTCACCGACTGTGTATCTTGGTCATCATGATTTAGCGTGGCTTATCAAATTCTGGAACTTAAATTACTTGCCTCCTCATAAATTGCGGACCTTTTCCAGGTGGCCCCGCTTTGGGGTCCCCAGGATCCCCAGATCAGGAAATCTGTCAATGGATAAGGTAATGACGGAATTTATGTTACGGATTGATGCAACCCCTACATGCATAAGGCATATTCCTTTACACGATGATGATCCTGCAAAGGGACTCACTTTGAAGATGGACAAGGTGAAATACGAAATCTATTTTGGTAGGGGCAAGCAAAAGTTCACATTTGACTGCAGGAGGGATACTCTTGACCTTGTCTATCAGGGTGTTGATCTTCACATGCCCAAAGCATATGTAAATAAGGAAGATTGTGCTGCAACTGTTGCAAAAGTAATTCAAATGACTAGGAAAAAATCTCAGTCTGCATCAACCACGGGAGATAATAAAAACAGCTCTCCCAAATACAGTACGGAAAAGCATCAAGATGATGGATTTTTGTTATCCTCTGATTACTTTACCATTCGCAGGCAATCCCCAAAAGCTGACCCTGCATTGTTATTGTCATGGCAAGAAGCTGGTAGAAGAAATCTTGAAATGACCTATGTGAGATCTGAGTTTGAAAATGGGAGTGAAAGTGACGACCATACAAGATCTGACCCCAGTGATGATGATGGATATAATGTAGTTATTGCTGACAATTGTCAGCGGATTTTTGTTTATGGTTTGAAGCTTCTGTGGACTATTGAAAATAGAGATGCTGTTTGGTCTTGGGTAGGTGGGTTATCTAAGGCATTTGAACCTCCAAAGCCCTCTCCTTCTCGCCAATATGCCCAAAGAAAATTGGTTGAGGAGAATACCCCAAATGATAAACCTGACATGCAGAAAAATGATAACCAAAAGTCTCCTTCTGCTATTGATGCTGCAAGAACTTCCCAGAACATGGAGACTTCAACATCTGTCTCTTCTCCATCAAATTCAGAGACAGTGGAAAATCCTTTCACTAGCGCAATTGGTAAGTTTAAAAGTGCTCGCCCCTATCATCCTCTCATTCGTGAAATGTGTATATAATATTTTTTATGCATGGTGATGCATGTACATAGAGAGAGGGAGATAAAGTAATGATCTATAAACCAACATTTTATTTTCTTATGAATCCAAATAACTATTAATCTGATACAAATTACTAACGATTTGCATTGAGTTTGGCTATAGAAGAAACCAGTGAAAACAGTGTTTGTATTCTGCCCTAGTTTCAATGCCTGCAGTGAAACAGAAAAAAATAGCTTCTGAAAATCTTAATTTTTGGCCAGATCCCACCCAGAAAAAGATATAAATTTTATACAATTAAAAGAATCAATCTAGGAGCTATTTTGGGGAATTGACTAAAGTTTTAACCTAGAAACAGGAAACTGAATATCAGCTAAATTAGGAAATAAAACTAAAACATGAAATATTTGGCTGGATCAGGTCAAAGTCTACAGATTCATGGTGGATCCAAATCAAATCGAATGTGACTGTAACTTACAAAACTTTACTCTAACATCCTCAGTTCTTTGAATAAAGATCATAACTTTTAAGAAAAAAATATATATATAAGAATAGTATCATCCGACCAACAATATGTCTATACGAAAATATAATTCTGGCTCCTTACTTTTCATCATTTCCCAAATAACAGATGTTCAGTTAGCACTTCCAATCATAGACAGGGAAGAGGCAATTAAGAAATGCAGTAATCATTTAAGAAAAAGTCTTGGACTGTACTCTTTCACATTTTATGATTTTATTAATCTGCCTGATGAATAACTCCTCAGAGTTACTGTATTATGTTAGGAAGACTTGTTTTCTTGATTTTGAGATGGAACATAAATAAAATCCTGGTGTTGGGCGGATATAAGTTGTGTGGCTTGGTGTGGCCAAGAGAGGTGGTGGTAGAGTGGGCAACCAATGGGGAGGAGTGAGGAGCAGCAGCAAGGGGCTCGCATTGATGGTGCTGGAAGGGGGAGGAGTGAATGAAGCCCTTAAGTATGGAGGATGGAGGGGAGGGACCAACAGAGGGGCATGTGGGTGTGGGGTCTGTGGTGGGGTTCTCCATATTAAGACAAAAACAGTACTTTTTGTATCTTTATGTCCTTTAAAAAAATTACCTGGATCTTTTAAAACTCAAATAATATAACTGAACTGCTATTTGATCTTACTTTAGTAAATCTAAATGGACCTTGTGACCCCAGTGGATACCTAATTTAGATAGGATCCAATTCATTGGATTAGTCTCGTGGACTCTGTCTATATCTTTCATATGCATATCAGCTAGTGAATGAAGTAATCATATCTATTCTTAGTAAACTCTTAAAAACCACTTGAGTTCAGCTGTGAATCCTTGGATGATATTTGGGATAGAATTAAATATGAAGTTGCCTTGTGGTCATTGAGTCAGTGTAGTTTCAAGGGTTTATCTTTGTCAGATGTGGTTAGGAGTTGGCGTTTTGCCTTGTAAACCTGCTGCTGTAATTTTGTTAGGGTTTCCTCATCCCTATTTCTTTTGCAATAAAATTGTTTTCTTATAAAAAAAAAGAAAAGAAAAAAAGAGGTCAGCAGAATGACAGTAAATAAGGGAACAGGATGGGGAAAGAGCCAATACAAGTATAACCAGTGTGCCTGGAACCATATCAAGATTAATCCTTATTTTAATTGCCATTAGACAGTTGCATTATCAAGATAAATTTATATTTCCTCTGGTATATTGATTGTGATTGTAGTTTTGTTATATGCATTCATGCTATGGATCATTTACCAGTATATGCCAGCCTCTATTGTTTTTGGTTCATAGTAATTTCTTGCATGAAAACCGGAAATGTTCAGTTCCCTTTCCCTTAACTTAATGTGCATCTTTGTTGGGATGTACAGCAAAAGGCAACTTTGATGACTCCGAGGAGGAGGGCACACGCCATTTCATGGTGAACGTCATTGAGCCGCAATTCAATCTTCACTCAGAAGAATCTAATGTAAGTTCTCAGTGCTAGAACTGTATATATGTAAACCTGTGTTTAATGAAAACAACCAGAATATCAGCTGCAGTATCAGGGAATTTTTTCTTAAAGCCTCCTGTAGGCAGACCTTAGGTTGGACTCTGTGTATAGCATGCTCTGAGTTTGGCTTGTGGGCTAGAATGATAATCTTAAGGGAAGTGTTCTTAGATTTTTGGATGCTGATGGTCTGAATCTGATAAAATTATCTAAAGAAACTGAAGGAAAAGGAGAAGAGGTCATAATGGTCAGGGCTCGGGCCAATATATGCAACTGAAAATAATTTTCCACTTAATAACTCTCTTCGCCAATTAGTACTTGAGCTAGCCATATATAACTGAACAAACCTAGTGGGTTGCCATAAATAGTTAAGACCTATGAGCTTGATATGTACTTTAGTTTAGTGATCTTTATTGTCACGCCCTAATTTTCAAAAGTAACCTAGTAATCTATAGAGTAATTTTACTAGATTCTGAAAGGGTTAATAAAAATCCTTACGTGCAAACAAAACTTAAGGGCATAAACAAATTAATAAGTAAACTTTATCATGCAATAATTGTGTAAGCTTTAAAAAAGATAATCTAATTATTTAAATTAATCGATGTAGCGAAGACACTAGCAAACTAATTTAAAACTTGTGTCTAGGAAATAGATAAGTAAAATGACCATAGCATATTATCAAGTCTCAAATAGAAATAAGAATGAATTTACTTAAATGAGTACAATAAATCCTCGGGTTATGCATCCTCTGTTATACCACGTCGGCTCTTACTCTGAATGTGAAAAATAAGGAGGGGTGAGAAAACCATGGCTCAATGGAGACTTGTTCGTCAAGACTAGATACAATACAGACCCACATCACGTGGTGTATAATGGTTAGAAGACCCACCCTCGTTTTAAAGGCTGGAAGGCCTATCCTCATAAATGTTTCGCATTAATATCAATGAATACATGTATCACCTATTCAGCATTGGATGCCTTGTATTACGCTAATAATGGCTAGTTAAGTTTATCTCAAACAGGATAGGTATGCCATTCTAAAAGTGCTTAATCAATTTTTAAATCATGTATGATCATATGACTACTGTAGCCTACCTGAAATGTGGTTCCTAGAAAGTTGTGCCCTTTTGACATCTCTTGGTAGATAAATATAGGTGGGGACTGAAGCATCAAGTATTCTGATTGAGTTTCCAAAAATGGTGGTCCTAGATTGTGTTGCTCAATTGCACTCATTTGGTTTCAATTATGGATGCATGGTATTAGGTTGACCAGTGATTACATGACCACTTTGAGACTTGACACATTTCTAGTAGTGTTTAGTCGATACTATCTAGTTTTCTCCTTATACAGGCAAGCAGGTCTCAAGCGTTTGAGCTGCAGCTTTTGCTCTATTACTGGAGTGGCACAAATTATATTGAGCTATGAATCAAACAAATAGGGTAAACTAGTCAAATGAAGTATATTTGGTCAGCACCAGGTCTCATATGCACCAAAAGCACCGTGCACTAACTTGCATTTTTTAAACGGTTGTTTTCACTGAACAGTAGTAGTTGTTTTGGTGAACAGTATTAGTTGCTTATTAGTTGGTCAATATTAGTTGTTTTCACTGAACAATATTGGTTGTGCACAGGTGCACGGTGCACCTGGTACACAGGAGACTTACTCTTTGGTCAGACTTACAATAGACTCGTGTTGACAGGGTAGATTCTTGCTTGCTGCTGTGAGTGGTCGTGTTTTAGCTCGATCCTTTCACTCAGTTCTTCATGTTGGCCTCGAGATTATTGAACAAGCTATTGGTGAAGGAAAGATTCAAACACCAGAATCTCAGCCTGAAGTGACGTGGAACCGCAATGAATTCTCTGTGATGTTGGAGCATGTCCAAGCTCATGTAGCCCCAACTGATGTGGACCCAGGGGCTGGACTGCAGTGGCTCCCTAAAATTCGTCGGAGCTCACCAAAAGTAAAGCGCACTGGAGCCTTACTGGAACGGGTATTTATGCCCTGTGATATGTACTTCCGATACACAAGGCACAAAGGTGGAACTCCTGATTTGAAGGTATGCACCGGAATAACCATAAATTTCAAAACAACTAATAGCGTACAGACTATGGGTGCTGTATACAGTTTTCTTTAATTACATAAATTTCTGTTATCAATTTACAGGTGAAGCCGTTGAAAGAGCTTACATTCAATTCCCATAACATAACGGCTGCAATGACATCTAGACAATTCCAAGTCATGCTTGATGTGTTGACCAATCTTCTCTTTGCTCGACTTCCCAAGTAAGAGTAATCTCGACCTTTTGTTTCTGTAGTTAAATAATTTTTGTGCAACTTGTGTAACTTTTTTCTTTGCATTGTTTGGAATACTTGCCCCAAATTACTATTGCATTGATGCAGTGCATGCCAGTATCTTTGATTGGATCTCCATATTCAAAATATATATTATGCATATTAGTATTTTAATAAATTTCACATGTTATATTCTGGGGGTGGGGGGGGGGGGGGGGGGAGGTGTTGTTTTGCAAAAAAGCCAAACAATGGCTAAGAGTTTCCTTTTTTAGCTGCATGTGCAGTTAGAACATTCTTTCACATTTTCATGCCAGTATCTTTGATTGGATCTCCATATTCAAAATATATATTATGCATTTTAGTATTTTAATAAATTTCACATGTTATATTCTGGGGGTGGGGGGGGGGGGGGGGGGGGGGGGGGGGGGAGGGAGGTGTTGTTTTGCAAAAAAGCCAAACAATGGCTAAGAGTTTCCTTTTTTAGCTGCATGTGCAGTTAGAACATTCTTTCACATTTTCATTAAACTTTTCTGGTACCTGTGCTAGATAATCTGGTGCTCATGTTAGATAAGTTGAAAAAACACATTGTCCCAAGATCAACTAATCTCAAGTCATGTATTTATGTCCCCATGGTTTTGCCATACAGTTCTAACCCCGACTTTTACAGATTGGAAATGCTGAGTAGTATTAAATGTGAAAAGTGGAATATTAGATGGGAGAAAAGCTTAATGCAGAATTTAAAAATTGTTTGTTTTCATAGATTTATAAATGACAGGATTGCTGAAATGCAAAACCACATATGATTTGGTTTGCAAGGATGGTTATGTATCTTGATTTTGAATGAATAAATCTTATATTGGTACAGCTTCTGCCGATTTCAGAAATCTATGTCATGGTAACATCTTTCATAAATTAGTTCAAAATTAATTTGCTATGGAGTTATATATTGTGGGATATGCGACACACATTGATGCATTATACCATTATCTATAATACTACTGCTTTTGCTTTTGAAAAGTTAAAAATTAATCAGTAATAATAAGTAGTTGAGAGATAAGATTGTTTGATCACTACAATTTACCTTTAAAATCTATTATAGTTGCAATGGTTACTAAAAGAGAAAGTCTAATTTTGTGAACCAATTTCATCCGTAAATCCATTTCTTCAAGCAATACTGCCCTGAAAGTTCGAATATTAAATACCGTTTTCTTTATTCCTTCTTGAGGTGGATATATTTAGCTGTGACTGTTTAGTTTAGATACATTTTTGGTTGATAAATTCTCCTTCATGGGCTTCAAGTTGATTGTTGATAACTCAGGCCACGGAAAAGTAGTTTATCATATTCAGCTGAAGATGATGAAGATGTTGAAGAGGAGGCAGATGAAGTGGTTCCTGATGGCGTTGAAGAGGTAGAACTGGAAAAAGTTAATCTTGAACAAAAAGAGAGGGTGCAGAGGTTGATCCTTGATGATATAAGAAAATTGTCTCAGCGGGGGGATATTTCTGGAGACCCACATCCAGAAATGGAAATGGATCTCTGGATGATAGCTTGTGGCAGGTCTACATTGGTACGACTTAAACAAGTGCTTTACTATTTGCTCCAAGTATACTGTGTTTATTGTGTGTGGTTTGGTGCTTGTATAACTATGTGCATTCTTGCCTCAATTTTTATTACATGATGATATATGCATTTAAGTGAGGTTTTTTTTGGGTTTTAAAAACCAGGATTTGGGGTCTTGAAATTTAAACTGGTCCTAGTTTGGGAGTTTGAAAACCAGTTTTAAAAAACCACCACTACATCATCGTTAAACCTACTATCACATTTCCAATATAATCAATTATCTCTCCTTGCACTTAAATATATTTAAATCACAATCTCACTCAATAATAAAAAGAACATAATAATACAACTTCATTCAGTCTTACACATTGATTTGGCATAAAGTCAAATCTCATCCTACTCAAAAACCAAAAACAAACACACAACTTACTATTTATGAGGATTTCAAAATTCTCTAAATTCCAAAAACCAGTTTTAAATCATTTTAAACCCAAAACAAACATAACCTTATTTGGGAAGTTTGAGTTTTTGTTACTGCATGACTGTGTTCCTGTAAATAGTTTGGAATTAATGACTTTAAAAGTGTATATTGTCAGGTGCTAAGATTGAAAAAGGAGCTCTTGAGTGCACAAAAATCTAGAAAGGCTGCATCCGCTTCTTTAAGGACAGCTTTGCAGAAAGCTGCACAGCTACGATTAATGGAAAAAGAGAAAAATAAAAGCCCTTCTTATGCTATGCGTATTTCTTTGCAAATTAATAAAGTGGTCTGGGGCATGCTCATTGATGGGAAATCTTTTGCTGAAGCTGAGATAAATGACATGGTAAAGTCTCTGTACATTCAATGTTTTTGCCTTGTGCCTTTTGAATATGTTTGCCTGAGTGTCTCAATTTTCTTGTGGACTAACTGTTTTAATTATTGATAAAATTATACATAAGCTTTTTCCGTGCCTGTCTAGCTTGAGTAAATCACTACAAATGAATTGGACTCTAGTGATCTTGATCCTTGCACACCTGCTTTACATGTTTGGTGAAATTATACTTACTTCAAATTACTGCAAAGACATTTTTTTTTTCGTGGTTAAAGTACAAATTTATTATTTTTACATGCGTCTTGACCATTTTTTTTTTTTTTTTACAATTTATAAATACAATCTTGTTGCTGTAATTTCTGATGGGAAAATTAGGAAAGCTTATATATATTAATGTTAATTTACTATTTTATTTTAGTTACATATTCCTAAAGTGTGATACTTTGTGTATTAAAGTGGCGGTGACTAAATATGAATATGGACAAATGAATTTAAACTTAGAGAAATGAGAATGCTGCTATGGATGTGAGGATACACTAAGTTAGATGGAATGTGAATTGGATGTTGGAAAAAAGAAAGTGGTGTTGCACCAATAGATATGAAAATGAGAGAAGCGAGCTTAAGATGCTTTATACGTGTATGTAAGAAACCCTTAGATGCCCTAGGAAAATGGTGCAACTCAAATTGACAAGAGGTGGGGGGGTCCTAATAAGAACCCTGATGTAGATATCGCCTCACACTAAAGGGAATGAGTTCGAAGAGGCTCCGAAAGGCGAAAAAAACACGCTTAAAATGAATGAGAAAATGTGTTTGACAGAACATGTGTAAGCAAAATATTATGTACTACCCTACTTTGTTGTATTTTCGATTTAACTACATTAAATTTCAGTTTTCCTAATGCCTTACCAGGAGATAATTGATTATGTGACTGTATCTAAGATAGGTAGCATGAATGTTGCTAGTGCCAATTCTTATACTTCCTTTCTACATCTCAGAAATGTCGACTATCTATTAAATATAATTCTCATGTAAATAAACTTTAGTTGTTTTTTTTTTTGGTTAGCACCCTGTAGCTTAGTGAAGTACTTAGGCTGCAATTTCTTGCTGCAGATCTATGATTTTGACAGAGACTACAAGGATGTTGGTGTTGCTAAGTTCACTACAAAGTACTTTGTTGTGAGGAATTGTCTTCCCAATGCCAAGTCAGACATGCTCTTGTGTGCATGGAATCCACCTTCAGAGTGGGGGAAGTATGCACTATCTCCTTCACAATTTTTTTTCTTTTAATCTACATTATAACTTGTTTTTTCGCTGGAAGAATGTATCTTTTCCCTCCTTTACTTTACATTCTTTTAGTTTTACTCCATGTACTTTGGATAAACACATTTTTAGCTCCCTATACTTTTACATAATTGTCTCGTACATTTGAAAAATGCATTTTCAGCTACCTATGCTATTACATTACTAACACTCCCTTGATAAAAAAAGATACAAAGAGCAATGAAAGTACGGGGGGCATAGGATTAGAAAATGAAATGTACAGGGTGCAGAAAACTAAAACATAGTAGTAGAGAAAGTGAAGGGGGCAAAAAAATTAGAAAATGAAAAGTAGAAGGGGTAAAAGTAAAAACTAATGAAAGTACAGGGGGCCAAAAAGAGTATTATTCCTTTTTCTTTTCATATTATGCATCTCTAACTTCATAGCAGAAAATGTAATTAGTCATTAGTTACACTTGTTATTGGTTGGACTTTAGTGCAATTTTCAGTAGCTATTATCTGTTATCCCTTGTCCGACGTTCATGCACGCATTGGCAATACAAACAACAAAGCAACTGCTTGATCACATCTTAGAATTATCCAAATGTGTTTGGTTATGCATGTAACTTAGCTTCTTGATCTGTGTCAAGTTTTTCCTCTATGAAAAATCTAAATTCAGAAGTAAGAGATGCAGCTAATTTTCCCATCTGCATTTGTGTTGCTCGTTTTTTTTCTTAATGCAGAAAGGTGATGCTCCGTGTAGATGCAAAACAAGGATTTCCGAAGGATGGAAACTCTCCTCTTGAATTATTACAGGTCAGTGGTGATTCACAAATTCCTTTAATTCGTTAAATATCCATTAATTAGATGACCCCTCAATCCTCTGGCAGACACAGAGTTGCATCCTCATAAATGAATAAATATTACAGCCACTGCAGAGACTGTGTTGTGTCATGCCTAAGGCAATATCATAAACAAGTTTTTACTATGTATTAACGCATTAGGGTTCTTGTATTTGTTGTTTATAACATGATTTCTGTGTCTTTGAGAGTAGGATCACATCCATAAAAATGTAACAGCTTATGCAAGGCCATTTCTATGTTGATGAGTGGTGTGTAGAGATCGTGTATGCCCAGAAAACAGAAACAGAATTACATATCTTGAAATTTTGTATATTGAACTGAGAATACTCAAAATGGTAAATCATAAGGAGTTATGCTTTTGTATGTGTGTTTGTTTAGTAATTTTTTTGGGGAGGTGACATGCACGTCTCTTAGAGATGTGGCTTCCATGGAAAAGAAAGTCAAACAGAACCGCTGATATGCCTAAATGACTTATTCCAAAGGGTTTCCCATATGTTTTAATCATCAATTGGAGCGTGTTTACAGTGTGATCTATAAGTTTGTATTTCTTAACAAGTGTGTTATAAGTCTTCTTGGCGACAGAAATTATTTTTTGTTGTATCCTGCTATACACAGCCCTTTGTTGCAGTCAGCAAACAGGGTTCTGCATCTTGGAATTTAGTGAAAATGCTTAAAAATCTCCAGACCCCATATATAACAATCTACTACATTTATGTGTATCTATGTAGTTCTTAATAAAAATGACCATTCTAGTTTCCGTTGTTTGTGTATAGACAAAAATTGAATTGCAACCACTTCCTGCTGGAATTGTCATTAACTGGAATTGTAGTGTGTTCCGCTGCATATACAGAATATACTTAATATATTTTTTAGATGGCATATTAGATGTATGTCTGTAAAGCTGATTTCTGTTACATCAATTCATATAGCCATAGAAATTGCAGTTTCTAATATGTGCGTCAAAACATTGATATGCTGATCAAACTTCTTCAGAAGTCTAGTTTCGTTTTGTTGCATAACAAGCTACAGTACTGGTGTATAGGTGGAGATCTATCCTCTAAAGATACATTTAACTGAAAGCATGTACAAGTTGATGTGGCAATATCTCTTTCCTGAAGAAGAGCAAGACTCTCAAAGGCGGCAGGTTAGTGTACTCGTGCAGCTTTCAACCAGATAACTGCTCCAGTCAAGTTTCATCCCTTCTATATTTGTCTCTGATTTATTATAGGAAGTATGGAAGGTCTCAACAACAGCAGGGGCAAGGCGTGTAAAGAAAGGCTCAATAATCCATGAATCATCTCCATCTATCAGTAATTCGATAAAGGATGCTGAAACAGCTGATTCTTCCCAAGTGAGTATCTTATTAGTACCAGTTTTAAAAGTACACACGTTATGCCTTGGAAGCTTACAAACTTTAGGGATGTGAAAAAATAAAAAAATAGTTCAGGATCCATTATGGATGTAGTTTGTGGACTGTAGTCTTTAGGTAAATACTGTAGAAGATGGAAAGACTCTCAAATCACCTAGCAAAAGTCAAGCTACTAATTTTCCTGTTTCAAATTAATTCATGTTAGAATAATAAGTATAGATGGACCTTTATTAGAATAGTCTATTCACTTGTATATATATATGTGTACTCTTGACCTAATTCAATACATAGAAAATTCTCCCACACTATGTCTTTTGATTATAGCATGACATGGTATCAAGAGCATGGTTCCAGAATTTGAAATTAGGGCTAGTTAATTTCTGAAATTAGGGTTTAAAGAAAACTAGGGTTTGTGCAAGGATTTGGGGTTTCACGTTTCCGGCCACCTCCGGTCGACACCGCCGGCACAGGGAGGTTCCCCGTCGTCCGGCGACCCTTCTCCGGAAATTTCGCCACGAGGTCACGTGTGAGACTCACGCCACGGCGAGAGAGATTTTTCTCTGCGCCACTTGCGGCGGTCGTCCGTTGTTTTAATTTTCTCCGGCAACTTTTGTTGAGCTCGCCTCGTCGAGCTCTTTCAGTTGGTGTACCTGTTTGGGTCAACATTCGAGTGGTGTGTGATTTCATTTTTGGGTACAGATTTTGTGAAATTTTGGATTTGATTTGTTGCGTTTCTAGAATTGTTTCTTTTGGTTGGTTTGTAGTTTTGAAGATAAAATGTCTTCTGTGGAGTGTCGTTATTGTCATGGGATTGGACATATCAAAGGAGATTGTCCAAAATTGCTCAATAAATTTGACCACTTTAATGGTTCTGTCACTATTTCTACTAGTGAGTATGCAAGGTTGCTGCAATTTTGGGAAGTGAATCAATCAAAAGCAAGTTCTCATACCCACTTTGTTCTTAGTCGAGCAATTCTAATGCATGTCTTGTTTCCTCATCATCCAAATGGGTCATTGATTACGGTGCCACGATCATATGACGTAAATCCAAACTTGTTCTCTACCTTTTACCCACATAAAACTGCATTTCTGTTACTTTTAGCCGATGGTTCACAATCTCGTGTTATTGGATCGGGAACTGTTAACCCGACATCATCCCTATCCTTGTCATCTGTTCTTAGTCTCCCTGAACTCTCGTTTAATTTGGTTTCTGTGAGTAAACTTACTCGTAATCTTAATTGTTGTGTCTCATTCTATCCTGATCATTGCTTGCTTCAGGATCTTACGACGAAGAAGATTATTGGTAAGGGACATGAATCTGGCGGCCTCTACATCCTTGAGACACATCAGACTAATTCAAGAAGATGTGGCAGAACCGCTCTCCCATGGATGCACATCGTCGGTTGGGTCATCTTTCTCTTCCTTTGTTGAAGAAAAACGTCCCCGCAGATTTTTCTCGGTTGTCATCTCTAGATTGTGAATCTTGTCATTTTGCTAAGCATCATCGTATTAGTTTGAGTCCTCGAGTCAATAACCGAGCAAGTGCTCCTTTTGAGTTAGTCCATTCTGATGTTTGGGGTCCATGTCCAGTTACATCGAAACCTGGATTTCGTTATTTTCTCACCTTTGTTGATGATCATTCTCGTATGACATGGTTATATTTGATGAAAAATCGTTCCGAGTTATTTACTCATTTTTTACGCCTTTTTTACCGAGATTAAGACTCAATTTGGTGTGGTCTCGAAAAAACTCTGCGAAGTGATAATGCTAAGGAGTATCTCTCAAAACATTTCATTGTTATATCTTTGCGTAATGGCATTCTCCACCAAACATCGTGAGTTGATACACCGCCTCAAAATGGTGTGGGTGAGAGAAAAGAATAGACATCTTCTTGAAACAATTTAGAGCCTTGTTATTTTCCATGCAAGTACCTAAAACATTTTTGGGTCGATCTTTGTTTTCTTTTCGCTTGTTTTTCTTATAAATCGCATGTCTTCTACGGTTCTTGGTGGTAAAACTCCTTTTTTCATGTTCTATTTCCATCTAAGTCCTTGTTTCCTATTGAGCCTAGAATACTTGGTTGTACTTGTTTTGTTCGGGATGTTCGGCCTCAGGTCACAAAATTAGATCCAAAATCTTTGAAGTGCATTTTCTTGGGTTATTCTAGGGTGCAAAAGGGTTATCGGTGTTTACATCCTAGTCTCAACAAGTATCTTGTATCTCTGCCGATGTTGCCTTTTCCGAAAGCATACACCATTCTCTCATTCCACTTCTCCTCCCAATCGGCGGGAGGATACAAACTTTTGATATATACGATTCTCTTCCGTGATACCTCCATCTAACCCCACTCGCCACCTATCATACAAACGTATTCTCGCCGCCCTCCACCTCCTGCTTCTCGCTCATCGCGATTTGGTTCCCGATATGCCGTTTCATGTCCCGATGAGCCAATATCTTCGCCAATGCATCCTCCTCCAAGTGATGATCTTCCCATTGCTCTTCGAAAAGGTAAATGTTCTTGCACTTATCCCATTTCCTCTTTTGTTTCATATGATCACTTATCCCCTTCCTCTCGAGCTTTTGTTTCTTCTCTCGAAACTGTTCCTAAAACCGTTCAAGAAGCTTTGGCCCATCCCGGTTGGCGTAATGCCATGATTGAGGAAATGAATCGTTAGATACTCACCGCACTTGGGTTTCGTGGATCTTCCCGCAGTAAACGCGACCTATTGGTCCGCAAATGGGTGTTTTTACTTTATTAAAGTTAATCCCGATGGTTACGTGGGTTTCGGTTGAAAGCTTCGCCTTTGTTGCCAAAGGCTATGCTTTCGGACTTATGGTGTTGACTATTCGACACCTTTTCTCCTGTTGTCAAACTTACCTCGATTAGGCTCTTGATTTTGATGGCCGTTACTCATAATTGGCCTTTACACCAGTTGGACATCAAGAATGCCTTTCTCCATGGTGATCTCGTTGATACTATTTATATGGAGCAACCACCTGGTTTTGTTGCTCAGGGGGAGACTCATAAGGTATGTTATCTTCAGAAGTCTTTGTATGGTTTGAAACAGAGTCCTCGTGCATGGTTTGGTACTTTTTACTCGTCTTTGTTGAGAAGTTTGGCATGAAGCAAAGCAAATCGATGATTCTTTTTCATATATCGTTACGAGGGTGGTATTATCTTGATGGTTGTGTATGTGGATGATATTGTGATCACCGGGAGTGATGTTAAAGGAATTGCATCTTTGAAAGCTTTTTCCTTCCTACTCAGTTTTTACTACCAAGGATTTGGGGACACTTAAGTATTTTCTTGGTGTTGAAGTGAGTAGGAGTAAGAAGGGAATTTTCCTGTCTCAAAGAAAGTATGTGCTCGATTTGCTTTCTGAAACAGGAAAACTGGGAGCTAAACCATGTAGCTCTCCAATGGTTCCCAATTTGCAGCTTACAAAAGAGGGTGTGTTATTTGATGATCCCGGAAGATACAGAAGGTTGGTTGGAAAGTTGAATTATCTTAGGGTGACATGTCCAGATATTGCTTACCCCGTAAGTATAGTGAGTCAATAAATGTCATCACCAACTGTTGATCACTGGAAGGCGGTAGAGCAAATCTTGTGTTATTTGAAAGGAGTCCCTGGACGTGGAATTGTGTATAGTGACCATGGTCACGAAAAGGTTGAATGTTTTTCTGATGCTGATTGGGCAGGGTCAAAGGAAGATCGAAGGTCTACTTCAGGATATTGTGTTTTCTTTGGTGGAAATTTGATTTCGTGGCAAAGTAAGAAACAAAAAGTAGTCTCACGCTCGAAAGTCAGTAGTCTTGAATATAGAGCTATGGCCAAAGCTGTGTGCGAGATAGTATGGGTATATGAGTTTCTAAATGAAGTGGGTTTAGAGATCTCAATACCAGCCAAACTGTGGTGTGATAATCAAGCTGCGCTTCACATTGCCTTCTAATCCGGTCTTCAACGAACGGACCAAACACATTGAGATTGACTGTCACTTTGTTCGTGAGAAGATTCAACGTGGCCTAATTTCGACAGGTTATATGAGGACTGAAGATCAATTAGGAGATATCTTCACTAAGGCTCTTAATGGGGTTAGAGTTGACTATCTTTGTAACAAACTAGGCATGATTAACATCTATGCTCCAGCTTGAGGGGGAGTGTTAGAATAATAAGTATAGATGGGCCTTTAGTGGGCCTTTATTAGAATAGTCTATTCACTTGTATATATATGTGTGTACTCTTGACCTAATTCAATACATAGAAAATTCTCCCACACTATGTCTTTTGATTATAGCATGACAATTCAAAAGGTTTACCTCTAGTCTGTATAACGGGTGTTGCCAGCTCCCTTGAACTGGAAGAGAGAATAGCTATGTTTTAGGGGTAGAATCGCCACTGAAGTAAAGAATACCTTAGGTGATTTCAGCTCACATAATGTATTAGGAAGACCAGTGAAACCCATCAATAAAAGGAGCTTTATTAAAGATTCCTATTTTTTATTTCATTAGATTTAACATTGCCAACCCTTCATTATCTTTTTATAAGTGGTAAAGACTAGTAATTTACTAATACCTTAAGGTATACTAAATGTGCAGGCATCAAAGTCGCAAAATGTAAAAGCAACGCCAGAGCTAAGAAGAACGTCTTCCTTTGATAGGACGTGGGAAGAAACTGTGGCAGAATCTGTGGCTAATGAACTTGTAATGCAACTGCACTCTTCATCAAAAAGTGGTATCATTGCTGTTCTTGAACAGCAGGATGAAACTAGTAAAAATAAATCAAAAGATAGCAAACTATTAAAACCTGGTCGGGCCTCCCACGAGGAAAAAAAGTCTGGAAAGGTACAAGAAGAGAAAAAAGAAGAAAAAAGATCCCAACCTCGAAAGCTGAGGGAGTTTCACAATATCAAAATTAGTCAGGTTGGTTATTTCTGTTAGACTTGCTGCTTATTCATAGATGAGTTCCTAGCATCATTTGTTGAAATTGACTTGTGTATCTAGGTTGAGCTGTTGGTTACATATGAAGGATCAAGATTTGCAGTGAGCGATTTAAGGTTGTTGATGGACACATTCCATCGTGTTGAGTTCACAGGGACATGGAGAAGGTTGTTTTCACGCGTAAAGAAGCATATAATATGGGGAGTTTTAAAATCTGTCACCGGAATGCAGGTATACTACATATATATAATTTTCTGGAGTAACAATTGTGTGCATAACTAATACTTTTCAATTGAAACAACTAATATTGTCCAATGATAACAACTAATATTGTTCAATGAAAACAACTAATACTGTTCAGTGAAAACAACAAATACAATTAAAAAATGCACACCAGTTGCACGGTGCATACAAGAATTTAATGTCTGATTTTCTCTCTCTCAACATGAACTTTGTTTAAACTTTTTTTATTCCAAATTTATAGGGGAAAAAGTTTAAAGATAAAGCTCACTCCTCCTCCAGTACTAATGTTCCTGTTCCAGAGACTGAACTGAATCTGAGTGACAGCGACGGAGGTTCAGCAGAAAAAGGTGATCAGAACCCAATGACGTGGCCAAAACGACCTGTTGATGGAGCAGGGGATGGTTTTGTTACGTCGGTAAGGGGTCTTTTCACTTCTCAGCGTCGTAAGGCCAAAGCATTTGTTCTGCGCACAATGAGGGGTGAAGCAGAGAATGAGACCCATGGCGACTGGAGTGAAAGTGAGGCAGATTTCTCACCCTTTGCTAAACAGCTCACTATAACTAAAGCTAAAAGGCTCATTAGACGCCACACTAAAAAGTTCCGCTCTAGAGGACAGAAAGGTCAGTTCATATCATCTCTCTTGTTTCTTACATCTGCAATTTATTATTGTTATTATTATGTGCGAGTAAGTCATGCATTTGTTAATGTGGGGAAAGTGGGATATGTTAATACTGCCTGAACTGATCATCATTGTTAAATTAACTCTCGTGCATCTTTGCCTGGTTGAATATATTGATATGAATAAGAAATTAAATTCTGCGAATGATAATGAATTGTCCACAATTTCAAAGTAATATCGGGCTTCATATTGTCGCTCATGTTCTATCCTTCCAAGTATAAAACCCCATATCAGGCAAAGTAAACGTTGGTGTCAATTACTTGTTCCATGCCCGTTTTCAAGTCATATGGATATTTCCTCCTCTCATGTAGGCATGGCGGAGCCATTTCATTGTGAAATACCGTGTATATCCTTCAAAAATTTTAAAATGTTATAAATACCCATTAATACTATGAGAAAATAGAGAATTACTTACAAAATTTTACAACATGAATGAAATTTTCAATGAAAATAATTTCGTCCGTAAGTAGTAAGGATTGACTACGACTTGCCTACAAATTTTCTTAATCATAGACATTTTCAATACTCAAATTATAAATTACTCCAAAATACAAATGTAATTACCTAGGGAAATTACAAAAAAGGTTTGGCAATTTGTTAGTGGGTAATTTGTTTGTCTTTAAGAATCCTTGGGAAATATGTTTGCCCACTAAAATGTTAAAAATTCGTAGGCAATTCGTAGGGTATTTAAGAGTGAAATTTTGTTGGAAAGAATCCCTACGAAATATGTTTGCCTACTAAAATGTTAAAAATCTGTAGGCAATTCATAGGGTATTTAAGGGTGGATTGTTGGAAATTTCCTTAGTTATATTAGAAAACTCAATTTCCGGATCAAAAAAAATATTAGAAAAGTCAATTATCTTCTTGTAGGGCTTTACTGCGTCCGCCCCTGCATGTAGGGCTTTCCCTGTTAAAAGATAATCTTGTATGCACTGTGCAACTCAAGTGCACTTTTAAACAATATTAGTTGTGTCAGTTGCACCATATTTACTCCTGTTATAAATAATATCGTCTAGCACCTGCAATTATAGAATAAACAAACTCGAGGATAATCGAACTGACTAGTGCTCCGTCTACATTTCAGGATTATCGTTTCAGCACAAAGACTCTCCCGACTCTCCAAAGGAGAGCACAACCTTCGAAAACTTCGAAAGTGATTCTTCAAGTGGATCGTCACCTTATGAAGATTTCTCACGGACAGAGTTTCAAGATGTGTAGAAAGTTCAGGTTACTTTTTGGCTATATTATCTATTTGCCTCTAATGTTGATTCAGGGAAAAGTAAATTCAAGGTAATAAAAATATTATTACTATTTAAAAGTAGAAACACTTTGAGCTTTTATGTTTGAAGTACAAATTCAATGTGTTGTCTATACGAGGAACTTGAAGGCTCCCAAGAGCCAATAATTTTGAAGCATAGAAAAGGAGCCAAAATGGGTCATAAATTTATTGGTGTTACTTTTTCACAAAATTAAAACCAAGTGACCGTTTCTTTTCTATACGCAATTACACTTATCTTTTTGGTTTTTGTATCTTCGATTGCAGGCGCCTCATTTGCCTTAATTTTTGTATTATATTTTTGGAATCTCTTTCTCTGATTCCTGAATCCAAGATATTGTGTATGATAAGTTATTGCATTTCATGTAAGTAAGGGTTCGTAAGTCGGATATAGCTAATCACTAGATGGGCGGATTCTGAACAGCCTAGCGCCGCCTAGGCTGTTCGACCTTTTTTTTTTTAATTAAAAAATAAATTAATATAAATAAAGGCTAATAGTTCAACTTCAATTAAATAATTAATTAATTATCAAATATTAATATCAAAACTAAAAGACTTAACAATTTAAAAATTAACATAAATTATAAAAGAATTAATTGAAAATAGATTTATATACATTTATCAATTTCTCCAACTTAGAATTTGAAATAATGGCACTGCTCATTCCGACTCTCTTGTGTAGTGTTTTATAGTTGAATTTTTTTTTTTATTATTAAATATCAATCTTTAAAAGAAAAAAATTGAAAATCCGCCTAGCAGTGAAATAATTTTGAAAATTCACTTAGGCACCGTCTAGCAACGAAAACAAGCATGCAAGCACGTTTAGTTGGATAAAATTATTCAAAATTAAATATAGAAATAGAATAACATTTAAGAGGGCATCACTCATAAATGAAAACTGTAATGAGCGTCGTTTAGTTGGATAAAATTATTCAAAATTAAATATAGAAGTAGAATAACATTTAAGAGGGCAGCACTCATAAATAAAATTACATCATACTTTTTAACATAGTTAAATATTTTTTAATTAATTTACAGATTTTCCAACTTTAATTAATTTTAAATAGACTTTATTTTTAAAATTTACATAATATTTCAGATATTTTTTCAAATTTATCTAAATGATATTTTATATATTTTTAAATTTATATTTAATTTTTAAGTATTCTAATATAAATTTTAAATTACAATAAATTTTGAGGATACTATCTGAACTTATTTAAGATGCCAACGCTCACAAGTAACATTCACAGTCATACTTTTCCACGTAGTTAAAGATTTTTTAATTAATTTACAAATTTTTCAACATTAATTAATTTTAAATAGACTTTTTTTAAAAAAAAATTACAATATGAGCAATTATGTAGATATCAAAATTAAAACGGTTTACCACTATTTTTTTTCCACTTGAGCTATTCCACTTTGTCACAATTTAAATTTATAAAACTATTTGAATGAGTAATTTGTAGGTCCAAAATGATATCTATTGTAACTAATAGGTCCAATCATTTAAATTTAATACTCTTAGGTTCAAAATGAGCTGTTGAAAGACATAAATACCCTTATTTTCTCATATTTTTGAATCTTGTCTACCCCTTGAGGGAATAGATGGAGTTCAAAAATAGAGAGACATGCAAATGTGCATTTTATTTTATTTACAATTTTCATATCTAAATTGATAAAAATACAAAAAATTATACATCTAAAAAATCTCAAAATTCATATCAAAATAGAAAAATTACAGAAATTTGCATGAAAAATGTCAGAAACTTACATATCTAAAATCTAAAATTTACAATCTCAAAAATTTATATATCCTCGTCTTCATTCCGACATGAACATATTCATCAATATATGCACGAAAACATGCATATGTTCATCAATTGATGAACATATGCATCTCCAAAATGATACAAATTCAGATCCAAAATTTGAAAATTAACCAAATAGAAAAACATTTTTTTCCCATCGTCTTCTTCCTCCATCTTCAATCACCCATCTTGCAGAAAAACCAGAGACACCAAAACCATCGGAAATTGTAGAAGAACACAACTCTTCAAAAAAATCAGAAACTCGATTCAAAAAATAAAAAATCCAGATTCAAAAAATCAAAAAAATCACAAACAGGTCTAGATCCTCAATTAAAAAAAAACACCCACTGTGAATTTAAAAACCACCGTGAATCGGAATTCTAAAACACAAATAACACTAGAAAACCAAAAATCCAAATCGAAAAATATATCAACGGTTGTCATGCTTCTTCATCTTCCCTGCTTCGCCGCAAAATGACAACTCGGACCGGCACTCCTACGAGTGCTGGTTGCAAATCCATTTCCAGATCTACAAACCCCTGATATCCATCTTCTTCCTCCTCCATTCACTAAATTTCAGATCTGTAAAATTTCAAAAATATACAATAGATCTATTAATTAAAACACATAAATAAAAAAACCATAGATCTGTAAATATACATACCGCAGGATCTGAGAATGCCCCTGAAGAAATGTGCAGCGACGGCCTCATCTCGTGGTGCGATGGTTCGCAGCTCCGATGGCGGCGATGGCTTGGTGGTGGTGATGATGGCGGCATAGCCGACGTGCAAGAGGTGGTGGTGTGCAAATGGTCCACCATATTCGGGGGAAGATAGATGAAAAGAGAAAGAGTGAGAAGAGAGATAAATTGATTGGGGGAAGAGAGATGAAGGATTGGGGCGCTGAATTTGAGTGAGAGAGAATTTAATGAGGGGTACAATGAATTTTTCAACTATACTTTTGGACCTAAGAGTATTTTAAAAAAAATACTTTGGATCTAATAGTAAACTATGGGTTTTTTTTTGGAAATATGAGTCTTTAATTCTAAATGTAATATGTTCATAAAGAGGTGGGGATTTATCAGCAAGTACTCATTGTGAATGGTTGCTCACAGTTCCATCAAAACCAGATGTCATTAACTTCAATTTCATTCCCATTACATCTCTACTTAGGGGTGTTCCTGGCAGAGGCTTTTTATCACATGCTATTAATCTCTATCTTCGTTGTAAGCACCCTTTTATTTTTATTTTATTTTTTTATCTCAATTATTACTTTTTAATCACATTTTTACAATTCGGCGGGTGTCCTGTGAACTCTCTTTTTCGAGTGAATGTTATTGTTTAAAAATTAAATATTTTTTTATACAGTAATACTTGAAAAAAAAAAGTTCACGTTCGCCGGAAGTTTTTGCCCTTAGAGATTTTGTTTAATCACATTGTGCTTTAAATTTTTTTTGGACAGACAAGCCTCCAATAGGTGATTTGCCGTACTTCCTGAATTTACAAGCCTACAGAATTTGGGCTCCATTCACAGCGACCTTCCCTTCGGCCCACCAAGAAATTAGGCCTCTCAAACCCCATCTTTAAACTTTGGTCTCATGGGCCCAAAGCTATATGTAAATGCAACTCAGGTAAATTTGAATCCCACATAATGAAATTGAAGTAATTTTACATTTTTTGAATTGTTGATAATCTAAAAAAATATATATACTATATAGGTTGCAACAAACACTCCAGTGACTGGAATGCGGTTATATCTTGAGGGTGTCAAATGTAATAGGTAATATATCAATTACTTGTGATATATTTTTATCACCATTGATACAATAATAAAAAATAATTTAATTACAACAATAATAAGAAATAATTTAATTACAACTTTTCCTCATATCACATGCAAATTGATCAATAATTAGAGTTCCCACCACTAGAAAAAAAAGAATTAATGGCTCTCCCATACAAAGTTTCTAACAAAAAGACTCTAAGGTACAAAATATCTTTAAAGTAACTCTAAGATACAATTTGTACAAAAAATACCCATTATCTCATTTTTTTATGTATTCATAATTTTATTTTTTTGTTTTGACCAAGTGAACATTTTGGGAAAGTACAAATTTTATAAAATCTGAAACTTAAATTAAATTATATAAAAGATTGCAACTAATAAAAAGTGGATAAAAAAGACGAAAGTGCAGAAAATTAAAAAAACTGCATTCCAAAATTGTCCTAGTAGTGCAGAAAATTTAAAAAATTGCAATCCAAAATGCGTCAGAAGTGTAGAAAACGTGTCAGAAGTGCAGAAAATGGACAGAAGGACAACTTAGACTTTTTAACCATATTTTTGTACCGAGTCAAAATAAAGTTAATTTGTACCTTAAAGTCACTCCCCGAGTGACTTTGCACCTTAGAGTCACCCCCGAAAAAAATTCCTTATAAATGATGATATTACTACAAATGAATTTTCCTCCCTGATAAAAAATAAATAAATAAATTTTCCTCAAACTCAATTTTGTTATGACGCCATTAAGTTATGGAGTATTTCCGTGGTCTATAAATGATGACGTTATTATAAATGAGATTCTTCTTAAAGTCAATTAGTAATGACGTCATCATCATGGAGTATTTTCAAATCATGAGGGCTCTAAATATTAATTACTTAGCCGATTAAAATAAATATTTTTTTTAAACAGCAGTGCTCGTTTGACAGTCTTGACAAATTTTAATCACGAAATGTTAAACTAAAGGGAGAAAAGAAAAAAAAACCATTTTGATAACCAATAAAAGTTTTTTCCCTTGATAAATAAAAAAAATCTACCCATTTGTACCCTTTTTAAGGGTCCACTATCCACTTTTGAAGGTATATATAATATATATATATTTATCTCAAAAGTAGATAGTCGATAGTTTTTTTAAAGAGCTTGACTAATTTTTTTATATAATTACGAAAATGAGTATTTTTAATCTTGTTCACTAAATTAACAGTGTCAGGTTAGACATATATCTACAACACTTTATAAATCCCCCAGTTCTTCTCCAAGACAAGCTCCAAAAGCCACCCATATGGCATGCATCCGAAGAAATACCCGACCACCATCGTTTCCTCGAGCCTATTCAATGGAAAAATTCTCCTACATCTGCACAACCCCCGTGAAATTCGACCCCCGCTGGCAGAATGCGGGCCCCACCGCCGCCGCGTTCATTGTTATCGGGGCTCGACTCCACGTTGAAAAATAGGACTCGAAGAATGTGATTCATCTTCGACTCCTCTATTCCAAGATCTCCGATAGCTACATTATCCAGTCGAACTGGATGCAATCAGCCTCTGAGCACCATTCGGTTAAATCGGGGGGTTTCTCCTCAATCAACACTTCCGAGTGCTGAGAAGGAGAAATCAGCGCCGTTGATCGATTCCGGGATTTATCCGAAGGGCCCACCGGTGTCCGTGCAAATGTAGAAGTTGTTGAAGATCGTCGGCAAGACGCAGTTGTGTCGGGGCCCATCGAACAATCCGAGGCATTGGCAGGTCATCGGGGCCAAGTTGGATTTGGAGAAGGGAAAAATTTATCTACGGATTAAATTCTTTCTATTGAATTTAAGTTCTTGAAATTTTTTATAAAATGCTACATCACCTGAAATATAATGTAAATAACATTAATTATTTGTTAATTTTATGCATGAAGAGTGACTATGGAATCTAGGTCTCAGGTTTCATGCAATTGGAAATTTTTATTTGATTTTTGAATTATTATGGCGGATTAAGAGAATATAGTTGTGGCAGATTTATGGTAAATGTAATGGATTTATATATAGACTTGGGTTAAGCTACATGTAGAAGTAGTTATAGAGTTATATGTAAAGAATAGATCACATCTCTTGATTTTTTCATTTGCTGGCACTTTTCTGCTTTTGATTGTTGCTGCATGTAATTTTTATTGCTTTATTTAGTTTTTGTATTTGATTTTCAAGGGAGTTTTATGTGAAACGGTCTTATACATGGGACAAAACTCCACTTTCGAGCGATTAATTAGAAAAATGCAAGCACATAATGTGTTGAACCAATTTCAAAGCATTTTGTGTAATGATATATACCAATTGATATAGATATCGAACAAATCTCCGCTGTCAAATTGTGGAAACAAATTAATTAGACTTCAACATACGCCAATAAAGTAAAGATTTCGGGCTAGTAAAGGAACTCGAAGAAGCCGACTTTGTAGTTTTTGGTAATCCAAAAACTTCAGCTCGACAATTCTATTCAGTACAAAACAAGAAGAACTGAACCCATTGGAAGAAGAAGAATTGAATACATTGAATAAAGGTTTATTCATCTAAGAAACATGTTCCGCCAACAAAACTTCCACGAATGAATTCATTGCAAAAATTCTGAAAAATGTATACAAAATGAAGAATTGATTGAACACAAAAAGTGCTTCAGTACCACTTTTTAAGTTTCACGAGAAGAATCACTTTTTTTTACTTCAAGAATGTCCAACTTCTTATAGAAAAAAGTGCTTCTGTACCACTTTTTAAGTTTCAAAACGTGCCCTAATTGCCTAAGCAAGCAATTCATAATGATACATCACAACAATTAATTAATATTGCCAACAATATTGCATTGACCTCGATCCTCAACTATTTGCTTAAGTGTGCATCGCTCATCATAAAAGCTTCACACTGTTCAACTAACACAACAGTCGTTACCATTTCCATAAAATGCTAATTATGGAACCATATATGTCTGATACATCATCATCTCTATAGTTGCAGTTAAAAAAAAAACAGCAAATGGGCTGAAATAAATGATTACCGCATATAATCTTATGTTCTTCTCTCATCCCTGTATGGGCCTTCACTCTCTTGATCTTTGAGGAAGCCCAAGAAAGCAAGGAACCCGAAAAAGAAGAACCCACCAGACCAGTGGCCCCCACCGCCACCCCACCATCTCCATCATAAAGCGGTGGAAATCCTGACCCACAATCATCGAGGTCGGGAGACTTTTCTTTCCCTGATATTCAATTAAAACAAATATTGTAGTAAATACTTGGGATGCCTTTCTTTGAATAAGTACTCTAGTAACTCTACCAAAATATAGGTAATCCTTCAATATATTTTGTCTCCATAAGCTATTGGAGACCTTAAATGCAGACCATATTATATTATTGATAAGAAATAACACATTAATCATATGGATAAATATATAAAATATTATAATCGCATCAACTTTTTGATGGAAAAGTCTTGTATGCACTAGGTGCACCGTGCAACTCAAATGCATTTTTGAAACATCCAACTTGTTTCCTTGAAACATTCAACTTGTTTACACTGAAACGTTCAACTTGTTTTACACTGAACAAGTTGCATGTTTTCAGTGTAAACAAGTTGAATATTTCGGTGAAACAATTTGCATGTTTGATATTTCAAATAGGCACTTGAGTTGCATTGTGCACCTGGTGCACAAGAGACCGACTCTTTTCATTTACCTTATATTTGACAAGTCCAGGGCCTCAAAAATAGTAAAACTATCAATTAGAGGTCATAAAGATTTTTTTTCTCGATTCAGAACCTGGAAAATAATTAATCATCAAATTTTGACCTAAAAGATAGAAACTATCCAGGACTCACATATTTTAAGATCATGTTTGACAAATGAGACACACTTGCATGAGATGGTCTCACAGTGAGACGGAGCATAATTGACCATGACGCTTTAACACTTTGGAAGGAATAAGTGTTGATTTGTGCTTTAGTAACCCGAGACCATCTCATACGAGGTGTTGCCTATAATTTCTAGTTATCCAAACAATATTTTTATAATAACTAAAAAAAGAGAGAAATATTTATTTCATGCGAGTAAAAAAAAAATAAGGAAAAGAAATAAGCTCTTAAATGATAGTTTTACTATATTTCAGGTCCTGGATTGACAATTTTTTTGAATTAATTATTCAATCTAGTATTATAAAATACTATACTAGGGCAATGATTCCGTCCCGAGTTACTTAATATATGATGGATTTATAGACCGACTCAAGCAACCAATTCTAGTTGGAAAGATGGTACCCAGCCAACAGATGTTTCTGAACCCACTTTAATAGCTCTAACTGCCTAAACCCTCATTAGAGAGGACGTTGGGTTTTCTATATGCTTATAATATACATAGCAAAGCCTCCGAATTATTATACAATTAACTTCACTTAAAATTTAAAAATATATAAGAGTTGCAATATACAGATAATAGGGTCAATTAAAATATAATTTCAGATGCCAAGGTCATCAGTTTTATATTCAAATTATACTACATTAATGGGAACTCCATTCTGCCCTTTTCTTTGACCCTTAATACTATGTAATAGGGGCTAAACAGGTATCTTACAAATCCATTTTTTCCCGTGATTCGTACTTTAAGACAAGTAAAGATACAACATGACTTGAGTGGTTGAGCCTAAATTGTAAGGCGAGAGCCAGCACACAAAACTAGGTCACTGAAAAATAAAATTATTACCTTGAGTAGGTGCAACGGTTATGGTAGAGGACTCGAGTGTTACTGTTTGGGTCTGCTCTGCACCACACCTGGCATTCTGCAGTTAATAATAAGCTAATCAGAATGTCGACAGTAATTACACAGTTAAGTGACATGGGATTTCTTCTCAAACATAAGATTTCATTATCAAAGTACAAAACATAATCATTAATCATCATAGATTGTAAAATTACCAGAGCGGCAGAACATATAACAGAAGAATGTTTCACTCGAGAAGAACAGCTTATGCTCCTTCTTAAGGGATGAAACTGCATGCAAAGCCTATTGGACAAAACATTCTTCTGAAGCTTCAGGCCTTGATCTTCTGATCGAGCTGCAAAGAAAAAGAATCCTCTAAATACGATGTGCATTAATATGAAAAAAATGAAACCAAACCCAGTTACCCATAGCATATTTCTCAACTAATTAATGATCTAAACTGTAATATCAACTAGCACTAGAATTAAAATGGAACGTAATTAGAGATGTGAGAAAAATAACCACTTTTCATTCTCAGTTAGCTCTGGTTTCAGTTCATTGTCCTAAAAAACTTAATTACAGGACCAGGACAAAAGCACAGAATCAGAAAGAAAGCATGTATGGACAAGTAGATTAGTCATAGCCATAGATTTCGAAGTAGAAATATGGTATAACAGATATTTTAACATCTGATTATCTAATTAAAAGGAGAGGTAACGATAATGTTCAGAGAAAACAATTGAAAACTTTGCTGTATCACCAGCACAGATCTAGTTCATTAAACATAACTGTACCGATTTATTAGCATTAGATTCTTCCTCACCATCAATCCACTTACAGTAAAATGGCTATGACTATAAATCTATAACAAGTAAATAATACAAGGTGTTCTTCTAGGTGGAAGCTGACCTTTTAAATGACTTAGCACAATCACAACTGTGCTATGAACATTAAACTCACTTATCAGTCCCAAGAGTAAATAACTACGGGCCCATTACATAGAGACAAGAAAACCTAAACAGTATTAGCTGTTTCCCATATTAGAACTTCCAAAACAGAAAACAAGGCTATCTTTGTAAGATAAAAAATTCTCAGGCAAGCTCGAGCTAAATGAAATTGAAGATTGTTTAGGCCAATTATTTACCTTCAATGAGTACTCTACAATTAAGCCTACACTATATGCACAAGCTAAAAACTTACCTGGTTTACCCAGTCAAGACGAAACTTAATGTTACCAAATAACCAATTGAAATATTTGAAGAACGAGATGCTGTGTCATATGACAAACATGAAGAAACAATATTGCACATGCTGGAATCGACAATCCAAATTTGTGGCAAGCTTGAAAAAATTTAACTGAAATTTCCACAAATCCAAAAATCAAATGATGGAAGATAAATTCGTAATAGACGGAATTTGTAGACCAAGCTAGGAGTTGCAGGTTTGTTACCTATATATAGATGGCGATGCAATGGGAGCGGCAGTAGTGAAACACAGCGACATATCACTACCAATAATTGATTCACCAGAAATTCATTATAACCTTTTACCATGAGAAAGAGTGAATATGATCATTCAAAATATATATTCAAACCCCAGTTTAACGACAGTCACCGGCATCTGCCGCCGTCACTTACTTATCCGGTCAAATCATATATTTTTTTTGGCAAAAATCAGTTGAAATTAACAAATTTCGAAGGAGAGTTACGTGATAATCTGATATATGGGAGAGAGAGAGAGAGAGAGAGCGGGTGGCGTGAGAGGTGGTCAGTTGGTGGATGGCTTGGCCGCCGATTGAAGAAGAAACTGGAGAATCAAGGGAGAGGAAGATAACCGGCCCCTTTTTTGTTTTGGGGCTTTGCTTTTAATTTTTCTTTTATAAAATACAATTAATATATATCTATTATCTATTAATAATAATAATAATAATAATAATAATAATAATAATAATAATAATAATAATAATATCTATTAAAAAGTGGCTTAGCAAGGAGAAATATTTTTAGATGGTTTTACCCTTCCAATATTTTCACGTGACAAATTAACACCCCTAATCTCTAAGGGTATGTTTGTTTCGCGACTATCACGTTCGGATTTTGAACATTATAATTTACAATTCCAATTAATTTTGAAACTTAAAGTAAATATTTTAAAATCCTACAAATCTACTCTACTTCACCACCTACTACTACCACTCTACTTTTTATTTTCTCAATACATCATCTACTTTTTTATTCTCCCAATACACTCAAAATAATATAATAATATCACATCAATCAACTTTTTCATCATCCTACCCTATAAAATCCCATAACAAACATACATTTTAACTCTTCATCAAAGATTTGGTAATCCAATGACTTCAAAGTCCGGGATTTCCCACACGCACTATAATCCCAAAACAAACATACTCTAAACAATATCAGACGTTCCATCCTACTGTTCATTAGATGAGAAATACTAAAGCAAACTCAATTGGCAATCGGTGAGACGACGATAATCCTATGACTTCAAAGTCCGAGATTTCCCACGTGCATTATAATCCCAAAACAAACATACCCTAAACAATATCAAACGTTCCATCCGACTGTTCATTAGATGAGAAATACTAAAGCAAACTCAATTGGCAATCGGTTAGACGATGATAATGCTGGAGGTAAGAAAGTGGATCGACGAGGCCCTCATGACGGCGACGATGACGACGACACTAGGTAGCAGATGTAACTTTTAACCAATTATCGTTTATATCTAATAGAATAGAATAATGCTCTTGAAATATAGAAATTCTCTGACTCGATGGTGGTGGATCCTAAATTGAAGGAGTGGCAATCGGAGGTTGAAGGGGCAGGGGGCGTACGATCCGTCTATTACTAATTAAAAAGTAGCTTAGCAATGAGAAATATTTTTAAACGGTTTACCCCTCCAATATTTTCAAGTGACAAATTAACACCCCTAATCTCTAAACAATATCAGACATTCATCCGACGGTTCATTAGAGGAGAAATACTAAAGCAAACTCAATTGGTGATTGGTGATTGGTGATTGGTGAGACGGTGAGAATGCTGAAGGTAGGAAAGTGGATCGATGAGGCCCCCACGATGACGACGACAACAGGGAGCAGATGCAACTTTTACCCAATTATCGTTTATATCTAATATAATAGAATAACACTCTTGAAATATTTTCAATGTGGATCCAAATTAACACCCCTAAGGTCTAAACCTATGTTACTAATTAAAAAGTGGCTTAAAAATGAGAAATATTTTAGACTTGGCCGACCCTCTAATATTTTCAAGTGACAAAAAAATCTCTAAACCTATGTTTTAAAAACCTAATCGGAAGTTGAGGGACCCCAAAAAAGGTTGACCCAGGTCGGACCTGATTGAGCCGGATTGAGCCAAGATGACGTCATAATAAATATTATATATATATATATATGCATAATTTTTAAAAAATTCAAAATATAGAGTATGATAAGTGAATATAAAAGTATTCAAAAGTTCTTTCAAACTTCAAAGTTCAAACTTTGATACTAGTAATTTTTGGGGTAATAAAAATTGATACTAATCACACTGACTAAAAAATCTCATAATTTCGTCACAATAACTATATCATTTTCATTTTTATAATAATAATTGAAGGGAAAAGGAAAATAAATAAAAGAGGAAAAGAAGAAGGAAAAAACTTCGCGTGCTAGACTTGGTTGGTCCTTTCAAATTTGCCCTAAAACAACCAAAACTAAAAAACCAAGACCCACTTTCGTTATTTTTTTCCGTGGCTGAAAATTCTCTCTCTAAAAAGCGTGGTAAGAAGAGAAACCCTCTGAAAAATGTCGTGGTCTTAGATGGCGCGCCTCCTCCTCCCCCTCCGACAATCCGACATCTCCATCCACATTGTCTCGTTGTCCCGGCTTGGCCGGCTCCTCCGCCATCGACCCCCACTCCCCAGGTCCCCACATACCTCCGCCATCCCACGACCTCTCACCGCCACCGGTCCCCTCACTCGCCATCCACGCCCACTCCCGACTCCCACCACCCTGCGCCCACCACCCGGCCCTCCGCCCGTAGGCTCCACCTCTCCATCTGGATCCCCAGTCCCACCGTAAAAAAAAAAAAATTATTTTAATGAAAACATTCAAAAACAGCGGTTTTAACGGTTGACCGATTCAGGTTTTGACGGTTTTGAACCGATTTTCGGTTTTAAGGTAAGCGGTCGATAGCGGTTTTATCTCTATTGGGCCAGGTTCGGCGGTTCACCGGTCCGATTGGTTCGACCGGCCGGTCGGACCAGGTTTTTAAAACATAGGACTCTAAACAATATCAAACGTTCATCCGATGGTTCATTAGATGAGAAATACTATAGCCAACTCAATTGGTTATTGGTGAGACGATGAGAATGCTGGAGGTAGGAAAGTGGATCGACGAGGCCCCCTCGACGGCGACGGCACCGGGGAGCAGATGCAGCTTATACCCAATTATAATTTATATCCGTATCTAATATAATAGAATAACGTCTTGAAATATTAAAATTCTCAGACTGATGGCGGTGGATCCTAAACTGAAGAAGTGGCGATCGGAGGTTGACGGGGCAGGGGGCGTACGATCCGAATTGCTGGCGAAGTAAACTTGCAGGGCCATATGAGTTGGGGGAAGGCCGTCGATGGCGGTGGATCTGAAACTGAAGCAGTGGCGATAAGATGTTGACGGGGCAGAAAGGTATACGATTTGAATTGCTCGTGAAGTGGGGGCGAATTGCAGGGCCATATGCATTAGGGTAAGGCCGTCGAGGGGTTGCAACATGTAGTCCACCGGAAGGGGAGGCGGAATTCCTTACTGCAAGAGCACATCTTATCTTAATTTTAATCATCAAATTATTTTGGGTCTACCTATTCTATGCCTGGTCCAGAAGGTATCCATTTTAATCTATCTTGCAAACAAGGGAAGTATGTGAAATATCATGCTATTATTTATTTTTGAAAAAATAATTTGTATTTGAATCTGGATTGCCTATTTAATTGACTTTCCTATGAAGTTGATGTAAATGCCCCCTTTTATGTTTTCTGAACAGTGCATAGGCACTTATCTGTGACATGTTAACTTCACTTTTCTGGTAAGTTCAATTTATGTCATGTTAACTTCACTGCAGCTTCTATGGTTATGTTTGGAGTGATTACATTTCTGTAATTACTTTGTTGGGGGGAGGATAGACAATTTGCAATGGAGGGGAAGTCTCAGTGATTTGAAGGGAACAACCACTACTGAGGATGGTAATGTATAATCAATGGTATGTATTCCTTGAGATTTACCTAAGAAAAATACTTTTTGTTGGATTAAGTTACTGGAAGAGATGTGCCTTATGCTATCCTTGTGAAGAACAAATGAATAATACTAAATTTGGTGAGTAAGAATCTAGGAGAGATGTGCCTTCTGCCATGTTTGGAAGATTTAAAAAAAAAAAAAAAAAACTGTGGAAAGTAAATTCTCCACATCCTAATCCCAGATTTTGTTTAGTGTTCCTCTTCAATCCTCAATTAGGCCACTCTTGGGAATGAGTATGGATCTGCCACTGGTGCTTAATAATGACAACTTTTTTCTTCTTGATGATAAGGAGCACTTCTCGTGGAGGAAATTAATACAACACTGAAGTTGAAATAAATTTAGTCTTTAATTAAAGAACAACAAAATTTTCATTACAGGTAACATTGCCTTGAGTTTCTAATGAAGTTATTAGAATTATTTGTTCACGATGTGTTTTGCAATTGTTTAATGCTTGTGTACGATTGAGTTTAGTATACTGTCTAGAAATGTTGTTGCTACTAACGACAATTACGGACATTAGGAAGTTATTAGTGTAATTAATTTAAGGTTCTACCACTGCCTATCGGCTGAACTAAGAGAGCCAAAAGTACAATTTTCTTGTGTTAATTTGTAATTGATAATTGTCTTCATTGCCCACGTTCTGTTTTCATGTTATGGGAATTTTATTCTGAACTTCATATATTGCATGAGCTCAGTGAGAAATTTGCTACCATCAGTCAAATGCGCCAGCTTCTGAATTCTTTCCCACTGGAATTTCTGGGAATATAATATAAACATTGAAAAATAATTATTTTCTTGTTAGATATATTCAATGGCATGTTCGTCCAATAATTTGTTTGAGTGGTTCCTTATAGAAAATTTTGCTAAATTTTTTTGGAGGTGGAGATATTCTCACATCATGGACATAGTACCGGTCTCAATTTGATTTTATAAAGCTAATGCAATTGTTCCGACTTATGGAAGTTTGAATGACTTTGCAGTATACGTCAGTTGCTGAATAATAAAGGAATAAGACTACAATAGATTGGCTGGAAAATGTTTTAATTATGTTTGCTTATTATTGATTTTTATTTTTCGAAATCAGATGTTTGTAAGCTTAAACATCTTATTGTTTTGGCTTTCTCCCACATACTCCCAGTCTAATATATTTTTTTCAAATACTTTATCTTTAGTTTCTCTATTAATAAATTTTAGACATCATACATATTCTAAGAATGCAAATCATGATTATATAAAAATATTTTTCCTATGATCACAAAGGACTTTCAAAAGTAACAACATGTATACCTAAAAACAGTTTTAAGAGCATAAAATGAGGATTTTACTTTTCGTTCTATAAGCCGTTGTTTGAGTTTTAAAGTTAGTGGCTTCAAAGCTAATGTAATTGTATTCCAAATTCAGGTATGGGAGGACATTTTGGTGAAGTTAATCCGAGATTAGATTGGCTCTGCCTTGTGAAGTTGTGAGTCGTGAAATCTGTAATTTCAATTTCTATACAACAGCTAAGGGATTGGCACCTATTAGAACAAAATCCATGGAGGTAATTTTTTGAGTTGTATTCACGAATTTATGAAGGTGCGTGTGGAACGTTATTGCAAAAAGAAATACGGAACTTGACAACGCTGGTTTGGTTTCAGCAAGTTGTCATACCTTGTATTTACTTTTTTTTTCACTATCTTAATGGATAAATCAATTTCCATATCAGGTTTGTTGCATTATCATTAAACTAGTCTATTACATAGAGTAACTCGAACATGCCAGATAAGTGATCCAGTTAGGAATATCTTCTCCAATCCAAGCTTGAGGAAATGGATGGTCATCGCTCGCTTGCTTTCAGTATTTTTTGAACATAGTAAATACTCCACACTAAAGCTTCATCCACATTCATCAAGATTTCGAGCTTACGAAGTCGCACAGAGAAGTCATCGCTTGCTCGCTTTCAGCATTTATCCACATTCTTCAAGATCAGATACTCCACACTAAAGCTTCATCAACGTTCTTCAAGATCTCGAGCGTATGGAGTTGCACAGGGAAGTCACCGCTTGCTCACTTTCAGTATTTATCCACATTCTTCAAGATCTCGAGCTTTCAGCATTTATCCACATCTTCAAGATCTCGAGCTTACGAAGTCGTCCCCAACAAACTCATAGAGGGCGGAGAATACTTAAAAATGGTGGAAAAATCTCACTTTTCTTCACATTATAGAGAATACACAACAAACCCATAGAGGACGGAGAATACTTGAAGAGGGCGGAAAAATCCCACTTATTCTTCACATTATAGAGAATACCCAACAATCCCACTTAAATCCCAATTGGGTGGGGTGGGGGGGAGCATGTCTCGAACCCAGGACCTCTTGGTCTAGGTAGTGGTGCTCTTACCACTTGAGCTAAACCACTTTGACATTAAACAATAAAGTTTAGATTAAAAAATCCTAATCAATCAATAACGAATAAAGCCATATTCTAAGGTAATTCGAAGGCAAGTATGACAAACCGAACTAAATATAAATATTTAATTTAATTGACAACTATTTGCATCGAGAATCATCGCTACAAGAAAATAAAGAACGAGATACAAAATTTTGTAACATGACTACAAAATTTTCACCAAAAATAATGATATCTTTGCATAGTAAGGATTGCCGGCCTACGACTTAGGCATTTTTTAATCATGTAAGCATTTTCGCTCCTCATATTACTAATTACTAACAATTGCTACCAAACCGCCGACCCAAAATTTGTCTATAAATTACATTTTTATTGGCAATTTGTTTATAAGTGATTTAAGCAATAAATTAAGATGCCTCTAGATGATTATAAAAATCTATAGATCAAGTCGTAGGCAATCTTTATTATTCAAGAATGAAATTATTTTTGTTTAAAATTTCGTAGTCAATTCTTTTTTTAATAGTGTATAAGACTAAATATAAAACGTAGATACTTTTGGGTGGAAAATATTTTTTTAGGACAATAACTTAGTGAGAGTTGTGTTTTAAGGACAATAATTTTACGAATTTGAAAATGAAGGACAATATGTTTTAAATTTTATAAATATAGGACAATATGTTTTAAATTTTGTAAATATAGGACAATAGAGCCCTAATAACCCCAAATTGGGCTGAAATATCACTTGATATTTTTTAAAACATATTTTCCTTCATTTCCACGCCAGTAAAATTATTGTCCTTAAAACACAACATTCCCCCCTCCCCTCCCCCCAAAGTTACTGTCCTAAAAATTATTATTCCCTAATTTCGAGTGTCCCAACTTAAGATTTACGTTTCTTTTTTTGGCAAGTTGTGGCCCAATTTTCTTAACAACTATCCCTACTTTTACTCAAAATTACACTAATTGCCACTCAGTTAATATTAAAATACACACATTTTCTCTTTCTTTCTCCATATTTTTATACTCTAGTTACACATTACATCAACCAACAATGTATTTAATACTATATTTCTTAAACATATTGTTGGGAAATTTGTAGTTTTGATGGAAGTTTCAAATCATATAATGTAATAGGATCAGTCAGACTTGTTAGCTGACTGATGAACTAGATATCATACTAGGATGACCAGTTGAGATTTATAGACAACTGATGTAACAAGATAGGTCACATATTGAGGGGGAACTCAATATGCAGAAGATCAGAAGATCAGAAAACCTACATCTGAATAAGAAGAAGACGAGTCTGCGAGTTGCGCTAAGACAACCTGCATTAGAAGGACTAAATAGGTAGACTGATCAGTTTTTGAATGATCAGGTCAACTCAAGTCAAGTGACCACCAGAAGATCATCAAGACATACGTATTCATCAGACACGAAGAATATCAAACTAAGTTGGTAAATCAAACACTGAATAAGTGTACTTGATAACCAATGCGAGAAAGACACGTATGTACGGCGACTATTTTCGTACGTCGACTATCTTGAACAACAGAGTAGGTATCAGGCTGGACCATCTCGAAAGGGACAGTCCCAGCTGATGCAGACTCAGTCCAAGCTGCCTAACAAGCAAGCTAAGGGTAAACTGCTAAGACCAATTATGCCAGAAAGATATGTATCTTTTAATGGTAGCAGTCGTACCTACCCTTATAATCAGAAACCTAGGGCTGCTGCACCTGAGCCCCACTGGATTAAAAGAAGACAAGTTTCAATGAAAAATCCCAAGTCTTCTGACTTATCCAATGCTCACACTCATAATCATACGAACCAGATTGCATATGAAGAGACATATGACTATGTAGATGTTTATGGGAGACAGATCAAGCCTTCTGTTTTCAACAGGGGTGCCAGATATGTTTGGATCCCGAAAGGTACCTCTAACCCCCCAGGACCCGATTCTACTGGGGTACCTAAAGTTTGAATCGTTTGCAGAATCGCTTGGGACTGGTAAATAAGGGTGGAGAACAGACAACTATCTGGTACATAGATAGTGGATGCTCAAGACACATGACTGAAAGCCAGTTTCTCCTTAGCAACTATGTTGAAAGACCAGGCACAAGAGTTCTCTTTGGTGATGATAACTTTGGTCATACCAGAGGAGTCGGAACCTTAGTGAACGATGACGTACAGATCACAGGAGTTTCATATGTTGATGGATTAAAGCACAACTTGTTATCTGTTTCACAATTCTGCGATAATGGTTTTAGTGTTGAGTTCTCGACAGAAAAATGCACAATCATAAATCGAGCTACTCAACAGATCTTGTTGATTGGTTCAAGAAAATGAACGATATACACTGTTGATTGGAACAGTTGTCCAAGAAATGCATGCCTGATTGTTAAGAGTTCTAAGAGCTCCAGCTGGCTCTGGCACAAGAGAATGAGTCATCCTGAACTTTAAGACTCTTAACAAGATAGCAAGGATGTCCTTGGTAGAAGGTCTCCTTAATGAAGTATTCTCTAAGGATCAGACATGTGTCGCATGTCAGAAGGGAAAAGAAGTAAAAGCTTCATTCAAAGGAATACCTTCTCCTCCATCCAGCAGAGTATTGCAACTGCTCCATATGGATTTGTTTGGACCAGTTACACCTCTCAGTTTCAGTGGACGCAAATACACTCTGGTGGTCGTGGATGATTATTCCAAGTTCACCTGGATTATATTCTTGTACAAGAAAAGTGAAACTACAACCAAACTACCCGAGCTACTCAAGAAAATTCAGAATGAGAAGGGTCTCAAAGATAGTGAAAAATCGATCGACAAAGGTATCAATTCCTTAACCATTTATATCCGATTTTTGCTCGAGTTTGGTATACAAATGATGAGACATCACCGCCGCGAACACCAAAACAAAATGGCGTAGCAGAAAGAAGAAACAGAACACTTAAAGAAGCTGCACGCACCATGTTAGCTGAGCATGCAACTCAAAGTCGTTTCTGGGCAGAAGCCATCAATACACCTTGTCACAAGCAAAACAGATGTTCTCTGACTAAGATTCACTTTAAAACACCCTATGAATTGTGGAAGGGCAGAAAACCTCGTGTTTCCTACTTCCATGTTTTTGGGTGCAAGTGTTTCATACACAACAATGGGAAGAGTTAGTTGAGAACCTTCGATGCCAAGTCAGATGAGGGTATATTCTTAGGATATTCCTCAACCAGCAAGGCATTTAGGGTCTTCAACAGACGAACCCTAGTTGTGGAAGAAACACCTCATGTGGTCTTTGATGAGACATCTTCTGATCAAGAGAAATCTGCCGTAGAACAAGATGTACCAGACAAACCAGATTCACAAAAAATGGATCAGCTAAGGCTCAAAGGAAAGGATTCAAAATACGTCACTGTATATGTTCCTAACTTTGACCTTGATGATTCACCAGGTCAGAAAGACCCCAAGGTACGTCTGTTAACCGATGCTGAAGAAGTTCGGCATACCGAGATAAGAATAACCGAACCATCTGGTTCGTGGGAACACACTGATGTTCCTAAGAGACAGACTTCAAAGACATGATGAGTCCAACATCACCGAGACATGTCCATGCCAAGTGGATCCTACTCAAGTACCTCTCCCGTCTCTAAAGATGAATCTTTATCGAAGAGGATGATGTTCTCCAAAACAGATGACAATCGGAATGAAAGGACACGGATAACCATCATCCAACCGATCCGATCATCGGAGACCCATCCGATAGAGTTAGAACTAGACATTAGATTGGTGAAAGTCTGATGTATTGTTGTTATCTCCGTCTTTGAAGGAACCACTCGCAGCTTGAAGAAGCTCTTCAAGATCTGGTCGGATTCTAGCCATGCAAGAAGAACTAGAACAATTTGAAAGAAATCAAGTTTGGGAACTTGTAGACAGACCAACTCATCAAGATGTGATTGGTACTAAGTGGGTATTCAAGAACAAGAAGGATGAGTACAATGTAATAACCAGAAATAAGGCAAGACTTGTTGCTAAGAGATATTCACAATCGGAAGGATTGATTATGATGAAACCTTTGCACCGCCGCGCGCACCGAAGCCATTCCGGTAATTTTTTTTTTATGCAAATTCATAGGGGATTTACTGTGTATCAGATGGATGTAAAGAGTGCATTCTTAAACGGGGTGCTAGCCGAGGAAGTTTATGTTGAACAACCTCCTGGCTTTGAAATAAGCAACCAAGTGTACCATTTAAGAAAAGCTCTTTATGAACTGAAACAGGCTCCTAGAGCTTGGTATGATACATTGTCCCAGTTCTTGATAGAGAATGGATTTACCAAGGGCTTGATTGATTAGACCTTGTTCAGAATAGAAGATGGAGAAGACATTCTCTTGGTTCAGATCTATGTGGACGACATTATATTTGGTTCTCCCAATCAGAAGCTATGTGAGAAATTCAGTAAGCTGATGCAAGGGAAATTTGAAATGTCCATGATGGGTTAGATGAGCTATTTTCTGGGTCTACAGGTCAAGCAAGCTCACACTGGGATCTTCATCTGTCAGGCAAAATACACAAGGAATCTGTTGGCTAAGTATGGAGTTCAGAATTGCAAGGAAGTCAGAATTCCAATGTTGACTGCATTCAAGATGGATCCAGATGAAGGTGGTAAGAAGACTAATCAGAAAGAGTATAGGGCTTTGATTGGATCTTTACTATACCCGATCGCAAAGGCACCCGGATATAACATTTGCGATGAGGTGTATGTGCGATTTCGAATCAATCCCAAACAAAGCCACCTTGAAGCAGCTAAGCAGATTCTTAAGTATCTGAAGGGTACTGTAAACTTAGGTTTATGGTATCCAACAGATGATAATCTAGAGCTTAGTGGGTACTCTGATTTTGATTATGGAGGATGTAGGATAGATAGAAAATCTACATATGGTACTTGTCAGTTTCTGGGAAACAAACTGATCTCGTGGTTCTCTAAGAAAACGCCCATTGCCACATCTACTAATGAAGCGGAATATATGGGCTGCAGTAGTTGCTGTTGCTCCCAAATCGCTCCGCTTTGTCGGCCGGTGAGGATTACAACATAATCGCTACCAATGTACCTATCTTCTCGTGATGATAATAAATCAATGCTATCACGCAGAACCCCGCTTCGCATACAAAGATGCAAAAAAAGAGTATTTTGGTGGTCTGATCTCAATACTGATAAGCAAAGAGTTGACATCTTAACCAAGCCTCTAAATTTGAAGTCGATTTGAGAATTATGCAACGAGCTAGTCTCTTTGGATTTAGGAGATGCACCCCAGTATTTTGGTGGTCTGATCTCAAACACCAGTTGGTTAAGAGACTGACCAGATAGAATCAGTTGAGTAAGAAACCTCACCTGATCAGAAAAATCAGTTAGGCACTAATCAGATAAAGGATATTAGATTAAGGGGGAACTAAGCAAAAATCACATAATGAAATCAAATCAACACAACAATGGAATTAAGAGAGAATTTCATTGATAAAGACCCGGAGGTCGAAACTTTTCATTACAATAGACCCGGAGGTCGAAACTTTTCATTATAATAGACCCGGAGGTCGAAAGAAAAATCCTAAACCCTAAACCCTAAAACCGATGAGCCTTCTCACTTTAGATGAACACAAGTGTCATACATGTGGTGCAAAACATGTAAGGTATTGGAAAAGGGCGACTTGGCTTGATCAAGTTCGCATATACAATACTAAATCCATATTACATGTCAAAAATTGCTCATCGTTGTTAACCACGTCGTCTCGATCGGAACACAAGGCATAGACGGCCACCTCCATGATAAAGGCGACAAATCCATAATCAGGGTGGCAGTGAAGCTTAGCAATGGCCGTTTGGTCATCTTCCGATGAAGACGAGATCAGAAACAAGGGAAGCATAGGGATGGACTGAGAACCGGAGGTCATTTGAGTAGAATAGAAGAAGCCTATTGGCGGAGGACTTGCCGGAATCAAGGACTCACTGGAATTTCTCATGTGCAAACTTGAGAACGAAAATTGATGAATGTTTGTCTAAACTCAGTTCTATTTATAGAGGATAAGCGGGGATGGAAATGCAATTTTAAAAAATTTGAGACCCCTCCCAAAGAAATTGACGTCACAAAGTGACAGACCATCATTGCGGGTATATCACATCACGCCGATTCAGGAAATTGAGGTGACCGTTCGACTCCCCGAGAATTAGGTTTTGGCGGGAGCACACTTCAAGACCCGGATAGGATCAGATTGGCTCAACAGAAATCTGATCAACAGATTGGATCAGATTGGTTCAACAAAAATCTGATCAGCTAAGTTGGACATTGTTGGGAAAATTTGCTAAGGTATAAGCTACACGGTAAGATCAACAAGTCAGAAGAGTTGGATCAGATACACGTGGTAACTGATTGATTACAATATCAGTCAGTTAGATATCAGATCAACAAGTGGTAACTGATTGATTACAATATCAGTCAGTCAGATATGTCTTCTAAACTTGTTATCTTGTTTCTTTATCCGTTATCTGATGGAACTTGTCAATTGTGCTTATCCATATCTGCGTGTTAATTACTGTGCACACTACTTTATGATGCAAGCACTGTAAATATTAAATGCGGACGTGGGGTTTGTATATTTAATGGCATTTAATGCATATTTTTCACGTCCAAATATATTCCATATTAATTTCCAACCGCACGATTATTTCACTTTACGACCGCTTAATCTATGCCGTCCATTTCAAAACACGAATACTCAAGTATTTGTGGGAACTCGTGCAAAATATTTCCCTCGCACCTTTAAAACCCTAAACGTTTTTTTTTTGCAGAAAAATCTTTATTTTCAAAAGAATTAACTTACTCTCGAAATCTGTCAAAACCTTCTGCATAAATCACGTTTCTCTTGAAGCATTTGCAAATCGATCATTTCGAAGTTCATACTATTCGATTTCTGGTAATACTGTGATAGCTATTTATTGCTTTAATTTGTGTTGTACGTCTAAATGTATCGGTGGATTGTGTAATTCACTCATAATTCTTTGAAATTTCTTGTTAATCTCTGTGTTTATGTTTAACGTATATCATATAATTGATTGTAGTGTAGTTGCCCTTACACTGAACTGATTCATAGCCCTAATTTGCTTTACATTTATGGGAATTACAAAAATGGCAACTTCTACTGAGATATGCGATTATGGTTCGATGATAAAACAAGTGATTGACGAGAAATATGTCATATTCAACACTACCAATGATCCAGAATCAAAGGAATTTTTGGATTGTCTTAGGGCATGTGACCTCGAGCAGTTCTGCTATCGGCACTTGAGCAGTGTTCATATCACTGAGTCGCTAGAGTTTCTGAGAAATCTGCAGGAAACGAATAACAAGGAGTTATACTCGTTTGTTGGAGGAAATCGAATTGATGTCACGAATGATGATCTTGGACGGTTATTCGGCTTACCTGTTGGACGGAATTATCCAGATGAATTTACCGTCGGGATGTCAGACAAGGAGTATTTACAGAAGGTGCTGCTTAGGCCGGGGAATATTACAAACATCACTAATGTCAAAGTCCCCTATCTGAAAAGAAAATACAGATTGCTTTTTGAGATCGTCTCAAAAGTAATTCTAGGTATTGCCTTCAGCCCAGATGCTCTAACACAACAGAAGCAGCACGTCATGACAACTATTATTGAGAAAGCTCCATACATGAACTGGATGGGATTGTTCAAGAATCGGCTGCTGCAAGAAACCTCTAAATTAGTGATAAATGCTGCCAATCAGGTTGTTCTATCAAAGAACATATGCAACATACACAAGGTGTCGATGATTCTGTCAGATAAGCTTCCAAATTACCCTTGGTCTGAGGCATGAAGAAAGTCGTATCTAGAGAAATTCAAGGCTCTACTGTACAAAGACGAAGAGCTATCTGGTCAAAGAGATGACGACCTAGCTCCTTATGTTCCTAAAACCAAGAAGGATAAGGGTCCAACCACGTCAGTACAATCTGCAGCCCAAGTCCAACCAAAGGCAAGAGTTCTTAAAAGGAAGCAGTTGGCCAGCAAACCAACTAAGGAAACTGAAGATGTGAGTGAGAAAAGGCAGAAGAAGCTCACCTCTATGCTGCCGAAGAAGATTGGAATGCCATCTGAAGGTCTTCGGGATGAAGATAGTGATGTTGAGATCTTGGAATCTGCTGGTGAGATGATGGCTGAGCAGGCTGGTGAAGGGACTGTTGCTAGTTCTGAGCGAACAATCAGTACGGAGCGTGAAGTGACAACTGCTGAAGAGCCTGGTCAGGTGGAGGCTAGTGAGCAAGAAGAGGTACAACCTGAGGAAGCCCAAGATGAGTCTGAACCATCTGACTCAGCTCATCTTAGTTCTCTATTCAAGGGGCGTGAACCCAGGCATTATCCCAGATCACCTACTCCTCCTTCACCTCACCATGATGAGCCCTTACCATCACCTCCCAGACAACCTACTCAACTGGAACCGTCTACTTCTGTGGAGATTCCGATCGTTGAGGATCAACTCCCTGAGCCTACTGTACCACCAACTGAACCCATCTCTATTCCTCCTCTTGCCCTTTCTGCTGATGAGATTGAGCCATTAAAAGAAGCCACTCCAGATATTCAGACGGCACAGCAGAAAGCAATGTTTGTGTCCACCACCCACAATCCATTCAACACGAAAATTGTGTTTGAATCTCCTGAACCAGAGAAGCCTATTGTCAAGTTTCTGAGGAGAAGGGTTGATAACTTTCTATCAAAGCAATATTCCTTTCTGGTGGATCATCCTGGAGTACAACAAATTGTCTCAGATGCTTTATTCTGGAGAGATGTTCATCTGCAGCACATTGAGGATTTCTTGCTGCTCCTGGATGCATATGGGCGAGATGAGTTTGTTGATCTGGAACTAAAAATGAAGAATCTGACAGGCGTGGGAAGTGCTACTGAGTTAGCATCTGATGCTGATGTTGCCAGACTAGTCAACAAACTGATGGGTTATCCGGAGTTTGATTCAGAGGAAGAGGTTGGTCCATCGGAGTGGGACACTCAACATGCTGCCGATGAACCAGTCAAGGGAGTACCAGATGAGACCCTGACAGGTAAGGCACAAACTCCCGTCTTTATATTTCCGCCTGAAACCCTAGATCAAGTATCCACGGCTCTTCTGGATGGGGTGAAGGCATCAGTTGAAACTCACTTCAACACTCTTGCTGAGAAATTGCTAATTCAAATGGATGAAAGGACCAAGCAACTGGTTGAAGCAGAGAGGAATGAGACTGTGAAGAAACTGACAGAAATGCACTCTACCATTGCATTATCTAAGATGAACAGAGTAGAGTTGATGCTGCAAAAGCTTGGCCTGGAAGTCTCAATGTTTTCAACGGTCAGAGTCCTACTTGAGGAAGCATACAAGTCTCTGATGCAGGCGGATACCAGCTTTGAAACATCTGTCAGAAAATTTGAGGTATCTGTCATAGTGGCCAAGAAAGCCTTGGAAGAGGCAGTTTCAAAAATGCTTGGACCTGCACCTTCATCTTCTTCGACTGTGAACATTCAACCTATGAAGGTAGAGGATCTGAAGAAGGAGATGCAATCTCTATCCAAACCTTGGAGAAGAATGTCCGACTCCTTTTTGATGCAACCAAAAAGGGGGAAGGAAAGGACAGAGCTGATACATCAGAAAAACTCCAAGAAGGTCAGGGTTAGCTAACCATTGTAACTGCTGCTGCTACTGCACCAACTCAGGCTATAGAACTGGCAGATACAGAGCTAGCTGAGTTGTTTTTAACTATAGAGGAGCACACTAAGCAGCTTGACCTTCATGACAAAGCTATTTCTGAACAGAAAGCTGCCATGATAGATCTGACTTCAAGAGTCGACAGGATTGAAGACTTTTCTTCAAATGTTTAGAAACGGCTACAAACAGAAGAAGAAGCAAAAAACCTGGAGTTGGCCAGAAAGTTAGAAGAAGAGTTTTCTTCTGAATCAGCAGAAGCAGTTGAAGAAAGAAAGAAGCTGTAAAGAGTGAAAAAGAAGACAGTAGTGACCAGATCATATCAGCTGCTATCCTCTGAGCAGATAAAAGAACAACAAGAACAAATCAAGAGGAGAAGGGTCATGGAAGAAGCTGTCAAGAGGAAGAAACCGCGTGATGCTGAAGGACTGGACAGAGACTTCAGAAGAAAGCAGAAAAAGAAGGCTGCTGCTGAAGTCGATGAGAATTGGGTTGAGAGAGCCCTTCCTGCCAGCATGGACGATATACTTATCTGCAGGGAAGATCTCCATGAACCATGGATAATAATAAAGATGGACTGGCTGTGTGATGTCTTTATGATTCAGCGTGTTCCAGAAGAGAAAGATGAAATGTTGTTTGATGAAATCTTTCTGGACTGGTTGGAAGCTAAGTATCCAGCCTTCTATCAAGAGGTGATGAGAGAAGGACAGATTATGACAATGAGGCCTTCTGCTCCGAGATATGAATTTCTCATGCCTCCTCTGAAGAGAAACAAATACGATCCAGTGGCGTTCAGATAGGTCTACATCGATGCACTGGAAAGAGGAAACATTATTGCAGAAGACCGCCAGAAGGAAGTACTTAAAAGGATGTACGACATATTTCAAATTCCTGAAGACTTGAGGGACAAGAAGTAAACAGAAGAACATGTCTTAGGTCAGAAGGTTTGGTAATAGTACTTGTAAGATAATTATCTTAATGAAATGAATTACCTGTTTTCTGACTCTAAGACATCATCTCAATGTCTTCTGACTTCTTGTGTCCCTGTTTTTACCTTCTTCTTATTTATCTGTTTTTCTGATATATCTGTTTTGGTTCAATCAAAAAGGGGGAAATTGTTGGGAAATTTGTAGTTTTGATGGAAGTTTCAAATCGGATAATGTAATAGGATCAGTCAGACTTGTTAGCTGACTGATGAACTAGATATCAGACTAGGATGACCAGCTGAGATGTATAGACAGCTGATGTAACAAGATAGGTCACATATTGAGGGGGAACTCAATATGCAGAAGATCAGAAGATCAGAAGACCTACATCCGAATAAGAAGAAGACGAGTCTGCAAGTTGCGCTAAGACAACCTGCATCAGAAGGACTAAATAGGTAGACTGATTAGTTTTTGAATGATCAGGTCAGCTCAAGTCAAGTGACCACCAGAAGATCATCAAGACATACGTATTCATCAGACACGAAGAATATCAAACTAAGTTGGTAAATCAAACACTGAATAAGTGTACTTGATAACCAATGAGAGAAAGACACGTATGTACGGAGCTGACATTGCAGGACAAGGCACTTCAGAGTTAAACGGCTAGAAAGGACAAACTTGCATGCTTTCGGCCATACCGCTCCTGAAGCACGTCAAATCCGTCTGCAAACCTACCTTAAATAGACCGAAATTCGATTGCTCTCCAACGGCTAGTTCGATTTCGTGCCTATAAATAAGGGATCAAACCTTCAGAGTAAGGTTACAGAAATTATCTACAAGCAAAAGCTCTCAAGATTTCCGCACGAAGAACACAATCACAAGAGTTATTCTTAAGTGTTCATCCCTTAAGTTCTTAGCATAATACTTATCCTCTAGCTCTTGGCTACTTAGAAGATAGGATAGTATTCCAGTTGGAACAAAATAAATCTTATACCAAAACTGTGTTAGGTTAAGTTTGTTATAGCAAGATTTCTATCTAGGGTTTCTAGATTAGATTTCTGGGATTGGTTGAGTGTGAACTCGTTAAATATATGTTGGTTGTATTGTGTTGGACTAACACATTAAACTAAGTCCATTGGTTTAAGTTGTTGCCCCTACTGATAGGGAAGAGTGGACGTAGGACAAGTTGTCCGAACCACTATAAATCTGTGTGTATCTATCTTGCTTTACACATCTGCACACAACTTGTTATTTGCATGCATATTCTGTACCTAGATCAGATTAGCATCAAGCTACTGATCTGATCAGTTTGACATTTAAGTCACCTGATCCGAACTATTGGTCAGAATCTCATTTGAGTAAAACTGGTTTTCTACACGGGTTAACTTATCTTCCGCACCATCGCTAAGTTGATAGAGCGCCTAACCGATCTGGCTCTACCGATCAAGAAGTCGGATATCGACAAACTGATTCACATCACACTCTGATCAGACATACGTGCAAACACATCTGATCCACGAAAAAGTTTTTGAAGTCTATTCACCCCTCCTCCCTAGACTTCAACCCTCACTGAAACCCGTTCGGGACCTACACATATGTCGATCTCAAATGTAAAGCTTACCTTGCGACATAGCGTAGTATAGTTAACATTCCGAGCAGGTTCATTTTCAGAACAAGACATGGACAATTATAAACTCATTTACATAGTATATAATTTGTCTACGAAATCGTCTACAAACAAATATACTTATAAATTTCATTTTCATAGTTAATTTTTTTGTATGTAATTTGAGGAATGAAGATGTCTATATGAAGTAGACAAGTCACAAGCAATCCTTTATATTAAAGGATGAAATTATTTTTGTTAGAAATTTTGTAGCCATGTTAGAAAATTTCGTAGGAAAATCTTTATTTTCTTGTAGCAATATATATATTCAAATTTCGCCGATTCAGTCCCAAATGACCCGAAACGCATTAAATGACACCTTTTCAGATCATGTGTAAGTTACACGTGCTCATTTTTTCCACCGACTGACCATTTTTTGTACATATGGCACTCTGACAATGTATTTTTCGCCCATTAAAAAAAATAAAGTTATATAATAAATTCAACAGTTGTTGAATGAATAAAATTAAAAAAAATTAAAAGAATTTAAAACATAAATAAAATGTTACTATGTTAGGTATTAGAAACAAAAAAATCATTTACAAAACTCAAAATCTCTTCTCAACAAAGAACCAGAGTCGTGCCTTTCTTGAGGCGAACGAGTCAATCGACTCAGACCCAAAATTTTCCTGATATTTTAGGGAATCATAATTATATATAATATATAATGATACTAAAAGTAGACATAATCATTACAGTGCCCAATCAAATGCGGTTTGTATTTATTTTTGTTGGGGTTAAAGGTTCGGACGCTGATGGGGGCATTTATCTTTACTAATAATTTTGTTGTTTAGTTAAATATCCCAACCGTCTCACTCAAAATTTTTAACCTGATCGCCATCAACAATATAAGGTATTTAAAACTTCATCAAGTATTTAATTTGAGAGACTATGATATATATATATTTTTAAAAATTGTATTATTGAAAGTTTGAGCTATATTAAAAAAAATTATTATAAAATTTATTGATTTTTTTACAAGATACTATATTTATTGAGTTGATTATGCGAATTTAAAGTACCTGCAAGAATCGAACCTGAGATCTCTTGGTTCGCATTTGTTGGCGAAATGTGTACGTTGGACTTACATTACAGTTCCTCTCCAGCTCCAAGAGGGACCTGCAAAAAATACGCCGGAGGGTTCTCCAGCGCGGGCACTTCGACAGTTAAGTCAGGTAATCGGAAAATCACACTAAATGCAAGGAGAGAGAACTCGATAACGAGAGCTCCACGCAGTAATCAACTCACTCAAGATACTTCTTACTAAATTGCTCGTGTTTAACACTAAGAAATAAGCAAGTAATCAAACTAAAGTACAAATACATCAGATTTTGTGTGTTGTGTGTGTAATGCATGTTCTATTTATAATAACTGAAAATTGAACTCAATCCCCTTACCTTCGGTGGTCTGAGCCTACTATGTCTGCCACTCTTTCGGCCCGCAAATATCTCAACCGCCAAGCTCCCTTCTTGGCCTCCTTGAATATGTCAACCTGGCCTCCACTTATATCTCAACTAACTCTCCTCTATCCAACCGATTTACACCTCTTGGACTCGGGGAAGACGAAGTCTCTTCGCCCTCAATTTCACCTCCTTCTTTTCCACGTACACTACCATTATTTCACTCAACAATCCTCGAATTTCTCCACAAGTTCAAAGAATATTCCTCCCTTAAATCGGGGAGGAACTAACTGAACTTCCACGTGGCCTCCCCTGATTGCTCAATCCACCATAATTCGGATTAATCAGTAGCCAAGACTTGGTCAACCCTCATCCTCTCATCCGAGATAATAGAACGGTTCATGACCCTTCTGAGGCTGGAACCCTAGGAGAGTCCGTCATTAAATCACTCCAGATGGCACAATCTTGTAAATCTCGTACACGTGTCATCATCTCAGGACATGCTATAATTGTGCCACATCATGAATAATTATGAGGTGAATTTAAAATTGTAATTTAAATTTTACATGTTTATCTATGTATGTGTAACTTTTTTATTTGTGTTGATCAATAGTAAACAATTTTTAGTTTTAAATTTTAAATTATTTTTCATTGTCATATCTCTTTTTTTTTTTAACAGGGCCATATCTGAGAAAAAACAAAGTAAAAAATTGAAGATTCAACGTTGATGATATCAATAATTATTTTAGTTCTAGTTTATTAATATAAACATGAAATGTCCACGTGTGAACCGTGCATGTACAAACCATGCACAAAATTTGTACGAAATATGCACGTAAGGATCTTGCACAAAATTTGCACGGTATGTGCTCATACGGCAAATCATGCACGAAATGTGCAAATATCATTCGTACTCTAACTATTTAAACACCTATGCACAATCATTACATGTAAAAATATTTATAAAAATATACAACACTCATTATATTATATATTAAAATGGCCCAATTTTAGAGTCGACTCAAACTCTATAATTCATAAGATCGGCCATGGTTTAGACACTCAAAAAAATGTTTGTGATCGGAAGTTGTGCGTGATGAGCATGTAAATAGGACTAGAAGAAGAATAGAGGAAAGACTAATCTTCATGCTTTATGAATTAGATCGTGCATGCAATATATATTTTTTAAATTAAGGTGATCATATATATACACACACATCACAATCACACACGTGGCAAATATTTTTGTTTAGTTTTACAAAATAGGTCATTTAATTTGGTAGATATAAATAGTGTTGCCAAATTCAATATTCCCCAATTAGTAAAAGAAGAGTAATCTTGGCAGCAAGAATAGTCATGATTCTAATGAACAAATCTTTGTCCAATCCGGGTGCAACATATTTCCAGCGATGAATGAGTTGAGTAGCATTTTGTTCTAGAGTCTTCTTGATTGTGAAAATTGTAACTTTTTTGGGAACGTCCACCAATTGTACCTTCCATGCAGTTATTATCCCGAAGCTGGCAACCCCACCAATTGCCCAGAACAAATCGTCGCCCATTGATTTTCTATTAAGAATTATTCCTTTCACATCGACTATTCTTGCATCCATCACGTGGTCGGCAGCCAATCCGTATTTTCGTAGCAACATACCGAAGCCGCCTCCGCTGATGTGCCCACTGACGCCAATGGTTGGGCAAACTCCGGCGAGAAATCCCAGCATAAGGTTTTTCTTGGTGATTGCGTAGTAAACCGAGCCAAGTGTCGCACCATCCCAGCATAAGGCTTTCTTGATGACCACGAAAATAGGACCACAAGAAGAATAAAGGAAATTAGACTAATCTTCATGCTTAATTTATGATCACTTTCAACACTTTGCATGCGATAATTTCTTTTTTTGAAATTAAGGTGATCATATATATATATACACTAACACACACGTGGCAAATATTTTTGTTTAGTTTTTAAAAATAGGTCATTTAATTTGCTAGATTTAAATAGTTTTGCCAAATTCAATATTCAATCCCCAATTAGTAAAGGAATCTTCATGCTGTATTATCAGTTTGAACACTTCTCAATTAGATCATGCGATTTCTTTTAAAAATTTAAGGTGAAGATCATGCTATATTAGAAGCACATATATATACACACACGTCGCAAGCACACACGTCACAAGCACACACGTCATCAAATTATATATCTTCAATACATTACATGAATTGGGAGGAATTTTTTATTATATCTAACAATATTCACATGCAAAGCATGAATTACTTTTTAATATAAAAATACTAGAAACTGCCACCTGTGATGAAAGTCAACAAAATCTGGTAAATAATATATATATTTGGAAAAATATCTATGTACACGTAATTGTGTCGTTCCTAATTAAATCAATTTAGGGTTTTAATAGAAAGAGAGAAAATGTATACACTATAAACTAATTCTGTTTTAAATGAGAAAACTATAAAAAGAATAATGGTCTCATCTGATGTATGAAACATTAACATTTATAACCATGCATGTCGAACACAAATCTACACACAAATGGAAATACGTATATATATTTATATATAACATGTAGGGTGTACTAATAATATAACATGTACGCATGAAAACAACTAATCTCACGTATAACATGTAGGGTGCACTAATAATCTCGTGTTTATGTATAAATGGATAGTGGGTCCTTATTCCACCTTTTAGATCCAGCTAGCTGTGTAATCTAGTTCTCCTGTTAATTTACTTTTTTCCTTATGTTATTTCCTGAGCTAGGGTGTCATTACATATGTTTCGATTGATTAAGCATTGAAATCTATTCTCTAAACCATGGTGGTTGATAAAAAATTGCTTTGGAAAATCAAACCCTAATCTATTCTCCAAGTGTGGCACCGACTTCCACACATGCATATTTCTCGTCAGTGTTGATAGTGACTTTGTTGAGGTTGATTTGAGGTTGATCAAATCAACCACAACAATTGGGACTTCAGACACGTACGATAGTGCCTCGTAATCGTGTCATCGGTTTCGAGTTCGAATTTGGATGTCATTTTGCTTTGCGCAGTAGATGATAGGTGGGATTTGAGATTCAAGTCTTGGGGTTATGATCACTTTTGGTTTGGGGGTGGAATCTGAGGTGAATCTCAGATTCTGAATAGAAAATTGGAGGATCTTTGTGTATGAAATGTGGGTTGGGTGGTAGGTATGGTTGGAAACTGGCGTGTTGGTCCCGGTGCTAACGAGTCTCACACGTGTATGGGGGGGGAATACACGTGTTCAGTGATTTTTAAAACTTTTCTTTCACTGAGGTCAGATGGGTCAGGTTATCCTGATGATTTTGCCCTGAGAAACACTGATTGCCCTGAGTCAAAGTCTACTGAGACAATGATCCTGAGCTGCTTTCAGAAGCTTCAGATTAGCCCAACTGAGCCTGAGTTTATCAGAGATCCTGAGGCGCTTGGATCAGATAATTTTCTTACTGAACCCTCAGTAGAGTTAGTTCAGTTTGGTAACTATCTGTTCTAGCTACTCAAGTGTGCGGAATGGTTGGCCCTAAGTTTATACTCGTTTTAGCTTTGCTGAAAATCTTCCCTTCAATAAAACAGTGATTAAGGCTGTGATCAATTTGATGCAAGTTCAGTGGATTGGTTCCAACTGAATATCAGTGAACTATGCGTTCAGTGAAAAATATGCAACATATAATAATGCAGTATAGAAAGCAAAACAACACAGCAATTATAGTGGTTCAGAGACTCAAGCTCCTACATCCACTCTCTCTGATCTTCAGAGAAATTCCTTAACCACTTCCTAAAGCTTTCTGGCTAACTCATTGTAGCTTACTCACTTTTCTACCTTGAGTTTTCTGGCTGACTCACTGCAGCTTACTAACTCAAACACATACAAGTGTCCAGACTACCACAAGTAGCTTACTAACTTCTTCTCTAGAGTTTTCTGGCTAACTCATTGTAGCTTACTAACTCTTTACAACTCTAACTCACCAACAAAACACACACAAACTACCTTAACAAAGGGTTTGGGTTTTGGGTTGGTTTCCAACTAGGATGGGATATCCTTTACAATAAGAACTAATGCAAAGGCTAGGATATTTCTTCTAAGCTTTGGATATATCTATCACTCTAGGCTTAGAATAGTGAGCTCTCTCCAATGTGAAACACTTGGGAAATTCTAGGTTTTTCGAGTGCTTCAATTTGCAATAATACGAATGAGCTCTTGAGTTGCTTTGAAATTTCCCGTAACCTCTCAATGTAAAGGGTCACTGGTATTTATAGGCAACTTCACCAAGGTCGCTCTTGAAAAACTATCCGTTGGAGGAGATAGTATCAAGGGTTTCCTCTTCTGGTGTTTGATGAACGACTATATTTAGGGTTTGAATACTCCCTTGCATGTTTTAGGAAATATGCAGTCATGTAGCCAATCACCGATTTTTGCAGTCTGGAACTTAGTACTACTGACATGATTCAGGGTCCTGTCGCTTTCAGTGTCAGTAAAGTACAGTGTTGTCTTCCTCTGATTGGTTCTTGTCTTCAGTGAATGTAGACAAAGAAAACAGCTCTTTTTGGTCAATCTCTCTGAATGAGACAACCTTAAACAACACTTAGACTTAGTTCCTTTTGTCTGAATATGAATGTTTTGGGCAATATCTATTTTTCTGAATATTTGCGTTTTTCTCAGTTTTAGTAGTCTTCAGATAGATTATATTCAGTGCCTCTGAACATTCAGGTTATACTGAGTATTCAATATCTTCTTGAGTCTGATAACTCACTGGGTCTTCAAAGATCTTCTTACGAGTCTTCAATGTCTTGATGACATACCGAGTCTTGATATCTTCAAAATCTAACCCGATCTCAGATCTGCTGACTATACATGGTGCAGATAACTTCCTGAACAATCTATACTGAAACCTGACTCAGTCTATCAAGATTATCCTGAACATGTCATACTCAGGGTTTTTGGGATCTAATCAAAACTTCTTTATTAAATTCATCTCCCAACATGGCGGGTATTTGTTTAATATAAATATGAAATGTGCACGTGCGAACCGTGCATGGAACATGCATGTACAAACTATGCACGAAATTTTTACGGAATGTGCACGTAAGGATCTTGCACAAAATTTGCATGGTATGTGCTCGTACGACAGATCGTGCACGAAATGTGCAAATATCATTCGTACACTATATACTTAAACACCTATGCACAATCATTACATGTAAAAATATTTATAAAAATATACAACATACTTTATGTTATATATTAAAAAAGCTCAATTTTAGAGTCGACTCAGGCTCTAAAATTCATAGGATCGACCCTGCAAAGAACCTAAAAAGAAAAAGAAAAAAAAACCAAAGCGTCTCCTAGCAAAATAGGGTATATTGCATAGTTGGTCCCATGAGAATTTTTCAGTAACATATTGGGTCCCGCATTTTTTTTTGTCCTGTTTTAGTAGAAATGGTCCCATTCGATCTTTATTTAAAAGTTTTGGTCCCAAGAAAAATTTCAAAAAATAATTTTGGTCCAAAAATTCATTAGTTTTTTTGCTTGTAACCACGGGGACTAGTTTTGTTAAAAAAAAGGGACCATTTTGAAGAGTTGACATTCTTATGAGACTACATTTGTAATTTACCCTAGCAAAATACCCCAAAATCGAACCCTCGTCGTAGATGCGACCATGGTTTTTGTGTGCCGTAAGGCGCGATCAAGTGTGTAGCCAAAGAATTGTTATGGTTATACGTGAAAGTGTGCTTTTACGTATGTATAACATACTAATATAATCTTATTTACTGAGAATAAATCTTTTATCGCCGTTGCTTTAAATATGAATGAATGTTATTTATTTATTGCAAATCGTTCAATATTAGTACATATTTGTTGGGAGATGAATTTAATATGAGAGATTTTGATTAGATCCCAATACCTCTGAGTATGAAATGTATCAGGACATCTTGGTAGAATAGGACTCATGTTTCAAATAGTTATCATTTCAGGAGAATCTGCACCATGTATAGTCAGTAAATTTAGATCAGGATAGGTTAATAAAAGTTCTGAAGACCTAAAGACCCTGAAGAACCTGAAGACCTGAAGATCCTGAAAACCGAAGATCCTGAAGATGTTTTGTACTGAAGTATATAGTGAAGATCCTGCAGACCCTAAATAGTGTTATGTTCAATCTTAGTACAAACAAAGAGAATGTTATGCATTCGTAGGCTTTAAGGAATGTATCTGTAGGTCCCGAACGGGTTTTCGTGAGGGCAGAAGTCTAGAGGGGAGGGGTGAATAGACTTCTGAAAACTTTTTCGTGAGATCAGGTGTGATAAGCAAGTTGCCTGATCAGAGTGCGAATGAATCAATTTGGATTGATATCCAACTTACTGATCGCCTAAGGGCAGATCAGTTCGGTTTCTATCAGTTTAACTGATGTGTGGAAGATAAGTTTAACCAGTGTGAAAAACCAATTTTCTCTAATCTTATTCTAAGTAATCTATTTCAGACCAGATGACAAAGTGCCAAACTGATCAGATCAGTTGCTTGGTGCAAATTTGATCCAGACTTAGAATATGCATGTAATACTTAAACATGTAGTGTGCATATAGTGTAAAGCAGGTAAATCAGATAAAGCACACCAGATTTTTATTGTGGTTCAGACAACTTGTCTTACGTCCACTCTTCCCTATCAGCAGGGGCACCAACTAACCAACTGGACTTAGTTTTATGTGTTAGTCAAACACAGTACAACAGATGTTTCAAGAGTTCTCACTCAACCAATCCCAGAGATCAGAACTAGAAACTCTAGTCTGAAATCTTGCTAAACAAACTTAACCTAAATTTTGGTTTGGGTATAAGATTTATTGTGTTCCAACTGGAAATCTATCCCAGTATTTATGTAGCCTATGGCTGAAGGATAAGAATTCTATGCTAAGAACTATGGGATGAACACTTAGAAATATTCTTCAATTTTATGTTCTTCGTGCGGAAATTGCGAGTAGCTTGAGCTTGTAGATTATTTCCATAACCTTACTCTGAAGGTTGATCCCATATTTATAGACCTTGAAATCAAAGAGCCGTTGGAGAACAATTTGAATCTCAAGCTATTTTAGGTAGCTTGCAGGTCCGATTTGATGTGTTCAGGAAGGTCATGCCGTCTTAGTGCAATTTCGTCCTTTCTAGCCATTTGCCCTAATACGCCATATCCTGCATCGTCAGTTCCGTACATACATGTCGATTTATTAGTGGCTAAAAAGTACACTTATTTGGCCCCTTGTAAAGCCAACTTGCTTGACATTCTTCTGGTCTGAATCTCTTCGTATGTTAAGGATAAGTAGATATGCTTATCATACTTCTGACTTGCTTGATCTGATCAGTGTCCTACTGATTAGATTACCTTGAGTCTTCTGATATGGTTGTCTTAGCTTCAACCTATCGACTCTACTGATGTCCCGATAGAATAGGTCTTTTGATCTTCGCTTTTGATCTTCGCATCTGATCTAAGCCTATACATATTGAGTTCCACCTCAATATGTGACCTAATCTATTTCATCAACTGTCTAACAAGTTCAACTGGTTTCCTAACAAATCATCAGTCGACTAACAGGTTCGACTGGTCATATTACAACTGTTTTGGAACTTCCATCAAAACTACAAATTTTCCAACAATATCAGTTCACTAGAGTTGACCAAAAAAGAGCCGTTTATTTATCTCTGATCAAAGGAAGATCTCGATCAATAAGGAGGCGATAACAAACAGATTTATCGACCTTAATCGAAAATGACATAACACCGAGGAAATGTCGATCGATATCTTCCAAATTCTGACGTATAAGTGATTGGTTGCTTAGCTGCGTATTACCCAAACCATGCAACGGCACGTTCAAACCCTAAATGTAGCCGTTTATCACTTACCAAAAGAGGAAACCCTTGAAGCTATCTCCTCCAACGGATAGTTTTTTCAAGAGTGACTCTTAGAGTTGCCTATAAATACCGAAGGCCTTGCACTCATTCAAGGTTACGGGAAATCAAGAAACTCCAGAGGTCATACTTATTCAAGTTTTTTTTGAAGCACTCAAAACCCTACAAGATTTCCCAAGTGTTTCACTTTGAAGAGAGCTCACATACTAAGCCTAACATTGTTAAGATCCAAAGCTTAGTAGAGATATCCTAGCCTTTGCATTCCGTTCTTATTGTAAAGGATATCTCAACCCTAGTTGGAAACCAAACCAAAACCCAAACCCTAAGTGTTAGGAAGTTTGAGTAGTTGATTGTTTGGAAGTTGAGAGAGTTAGTAAGAGTTAGTAAGTTGTTCAGTCTAAAAGCTTGAGAGAGAGTAGTAGTTCTGAGTACTAGGACCCAGGAAGTAGATCCTAGGGATCAAATTTCCTTTGAGAGGTCATTTGGTCAGTGTACCTTGGCACTCTAAACCAAGCGGATTCCTGAAGTGTTTAAGGAATTCCCCTGAGGATCAGGGAGAGTGGACATAGGAGCTTGAGTCTCTGAACCACTATAACTTTGCTGTGTTATTTACCTTCTGTATTGCATTTAAGTGTTGCATATTTTCACTGAAGGATTAAAAGGTTTTTCTTAATTCAGTTGGAACCAATCCATTGAACTTGCATTAAACTATTCACAACCTAAACACTGTCTTCATAAAGGAAAAGATATTTTCAGCAAAGTAAAACGAGTATAAACTTATCACTTTCCGCACATTAGCTAGCTAGTATAGATATCTATCAAACTGAACAACTCTTCTGAGTATTCAGTAAGACTGTTATCTGTGCCAAGCTACTCAGGATATTTAACAATCAGGATCAATTGAGCTAATTTGAAGGACTGAAAGCTGCTCAGGGTTATTGTCTCTGTAGACTTTGACTCAGGGTGATTTGTGCTTTTCAGGACTAAACTCAAGAAGGCCTGACTCACTGATCAGCTGAGTTTTAAAATTTTAAAAAAATACTATACACATGTATTCTCTCCCCTATACACGTGTGTGACTCGTACTTGGGACCAACAAGTGGTATCAGAGCAGTGGTTCAACTGGCCACTTGCTTTGGTATCCATAGTCTTGTTTGCTGAAAGACTTTGGTGGTGTACTGAATAGATCTTACTGCTGATATCTTACAAGGCTCAGGCATCATGCCTTCTAAGAAACTACCTATGTTATCTGTTGAGAACTATGAATTATGGAGACTAAGAATGCAGACACATCTGTACACTAAACATGAAAGAATGTGGAGAGTTGTGTCTCAAGGACCATTTATGTATACTGTTGTGAATCCCAGAAATACTGATGCTGAGAAAGAAGATCCCAGAGATGAATTTCCTAAATCTGATGACCAGCTTACTCCTGAAGAGAGGAAGTTGGTTAACTTAGATTATATTGCTAATGATACTCTATATAACACTATTGATGATGGTGTTATGGGAATGATTTCTCACTGTGAAACTGCAAAGAAATATGGGACACACTTGCTATCATGTGTCAGGGCACTGATCATATCAAAGAAAATAAACTATCTGTAGCCATTGCAAAGCTTGATGGCTTTGAAATGGAAGATGGTGAATCTATTGAAAGACTTGAGGTTAGATTCACTAGCATCACGAATAATCTGAGTGCTCTTGGAAAAAGATATCAAAAGAGAGAAATTGCACTGAAATCCTTAGAGGTCTCTCTAAGAAATGAGATATACATTGAGAACACCAAAGATATTGCATCTATGTCATATCAACAAGTTTTCTCTGAACTGAAAGCTTATGAGTTTGTAATTGATAAGAAAACTAAGAAAACTGATAGCAAAGATGGATCTTCATCTAGCAAAAATATGGCATTTAAGGCCAAGAATTAAAACTATAAAGCTAAAGAGCCTAAAAACCCACCTGCCAAAGATCAGGATGAAAAAGATGAAAAATATGCCCTGGTGGCAAGGAGGTTTGAAAGACTCTATAGCAGATTTGGTAAATACAAAAGATATTATAAGGATACCAGGTACAGGAACAGGAACAACTCAGAAACTGAGGACAAAACTGCTGAAAGGAAGAAAGACCACAGAGCTGAAAGCTCCTCATCAAAGAAAAAGGACTTCAAATCCAAGGAAGAAAATGATCAGGATGATGATGCCAACAGATTTTACAACTGTAAGAAGAAAGGTCACTTCTAGTATGACTGTCCCGAGTTAAGTTCCAAGGAGAGAAAGGAAAGACAAGCAAAGAGAGACAAGAAGTACTCTAGCAAAAAGGCAATGGTTGCTGACACGTGATTTTCCACACTCACCTCTCAAGTATAAGAGGATCGTTGTGTGCCTGGTTAAATATCGATCCAAGGGACTAGTGGTGATAGTATAACCTCATAGCTATGTGTTGGCGCGTAGTTATAGTGTGAACCATGTTTGATTTTTGAGATTAAAACTAAATTATCAACTAAACATAAAATAACAACTAGACAATTCAACAAGCAAAGAAGAACACAAATAAGCAACAAACGATTTTGTTTCCAAGTGAGAGATGAGGTGTTCGGGTGTTTTTCCTTGTGTGATGATTATCAAAAGATTAATTATGAAATTTGCCTCTATTTCAAGTTATTCCATAAGAGCGATCACTTCACATTTACCATTCCCGTACTTGATAAGCCTAGGGTCCGATATCATTTTAAATCCTAGGATTGGGAGGAGGATCTCCCCTTTCTAACCTAGGTAATTGCAAAGTTATGGTGCTCTAATTATTTAACTACTCTGTCCCCGTGTTTTTCCACTTATATACTAAGTTCAATTCTCCTATGTGCTCTTCACTTTCCACTCTAGGTATTAACTAAAGAGGCCAATGTAAATTAGGGGGGGGTTCTTATGTTTCTATCCAACTCTCGTTGCAATAGAGCATAATTAACTCAAATCCGATGAATTAAACCAATACCCATATACCTAATTCCGTCTACCCAACTCTCGTTGCGATAAACTAGCATAAACACACAAGCTAATAGTAAAATCCAACCAAATTGAACAAGTAAATTTCCCTAATCTAAAGGATCACCATCAATAGAGATACACAACCATAATCAAAGCAACTAACCAATCATCATCACAATTCCAAACACTCAAAAAATTAGCCAATCATGATTCTAGTCAAACCCATAAACAATAGAAAACATAAACCCATGAACATAACAATTAAATTAATGAAAGCAATAAAAGGGATAGAAGTCACCAAATAAAGCAAATACAACTTGAATCTTGTCTTAACTCTTGAACCCAAAAAAATTATACTCTATAAAACAAAAAATCTAACTAATGGCTGTTTTGGTGTGTGGAGGAGAAGAAAACTCTTAAACCCTATCTAAAACCCCTATTCTCCAAACTCCCTATTTCCTACTGGTGGAAAAAATTAAATATGCTACTGGAATCCCCCTTTTATCTGTATTGAAATCGCTGAATTTAATGCCAAATGAGAGTCGCCACTTTCTTCTTCTTCAATGTCTCGGTCAAAGTAGCATTTTCTTGTTGCTGAAATTACAGTAAAACCTCTATAAATTAATAACTTTGAGACCGGAGAATTTTATTAATTTATAGAGATATTATTATATCAATAAATTAATAATTTATTAATTTAAAGAGGTTTTAATGTATATGCACAGTTGACCTTCAAAGTTTCAAATTCTTTGAATAACTTTAAGTATACATGCATAGTTATTGATGAAAATTAAGTTAAAATACAAATGTACTAGTAGAATTCCATGAATATAAAGTTGTCTTAAGAATATTCAAGTGCATCGTATATATGTATATGAATTATTTTTAATAATTATTAATTTATAGTTTAAATTTAACCAATATATATATATTTTGATCTCAAAAAAAATTATTATCTTATAATTTTATTGATTGAGTCCCAAATTTGTACTGGTCCCAACTTGGGACCGAACAAATTATTAGTTTTAACGAGATTATTAATTTATCGAGTATTAATTTAACGAGGTTTTACTGTAATTAGTTGGACGTGGCTTCTTCAATTGAGCAAGCTACTTGATTCCATTTCATTCCCCACGCCTTATCAATTAATTGGGAGGCGTAAATGGGCTGGTTTTTGCTAGAAATTGGGCCGCCAACTTTAATTACTAACATGGGCTGAAATTCCTTTTTTCGCGAATGGGGCGGATGGATTTTTTCCAGCTGCGCGTCATTTTGTTTCGCTTATAACTTGAGCTCCGACCTCTGATTGAATTGATTTTTTTTTACGTTGCGACCTTCTTTTCGAGGCGCTTCACATGGTTCAACCCACTTCTTCCACATCATTCTAGATTAGAGAATTATTTTATCGTTTCTTACTCATTTTCTGCACAAATAAATGAGACACCACCTTTCTCCACATTTAGTCACAATTAAGTCAAATTAATGCAATATAAGCACGAAATGCTATCAAACTGAGCATGAAAATCACATAAATACGAGCAATGATGACACCCAATCAGTTGCTGAAGAAAATGATGCTGAAGAGGAAGGTTCAAGCTCTTTAGAAGAAATGTTCCCAGACAGTGACAGTGATGATGTATGTCTTGTTGCTATTGAGGAGGTAAATTCTTCTATCTCTGTTGTGTTAGGTTATACGTGAAAGTATCCTTTTACTTTGTATAACCTATGTATTAAACACTTATTTACTGAAATAAATTATTTATCACTGTTGCTTTAAATATGATTGAATGTTGTATATATTTATTACAAAACGTTCATATAATAGCACGCGTTACATTGTAGTCAACGTGGTGATACCAGATCACAGAAGATCACGTTAACAGTCCCTTGTAAACAAATGCGCGTTTCACAACTTAGATAGATCCGAACAATCTATTGGTAGAAGTTGATGTGTAAGGCTCAGATTGACTTGTCTTAACCAAGAGATTACACTAGTGCATTCGATGCGCTGAAGCGGACCTACAGAGAGGATAAACTCATTCGCACTGACTTATGGGATGAAGAGTTAGACCTCAGTGGTTGTTGATTTCTTAATCTCTATGACTTAATAAGGAATGTGTGCGATTAGTAGTTATTGCTTTGACTTATAAATGAGAAGAGAATCATTGCGACTTCGATACCCTATATCTTGGGCAATAATATTAATTGCACGACAGCTTCTAAATTAATATAGAAAATTGTGTGCTTGCAACGTCTTGGGTGATTGGTCCCCTTGGTGGGCTCAGAACCTTTATCATACCAAATCTTGCAAGTGGAATTAATTTTCCGGTATGAATAATAAAGATGAGTTGTCCTTACTCCAAGAATAAATATATTAATTAATATAACGCTTTTTAGTGGTTTAATTAATTAATGGACTAAATAATCTTAAACACGGAAAATAATAACCGGGAGTCATATTACCGTAATATGAGTCCAATATTAATTATATAGTGGAGTTAATTAATATTAATGAGCTGAATTATATTGTGTCTCAATATTGGAATTCAGTAGCCCATTGGAAGATCCATTTTAATTCTCCTAAAGCCCCTCAAGTAGCCCAATTAAATTCCATTAAATAAAAGGTGTTTGAAATAAATTAAATATTTGTTGCTTTATTTTTCCTTATTTTTTCGAAAATTATTAAAGAAAAGAGGGAGAAGGATTTTCTTGAAAAGATTTTATGGAAAGGAGATAATGTATTCTTGAAATACAAGATTATCCCATAAATTCAAGAAATCTCCCACTTGACCTCTTTAATTGTATTTTTCGAAAAAGAGGGCAATAAGGAGGAAAAAAAGATTTTCTTGATTTTCTTGGAAATATTTTATGAAAAAAGATATGTATTTTTTAATACAAGAATATCTCATAAATTCAAGAAAGATCTAATCTTGAAAATATTTCCCTTATCATTTTCGAAATATATGGATATTTGGGGTGTGAGAAAATTCACATGGAAAGAAGAATATATGTAATATATTCAAGATTTCTTGGAGATAAAAAAAAAAAAATCTTTCCCAACCCCTTGTAGCCCTAATATTTCGAACCCCTCCCCTATATAAATAAGGGGATGAATTTTTTCATCCCCTACAATTCCATGTGCTGGAAATATTAGAAATCCACAAAGGTGGTGCAACAAATTATTTAATTTTCCTTTGTTTATAAATTGTTCATTGGAGAACCTTCCACCGGGGTTATTGAACGAGGACTTGGGAATACTTGAGAAGGACTTTTGGTGGGTAGCCAGTTACTTGATCTTGTCCTTCTCAACGGTTGTCTCTCCAACGGGTATGTTTACGTAAACTCCTAGCAATTCTGCATGCTAGGATCTTTTACGTGAAATATTATTTGCATGTCATTGTTGGATTAATTATTATTTGAATTCACTTAGATTAATTCATGTTAGTAATAATTGTTAATTTAAATTTGTGTTTATGAGGTCATCCCGATAGATCCTGGCATATGTTATCCCAACATGTTGCTGCTCCTACATAAGCACCTGAGTTTTCAAGTTCCTCTGTAAACACTAATTTCGATCTGATATGTTCTTTTGAGAGCCTGATGAAAGATTATTCTGTGCTACAAGAACTGTTCATTGAAACTCAAGAGCATAATGAAGAATTGATTGTTGATAATCTAAAGTGGAAAAACTCTAATGTTGCTGAGATCACTTCTCAATTAATGGGAGTTACTGATGAACTTGATGTTCTGAAGGTACAACTCTTAGAGAAAGAGAAGTTGATAGTTGTCCTGAATGGAAAATTAGAGAAATCCACTGAGGAGAATAAGCTAATCAAAACTGAATTCAATGACCTCTTTGAGAAACATGAAACTCTAAAGAACTGTGAAGATAGTCTGCGGAGAAAGTTAGCTCTATTAAATTCTGCATCTAGTGCAATAGATGAAATTCAGAGTTATCAAAGACCGAACTATAAGAACTGGATTGGGGTACATTCCAGGGGGAACTTCACAAGGTCAACTTAATGATGCCTCAACTAGTGGCACTAAGATAGTTTTTGTTAAACCCGCGGTTCCTACTGATCTTCTTATTGAAGAACAACCACGAGTTTTAGACAAGGGTAAAGGACCCATGGTTTCAGAGAACTTGAAGGTTCAGAGTGGAAAGCCCAAACCTCAGGAAAAGGTTAGAAACCCTGAACACTCAGCAGGAAATCCTCAGGCTAGTACTTCAAGGTCTCAGGCCAAGAATATTGTCCTGAAGAAATCTGCACTGAACCATCAGAGGAATTTTCAGAAGAGAAACACTCAGCAGAGATATTTTCAACTGAAAAGACCAAGTCCTCAGAACACTGAAAGACCTCAATTTCAGTATAGAAGACCCAAACCCCACTTGCCTAAGGGTAAAGGTCCTCTGAACCCAAGTCAGCAGAAACCTAGGCCAGCTGCACCAAGGCTAAAACATCTGAACAAGAGGCCTGAACCCAAGAAGAACTTTAAGGCAGACCCCACAACAGAATGATGTTGCTGAAAGAAGAAATAGGACACTAAAAGAAGCTGCAAGAACAATAATTGCTGAAGCTAATATTCCTAAAAGATTTTGGGCTGAGGCTATCAACACTGCATGCTACTCTCAGAACAGATCCATGCTGACAAAGAATCAAGGAAAAATACCATATGCACCATGGAATGAAATGATGCCTCCTGTTTCTTTCTTTCGTGTGTTTGGTTGTAAGTGTTTCATTCATAATAATGGTAAAGATCAGTTGAAAACCTTTGATAGCAAAGCTGATGAAGGAATATTCTTGGGATATTCTGAAGTTAGTAAGGTCTTCAGAGTTTACAACTGTAGGACCCTTTTGTGACAGAAACACCTCATATTGTTTTTGATGAATCTACTTGTGTTCATAGAAAACAAGAACATGACTTTGGAGACTTGACAAAAAGGGTCACCAGACTTAGCCTGAAAAATAAAGATGCTGGTAGATCATCCAATGAGCTTGAAAAAAAGAAGTCAATTACCTTCTATGAATGGAGTGAATCTGACTCAGAAGAAGAAACCCAGGTTGAAAATACTCAGGCTAGTGGACCTCAGGATGATAGTTCTCCACTGAAGGAAAGCCAACACACAGGAGCTGATCCACCTGAACTAACTCCAGTTCAACATCAGGCAAGTAATGCCAATGAAGATGTGGTCACAGCTGAGGCAAATTCTGAATCCATCAACCAAGGGGGAACAAATGTCTCTAATAATGTTCTGAATGGAAATTCCCCTGAGGAAGATGATTCCATTTCTCCTTTCTTGTTGTTTCCTGAATTTGATGATGTACATGAACCTAACATTTCTGATAATAAGGATACCACTAAAGGGGGAACATCAAAAAGATCTTGGCTAGACAGCCACCCTTCAAGTCAAATTGTTGGTGATTTATCAGAAGGTGTTAAGACCAGAAGGTTCCATGGTGAAAGTTCTTTGTTCTGTTGCTTCCTATTTGAGAAGGAACCTACTGAGATTGAAGAAGCTCTTCAGGATTCCTTTTGGATTACTGCTATGCAAGAAGAGTTGAATCAGTTCACTAGGAATGAAGTTTGGGAGTTAGTTGACAGACCTAAGAGGCACAATATGATTGGAACCAAGTGGGTATTCAAGAACAAGAGAGATGAGAACAATGTCATTGTAAGAAACAAGGCAAGACTAGTTGCACAAGGTTATTCCCAAGAAGAAGGCTTGGACTATAATGAAACCTTTGCACCTGTTGCAAGACTAGAAGCCATCAGATTGTTTCCTGCATATGCTGCTCACATGATATTTATTGTATATCAGATGGATGTGAAGAGTGAATTTATGAATGGTGTGCTTAAGGAAGAGGTTTATGTGGAACAACCTCCTGGTTTTTGTCAGAATGACCAAGCTTACAGGCTCAGGAAAACCTTGTATGGTCTGAAGCAAGCACCCAGAGCATGGTATGATACTCTTTCTCAATTTCTTACTGACCATGGTTTTATCAAAGGAACTGTTGATAGAACATTGTTCAGGATAGAAGATGGAAAATATATCTTACTAGTTCAGATATATGTGGATGACATCATATTTGGTTCTCCAAATCATCAGATGTGTGAGAAGTTCTCTGCCCTGATGAAAGGAAAGTTTGAGATGTCAATGATGGGGGAGATGAATTTCTGTCTAGGTCTTCAAGTCAAGCAATCTAAGGAAGGAATATTCATCAACCAAGCAAAGTATACCAGAGATCTAATTGCTAAATATGGTATACAGAATTGCAATGTAGTTAGGATTCCTATGAATACTAACTACAAAATGGATCCTGATCCTGAAGGCAAATCAGTCAATCACACTAATTATAGAGGGATCATTGGATCATTGCTCTACCTCACAGCAAGTAGACCTGATATTACTTTTGCTGTTGGGATATGTGCAAGAAACCAAGCTAATCCTAAGGCTAGTCACATGGAAGCTGCCAAAAAGATTATGAGATATCTTAAAGACACAGTGAATAGAGGATTATGGTATTTAACTGATGATAACCTTGAATTAACAGGTTATTCAGATGCTGATTATGGTGGTTGTAGGATTGATAAGAAGTCCACCTCAGGAACTTGTCAATTCCTAGGGAGTAAACTGATATCCTGGTTCTCTAAGAAACATACTTCAGTGGCAACCAATACTACTGAGGTTGAATACATGGTTGTAGGAAGCTGTTGTGCACATATTCTTCGTCTAAGACAACAATTGAGGGATTATAAGATTATAGCCAATGAAGTACCTATATTATGTGATAATAATAGTGCAATTGCTATTACACAAAATCTGGTATTGTGCACCAGATGCAAACATGTTGATATTAAACATCACTTTCTTAGAGACCATGTTGAAAAGAAAGATATCAGGATGGAGAAAATTCACACTGATAAACAAAGAGCTGATATTCTTACTAAGCCTTTGGCTGAGACAAGATTTTAGGAACTATCAGTAGAATTAGGTATGTTAGATCCAGGTGAGTGAGTTCACTGAAGGGAGAAGACCTTCAAATGCATGAAGTTATTCAGAGAAGAATAACTCATGACAAAATTCTCTAAGAGTGGAAACTGAGACTCAGGATGATTTTATCATGGTTAGTATTCAGTAAGGTTAAGTATTCAATTAATCCTGAAGTAATACTTGCACATGCATTAACTCACAACATTTATTTCACTCAGTAATCATTGTTGTAACATGGATTAATCCGGTCCCCGACCCGGTTTTTGTAGACGGTTTCCCACCCTTTCTACCACTTAAGACGACCTCGCCTGGGCCATCTAGGTCGCAGGGCGACTTAAAAGGATACGCAGGTCGCGAGGCGACTTAGGAGGATATGAAGGTCGGAGAAGACTAAGAGAAGTGCGCAGGTCAGAGTCGACTTCAGCCCGAAGTCGGTGAAGAGATAAATATAGAAAATATATGGGTAGTTAATGGTGCGGATATCGCGGAGCGTAAGCAAGACAAGTTTATCCAGGAGCGGGATTCGCGGACTAGCTAAGTAAACCCTAGCCTTGGCGGCCGAAGCCTTAGCAAGCCCGCGAGAGAAGCCCATGAAGACCCTTAACCTAATTCTTTGTCTATATATACTTCATGTATCATTCATTGTAAAAGGAGAACAATTTTAGAGTACTAGGCAGATAAAGCAATAAAAGAATCCTGGCTTGGGCTGTTAGTGTTAGTGTCCTAGAGACAATCCTTTGTAAGGACATAATACTCAAATAATATTCCGTATTGATTTAATATTATTATTTTTTTAATATTAAATGTATGGCTTTACACTCATTAGAATAATATGTTTGATTATTTGCATTTATTCTTATATGTGTTCCCTTGAGTCACTGCTGTCATCGAGTGAGTGAGAACTCAGATGACTTAAGCATGATTCTTAAATAGCCCCAATCGAGGATCATCAAGAAAGGGATATTGATGATGCAATGGAGATTTGTGTGCGATCTGCATCATACTCTTAGAGAGTGTAGTAAGATCTCACTTCCTACGAGATATTAGGTATCTCATGATGGATGCACAAATACCTTAGAGAGTATTGGTATACCCATCCGAGAAACCGCTTGATGTAGTTCCACTATATGTGTCTACAGGTGTCTCGGTTAGTGGGAGCGATGCGATACTCCTTTGACTTGAGGTTAATATGCACGACATGTGTGGAGTGATGAACTTTGACCATGATCGACGCTTGCACCCGTCTATGGGTAGATATGACTTGGATTGGGTTCATCACGAAGTTCATGTGCGTGGTAGTTGAGCCAAGAAAATGATTCATTCCTCAAAGTGGATTTAGAGAGAATACTCATCTTCTCATCATAATTGGATCCAAGTCATTGACCAATGCACATCAACTTAGACTTTGTGACTAAGTGTGACACTAATGATCAAATAGTGATTTGAGATAAATTGATTGAGTTATTTGAATATACACTTAATCATGTTCAAGACTAATCGAGTATTCGTGAATGAAAGGTGGAAATCACAATTGCCCACGTTTCAGTTACAGGTAGTTGCAGATTTCTCGCAACGTACCTCATATATTGAGAATGTCTGATTTATTGACTAGGGTTCAATTAAGACCGTTAGTTTGACTAATCGCTCGGTATATGAGGGCCTATGGGTCACACAACAAGTAGTTCCCTTTTACGGATTATAGTTGGTTGGTTAAATATTAAATTAGATTTAATATTTAATTTATGGAGAAGTAATTAATAATAAATTAATTTGGAATTAATTATTATTAATATTTAATTAAATTAGATTTAATTAAATAAAAATTCCCAATAATTATATTTGGAATATAATTGTAGGATTTAATGTATATGAAAATAAATCGTAGAGATTTTCATATAAGACATTTAAATCCGTAGATATTTATATTTAGGGAATTAAAATAAAATGAATTAATTTAATTCAAGATTAGGGTTTTTATTTCCCTGATTGGGCTAGCTTGGGAAATAAGCTAAGCCTCCCTATATATACAAGCTATTGAGATTCACAAACAGTATCACTTCATATTCTATCCATAAGATCTAGAGTTTGGATTTTCCTAGCAAATCTGTCTGGGATTCAACGCTGGCAAATCCGTGCAAGTCTGTAATTGGGGATTACGTGGATACCGTAGTAGAGAAATCTGCTCTCGAGTTACTGTAAGATTTCTCATTATGATTATTGTAATTTGTATGCAATTAATTGTTCGTTGTTGGTGAACTTTAATTTCCGCTGCGCATGTGATTACGTATTTTACATGCCTCTATAATCCCACAGTGGTATCAGAGCTCAGACTCTTGTCTAATTGCATAATTGAATTGGTTTTATAATTATTTTTTAAAACCTGGTACGGTCAATTGGATTGACCCCACCTGTATTATTTCAATTGGTTTGGGGTGTTGCTTATTAGATAAACAAACACCCCCTTCTTTGTCGAATGATGGGCTCATCTCCCCAAAAAGAAAACATAGGGTTTTCTTGACCCATCGCCGCCTCTGCCCTTTGCTCGTCGCCGGTGCTCGTAGGCATCAGCGACACCGCTTGAGTCGGTGGCAAAGCGCTGCGACTCGTGGTGCTCGTGCGAAGCCGCGGCTCCGCGCACGACGGCCAAATTGATTTGCCTCGCCTTGGACGCGATTCGCCTCGCTTCGACTCGCCGCCGACACCTGGTTTTTTCGTTCGATTTGATTGATCTCTGTCTCGATTCTTCGGACTCGTGACCGTGTGTTTACAGATCGGTTCGAGCCATGGAGGTGCGTCGCGCCGTCGTCTGGTTTCGATTTTGAATTGATTCTCGTTGGAATCGGCCGAGTCACGTGGATGCACCCCGGTTTGATTCGATTCGCGGTTACAAACCGCCGGTTTCGTGTCGATTCGGCCTCTTGGAGGGATTCGTGGCCCAGCGCGTTTCTCTACTTACCAACCGCGACGGCGAGTCGCCTGCACGCGCCCAGCAGTGGCGACGACTCGCGCGCGACGGTCATGGCGTTGAACTCATGCCATTCGTCTCATTGGAATTTTTTTTTTCGTTTGTTGCCTTTTTTGTTCAGATTATGTGCAACTTACTACCATATGTTTGTTTTTTCGTATGCCCTAAATTGGTTGGACTGTTTTGGGTGAATGATGAAACTGAACTCTAGTGATGAACTGTTCATGGATTTGGGAGTTGGTTTTGGATTGTTAGGAATTTTCAGATTGAATCTGAATTGGATGGGCGATGATGAGGGGAGGGACTGTGCCGAAATTGGATTTAGGACAGACCCCTCCTTGTAATTTTAGAATTTGCACATGAGTCCTCATCAAATAAATAAATAAAATCTATTTAAAAATTTAATTGGATTAAATTTAAAATAGTAATAAAAGTTGGACTTTTATTTAAATTAAAGATTAATTTGAAAAATTGATCTTGGTTGGACCGAGGTAATTAATTGGATTATTTATCAATTTTAATAAACTTAAATTGATTTTTTTTTAAATTTGTTTCTTTTAAACGGTTTATTGAAATTCCACTGTTAACCTGTTTATTTTATTTAAATTTGTTAACGTCTTTTATGTTTGCATTATTATTATTATTTGGGTAGGAAAATATACCCAATATTTGCTCTGGATCAGATTAATTGTTTTGGGTAGGCGGTATATGTAAGTGTTAGTCCAGATAATATCACGTTTTTTGGGTAGCGACACCCAATAGATGCTCAAATGTGATATATATTAACATGTTCAATCTCGACAAGAATTAATACACCGCGCCTTTAAAAGATCCTCACTAAAAATATGATTTTTCATTAAATTGAACGATGCCTTCCATCAAAATTAATAAGAAACCAAGATTTTGTTCCAATGAGTATTTAAGGCCCAAGTCTTTTGCTTTCTGGATCTACATCTAACGAGATTATTATAGGACACGTTAGTCACCGCTTGATGGTTGTAAAATCAACTCGATTCATTTCACCAAATTTCCAGAAAAACGAGAGTCGAGGCATCCGATTGAACTAGGTTCAATCCACTCAGAGTTGCAAATTCGCAATTGGTTTGGAGACCTACCAGCCGCTATCATAAGAATCACCCAAACAGATATTATGATAGTAGGAATGTGGATCTGTTGGGATATTTTAGTTTTGATGAATTATCGCCAAAACATTATCAACTTGTTTTTTGAAGTTAACTTACGATAACAAGTTGAGGGGAACGAGAGAACAAATTGAGGGGAACTCACAAAAATCAAAAGAAGATGATCGAGATCGACGAGATCGCAGATTTAGACCGACGAGATCGATGAAGTTAGATGAGTTCCGAAGTTAATCACGAAATTGCAAATCAAATGTAAAGAAAAGCTAAAGCCAACAAATCGTAAGAGAAGGTCAAGACGTAAGATGAAAGGATGGATCGACAAGATCGACGTGATCGAGATCGATATGATAAACCGATATGCTAACCCGATGTAATCGACTGATGCTATCCCGAGACGTTGATCTAAAGATAGGGCGTTGATCTCGATCACCGAAATGATCGATCAAAGAAGAAAGGTATAGCCCGAGTCAAGTGATCTCGAGGGTCGATGTCCGAATTCAAGAGTCAACTCAAGAAGTTCGAGGTCAAGATTCCCGATCAAACAAGGTCCGCCAAGAAAAGTCCGTGAATCAAGAAAACCCGAGACTCAAGAAGTTATCAAGAAATCAAGACTCAGAGAAAACTCAAGACTTAGTAAGAATCAAGACTCAAGAAAGAATCAAGACTAAAGATGTAATCAAGACACGAAGATTCATCAATAAACATGAAGACTCGATAAACATGAAGACTCGATAAACCTCAAGACTCGATAAAACTCAAGACTCGATAAACCTCAAGACTCAGATAAACCAAGACTCAGATAGAATCAAGATCCCGAGACTCAAAAGAAATCAAGATTATAAATTGTAGAATTCAAATTGACGACGGACCAACGAGAGGAAGACAACAAGCCCGAAAAAGTCGCAAAAGCTACGATTATAGTATGGATTTGAATGTGACTCCATCCAATCCAGAACATTCAAATCCACACTATAAATACAAGTTCTTCCTTCATTTTTAAGTGTGGAAAAATGTGTGAAACACCCATCAAGCCAAATCATCTAGCATTTCCACCATAGAACACTGAACAAGAAATACACGCATATATTCAAAAGTGTTCTACCCTAGATCTAAGACAAATGTAATATCCTAGAGCAGAGAGATTTTCCCATCCCAAAGATTGAGCGCTAAACAAATGTAAGGGAAAATCTCAACTTAGTTGAAACCAAACAAACCTTACCCAAATCGGTTTGGTAGGATAAGTTTGTAGGTGAGTGTGAACTTCCCAGAAACATCTAAAGAATCCCGAAAGGGAGGGTAAAGCAATCCCGCTGAGGGAGATAAGTCCCGTTTGAGTGTGAACTCGGTAAACATCTGTTGGGTGTTGGACTAACACGTTAAACTAAGTCCAGTCGGTTAAGTTTGTGCCCCTGATGATAGGGAAGAGTGGATGTAGGAGTTGGACTCCGAACCACTATAAATCGTGTGTTCTTTTACTGCTTTATGTTCTTACTTGCCATATGCATTCGATTATAAGCAAAACACAACACATGAGCTTAAAACGCAAAAAAATGGAATCACTCTGCCCTCACCCCTGTTTTATATGCATTACATGGTATTTTCCGCGCACTCTGGGTTTTTCAAATCGGGACCAACAATATTCCATAAAAATCCCACTCTCTTATTGTTATGGTATTTTCGAAATTTTAGGATAAAGATTTCAAGATTTGGATCTTCTTGAATTTATGAGATATACTTGTATTCCAAGAATTCATATCTTCCACAATATCTTTTCAAGAAAATCAAGAAAATCTTTCTTTCCATTTATTTCTCATAAATTTAGAAAATCCCACATAAATAACTAAGTGGGAGATTTCTTGAATTTAATGAGATAATCTTGTATTCCAAGAATACATATCCTCATTCCATAACAAAAAGAAAATCTTTCTCCCCTTTTATTCATGTTTTTCGAAAAAAATTGGAAAAAATAAGCAACCATAATTTATTTTATTTTAAACACCTCTTTCAGTTATTGGACATTATGTTTGGGCTACTTGAGGGCCTTTAGGAGAATTAAGATTGAACTTTCTAATGGACTTTGAATATCTAATATTGAGCCACAATATTATTCAAGCCCATAAATATTAATTAATCCCACTACATAATTAATATTGCACTATCCATCTTAACCCATATTACTGTTAATATGACTCCCGGTTATTATTTCCCGTGTTTAAGATTATCCAAATTTCATTAATTAATTCAAGCCACTGAAACAACTTTCCTTTAATTGATATCTTTTGTCCTTGGTCAAGGAACGGTTCAACATTATTATCTATACCGGAAACTAATTCCACTTGCAAGATTTGGTATGATAAATTTTATGAACCTCCCAAGGGGGTAAATCGAACAAGCGTACTTGCACACGATTCTTCGTATTAAATCTTAGCAATCACATTTGACCAATAATATTGCCCAAGATATAAAGTATTGAATCACATTGATTCTCTACCCATCATAATTCAAAGCAATAATTACTAACCATACACGATCCTATTTAAGGGACGAAGATTAAGAAATAACGAACCACTGAGGTCTAATTCTTCCTAATTCAGTGCTGAAGAATTTATCCTCCTCAGAGGTCCTATTCAAATTACATCGACCATGCACTAGTGTAATCTCTTGGTTAAGACAAGCCAATATGAGCCTTACACTTCAACCTTTCACGATGGATTGTTCATTTCCATCTAGGTCGTGAACAACGTACTTTTAGTTACAAGGGACTGTTAATTTAATCTTTTGTGATCTGGTATCACTAAATTAACTACAATGTAACACGTCTTATTTATTGAACAGCTTATGCAAGAAATATATGTAACATTCAATGATATTTAAAGCATCGATGATAAATGATTTATTTCAATAATAAGATGTAAATTCATTTGGTTATACAAAGTAAAAGCATACTTTCCAAAGATAACCCCAAAGAATCTCCCACTTATACTCAAAGTCCGCTTTTAAGTATACTACAACATATCTCGTGTAGTTCTAATCGTGACATCTAATGTCACCTACACGAACCTAATAATATCTCCCACTTATACTCAAAGCAGATTGGCAACGGTCTTGACACCCATTCCTTCCACATGTCTCTCGAATGTGTTCTGAGGCAGGCCCTTTGTGAATGGATCTGCTAGGTTGTCTTCTGATGCGATCTTTGCCACCTCTATATCTCCTCTCTTAACGATTTCTCGTATAAGATGATATTTTCTTTCAATGTGTTTGCTGGCCTTGTGGGCTCTTGGTTCCCTTGAATTTGAAACTACTCCGGCATTATCACAGTAAACAGTGATTGTGCTGGGCAAATTCGGAACTACATCCAAGTCCACTAGGAAGTTCTTGAGCCAAACCGCTTTTTCATTTGCCTCATAAGCGGTATGTATTTGGCTTCCATGGTAGAATCGGCGATGCATTTCTGCTTAACGCTTCTCCATGTCATGGCTCCTCCCCCCATGCAAAACACACTACCAGAGGTAGATTTTCTGGAATCTAAGTCTAATTGGAAATCCGAGTCCGTGTAACCGATGGGGATTAGACTATCTGACTGATAAACTCACATTCTATCCCGAGTTCTTTTCAGATACTTGAGATGTTCTTAATGACCGTCCCAATGCTCTTTTCCCAGATTACTTTTGATATCTCGCTACCATGCCAATCTGAAAGCGATATCTCCGGTCTCGTCACAAACATTGCATACATAATACTTTCGACAGCCGAAGCATAAGAAATGTCTTTCATGTCATCTATCTCCTTTTGTGTCTTAGGGAACATTTCCTTAGATAGATGGATTCTATGTCTGAAAGGTACGAAACCTTTCTTGGAATCTTGCATGCTGAATCTCTTCAAGACAGTGTCTATATATGAAGCTTGCGATAAGCCTATCATCATTTTCTTGCGATCTCGAGTGATCTTGATCCCAAGGATGTGCCGGGCTTCCCCTAAGTCCTTCATATCAAACCTGCTTTTGAAATCCATGCCCTTACGCCCGACAACACCTTTACATCGTCCCCCGATGAGCGAATGTAAATCTCGATAGTACCAAGAATACCAATGCAGTTTCGACACGCTTCTTGTACAGACAACTTTCGTACTCGTTTTGATCAAACCCGTAAGACTTTATTACTTGATCAAAACATTGGTTTCAAGCTCTAGATGCTTGTTTGAGTCCATAAATGGACTTCTTGAGCTTACAAACTTGGTGTTCTTGGCCTTTTTCAATGAAGCCTTGGGGTTGTTGCATATAGATTTCCTCTTCTAGACTTCTGTTAAGGAAAGCCGTCTTGACATCCATTTGCCAGATTTCAAGGTCGAGATGCGCAACAATCGACAAGAGGATTCGGATGGACTTGAGCATTGCTACAGGTGAAAAGGTTTCCTCATAGTCAATCCTTTCTTTTGGAGTATAACCTTTCGCCACAAGCCTTGCCTTGAAGGTTTCCACCTTCTCGTTCGGTCCTCTTTTCCTCTTGTATACCCACTTGCAACCAATGGGTTTGACCCCATTAAGTGGTTCGACTAGCTCCCACACTCTGTTATGATCCATAGAACCCATTTCGGCTTCCATTGCTGTTTGCCAAGAAACCGCATCCTTGTCTTGGATTGCCTCGTCGTAAGTCCATGGGTCTGATTCATCTTGATCGGGAACTAAGTCCCAGGACTCTCCTACCCCCATGAATCTCTCGGGTTGTCTTACAACCCTCCCACTACGACAAGGTTCTGGTTGTGTAAGTGTGTCGTTTGGTATGTAATCTTGTACAATTGGCACTGAGGTTAGCCCCCTTAGCTCATTTGAGGTAATCTCACTTATGGGCTTTCTTCCGTTCATATAGTCTTCTTCCAAAAATCTAAAGTGGGTGCTTATTATCACCTTTTGATCTTCAAAACCGTAGAACATACACCCTTTTGTTCCCTCGGGGTATCATATAAACAGCCTTAATTCTGATCGAGGATCCAATTTTCCGGCTTTCTTGTCCAACATAGGCCGGACACCCCCAAATTCTCATGTTTCTCAAACTGGGCTTGAGCCCGGTCCACAATTCTTTGGGAGTTTTGGGAACCGATTTGGATGGCACCAAGTTCAGAATATAAGCCGTTGTTTCCAAGGCATGACCCCAGAACGACTTGGGTAGATCCGCATAACTCATCATTGATCTAACCATTTCTAAAAGAGTTCTGTTTCTTCGCTCTGCAACCCCTTTTTGTTGAGGGGTTCCGGGTGCAGTTAGCTGGGATACAATCCCTTCATCTGACAAGTAGTTCAAAAACTCATCACTGAGGTACTCACCTCCACGATCAGATCGTAAAGACTTGATACATTTTCCCTATGATTCTCTGTTTGAGCCTTAAATTCTTTGAATTTGTCAAAGGTCTCAGATTTATGCTTCATAAGGAAAATATAGCCGTACCTTGAGTAATCATCAATAAAGGTGACGAAATACTCATAACCTCCTCTTGCTTTGATTGACATTGGACCACATACTTATGTGTGAACGATTTCTAACACTTCTTTGGCTCTATTCCCCTTGGCTCCGAATGCCCTCTTGGTAATTTTACCCTCCAAACACGATTCAAAAGTTGGGATTGGTTCAACCCGGAGAGACTCCAATGAACCATCTTCTACCAACCTTTGAATCATTTTTGGATTAATATGTCCCAATCTGAGATGCCATAGAAGTGTCTCGTTCACGTCTGATGAAAGTTTTCTTTTATCGAAAACAGTTGATGTGTTATAGGATGGATTTTGTGAGTGGTGTGCACAGTTAATTGTATAGAGATTAGTCGACAACGTTCCATGACAGATAAATTTATCATAAAGAGAAATGGTAAATTTTTTTCAAAAGTAACCGAATATCCATCAAGGTAAAGTTTAGAAACCGAAATTAAGTTTTTTCTAAAGCTAGGAACGTAAAGAACATCTCTTAAAATTAAAACTCTGTCTTCAAAAGACAGGTGCACTTCTCCCACTGCTTCAACTGCCACTCTCGTAGCATCGCCCAGTGTGATGAGAATCTCACTCCCACTAAGTTTACGGGTCCGCTAGAACCCCTGTAAAGTGAAACAAACATGATCAGTGGATCCCGTATCCACCACCCATAAATGGGAGGCATATGTAGTTAAACAAGTTTCAACAACTAGTGCGTGAGAATTACCTTTCTTTCCATTCCTTTTGGGTTTGGAACAGGCTGACCTCCAATGTCCTTTTTCACCGCAGATAAAACATTTTTCTCTTGGTACCTTCTTCACACCCATCCAGCTAGCTGTCTTTCTCTCACTTTTCTTGGTAATGAGTTTGCTTTGGATCCGACCACTTTTCTTTTCTTGAATCTTGCCTACCACTGGCCTAGATTTTGAGAAAAGACTTTTGGTCACCAATGCTTCGTCTTTCTTTCCCAGTGCTTCTCTATTTTGTCCAAGGCTTCTTGCAGAGTATCCATAGTAAACATGTGATCACTCATCACAAAACTACAGTAAAACTCATCGAAGCACCTTGGAAGAGTTAGGAAAAGAAATTTGATTTGAGCCTCATCACAATACTTAGTACCGAGATAAGCAAGTTTGTTAAAATGACACTTTACTCTGAGAACATGCTCCCTTACGGGTGTTCCCTCAGCCATTTTTAGCCTAGCCACTTCGTCGTTTTTAAACTGATTGATCATGCGGTCTCTTGTTAAAAACATTTCTTCAAGACTTTGTATAATTTCCGCAGCAGACTCAATACCTTCATGAATGTATCTCAAATCATCAGACAGTGAAGTCAAGATTATACGCTTCATAGGTTCGTTAGCCTGCTCCCAAATATTATATAAGTGTCTTTCCGCATCTGTTGATCCTTCAGTAGGCATACGGGGCGTGGGTACATCAAGAACCCAATAATATTGTAGTTGCGCAGTGAGGACAAATTTCATATTTCGTTTCCAAATAACATAGTTATCACCAGAAAGTTGGTGTTCTTTGAGAGTATAAAGCAATGAATTAAAAGGTTGCAACATGCTGAACTAAAATAAATAATAATTTATATAAGCACAAACATATCACAAGGTTCGATCACATGTATCATATTAAAATCTCAAAAAAAAAATGAACATGCATCAACCAACATCTCAAAACAGTTTAAATAAGCCACGTGGGGTGGGTCATTATTTAAACACATTTAAGCAGGTTACAAACAAGAAAACAGTTACAAACCTTTAATATCCAAATTAATAGTTGGCTCCCACTTGACCAATATAAAATTGACAGGGACTTCGGGGAAGTATATGCATATCAATTTTATACCTAAGTAATAACCGTGATTAAATACAGAATTATTATTTTATTTTGAATGATCCTCTTGGCGAGGGTCATCGTCGCCACTAATAATAACCCACAATTATCCTTTCGGAATTTATTCATGTGAAATCTATCTTTTGGCCGTCCCGTGGGGAGAATTTCTCCAAAAGAATCCACAAATAAATAAATCATGGAGGTCAAAATTAATTCAATTTTATTATCAGGAATAAAATTGTCAATTAATTATTTAAACATACTTAGTAATTTTCGAAGGTGAGATTTTTCAAAATATTTTCTCATGCATCGCATATTTAAACACAATTTAAAGAAGCACAAAATAATGCAAAACATCAAAACAAAAATTAAACACATTGGGCACATATATCCAATTGTCATGGTTAACTTTGTCATGTCTTGATCTTGAGAAATCGTATTCATAGCCTTCATTGTTCGTCTCGAAAAGCTCCCACTCGACCGCAACAAATTCTTTAAAACGTTCTCCGTTTTGGGTTAGGACGACGTCCGAAAAAATGAGTAGCTCGCGACCCCGAACACGAGTCGCATGCGCCTAGGCTCATGCCCCGATCCAGCTCGGCCATCCCTCTCCGTGTCCCTCGGCACATGCGTGCCGAGCGTCGCCCGGATGAGTCCGCATCCGGGGTCCTTCGCCCCGCGCCCGAACAGCCCAGCCCGCACGCATGCGGCGCTGCTTGACCTCGTTCGCGCGCCTAGCGCGCGTCTGCCTTACCCCGTACGCCTTACCGCAGTCGCTAGGCGTTCCACCTTGGCTTGCGTACGTCTGGGAACTTGGTCGTCCGTCTTTAATTCTCCATCTCCGTCTTTGCTCACTATCTGGTTACAATTTATTTATGAAAAATAAATAAACCTAAATCTAGACTAGTCCATTACATTGAACGAATCAAACAAATCCTAATCTACTCGTGGATTTTCTCAAGAGGCAAAACGAATTCGAACGAATCGAATTAAAAACCACAATTTATATGCATGCATAAATACAAACATTCATCAAATACCATAACAATTGGATACCTGCAAAAAAGATCTAGCAATTCTACTATCCAATTTCAAATTTAATGAAAACGATTTAAATTACAATCTAAAACTCAGAGCCCGAAACCGAGGCTCTGATACCAGTTGTTGGGGAATTATTTGTCCGGATCTATTCGGGATGAATATTTAAATACAAATTTAATTCTAACAATTATTACTTGTATGAATTAATCCTATATTAATTCAAATAATAATTCAACAACAAATAATGCATATAAACAGTTCACATAAATCCTACACATGTGGAATTGCTATGGGTTTATGTGAACTAACCTCTCGGAGTGACAACCGTTGAGAAGATGGATCCCGTTCACACGAACACACCAAAGGACCTTCTCAAGTATTCCCTTATCCTTGTTCAACAATCCGGTGGTAGGAACTCGCAAACAATTTCACAAAAGGAAAAATAAAATTATGTTGCACCACCTTTGTGGATTTCTAATTTTTCCAACACATGGAATTGCACTTGGGGATGAAAAAATCATCCCCTATTTATAAGAGGGTGGTGGCCGATTTTTTGTTAGGAAAAAGGGAGAGAAAATCTCTTTCTTGATCTCCAAGAAATCTTGAATATATATCCAATATATTCTTTTCTCCATGATTAAAATATTACATAAAAATTCCACTCTCTTATTGTTATGGCAATTTCGAAATTTTAGGATAAAGCTTCCAAGATTTGGATCTTCTTGAATTTATGAGATATACTTGTATTCCAAGAATACATATCTTCCACAATATCTTTTCAAGAAAATCAAGAAAATATTTCTTTCCCTTTATTTCTCATAATTTTCGAAAATCCCACATAAATAACTAAGTGGGAGATTTCTTGAATTTAATGAGATAATCTTGTATTCCAAGAATACATATCCTCATTCCATAACAAAATTCAAAGAAAATCTTTCTCCACTTTTATTCATGTTTTTCGAAAAAAATTGAAAAAAATAAGCAACCCTAATTTATTTTATTTTAAACACCTTTTTCAGTTATTGGACATTATGTTTGGGCTACTTGAGGGGCCTTTAGGAGAATTAAGATTGGACCTTCTAATGGACTATGAATATCTAATATTGAGCCACAATATTATTCAAGCCCATAAATATTAATTAATCTCACTACATAATTAATATTGCACTATCCATCTTAACCCATATTACTGTTAATATGGCTCCCGGTTATAATTTTCCGTGTTTAAGATTATCCAACCCATTAATTAATTCAAGACCCACTGAAACAACTTTCCTTTAATTAATATCTTTTGTCCTTGGTCAAGGAACAATTCAACATTATTATCTATACCGAAAACTAATTCCACTTGCAAGATTTGGTATGATTAATCTTATGAACCTCCCAAGGGGGCAAATCGAACAAGCGTACTTGCACACGATTCTTCGTATTAAATCTTAGCAATCGCATGTGACCAATAATATTGCCCAAGATATAAAGTATTGAATCACATTGATTCTCTACCCGTCATAAGTAAAAGCAATAATTACTAACCACACACGATCCTATTTAAGGGACGAAGATTAAGAAATAATGAACCACTGAGGTCTAATTCTTTTTATAATTGATCTTTGAAGAATTTATCCC